>OU343115.1:30340000-31590000 GCA_910594885.2 Bibio marci | reverse complement strand
AAGTTAATTTTGCTCCGTGACAATGCACCGTCACACAAAGTAAAGCCGGGTGCGGATATATTCAAATAGCTTGGCTGCCATATTTACCACAAATTGTTAAGCCTGGTATTCTTATATGGTAAGATGCAACATTAAAAAATTAATTAAATTATCTTATTTACCGATTTGTTTTTGATTATGAAATTTATATTTTGTTTTCAAGTTTTTTTCTAAAATGCGTATTTAACGCTTCGCTGTGCAGTATGTTTATATAATAAGTGTTATATAGTGAATGCGTCGTCTCATGGGCGAACTCTTAAAATGTTTGCTACTATTCTACATATATTTTTTATAAATATAATTTTTAACGTTTTTATTAGCTCACATTTATTCAATTACAATTGACGAAAATCTCTGTGCATAAGAAAAAAGCAAACCATACAATAAATAAAAGAAGAACAATATAAGATACTTATTACAAAGTATGTACTTATATTTTTTTATCTTCACAATATGCTTCACTTTTTTTTTATTATATATATCAACTTCTTAATTCTTATATTTATTTATTCTTATTTTTATATTTTGTTCTCTTATTGCATATTTATTGTACATAAATATGAACTTTTTGTTCTTTATAATAAATTCAGTCTTCATACAGTGTATAAATATATAAATTGTATCGTGTTGTTATGCTTTCAATTTCATTTTAAAACAATAACATTCTTTGTGGTCAATTAGTGGTACACGCGACAAGGTCGTTTACTTTCCGGTTTTTTTTTTTTTTGTTTTCGTTTTATTTAACTTTAATTGTATTTATAATTTATAATATAAAAATTGGTAAAGTTACACAAATTTAAAAGTAAAACTTATTTTTCAATTTTATTAAGTATATGGTAAAATCAACGTTCTATATAATATTATAATTTTTATAAATACATTTCATGTACGTATGCGTATTTCGTATTTTTTTATATTGTATTATTTTAAAAGTAGTTATAAAAATCTATGTCCTGTTTATTTTTTCTTCTTCATCGTTTTTTTTTTTTTTTTTCAATGTTTACTGAGAATACACGGTGTTACCAAAAAACCATGCTTAAATTTTATGGTTGTTGGACAACTTAATTTTCGGTTAAAAATATTGTAAAACTGATAATTTTAATGCTTTTTTCGGTTTATATGGTGTAGTAACACAATGTGGACGTACATAGAATATATTGTACACCAATAAAAATTGCACTTTTCACATATAGATGACTTTTTATGAATTTTGATGAAGATATACCAGTGCAAATAACATCTAAAGGTGATATATACATAAAAGAAGATTATGTAATCAGTTTGGCGGTGTCTATTTTGAGTTTTTACCATGTAACCAAACGATCAATTCAGATGCGTACTTTCAACAACTAACCGCAAATAGAACATGAATTCCACGACCGCATGACAACCCAAGGCCACACAAATCTTTAATCAATCGTCAAAAATTATTGGAGTTTGGTTGGGAAGTGTTGTTATATAATCCGGATATTGCACCATTGATTCGGAAGTTTTATGAGCGCGGAATTATGATGGTGCCTAAAAGATGGTAAAAGATTATTGAACAAAATGGACAATACATTAGTAAATAAAGTTATTTCATTCTATTAAAAAATTGCTTTTTGTTTTCATAAAAAAAAAAAACGCAATTAATTAGTTTGCAACCCTTCTTCTTCTTCTATATATTGTATGTGTCTTATAACTTATACCGTATAGTCAATACTCAATAATTGTTGATTGCATATATTTATATGATGCATTAGAAGTCAAAATAATGTGCGATTACTGGCATATAACTTTTTCATTTCAATTGCAAAATTTATTAGTTAGTATAAAAAAACAACAATTTGCTATATTTTGTTTATCACCTCCGCACAATTTATGAATAGTTTTTTGTATGTTTTTTTTCCGGGACACCCTGTATAATAAGTAAATAATAATAATATATAGTCGCTTTTATATTTTATATATAGGTATGTTTAATTTATTATAATAGGTAGATATATATATATATATATAATAAAACATATATAAGACATTTATATGGTCGAGGCCAATTTATAAACCATATATAATAAATATCAAATTAAAATAGGTAACATATATTATAATATATTATAAAATTATAATAAATTCAACAATTGCATGCTATATTATAATAATAGATAGTAGTATGTCTGTCTATATATACACATATTATATACCTATATTTACTAGTATAAATTGTATAATATAAATTTACTTGCATTTGTATATGACGATATGACTAAATATGAAATAAACTCATTATATTACTTTATTATAACATACATTAATATATAGGCAGGCACATAACCTATTATATACGCTATATATACGCTACATTTGTATGTTTAACGTATATAAAATTATATGTGCACTACGTTTTCAATATACATAAAGAAGTGATTTTTCTTTTGCAAAATGAAGAAAACCGATTTTATTATTATTAAGTGTTTAATTTAGCAATTTATGAGTCTATACAAATAAAAATGTCATTTAAATAAGAATTTAATGTATTGTATATATATATATAAACTAACTATATAACTACAATCTCTGTACGCAAATGAGCCATATGAATTGTTAACGATAAATATATATGTTTTAGTGTTGTATTGTACATATAATGCTGCACCATCATCATAAAAATGTGTAATATTTTAATTTTATTTAACTATAACCGTATAAAATATAAATTAACATAAATTCTGTGTTGTGCGTTTACACTAAAATGCTACTAGATTTTTATTTATTCGTATATGTTATTATATAAATAATGTATGGTAATGTATTCATTTGTTGAATAACTTATATGTAAATATAATCATGCAATAACTTATTCTCACAAGTTTATTAAATGCGGTATCGACTTCACGTTTTGTGGTAGTAATTTTTGAATTTTTTTGTTTAATGTAGTTTATATACGTCTGTAATAAATATTAGACATAGAAATCAAAATGGATTTATATAATTCAATTTTAATTATTCGCTTAAATTAATTTAAATTAAAGTTTAGCATGCGGTTTTGCCCTTGATCCTCATATGCTAAAATTAATTTCTATTTATCAGTGCCATCATATGTTTTTCATATAATTTGTGCAATTTTGTGCTATAGGTATTATTCTGAGGTATTAGTTAATGCTATATGTAGTTACAAATAAATGCTGAATAAATTATATGAAAATAGATTAATTATAAATTAATTAAAAGTGAAAAAATAAAACTAATTTAATAAAATAAAAAATGCAAATTGTAAAAATTTACGTTTTTGAAGTTTCACAGTACGTTTTACTCTGATGATACGGTTGAGCTGAATGAAGCTGAAACATCAATCACATCGTCATCGGTCTTCATTCAACGGTGCAGCCTTTGGTAGCATTTTGCGTAAACTCTGGTGATATAATGCTTCCTGAAATTGCTATCTACATATTGCACAAATATCAAACTGCTGCATAGTTATAGATCAATGACACTTATTGTCCAGAACACAGGACTATTGGTTAAAATAAATTCGAATTCTATAGGCTAAATTTCATTTTATGTTCTTGTTAATTTTTTTTTTTTATATTTTTCGTGACACTTGATGTCTGGCCGCGTAATAATTTGAAAACCTCTAATTCTTTCACTATCTTTGGTAAATAAAGTGAACTCTGTATATCTGTAACAAATAAACTCCCGCGGGAACAATAAATTACTTTATTATACATACAAATTTAGTGAATGTTTTAAAACATTTTGCATTTCTTGACTTTTTAAAGTGATATTTTTTTCAAGCAATGAGATTCAACAAAAGAGCGCTTAACATGATATTAATTTGCCATTACACAGATTACTATATATAGAGCTTCAATTTTGGTTCAATAATTTAATATAAGATTAGGATTAGATTTCAGAACTGACTAATTTTCTTGCGATCAATTTGAATGAAATTTTGTCATATTGTCATATATAGTCAAGTAAGAAATTGAATTATAGAATAATATAGAAACCTCCATTCAAATATTATTTTTAACCGATGGTATTTTTACTGATAAAATTATTAAACGCGATTATTGATCTACTTTTGAATTTGCATAAAATGCGATTGGTTAGGTGTTTATACCATATAATGGGATTAAGCTGATTGTTTATTCATTTAAATTCACCGAAATATGTATACGAATTGACCGGTTACTTTATCACTGAAAAACCAAATTTCATTTATTGGAAGATTTTCTTAGAAATTCCATTCATAATCTCATTCTAAACGTAACTCAAATACTAAATTACATATATATATAAATTGAATATAACTAACAATTGCTCCAATCAGATTAGTAAAAGTGGTCGTGTTATACTATAGTTTTAAAAAACCTTGTTATTGACTAACTGCATAATCTTATTCTAAAATAGCATGTCAAATGTTAGACAAAATGATCAAATTCTTAGTTTCTACTCTGACTATTGATTTGCCAAAAATTCAATCACCACAAAATACCTATTTTGACCTAGACCTAGTAATAATCAATGTTTATTACAAACACACATTTGGGTTTAGGATTTCATATATATATATATATATATGGTTTATTATAAACATAATTAGTTTCATAATCAACATATTTTACAGAATACTTGAGTTTATTACAGACATCGGCCGTACTGTATAAGCATATATAATTGTTGCCATTTATTGAATATGATTGTGATCGGTGACTTTCTTTTCACTGTATATTGTATAAATTATAAAAACACTATTTATGTGTACAGTTTAGGCTCGATGTAATGTAACAAAACAACCTTCCTATTCAATCAGCCTTTTAATGTAGCAATTTTTTTATTTAGTGCGTTCGATATTGCATGTAAAAAACAATTTATAAGTAAAAACCTTTCCTCGTATAACACTTCCTATTAAATCATCCATATAAACTACATATAGTGTCAGCCTAGTTATAGATGGAAGATACCACCATAAGATTAAAGTGTATTCATTGTTTTCCCGGTCGCTTGAAATGTTGCTACATAAGAAATGGTCTGTATTTGCAATTTTTTACAATTAAATTATGATAATGAATAAGCGACAATATACAATGCAATGTATAAAAACATTGTGTAACATTCATGTATGCTATGCGATGATTGATGATTATTCGATGAATTATTTTCAATTTTTTTCCAATAATAAAAATCTGAATCACATTCACTTTAAATGAAATCCATATGTATTTCTGTACAGTGTGTCAAATAATTTTTAAGACTGACGGTAGATGTTTGCCCACAGTGGTGCCATCAATGTAATTGAGCATTTCTGATAAAGTCTACAAATTCTGTGCATGTTTTGAACAAACTCAAACGATACAACCGTTCATTTTATACAAATGTAAATATTTGTCTCATGTTCAATTATTAAAATAATTCTCATTACATTCTTCGATATTAAGGCTATATTATCTACTACGAATTTCTTCCAATTGAAAAATCAATTGCTTGAGATTATTATTTAAATGTTTTTAATGGCCAAAATATTGTCGTATTCATTCAGAATATCAGGATGAAAACAGTTGGTGGTTGTATTCTATCAGTCACAAACTTTTACCAACATATTTTAGCAACCTGTGACTCCTCTCATCTCTGCGTATTCCCAAAACTTAAAATTAACTTAAAAAGTTGGTATTTTGATTATGTTTTGATCATACACAAACAGCTTCGAAACAAGTCTTACGCAGACAATACCGCAAAGTAGGCATTTCAATAATTATTAAATAGTTATCTGAATATTTCAGTTTACAGATCCAATCTTAAAAATTCTTTGACACAATTATGTGCAGTATATTTCAAAACTTTGCAACAAATCAAATTAATGCAATATATTTTTAATAAAAAAAAATACAATTAATTTCATCATAATATTTATAAAAAGCATATAAAAAAATTAGAAAAACAACGACAACATTTTAAACTGTATATAATTAATATTAATTGATTTTATAAATTATTTATGAAAATTCAATTATGCATTATTTTTTTTTCACTGAACGTGAATACATTATATATTTACATCTTAATATATACCATAGAGTAAATTGAATTCATTAAATTATATTGATTGATGGAAGATTATGGGAGTGTTTATAAGTAGAAACACTTTACATTAGTAACATATATTTATAGTATATGTATTATATAAAAACATTATTATGTACTCTTAAAACGTAAGAACATTTACTTATGTACGCGTGTAAATATACATTTTATATAATATACAATAAAAACTGCTAATGCTCTTTATTTATTTTTTCTCTTTTGGTATATAATAATCTCGGGGAACATCATTGAAAAAAAAATCAATAAATATGATTTATTTATATTTTATTTATTTTACCTATATAATTAACATCTTAATTAATATATTGTTTTATTATTTATATAGATACGAGAGTGGATCTATATTGAAAGTAAAAATAAAACACGGAAGTACTTTTTTGTATAAAAATCATTATATACATATTTCCATCATAATCTCCTTTTAGCTGGACAAATTTTTTCTATCGGTATTTCAATCTTTTCAGATGAGATCGATATAATATATATACATGATCCATTGAGCTCTTCAAAATTTGCGTTTATTGAATCGATTATTTCGCAATTTGATGCAAATATTTAACCAGCTGTAGTATACTTTTTCTTATGCGGAAACAGCAAATACTCTCTGAGTGCCAAATCTAGAGTAGATGTGGAGGAAATTTATAACGTAGTTCGTGTAATTTAAACACGACTGTGCGTGAAATATTGTATTGACTTGATGAAAAAGCATTTTTTTCTTTGGTGACTGTTCTTTTGTTTTTGGTGCGTATATTAAATTGTATCCATGTTTCATCAACATTAATGAATCGGCTTAAAAATTATTTTCAATTATGTGTAATCACAAATGCTTTCTTGATCGATTGTGCGCCAATCAATGCAATATTAGCTTTTTCATATTCAAATTTACGTAACATGTTATTTTTCATTTAAATTGATAGCGAGAGGAGCCAGAATTTCAAGCTTAGCTTTTGTTTGTGCGAATATTGTTGTGTTGTTACACAAAAAATAATATTTAATCAATAACGCTCTAAATTCACTTTTATCCATTTTACTATAATAAAATAAAAGTTGTTTGCTTATCAATTATAATACAGCATTGCCAATTATAATTAATGTCCATTTTTTTTTTTAAAATCGATTCATGCGTTCAAAAAATATGACCGATTTTCCAATCGATGAAAAAGAAAATTTTAAAAAATTTGTGGCACTGTATAAAGCGAACAGCCAAATGGTACTAAAAATTTATATAGTACCATTATTTCATACAAAATTTCAATGACTTCAAACGGAAAATCGCGGTCATATCGTTTGAACGCGTGAATCGATTTTAAAAATATGTTCTATGAAAGATTGGAAATTGATATAATTTGCAAATATGTATACAAAATTCGAAATCCGTAAAAACTATGTCCAGTAATTCAAAGAAATGATAATTCTTAAAAGTCGATTTTCAGGAAAATTTAGTAAGTGAGCATTCCAATTTTTTCGTTATAATGTAGTCTACTTTCAACTCGTTTACCAGAAAAATATACTGATATTGAAATGTGAAAACATTATTTCATGCTTCGTCACTGTTTGTGCACATACAGGTCGACAGTAGCTAAAAGGTTGGGGCACTGAGGTATTTAATGTTTAAGTTATTATAACATATTTATCATTTATAAATACAGTAAAAATCGATTCAAGCATATTCGATTCAAACACATTTCGAGTAATGCACACTCCTATTCAGGCATCAAATTTTCATTTCATTTCTACGATTAATGAACCATATTTGCTATAACGTTAAAAATGATGGTCACCATAGAAATTAATATAAAAAATGCTAAATGATAGCTTGAAACTTAATCCCGTTAACATAATTTTTATTTTTGGAAAATTTCCAGAAGCAAACATCTTATCTGGATATATCCATTGTTCCAGAAATTGTATAAAAATGAACACGTAGTTTTATTTTGAACATATCTGCTAAATTTATCAATAACTGACCAAGTAGAAATGAAAGCTGAATTTAAAATGTAGCAACTCTGCCACAACCAATTTGTTCAGCATTTTAGTTTCGACAGCATTATCCAAACCCTCATATAAAATGTTTGTAACAAAGCTGTATCAGTCAAATAGGAGCCTGTTTTGTTTTTGCGACAACGTTATAAAATTAACTTTAGCTGAGGTTGCTGTTGCACAAAAATCAGTCAATTTCTTCTTCTTGTAGAAATTATATATGTAAGCATTGATATTGTTTTGATACTACTGCACTCAATAACCACTAAATTTCAGCTATTAAATAATTTACAAAAACTCGAAAATTCAGTCATATAGTTACAACAGCAACAACTAAAATGAGTTACCGGTAGCAAAGACTACCTTGGATTGTAATTCAGTCAAATGGCTGACAAAGCAAAATAGTTGAATATTGTATTATTTATAGTATACTACTTACTTACTCCATGGCGTTACAACCCGGGTGCGGTTTTAGCCTTCTCCAACACGCTTTTCCAACCTGACCTATCCGCAGTTAATGTCTTCCAATCCCGAATTTTTAGGATCTTGATATCACAGTTTACTGCATCTAGCCATCTCGCCTTAGGTCTTCCGGCTCTCCTTCTACCCTCCGGTTTACCATTTAACAGTTTTTTTGGCACACGCTCCTCCTCCATGCGTTCTACGTGTCCAAGCCATCTCAATCTATTGATCTTGATTGTTTTGACAATATTTGGTTGACCGTACAACTTGTCTAATTCAATATTGTATCGTCGCCTCCAACCATTCTGTTCTTTGACGGGACCAAATATGTCACGGAGTAACTTTCGTTCGAAAATCCGAAGTAGTTGTTCCTGGTTTTGTGTCATGCACCAAGCCTCCGACCCATACGTTAATATTGGACGTATTAAAGTTGTATATAGCTTGCACTTAAGATCTCGTTGTAATTTATAGTATAGGTTGCCATCAATAAAATATCAGCAATATGAGTATGTGTAAGCGAAATATATGAAATTCAAGCTGCTAAGACTTTCCTACAGACAATATAAATTTCCACATTTCAGATTAAAAATAGATTCTAAAATTCAACTAAAGTCAGGTAGCTACAATGCTCTGTCAGTCATTTTATATTTGCAAGAACTAAATGGTTTATAGAGTTCTACTTGGGTGAAATCAAAAAATTTCAATAATATTCGGTATAAAATTTTGATAATTTTATGAAAATTTTCAATTTTATGAACTGATAAACGGACATAATTTGTGATTCCAGAAATTCAGTAATATCAAGTTTTTCCAAAACTAACAATTAATTTAATGGGATTACGTTTAAGTTTTCATTTAACATATATTACATTATTCTAGCTATTCTGGTTCTTGAAATATATAGCGTGGTATAACATGAAAATTCGATTCACACATAATTCATTCGATTAATGCATTATAATCGATCCAGAAAATGTGCGTGAATCGATGTTTATTGTACAAATACATATAATCTACGAAAATATAACAAGTGCACCCCAAGCTTATAATTTATAATCACATATAGTTGCTATTATTTTCTACTATTTAGTGTCATCTAATAAAAAGCATCTTTTTAAAATGGTAATTCTTTTTCATTTTTATTATTATTTAAAGAATGTCCGACATAAAATGTATTATCGCTTTGTGTGATAACAGCAACATCGCTTAGATTTTTATCTTCGATATAGATCCGCCCTCGTGTATATTCAATACCAAGTAAATACAATATATGAACATATAAAATTTATTCATTGATTGTTAGATGGAAAAAATATATAAATAATTTAAATTAGATGCAGATTAGAAAAAAAAAATAATAATAATAATATATAAATAAAAATTCTTGTAGGATTTTATGCTTTACCAAATTTGAATGCAGAGTAATTATCCATTTCGTTTTTTTTTTTTTTTCCTATAATAATAATTTTATGAAATAGATTGTTTTGAATTAAATATTATTTCTACATGAAGAAAAAAAAAATAAAACCATTTTTTCTTTTTCGTTTTTTTTTTTTTTTTTGTTTTTTAAATATAATAATAAAAATCATGCCAAGGTTAATCGACCCACTAATTTTAAATTATATATACAATTTTTCGAATGTACGTAATAATATCGCATTATAACACTTTTATTATTACTGACCGCAGCAGCATTTTTTTTTTTTTTTTTCTGTTTATTATAAGCGCAGACTTTTTAGTTGCTTCCTTCAAATTAAATTAAAATTATAACATAATAACGAAAACAAAAAAATGAAAATAAAAAAAACAACAAAAGTTAACTAAATAAATAAATAATACTGGTATAAAAAATAAATTACTAAATGCAAAAGATGATTTTAAATAAACATTAATATACAATATATAGAAATAATTTAATATAAATATATTATAATAATAATAATAATAATAATAATAATAATAAAATTTAAATTACTTTTATGTGCATACACAAACACACGCACACACAAACACAAAACCACACGCACACACATCAAACGTAAGAAAAGCTTCTCACTCAATTTTTTTTTTTTTCGTTAATGGATTATTTTTTTAAAGTTCAATAACGTTTGGTTTTGTTTTGTTTTCATATGATTATTATTGTTTTATATAAATTATAGCAAAAACAACAATTACACAAATAAAAAATCAAATAGTGAAAAAAGATTAGTTAAATATTACTATTATAAATAAATTATTAATGGGCATCATTAAATTGTTGTGTATATATAAAATTATAAAAGTGTCTATATTGGGCTGTAAATGTAATAAGGAAATTAAGTTGCGTATTTTTTTTTACGCTTCTCCTATATTAATTATTTATATATTATTTGAGCGAATACATTTATTTTATTTTAAATATACACGTCGTACACACACGTTAACTTATAATTAAATTAAATAATAATATTTCTATTTATATAATAATTTGAGAAGACATAAAAAACAAAAAGATCAAATCTTATGGAATTTTAATCTTTATCGCGCACACAGATTTATGATTTCATTAATTGTACGTTAACATTCACATATAAATATGACTATTATTATAATCATAGATGAATGAATGAATAGTGAATATCAATAATTAATGTTTAAATTTTAAATTGATGTTTTTTTTTTCTCTTTATAAATGATATTTTGTTATTTACTCTTCAATATATATATAATTAATTAAATTAAATTAGTTATTTTTTTCCATTTTTTGTCTCAATAAAACCATTAATAGATAATTAAATAGATTTTTATTTTTATATTATATCTGATTTTTTTTCTAATTTATTTTTACATTAATTTTTAGTGGGAAAATAGTTTTTATATTTTTATTGTATTTATTGTTTGTTATATATAAATAATAGCTATTTAAATATATATATTTATTTTAATCTCAAGTATAAATCTGTATATATGAAAATTAAATTTAAAACAATATAAAATAATTAATTTAAATGCTGTAAATATTATTAAAAAAAAAATAAATATTATTATATAATATTTATGCGTAAAATCATATAAAAATGCATTAATATAAATCATCATTATTATCATAAATATCACATCATTATCATCATCATCATCATCATCATCTAATTCATGGGTGTCAAGGGTAATTGATTCATATTTTATTGTTTTATTCTATATAATTATAATTTTTCATTTAGATGTAAATTGTAATGCGGTTTGATATTCACATGTTTGCATAAATGTTGTCATGCAAATAAATTTATACAATAAAGTTGCGTTGTTTTATAGGTTGTTATTTATTTTTAATTTGAAATCCAGTGGGAAGTAAAGGTTTTACGTATTGTTATGAATATATTTATCTATGACTTTAAACTTTGTGCCTATTTAAGAAACGAAAAAAATCATTCAATAATTATGAATATATAATATAATATACAGGATATCAACGAGTGCAGTACAAAGCTTTAATGGGCGACTAAATTCTATGCGAAAAATACTAATAAATTTAGGACTTTGTATTAGAGATACGTTCTTAAGAATTTATTTCTTATCTTTAAAATACCTATATATATAACTTGAAAACTATGGTATAATTACAAAAAATATAAATTCATCGACTTTATTGAGAATTATAAATTATGCACGGTGTAATTTTTTTTTTATAATTTCCTTTAATTTCGAGTTATTGAAACAGGCAACTTTTTTCAAAAATTTCGTACTAAAATTAATTTTTTTTTAAATCTAAGGTTGCGCCGTTCAAATAATTTTAAATTAATTTTCTTATTTGACAATTTCTATCTTTGCACCCACCACCACCTTTTCAAACACTTATAACTTTGAAACCGTTTTAGTTTTATCTAAATGAAATAGTTTACAAAATTGTTGCACAACATATTAGTTTGTCAAAAGTTAAGCTTACCCAGTGGATAAATTAAGAATTTAATAAGCTGTACAAAATTGCTGAAATAAATTCTCGTATCTCGAAAACAGAGCCCTAAATCAAAGGACAAATCTTATATTTCATATAAACAAAAATTGATGAAAAAAAAAGTGGGGCACTTCGCACAAACATTTTTCAAGTATAAACGAAATAATATTTGCAACAAAATTTCCACATAAATTATGAGAATAACTTTGATTCTATAAAAGCATAAAAAGCATAAAAAGTATTTTATGTAATATATAAGTTGTGCCGTAAAATTATTTGGTGTATTTGAAAAAAAATTTTGCATGTATGTTACTAATTTTTTTTTATATGAAAATTATATCCCTCATCACTTACCTTGAAGGACATGCACTGCAATTGCAGGGACACCCTGTATACACATTTAACTTAAGGTTAATTGCAATTTTTTTTTAAATACTATTAATTAAATTGTTGATTTTTAATTTTTTTTATTTATTGTGGGATTTGTCATATTTTAGTGCAATGTTGCTTATAATATTAACATACTAATTTATAAATAATAATTTAATAAATATTTTCTACAATTAAAACACCCTCTTCATTCACTTTCTGTTTATTAATATGTGTTGTTATATTCGGTATTATTTTCCAAAATTCTTCGCGCATTGAATTCATAATAATTTTAAACAATTAAAATAAAAACATATTTCGTTATATATTTGGCATGGATTAGGCTATATATTGTATAGCAATTGAATGGTAATACATTTTCCATTTACTTTTATGAATAATTTTTTGTTAAATAATAACAAATATTCGAAATATCAATAAATCTATTAATTTCCATAAAAGATAACGTCGTTGGAATTAAAATTTTTTGTTACAAATTCATTATATAATAGTAATTTTCATAATATTGATTGAAATTATCTTAACGAGTGTGATGGAGGGATGAATATATTCATAAAATTAATCAAACTTAATGCAAATGTTTCTAAAAAGACAACTTTTGTACAGCGGAACCTGAGCTGATATACGTCCGATATAGCTTTCTGCTTTGTGTATTCTGTATGTAATAAACTCTGACGGACCGAAATTTATTTAATACATACAGAGTTTATTATATAAACAGAGTCAGAATTTGTTTGTAAAGATAATGGGTCTTATTAAAATAATCAATTCTATATCAAAGTAGGAATGTATTTAGTGAAAAAAATGTATTAAATGCAATAAATTCCCATTACATTTCGGATATTTTCCAGTAATTTTACTTCAGTTAAAGACAATGTTAATCAACCACCTGGCTTGGGATGTCATTAATTTTTGTAGAATAATAAATAAGTTCCTTGTAAAAAATATGAAAGGTATTACGTGGTTGAACAAGATCTCTATTGGGTGTCAAACCTTCACGATATTTCAATATAAAAATAAATATGAAATTTTAATCAAAAATTTCATTTGCGTCGAAAAAAAATAAATTAAAAGAACGACATACCAAACGAAGATTTTGTTTACGGATGCTACCATTAACTAATTTTACAAGCAATTTATGATAACAGATACAATTGGTAACAATGTAAGAAATGCTTTCAGTCATTTCACGACACATTGTAACCAGTAAACACTAAATGTCTTAGATAAACATTTCATTCAATTTTAATTTATTAATATGGTCATCTAAGGGCAAGTCCATGCAAACTGACGCTTGTGATTCATTAAGTTTAGGCAATCGCTTTTCACCATTTTGTTATATAGCTGCTATAATTTTAATTATTCTGCTGTGAACAGCTATAATAGTCATTAATTGTTTTTCATCATCCACACATATGTGGATTTCATAAATGAACTCCATGTCAAAAAAGTTATGGGTATTATGTCCTTTAACAATGTTTTAAAATGAAAATCAACTATTATTTTTCGAAAACGTGATGCAATTTTAAAAATTTTTTGTATAAAAAATTGGAAATTGGAAATTATTGGGAGAATTTATACTATAGAGAAAAATATGACCATCCGCAAAAGATTCTCTGTTAATTTGGTTATTTCTATAGAAACTCCATATAAGAAAACCCATTCCAAATGCAATGTACTTACAAATACAAAATGAGAACAAAATCAATAAGAAATGTTGAAATTTTCCAACTATTCTCGAAGATTTCTTCATCAGCAAATATAACCTCATCTATAAGTAACATTGAACTTTTATAAATTAAGAAGAATCGTTTCATTACATGTATATGGTAAATAAATTAATCATCTTGCAAACGAGGTATTTTTACTTTCGGTTGGTAATTATTTATGCATTATAATGGCAAAAATGTCTGCGAAAACAGCATATAATTTTCTGCTCCAAATTTATTTGATAAAATGTCATCGTATCTGTAGCGAACTTCTACATATACTTATTATTATCTTTACTATCTACATGTATATATACTATTATTTCGAATCAGCAATAGTTTCGGCTTTATTATTGAAGAAATAATTGTTCATATACTCAAATGGAAATTTTTCTAAAGTGAGCAAAACCGATTACGCAGTAAATTCTTCTGTACACATATATAAGCCAGCTTATTTATTTCATAAACACAACATACTCATACGTACGATACACATTTTCTGTGTGTTCACTTTTCCAATTTTCAAAACGAAAATAATTTAAAAAATGTTTTTGGTATGGTCACACACACACACATTATAAATATTAAAATATTCAAAAGACATAATACTGCACATGCACTACACATTAAATATAATATACCATATATTCGTTATTACTAATATTTAGAAATATAATTGTGAGAAATGCATCATTATAAGTTATAACTAAATATAAAAGATATAAACATAAACAGCATATGTAATTAAACACAGATTTCAATTAGTAATATATGTATATGCAAATCAGTAAAGCACATATACGAACCAGTTTTTAATTTATTCATCTCTGCTGCTGCATTTTCATTTAAAAAATAAAATAAAATAAAAACATAATATTTTTATAATATAATTTTTACATAATAAACATACTTGATGCATTTTATTGAGACACGGTTATACACCATTTAAATTTAAATAATCTGCTAACATCATAGGCGTAGGCGTACCTTTTATATATGATATGAAAAGATTATTTTAAATATATATTATTATCAAAAGGATAATTTTCTTTCTACTGTGCGGCACCATACAAATTAATTATTAAATGTTGTAGTAATTTGTGGCCAAAATGTATTATTGTACCAGTATATAATTCTGTATATATTTTCCAAATTCATACAAAGTTCTATTGCTGAGAAATTTATTTATTTATCAATATGTGCCCTTAAAAATATTTTATCATTATCAGTTATAGATAGCAGTCGACTGATACATAATAGTACCATTTATCACACCACTGACACAGAAAAATAAAAACATGTCTAGTTATATATTAATTATAACACGTGCCTTATGTCATCATATACATATGCTTGAATCGAATTATAATCGACGTATTATTAATTTAACATTTATCAACTAACACATAATATTTTTAATGTTATAACTTTACATAATTTTATATAAAATTAATATTCATTTTATCATTTTTATTATATACTGAATATAAAATTTATATTTTTAAAATATAAATTCATATAATTGAAATATTCGTATAACTAATCGTTTATAATTGAAATAATAATTAATATTAGATAAATTTTATATGCATATGTCGTCGGTATACTAATATTGCTCATTTATATATTATATGCACCTATTATTTGCTTATGCTAATACATTAATATGTTAATTTTTTGTGAAATATATAATTAATAATACATTAATATAAATTAGTTTTTTTTTGAAATCGATGCTTGTTTGTATACAATGAAAAATAAATATTTGAATATATTTAATGATTTTTTTATGCAGACCCCTTGATGGACGATCTTTTCTTATTAAACTCAAATTTAATAAATGAAATCATATTATTATGCAAGCTAATTAATCAATTATTACCTATGATATACTATTTCAAACAATATTGATATTTTCAGGTCCATTTGTATGTTATTTCGTTTGTGATGACGGGCGACGAAAGGTCGATTAAACTTAATATCTTTAACTGAAAGCATTGTATTGTTTCTGTATTCGGATTATTGACAGTGACGCAGAGTTGTATTTCAAAAGTCCATATTATGATTTTAATTAGTATATAATAATAATTTATTGAGTCGTTGATAAGATGGAATTATAAGTATGGTTGTCACATGTTTGGATTTAGCCTAATGGTAAACCCATATTCGCTACATTGTTGAATATATCATTTAATCCTTTCCGTACAGTAGTTACGATGCCCTATCTGCAATTATTTGATATACCAATATAGCCGTATCATCGGCACGTGTAAACATTCCCGATAGTAGATGTGCCTGCTGAATAAGATACTCTATACACAATGGAGCACACTGTCCTACGGTACTCCTGAGTCCACATATCATGCATCGTGATGTTTAACTCGAAATTATCGGTAAGTTCAGCAAAAGATACTTCTGCTGCGGAATTAATAGTTTTAACTTATATAACAATACGTCATTTATTATAACATAAATAGTTATTACAAACGAGGATGTTTTTTGATTGAACAAAATTTGAAAAATGTCTAGCATATTCATATTATATAAGTACGTAATATGAATAGATTTAATAACACCACTTACATTGTAAATCCATAAATAGAAATTAAATAATAAATTTTTATTTTTCAACTATAAGATTCAGCAAACTTATAAAATAATATTGGGTGGAGGTTCTTAGTTCCTTTTTTAATTTTTTTTTTGAGTGGAAACAATGCATACAGCAAAACAAAATAATATTATTTTGAAGTTTTGCTGTTTTATAAATACAACAATTTTAAATTAATTAAATTATAAATAAATGATAGCATAACTTAAAATTAAATTCTATAAATTGAAAACATAATAAAATGTTTAATAATTAAGTCAATTAAAATAATAGTATATGATATTTTGATATATTCATCATCTTCATTCATCATCTGATGAAGAACTTCATTTTAATACACAAGCTATACGATTTTGTACGTTGATTACAAAACATGTAAAGTGCAAAAATAAAAAATTCCACGAGTGGAGGTCAATGGTTGTATTAAAATTGTTATAAGTATTATTAGAAGTGAGTTCGTTTTCTCTTATCAGATTAATCAGATTACTGAAAATGATTATTTTGCGTTCGTTATCTACATTTGGGATTAAATATATTGATTTTCTCGTGTCAGTTTTCTATACACAAATGATCAATTTATTTAATCAACGAATATTGTGAAATCATTTAAATAAATTATTATAAATTTTTCACTATGAAGAAATTTACGATAACATAAATATCAAAAAATTGATAAGAAACGTAAATAAAAATAAATATTTATTATCGCTGTACCAATAGAAATAGCAATTAAATGTAATTTAAGGTATAATATTCAGGTGACATCGAGGAAAAAAGAAATTGTGCGTTCGTTTTCAGCACAGATTGATTCACATCGCGCAGACAAATTGCTAAATCTATTAAGTAAGATAACAAACTCAGATCTATTGTAATATTATTGTACATTTGACAATATAATAAAATGTTGCCCTGTTGACACAAGGAGAAAATTTCCAATGGACACTATATATATCATTTGCTTTTCATAGTTTTGCAGGATTCTGAACTCAAATAATTGCTAGCAATGCCTTAATTAATTATTAACATCTTATATTTATTTAATTTGTATATAATAATATTTCACATTATTTTGTGTGTGTTTTAAAGATATATTAATTTAGTAAATTTTTACGAAATATTCATAGTCATATTGTTTTGCATATAGTAGACCGTATTTTATACATATTACAAAATATATTTCTTATTTCTGTTCTCCATAATATAAAAAAAAAATATACGCACGCATAAAAGAAACGCATTACTAATTTTTTAAAATTCAATGCTAAACTTATAATCTGTGTTGTGTAAAAATTCTGTCAAAAAAATCTATTTTTTATACATACCATATTTGAATTTTATACAATACGCGATCATATATAATTAATGATATAAACATGAAAACATGATTTTTATTCAAAATGTAAATATAAAAACACAATTATCATATCATTGTAAATAAATATAGATATAATATTCGTATAATGGCACAGAAATATGATGTTTAATGAAAAACAATAACACACAAGATGTTGCTTGAAAATTCTACTATAATATATTGTATATTGTATACTATTTATACGCAAAAACAAGACGTGTGTATATAAATAAAACAACCAAAAATTATAATATTATAATAGTGTATTAACAATGAATTTAAATTTTATATGATGAGAAAAAAAACTATCAATCACATATTATTATAAATATTGAATTTAATAAACGGTTGTTATATCATCATTTTGATTATTATTTAAAATCGCTTTTAAATTTGTTTTGTCTCGCGATCTGCATCATAAACATAAATATTTAATAAATTTAACACCTTGAATTAATTTTATTAAATAATAAATACTATAGATTTTTATTCAAATATGTTTCTTATTATATATCGATTGTCATAAAAATTGTGTGCGGATTATCAACAGTCACTGTTCATATTACAATATATTTAAATGTATAAAAAAAACTCCATATATAAATTATATTTACTATCCAAAAATCATATTATTAATTTTATTTAATTTACATAATAATTTATCATATATTTATATTTATATTATATTTATGACATTAATTAATGAATTAAGCCAGGAAACAAAAAACAAAAATGAAACTAACTCCACATATACCCTCTGCCCCGAAAAAATAATAGAATACCTATTCATAGTATCAATTATCTCCACACGCGATTTTAAGCAAATCCAAACGTTTGAATAGCATTTTTAACAATTTGAAAACTGAATTTAATGTATCTAACAACAACAACTATATACAATTATATATTATAAAACCATTCCCATTTTTTTTCGACAAAGGTATATGCACCCTTAGACCCATAATAAATCGAAATGGCTATATAAACCATAGAATACGTAGCGCCACCTCTTAGTTTTTTTTTTAATTATGTTCTGTGAATGTTCCTCAACAAACTATCAAAATTTCCTGACATTACTTTAAGTAGAAACAAAAATACAACACATAAAGTTACAGATATTTTTGTGGGTCGGTCGAAAAATGATTATAAAAACAAAGAACCAACATAAAAGTGCTAAAAATGCTACTCAAACCTATGATTTGATGAAGATCGGCCATCTGAATCAATTTAATGAAGAAAACATTGAAAAAGATCGTGATTTCGTAAAAAAATTTTAAGAAATGGAATTTGGAATATCGAAAACATTTATTCATCGAATTTTAACTGGTCTAAGATAGGTGAATTCAAAGTTTGTTAAACATCAATTAAATGATGATCAAAAATTTCACCGAATTGAACTAATAATCATATTTTTTTGCTTAATAATTTACCACATTCACTTAATTTAACTCCCTGCAACTAATTTCTAATTTCATTTGGCTATGAAGGAAAACTGTTTTGCATCAGTTGAAGGCATTCAAAAGGCGACAACCACCGACAACCAGCATTTTCATCACAGATATAAAAAAAAAGTCATTTGATTCACTTGTTGAATGTGCAAATCGATGCGATTCCAGTTGATAGAGATTATTTTGTATAAATAAAATGGGTTTTGTGAAAATTTAATATTTATTTTTGTATTTTTTTAATTTCCATTCCGGATTATTATGGCACAGAGGTTATGTATAACTGTTGTAAAAATAATATACTCTCTTTCTCTATGTGTTGTCATTCATTTTAATTTCAACTTTAATATTTTTAACAATATAATTGGCTAAAAGTAGCATACAATGATAGATTAAAAATTTTGCTTCTGATGTTTGAATGATAAGAAATCATAATTTTATATATCATATAACATAAAAATTCTTCAAATATTAGCAAAATCCCTATCTATAGTATATGCGGAGTTTCTGTCTTTGGCTTATAATTATTATTATGAATAGTATAATATTCTGTTCAAATTTTATTTTCTATATTAAGTCTTTATTGTACCTACACTCATATACATTATTCACATACATTTATTTATATATAATACTATATCAAATAATTTATGAAGATTTAGATTCGATTATTATTAATATCTGTATATATGATTCATTGATTCACGAAGATACACAGATAAAATGTATATATTAATTTTAATTATAAAATCTTTATGCATATTCAATTTCAAAATGATGTCAGCATTGCGTTAATATATCTAATTACTACATAGTATAAACTATAATTTGTAATGTGAATGGAATTTTATATTTTCTAATAATTAATCTTTAAATTTTGTGCTATACTTATCAAGAGTGTGTCATCATCATGATTGTATAATAACAATACCTTAATTTAGTCGCACTGTCAAAAAAAATGAAATTACTATATGCTCGATAAAATTCTTTTCATAAAAACAATAGCCAATAATAGATCCAATGAAAAATTGTCACTAAATAAAATATTGCGCAAATGCAATATTTTAAAATATGTAATAGTTACACAGTAAATAAAAACGGACAAAATATAGTCATTAAATTTATTTATAATACACCTATAGAAATGCCCTGATAATGAATTGCGATTTTTCAAATTAAAAATCTTGTAAAATGTATAACAGATTAAATTGAAGATAGGAAGTACAAAAAAAGAATTAATAAATTAATTAATTCACATATTAAGTGTTCAAATACAATTGTAATTGTGGCTGTTTTTCTATAAATATACCACACAAAAATAAAACTGAAAATCTGTCATCAGTTATATATAGAGTTTCTAGAGTAATTGTATTATTGTATTAGAATTGATTAAATTTGCAGTTTTGATGTACTGCGGTTAAAAATACCATTCTGTCTCTTTAATGAATTCTAGGATATGGAGTGGATTTACTGTTGACACTTCACCATCACCCAAGCATAGTATTCCATTTCGCAGGTTATATCTTCTTTCGAAAATCTTGTGCAGTTTTAAAGTATATGTTGGGTTTTTGTCTGTAGATTTGTAAAAATTTCAATCATCATTTATCTCTAGCTAGATCAGTAATTTTGTGATGTTTTTTTTAATGATTTGATGGAAATACATGTTTGTATAATATATGAGAAATACATAATTGTTAAATTTGTTGTAAATATATATAGTTTAGCAAACTGTTTGATCACCACAGCTTACACTGCGCTACCATGGACGATGGATCACTCGCCACTACTATATATATACATTGTATTGTACAGTTACTAAAGACCTACTAGACTAATAAGTATTAATCCGTCCAGAACCATTTTTGACACTTATTGGATTTTGTAACACTTATCGGATCATGTTTTATGGCAATTCATAACTTTCGATTTTAAAACAATTTAGATCACATTTTGTGTATGCGCACTGAAATTGTATAGAACTTAAGTTTCTAACGTTATTTCTAGGGTGCAATTTGAGATTAGGCGTGCCCTACTTCTCAAAACTTTATTGGGTCCTTAAAATATGCTTGTGCCTTGAAACAGCAATTCTACACAATTCCTTGTTTTATTCTCTTTCAAATGAAGTATTGGTTGAATAATTTAAAAAAATATATTTATGTGGTCCTTGAAATGTCTTTCATCCTTTAATCATTAATACCATATGAGATCGGGACATTTCTGTATAAATATAGAAGTACATATAATCTGTAATTATCGCAAGATAGATGCTTGATTATTTTCATAAGTTTTATATGAGTGTTTAACTCGTGTATGTAAACATTGTTAATTTTTCAGTATCGACCAACACCATATTTTCAAAGATTAGTTTATTTTATTCCATTAAAAGAACAAATGGTAACTCACCATCAGATGTAAAATTTCCGTATTAAAACAAAAAAAAAATTTCTGGGTTTAACCCTTTGATTAACGATAATCATGAAGGCTTTACAAACAGCACCTGACAAAGAATTCTTAATTATAAACTTTTATTTTTATTATTAGTACCATTTTTGTTTCACATTTTTGTTGTTCACAATAATTTTCGTGATTATCTCATTGTTGTTCTTATAACGCAATCAAACAATAAAAAAGATGACTTCCGTATATCACTCATAAAGCCGCTGTAAAAATTAAAACGAATAGAACGCTTTTATGCTGATATTTAATATATTTTGTTCGTTGATCAATTTGATGCGAAAATGATTATAGTAATAATTGATCAGGAAGTTGAATTTATATGCCAAATGTTTTCTATAACAACGCGTTCCATAAAATTTATTTATATAAATATTTTACATGTATTCTTCTTTTTTTGCCGGAGATTGATCATTCTAATATTAATGATATATTTATTATAATACAAAAATTGTATATATAGTGCCATAAACATTTTTAAATGTGGTTAATTAAAATACTTAACTAATTCACACTTTTAAATGTTTATATAAAATTTAATATTGCTTTATTATATATGTATAGAGTTGTATAATTTACAATATAATAATAAAAATTATAGTACTCGTTGCTATCAAATTTAATATTATATGGAAAAAAAATTATATCTGGCGCCATACATTTTATTTTATTTGCTAATCTATATATTAATTCTATAAATAACTTTAAATACCATATTATTATATTATAATGATATTATGTCACCTTCAAAATACTTAAGTCAGTATACATATACTTCAACCATACACAATATAATATAATTATCCTCTTAGACAATAAAAGATATGATTTATAACTATTACGATTTCATTTTTATTGTATATTTAACAATAATAAAAAATTATATAATTTATATTTATTATTTAATTTTTTTTTTCTTCAATGTACAAACAGAATTGGATTATGCGGATTTGACAACCCACTAAGAGATCAAAAAACTGAAGACGCCAAACGTTATGTTGGACAGGTATATTTAATTTATATATAGTTTTTGATAAAATTATTAGTTGGATTTATTAATATATGTATTTCTAAAAATGTTGAGGTGTTAATTTGGTGTTTTTTTCTTTGTAGGACTCTTCTATTAATTAAAAAATTATCACGAATATATTTTTCTATATATAATTTTGCAATTTTGTTAATTATTTCTTTACATTCTTAGACCTCATTAAAAATTTATTTTTGTGTCACATAAAATATACGCATGTACAATAAATAATGACACATTTTTTAAATTTTTTTTAAAATTATTATTATAAATAAATGATTTATTTTTAATTAACATGTTTTAATTAACATATGTTTACTTACTACCATACATAAATAATAAAGGTATATATAAAAAATTGATAGGATTAAAAATATTTATGGTAACCATCGGTAATTTCAAGGATTTTTTTCTTTCAACATTATTTTTGAATTTATGATTAATTTCACGGATTATTGTAATATACTAATTAGTAATAATAATCAATTAAATTTAGATGAGCTAAAAAAGATTAACATAATCACAAATTTATTCGGTCTGACATTTTAAAAATTGAATTAACTTAAACACTTTGCAATATTTATGAAAATCAATGAAAAATTATTAATTAATTTTATTTAATGGATTTGTATGTAAAAAAAAAATGTTGAGGTCAGGCATCCTCTAATTATTTATATAGAATTAATTTCTATAAATTGTTGAAATGTTAATAATTGAATTTACTAAACAATTTTTTTCTTCTATTACATATATTTTATTTAAAAATACACAACAATACCAAAACATCTACATATATTAAAATAAATACAATCATAATTCTATTTTGAATTAATTGAATTCTATATTACAAAAAAAAAGATATTAATTATTATATCAAATATGATGTAATCCTAAAACCAATGTCTTTCCGATTGATTAAATTGGCATTCCAAAAAACACATATACACTTAATTATATTTAATGCATACAAATCATTTCCACCTTTCAAAATATGGATTATTATTTTAAATTTATTGTGGTAAAATATTTATTACAAAAATAATTGGTTTGATCGATTTTTACTTATTTTTTTTTTTTTGTTAATTTATTTACATATTATCAGTTTGCCTGTGATTACTTAAGGTCATTCGATGTATCTTTAAAAGAAGAATACATGGGATAATATTGTTCTTCTAGTTATGTGGATTATTATTATAATTAACTAAATTATGGAAATAATTTAATTGCTCTGTGATTATATCCATTAACTCAACATCTATAACATTTATAAGATGTTTAACTTATATGAGAACTATATCTTATTTATATACGACCTTTCGCTGCCGCTTATATTGATAACGAAAAATTTACTCCTGTTTCAACATTTTGATCAAAAATTTACATTTACACGTGTGTGTTTTGAATTCATTTCAGTAACGGGTTTACAATTTTTTAAATATACAACCTCTGTCCTATAATAAACCGGAATGGTTTAAAATGACTCAAAAATAAATATTAAATTTTCACAAATACTATTTTATTTATTCAAAATAATCTCCAGCAACTGAAATCGCATCGATTTGCATGTTCAACAAATGATTCTTTATGACTGTGATTGAATTTGACGTTTGGTTTCTGCCTCATATTGGAAGCACCATGTCTCATCACCAGTTACAATCGATTTCAAGAAGTTTTTATCACCTTCAGCGAGTTCAAATGATGTTTTTTGCAATGCTCAATTCGGTGCAATTTTTGAACATCTGTTAATAGATGTGAATTTCCATGTGAAACTTCGAATTCAGCTTCCGTAGATCAATTTTTTCAGTTAATATGCGATCAATTGTTGTTTTAGGTATTCCATTTCCATGAATATCGCAGAAGGTTTCTTAAAAATTTTTACGAAATCACGTATTTTTTCACTGTTTTCTTCAGTAATCAATTTACATGGTCGAAATGAATGTTCATCATCGTTAATATCTTTTCTACCGTCTTTGAATATTCAAGTATTTTGGTTAAACACAGTGTGAATTGGTGCGAATTTTGTAACTCTATCTGTCTACATATATGTATATTTGAACATAAAAATAGTTCCAAGCAAGTCTTTATTTTTTATTTACAATTGCAGTATCTTGGGGTGCTTGTTCAATTTTATAAAAATTTTGTTAATCTATTCACATATGTCAATAGTACCGCAGATTACATTTGTAATTTTCAATCTATTTCAATACATAAAAATATCAAAAACCATAAAAATCGTTACAGTTTTCATTCACACATATTTTAAAATTAGAAATTAGTTAAAATTATAAAAAATCGAATTAAAAATCTTAAATCTAATAAAAGTTTGATAGATTTTTTAGAAGTTGCATGATGGTTTCAAAACCACCGATTGTATAATTGACATCGCTTTAAGAATATATTAAATTAAGGTTTAGAACTTAAATTTTATAATCTATTTAAAGTAACTGTGTTAATTAATGTGTAATTTTCAGTTACTACGCTCAACCGGAAAAGTGTGATTAATCATTTTTAAATATTGTCTGTATACATTTAAATAATTCATTTATTATCGGGTTCATCAATATAATGGTATTAATGGTCACACAATAAATTTATATTTCAAATTGTATAATAATTTATTTAATTTTTATTTGGCCACTAAAATTATTACTACACATTCTTAATTCAATAAAACATTTTGGTAAATAGTTTTGTAATTCATTACAAATTTCATTAATATTTTCAATACATAAATTATCTATAATTAATTCTTTTAAATTACCCAAACATTTTAGAGATAATAAACCATTTTCACGAATGTTACGACATTTAATTAGGTGTAATGATTCTAATGAATTTTCAATAAATGTTAATTTTTTTAATGCGATATTTTCCATATTATTACAATTATTTAAAATTATTTGATTTATATGTTTACAATATTTTAAATGATTAAATCCCATGGCTGTTATTGATGTATTTGTTGCATTAATTGATTTTAAATAAAATTTAATTCCTTCTTCCGGTAATTTATTATAATCATTAATCAATATTTGTGATGATGATTCGTAATCATTTGTGATGGCACGAGTAATATGTATGGTGCCACCATGTTTTAATATCCATTCGGCACATAAACGATCGGCGCCAACCACTTTTAAACGACCGACATCAACAGCATTAAATGCATAATCAATGAATCCAAAGAATGAACGTTTACCACAATAATTTTGATTTAATTTTGACAATAATAATTTTTTCATTATATTTTATATATTATATTAATAAAACACGGAAAATAAACGAAAAATTTTTACATTAAAATTAATTTAATTATTTGTCAAAAACTGAAACTTCTAAGCATTCGTGATTTTTTTTTATTTAAATACATATATTAAATTAAGCACCAATTTCTATTACATTCATAAGCTTTTTTGATAAAAATTTTGGTTTCAGTCAAAATTACAAATCCATAAAAATTATTATTTGTAATATTTTATTTTATTTTTTCTGCAATTATAGGGTGTAAAAATTAAAATGGACGACGAAGGAAACGTATTAATTAGACGTTATGCAAAATCAAATGTATACATAAAAAATATAAATGGTGAAAATTTAAATGATGAAAGTTCATTATCGGCTGATATATTAAAATTACCAAATCAATCATTAGAAAATGATACAATATTTAAATTATTTGATATGAAAAAATTTCAATCAAATATAAATCGTGAATTACGTCAAGCCTATCCAGATCGTAAACGTTTAGAATTACAATGTTTATCGGCTATAGTATTTGTTAAATCTGATACAGAACTGTTAAATTGTCCAATATGGGTGCTAATTATAAATGTTGTTGCAATGGATATGTTAAAAAGTAAATTACCGCCAAGTAAGTTATATGTTTTATTTATTTACACAATATTTAGTATTTAAATGTCCCTTATTATATTTTAATTAATTAATTAATATATATTTGTATATTTATATTACAAATATATGAAATCATCATTTATCTAGTATTTAAGTTTATTGTCGCGTCGCACTCACGATAATTACACAATCTCTCACTTAAATAATTGATATATGTTTTGAATCGTATAAAAAGAAATAAAGATGCTAATCTAAAGATATTTTTAAAGAATAATAATTACTTTTACTTTTTTATTTAAATAAATTAAATTAAGATAGAAAAACAAAGTTGTAAAAAAAGAAAGTATATACACACAAGAAAATACATATACAATTATTGCGTGTGTGTGTGTGTGTGTTATGTTTATAGTTTTCGTCGTAATGAATTCCACATAAATCTAATTGATGTTGAATTGATAAAATAAATGCATTGCATATTATATTTATATTACAATATATACAATAGTTAGTTAGTTAGTATCTTTAAAAAAATCAGCTAGACAGCGCAGAAATATACCTTTTTTCTTTTAATTTCAATTGTATTATATTTACTTACAAATTATTATACAATAACTTTTTAATTATTTTTCATTTAATTTTAATTAATACAAAGTCACGAAAATATCATTAAAATAATAAAAGTTATAGTATAATTTTTAAAATTAAATTAAAATAAATATACAATTTTTTTGTGATATTTTATAACGTTGTTGAGATGTCGTGTCAACTGCTATTCTTTTATTTTTTCTTTTTATTTTTTTGTTATGAAAATGAATTATAAATATTTCATTAAATTTGAAGAGTTTGCAATAAATCAAAATTGATATTAATTATTGCATGTCAATAAAATCAAATTTAATTATATTTTATATGTTTCAAAATGTTAATATTAAATTGAAACTGAGAGTGTTATGTATTTCATATAAACAACAGTTTATAGTAATTATGATGGTGAAGCAAAAAAAGAAATATGTGGTTTCCGCATTTGCACAAGAAAATATATTAAACAATATATCTTTTTTTAAGGTAATGTTATATAATATATTTAGAGTTTACGGTGTCTTATAAAACAAAGTATTATAATTATTTATTTAAATCGTTTTAAGAAAATCGCATACGAAAATTTTATCCAAATATTTGATTAGTAGAAGTTGCTTGGGAATCAATTTTTTTTTTAATTTTCATAGGAACTATGCATATGACAAATAGGAGACCTTTCGTATACGATTTCATCAAAATTCTATAATCCCATTATATAAGTCTTCGTACTATTTATTTTAGCTTTAGTTGATTTTCTGCATATTGTTTAAGTATTCTGAATGTCTAAATTACTTCAATTGTCATTCAGTAAAATATTTATATCGATAGGTTGTGTAGCGTCGGTTGAAAAGTGGAAAATTAACACTCCATGATAGGTTTTGAAGTTGATGATGACCAAATCAAAACAATATTCGATACGGATCGTCATAGCACAATACGCGTGAAATTATAGTGCAAACTTTATGTGTCACATACTTGTATTGAAAAGCATTTAAAACAACTGGACTCCGCAAAAAAAACTGTGATTCATGGATTCTTTATGAACTTAAAAACATATAAATGCATTGCGATTTGCATTTTGCATATGAAAAGTAATAAATGTGATCCATTTTTGAAACGATTCATATAATTGGCAGTAAAAATGAGTCGTATATAATAATCCTAACTAGAGGAACCAGTGGAAACAACATCCAAAACTGGTATTCATCAAAAGAACGAAGAAATGATATCATAGCGTTATCAATTTGGTGAGATTACAAAGAAATAGTCTATTTTGAACTATCGAACAAACGATCAATTCCAGAAAATGTGTACATTCAACAACAATTACACAAACAATGAACAATGCAATTGAATGAAATCTGCTTGGTTAATCGAAAAGTCTTTGATCACTCGGTTGCTTAATGATTGGTTTGGGATGTGGTACATTTATTTCGTTCTTTACGAAACTTCTTGAATGGTGTGAATTACAATAATTACAATATGATGATGACGAAATGCACTTGGTTTAGATTTTTGCAGATAAGGGCTAGAAGTTCTATTATCTCGAAATCATTAAGTGGTTGGAAAAATTGCAAAATATTATCGAAGACAAATATACATTACTGATTGGAAATAGAATTATTTTGTTCGTTGTGTCATTTGTCAAACCAATAAATTTCATCAAAATTGGGTAACTTTCTACAAAAAATTTCATCGAACTTCGGTAAACAAACATATTATATAAGTATCTGGTAGATGTACTACAGCATACTGCTACCCTACATTCTCTTATTTGGTAAGCCCATAGGCACATTAACTACCCATTAACGCCTCCATCTTAACTTGAAAAATTTTCTTTAAAATCTAAAAATTCCTATAATTTTGTATGGCAGGTGGAGTTAGGTATTAGTAAATGCCCTTTCGTGAATTGAATTATTGTTGAAAATATTGTATATCCAAAATTTAAAGAATTTCGAGTGGAAAATCTTCGAGTTATTTTTGTTTTCATTTTACGGAGCAAAAAAAAGTAAAATTTTTATGGAAGGAGTTTCAACTAATAATTAACTGGATAGGCATATATTTATTTCAAAATTTTAAGAAACAGACATATGAAATTTTGCACAATATATTGACACATTGCGGTATAATTTCGTAAATTTGACTACGAATGTTATCTGTAAGTTATTCAATATTATTATAAGGATGTGCAACATTAGGTAGAACTACAGATAAAGGAGTCGTCAGCAGGGTAAACTTAATAGATAAGGTAACTTTTCAATAAGTGTTTCTAATGTCTGTGACAGTTCCAGTTTATATAATATAGTATTTATATATATATAAACCCGATAAAAATTAATCAATTTAAGTAAATGTTATGTTCTTCTTTTAACCAATGCCTATTATATAATAATAAAATCTTATCTTTAAATATGTATAATTGCCTGCAATTAAATTTCTTATTTAACCAGTTTCTATCTATATATAATAGGTCTACCAATATGTGTGTGCCGCTCAAGGATTAATCTCTGTGGACGCATTAAATGATGGCGGTTTCGGCTGAAATATTTTTTTGTGAACGTATTCACTTTATATCTTTATCTTTCTCAGTTTGTGTTACGAGCTAAAAGTGTAAACAACATATTTTTTTTTTTGTTGAAAATGTCGTGTTTTGTGCCAGAAAAAAGTGATTTGCGGGGAGGTTTATTGTTATTGTTTCATTGGAAGAAAACTGCTGCTGAAAGTCATCGAATTCTTGTTGAAGCTTATGGTGAACATGCTTTACAAGAAAGAATGTGCAGAAAGTGGTTTCAACGATTCAAAAGTGGTGATTTTGATCTGAATGACAAAGAACGTGGAAAACCACCAAAAAAATTTGAAGATACAGAATTGCAAGCATTGTTGGATGCAGACGATGCGCAATCGCAACAACAACTAGCTGATTCCTTAAATGTATGTCAACAAACCATTTCTAATCGTTTAAACAATATGGGTAAGATCCAAAAGGAAGGAAAATGGGTTCCATATGAATTCACAGAAAGAAGCATGGAAAAGCGAAAAACCACGTGCGAAATATTGTTTCAAAGACAGCAACGAAAGTCGTTTTTGCATCGATTAGTCACTGGTGATGAAAAATGGATTTATTTTGACAATCCTAAACGGACTAAGCATTGGACTGATCCAGGTCAACCAGTCAAATTGACGCCAAAACGCAATATTCATGGAAAGAAGGTTTTATTGTGTATTTGGTGGGACCAAAAGGGCGTGCTGTATTATGAGTTATTGAAACCTGGTCAAACTATTACTGGTGAGGTATACAAAGGACAATTGAATAAATTGAATCAATCATTGAAAGAAAAACGACCAGAACGGGCCAACAGACATGAAAGAGTGATTCTTTTACACGACAATGCTCGTCCACATGTCGCAAAACCGGTAAAAGAAACATTGGAAACACTCGGATGGGATGTGTTACCACACCCGCCCTATTCACCAGATGTTGCTCCATCAGATTACCACTTGTTCAGATCGATGGCACATGGACTCTGTGCACAACGCTTCCACAATTATGAAGACGTCCAAAAATGGATCGATTCTTGGATCGCATCAAAAGAGGAGAAGTTTTATTTTGATGGTATTCATAAATTGCCAAAAAATTGGAAAAAGGTTATACTTAACGATGGTAATTATATTCAATAAAAATTTTTTACTGTTATTACCGGAATTAATGTGTTTTATTTTTAAAAAAACGGCACACACATATTGGTAGACCTATTATAATTATATAACATACTCGTATTTTATGTATATATATTTGTAAGGATTTTTTATGGTATACGTAATCAAATACTTGACTGGTACAGATTGGTTCTATTGTATCGTGGCATAGAGGTATTTTATATATTTATAATTATAAAGTATTACATGGTTTGATAAGTTCCCGGAATGAAAATGAAAATACCGATTTTATGACAAAAACGTGATTTATTAAAAAATAAAAAGTTTCTTGAATGCTAGATCTGGGAAAAAAACGGTAGATTTGGTTACAATTCCCAACCCAATTTATTAAATTTTTCCATATTACTTACTTACTTACTCCATGGCGTTACAACCCGGGTGCGGTTTTAGCCTTCTCCAACACGCTTTTCCAACCTGACCTATCCGCAGTTAATGTCTTCCAATCCCGAATTTTTAGGATCTTTATATCACAGTTTACTGCATCTAGCTATCTCGCCTTAGGTCTTCCGGCTCTCCTTCTACCCTCCGGTTTACCATTTAACAGTTTTTTTGGCACACGCTCCTCCTCCATGCGTTCTACGTGTCCAAGCCATCTCAATCTATTGATCTTGATTGTTTTGACAATATTTGGTTGACCGTACAACTTGTCTAATTCAATATTGTATCGTCGCCTCCAACCATTCTGTTCTTTGACGGGACCAAATATGCCACGGAGTACCTTTCGTTCGAATATATAATATTTCCATATTATATGCAGCATATTATAACATTCTACTGTTGTTGTTTTACATTTATCGACTTTCAACCTTTTCTATAACCACTGTGCAGAATGTTGTTATTATTCTGGTATGTACAGCAGTACTCATGTTTCATCAACAGAATGTATTATGTCTAAAATATACCCAAATCAATTTGATCGATGGTTAACAAACGCACCGCATACTTTTTATTAATAATTTATTCATATATGCAAATGTTTGTGCAAATTCAAATGGAAATGTTCTTTTGAGAAGTTTATGATATCAGCAATCTTACTTTAAGTTCATATTTCGATCAATTAAAGCTATACCATAGAATTTTTGAATCATTTGTTCTATTTGTTATCACATTTCATGGTGTTGCTGAACGTTCATCATGAATTGTCTTTGTGGGGTTGCGGTTTTCATTTGTAATATACGGTGATTTTCGATAGCATAGATTTGTTCAAAGTTTTATTGAAGTCTTCAATGATTTCTTGAAACATGATCACTGTATACGAATTTGTATGCGAATTTGTAAACTAAACTTATTGTATCTCACAAATTATTCTATATGAAATGACATTAAATTTTCGCACCAATCGTTTCAAAGAATGCATTTGTCAATAATAATTATAATATAACTATATATTCTGGAAACTTATCAAATACTTGCACTCACTTTCTTACTTCGTATGACATCATCTGATTGATCAAATAACATATAACTTCTCATAATATAGACGCAAATAATATACAAAATTTGTAATAATATATGTCTGCTTTTTATAAATTCTGTAATAAAAAAAAAACAACGTACAACAATCTAATTTTAAAATAAAATATAGATTAGTCCAATTTAAAAGATTATAATGTTTCCACTTTTAATGATCGCAGTGAATTCCAAATAATTTTTGTTCCATAATAATTTTATTTTTCTCTTATACATATAGAATAAACGATTTTGAAGAGAACCCAACGGAAATACCCAAAAGAGACAAACATTTATAATAAAAGTAAAACGCATCATGTGTGGGGTTTAGGTATTCGCATCATTAATTTAACCATCTTTGAAATGTTTTATTACTGCGAAAATTTATATATAAAATAAAGTATCAATATTTATTTTATATATTTTAATATTTATATACTTTTTAAATCGAAAAATTTAAAAAGAGTTAGAAAAAAACATTAATTTCTCAGAATAAATAAATGTAAAAAAATAAATATAAAATTTAAAAATAAAGATCAATTTCATTCGAAAATATATAGAAGTATATGACCTTGCAATGTTTCTTTGTTATTTTGGTTTTTATTATGTATATATACGTGCGTTGTTTGTGTGTAAAAATATAAAACCAGAAAAGAAACAAAATTACACTTATGTTAAATAATAAAACGGATATTAATTATAGAACTATCAAGTAAATAATAAATATTATATTGTTCAATAATTGTATAATCTAACAATCTAACTTAATTTTTCACTCTAACGATTTTTAAAATAATAAATTATATTTAAATTTATTTTATTTTATTTATCAATTATTATTTTTGCACAAAAAATTCAACAACGACTTTTCATTTAAAATTCTTTACAGAAATATGTTGAGCTATAACATATTCTTTGGATTTTAATAGGAAATACAATTATTCAAGCTCTGTCCCATAATAATCCGGAATGGATTAAAACACCACAAAATTTAAATATTAAACTTCCACAAAAACCATTTTATTGATTCAAAATAATTTCCATCAACTGATACACGCATCGATTTGCACGTTTAACAAGTGAATCAAATGAGAAATTACGTTTTTGTGTCTGTGATGGCAATGCTGTTGAGAACGGTGGTCGTAGAGTTTTGAATGGTTTCAACTGATGCAAAACGGTTTCCTATCATAGCCAAATGAAATTAGAAATTAGTTGCAGGCAGTTAAATTAAGTGATTACGGTCAATGATGAGCAATAAAAATTTGATTAATAGTGCAATGCGATGATATTTTTGATCTTCATTTAATTGATGTGGAACAAACTTTTAATCCACCTATCGTAGACCAGTTAAAATTGGATGAATTATAGTTTTCGATATTCCAAGTTCCATTTCGATGAATCTCGTTGAAGATTTCCTAGAAATTTTCACGAAATCACTCACTTTTTCAATATTTTTTTCAGTAAATTGCTTCTGATGGTCGACCTGGACGTTCATCATCACATATATTTTGTTTGCCTTCTGTGAATCATTTATGCCATTTAAAAACTTGTGCTTTGAACCGTAAATTATCACCATAGGCGATTTTAAGCAAATCATACGTATGAGTAACATTTTTACTAATTTTGAAACAATATTTAATGTAGGTTCTTTGTTTTTTGTATTCATTTTTCGACTGATGCATAAAAATTGCTGTAAATTTATGTGTATATTATTTTCGTTTCTACTGAATGTAATGTCATCAAATTTGTTGACAGATTGTTGAAGAACATTCACAGAACCTAATCACAAAAAAAGTAAGAGGTAGTGTCTACGTCTTCTATGATTTTTAAATAGCCATTTTGGTTTAATATGGTACAAACGGTGTATTTATTAAATACGTTCAACTATATTTCTACTATGATTACAAAAAAATGTTAAATAATAAGAAAAATATTCATACATTTAATAAACGCAAAATTGAAAATGTTTGATAATTATAAACTTAACTAAACTAAATTTCTCAGAAATTTGCTCTTATATAGTTTGCACCACCGTTATATTATGGCTTTGCTATTATACTTTCCTATTATATAATTACACCACAATTGCTTCAGTTATGCGGTGTTGTTTTGATTGCCTGCGTTAAGATAATATCTTTCAAACATAAAAGATAAATTAACGAAAAACTTGTTTTCCGGAAAGAACTAATTAGCCTATAAAACTATTGACACAAACTTTTTTCTTATTGCGTTCATCCAACAGTTCATCAGTATCTAAAATTTATGTAATGATGTTGTAAACAGCTTTGTAGTTCATATCAGATGTTCTGTGCACGATCTTATTGTGCAAAGTGTATGTGTTTATAAACGAAAGATTTATATGACAATAAATTGATAGTGGAATAACAAAAGAGTTAAGCGACGAACCTAAAATGTTTTCAAATTACAATATCACTATATTTTTCTGGTAGCCGATTTGAAAGCAGACTACAATATGACAAAAAAAAATTGATTGACTTTCTCAATTTTACGGAAATCGACTTTTAAGATTTATCATGTTTTTGAATTTTGAGCCATATTTTTAATGGATTTGTGTAGAATTGAAAATTATAAACAATTGAAAGTTTTTGAGTGCGCTGTATAATCAAGAAGTTAATAACCAAGAAAACGATAATCACGAAAATTATTGCATTTAACAACGAAGTTGATGAGCAAGAATGTTATTAATACAGAAGGCTATAATCAAGAATGGCTATAATAACGAAAACTGATTCGACACACCTGAATTTAATAAATACACAAACATGATATAATTGATTACGCTTCAGGTCCACAATGTGACACCTACATAGAAAATTATATGGTATTAATAAATGCAGAAGGTTATACTTATCCATTACTCTAATTTTTTAGGCAAATATATAACGTAATTATATTATATATGTACACAATTCGTAATGATCGCTTTTAAGAAATCAAAATTCATTCAGTTTCGTGCAGACTTTTGAGCTTGATTATTTTAAATTCGAATTTTTGCGAATTCAGATGTTAAGTGAGTTGTAGTGACTGATAAATTACTAAGAAATCTGTATTCAGGGCACTTTTCTAGATCAACTTCTAAAAAAAAATGTATTGCTTGATCAGATTTGATCAAATGTTGTATATACGCATATATACAATAATATGAACTGTTTGTGATAAGCTGCTAAGAAATCGAGATACTCAGAAATATTTTATTGATGAGTTTCTGGAAACTTCTAGTTACTCATTTCTTGTCAGATTTTAATCAAATTGTATATATTTATGTATGGAGGTTGCTATCTGGAACAGCTTTTTTACATCTAATATTCTCTTATCGTATTTGCATCACCATTTCTTTGCAGTTGCATAGATTGTATGTACTATTAAATATACATATTTAATTTAACGTAATTAATTGTACTATATAGGTTGAGGTTAACTTCAACTATTTGGAAAAAAAACAGATTTATTATAATTATAAAAATAAAAAACTATAAAGATTTGAAGCTTTCATACAAAATTAATTATTTCATGATGATAAGTCATCTGGTTCGATAGATACAAGAAAAGGGAATTCTTTTGTTTGTGAAGTGATACGTTTAAGGACCGCATATCATATTGAATACTTCTTGACAATGTGAAACTGAATATTTTGCAATAAAAGTATGCTGTAATATATTAATTAATTAATATACAATAACTATCATATTTTAATTTAATTTTTTAAAAATTAGACGAAATTATAAAACTATATATTTTCAATAAATTTGTTTCTTCTTATAATATAGTGCATCGTTTATTAAATCCAAAAATTCGTCCAAGACTACCAATACCCGAAGAAGATGGTGGTACACTAGGATATAATAATAATAATAATAATAATAATTTACATAATGGTGGCGGCATTCAGAACGGAACAATTCATGAAAATTCTGATAGTTCTGGTTACAGTAGTAACGGTATGTTGATAATAAATAATGGTTCAACAAATGGTTATGATGGTTTAAATGGTATTTATAATGGTGCTCCTCATAATGGTTTCAATACTAATAATAATGATATGAATGATATTAATAATAATCAGAATGTTAATTCGATAACAACATTAAAAAATAATTTAGAACAATTTTATCAAACACCTCGGAGGAAATTAGAACGTCCACCGAAATTACCGCCAAGAGGAGATAATGATTTAAATAAACAACAATTAAATGATTTGCCTACGGTAAATGTTTATATACATTTCAATGTATAATACTTAATTTCTAAACATAATATTAATTATTTTCCGTTTTACCATTATACAGCCGGATTATGACTCTGACGATATAAAAATTAAACAATTAATATTTCGTAATAAAACTAATAATAATAATAATAATAATAATACAATTATTAATGGAAATGGTAAAGAAAAGGAAAAGAAGAAAATTGGTAAGTTTGTTGTTTTTTTTCTTATTATTTTAATTTATACATATTTTTTTATTGATTAATTAAATTAAATTGATATAACATTATTTTATGTTTACTATATTTTATTCGCTATTAATCAATCATAACTTTAATTATATTGATAATTTAGTAATTATACAATACATAAAAAAAATGTATAAGATATTTATTGTATTGTATATTTATCTTGTTTGAGAAAGTTTAATTGCATTTATTTTATATGCGTATTTTTTTTTCTATTGATATATTTGATGTGAGAATTAAACAAATATAATTTCTCAACAATTACGAAATGATAGGATTAAAATTAATGTATTTATTCAAGCAAATGTCTTTGCTTGCAAAGATTATGAATTTTAAGCAAAAATAAATTTTAATAAAAAAGATGAAGTCATAAGAAATTTCTAAACAAAATATTAAGTAAACTTAATGATATAGAAATTTATACAATATTTATTATAAGTTCCCAACATAAGCTAGTTGATAAATTTTGATGCGGAAGGAAATATGACTAAATGCAAGAATTTTAATGTTATAAAGAAAAACATTTTTTTAATTAATTAACATATAAGCATAGAATTGATTAAATTTGTGGTGTATAGTTTACTATACGACCATTGACATCTATTGTACCTCATTTGCTTGCCGCAATTGCATAGTAATCATTCTCACTGCCCTGGTGTGTTCTAGCCATAGCTGATGAGATATGCTCAATATTTGCGAAATTACTCCGTACGTGAGAATTTAACAATTAACAAAATGATCTGTAATTGTGTTTTTATTATTGCACTATTAATGTAATTATTCTTAAATATCTGTGAATAGACCATATTGTTGTCTATACATCAATTGTTAATCTTTCAGTGTAGTACACAACACCATATTTTCAAAGATCTTCGCTTTCTAATTTCATAAATGAACAAATGGCAATCAACTAGTGATAATTTTTAGTATAAAACTTAAAATTGTTTTTTACAGTATTGAGAATCCAACTCCGAATTGAATAACTCGCCATATGATTGCAATTTTTCTTTTCGTTATATTTTCTGTCGAGGTTAAGTTGGACACAGTTGAGTACAAACTCCTTAAGGTAATACATTAATAAACTGAGATGAAAAGTTTTTTCCAACATCATACTTAATGACTATGTCATCTTACATAAATCAACACCTACAGTCGGATATTTTTTGAGAGTATTACTCGCTTATCTGATCGATGATTTTACATGTACCTAATCCCTTTTTATTGCCAGTGTCACTTTTTTTGCTAATAGGTGAATTTAAACAAAACCTATCAACATTCTCACAAATAGATTCCTGTAATGGTTAAACAAGCAAATTTTTGTACCCATTCTAACTCAGCCCTCTTGGTCGTGACGAGTTGTATAATGTATATTACTGCACAAGCTATTGCTTCGTAAGTGTACAGATTTATAGTTCAAATATCAATCAAGGGCTTAGGATCACTGGCCACGAACTTGTTGTGTAACGTTTATATGTTTAAAAATTATAAAAGAAAGATTAATGATAGGGGAAATACAAAAGAGTCAAGCGACGAACCTGACATTTTTTTATATTAGCATTTTTAGATATAATTTTTATTTTATGGATTTTGACATTATTAATTATTGTATAAATTAAAATCAGTGTAATTGTTTCCATGTTTCTATTTCCATGTCTTATGTCTGAATTTTGGTATATATGTTCGTGGAGGCCAAATCGTAGAAATGGGATTTTCGAAATTCGCTGACGCCCCCAGCAACTAATCCATTCGCAAATGATTCGAAATTTTTGATATAAATATGAAATATAAATAATCTTGGCAACGTTTCTAAACTGAACTGGCCATTTGGTAAATTGATTAACTTTTGTACGAAACCTTATGATTGAATAATATGAAAATTCTGTAAAATTGATTGAATGATTGTTTGGGTATGAATATAATAATAATAATAATAATATTGTAATATAGAATACATCAAATACAATCACAATTATCACAATCATTAACAATTACAAGGTCAGCTCGTATAACAGCTTCTTTTAAAATTGATATCCAGGATAGTTTTGGAACCTATAGGCCATAAATTGGCTATATCTTGACCAAATTCCTTCAAAATGAATATGAATATGTTTTAGTTTAATTTTATGGAATATATTATATAGTCAAAATAACTGTTTTGCAGCAGTGTAGGTGATGGGGTGAGACGTTAGGTTTAAAGTTAATATAGAAACGGAAAAGTGCCTGGTCAATACTGTATATGTGTGACCGTTTACTCGTAATATTTATAGTTTTATATGTTTTAGTTATTATTATGCTTATGCTACATTATTTATGTTTATTATCGAGTATACTTTTTCTTTATTTAAAACTTCTTCTTTCTTATTAAACATTTTCTTTAAAAATAAAGTACACAAAGACATCACGTCGTACATGATACGAACTACAATTGCATTTATTTGAATCTATTATCTGTTATGTATTATAGCTTATGTATGTGTGTTGTGTATAAATAAACATTAAATAAATCAATAGAAAATTAAACTCGACATATCGACATCAATGTGCATTATTGGTTTTACTTATAATTTTTACTTGTTATATCAACAAATTTAAACTTTCTCAAATTTTAATTTAACTTTTCTTTTAATTAACTTTTTTAATATATTATAAATAATATTTATTTAATTTATGTTATATTAAAATCGTGTGTGATAACAACTTTTACATTTAATAATTTATTTTTTTATCTTTTTTTTTCACTTGTACATTTATTTATTATACAAAAAAAAAAAACAAAATATAATTAAACAATTAATAAATAAATATATAGTTTCTGAAGATCCATATTATTGTGGTTTAAGTGCACGTGTTCCAAAATTTGATCAAAAAAAGAATCCATTAAAAAAACTACAAAAAAATTTAAATAATCTTATTGTTCCAAAACGTATGTCAATTGCATATTTTCAACATCCAAATGGTAATGGATTATCCTATTTAAATGGTTATCAATATCAATCACAACAACAATTATATATGGGTGGTCCGCCACCACCGCCGCCACATATAATTGCACCGCTGCCACCAACTAACTATCATCACAACAATATTAACAATAGTTTGTTATGGCATGCAAGAAGTATGGAAAGTGGATTAGGTAATTTAATATAATAATTTTATAAATATAATATGTTCAAAACAAAAGTTGCCCTCTTTATATTTTTTACTATATTCAGTGATAATTTGATAATTCGACGATACAAAAATTGAAAAATACGTTTCATTGTTAGCATATAAGTTGAAATTTAGGTCCAAGTATTGCTAATTTTTTATTTACGCAGAATACTAGAACATTGATATCTATATATATATATATATATATACTTTCATTGCAAACCCTCGCAAACTTAGTTAATTGTCTGTTTCTGATTAATTTTAAGTAAACAAGTTCTATAATAATTTTTACTTAAAATTAGTGAAGTTTTACTGAAAGAATGTTATATAGATATTCTGAACAATTTGAATGAAATTCAAAAAAACAAGTTTCTTCAAGGCACATCACTTTCATATGAGTTATCGCATGGAGCTAAATCCAAAAATCATCCTTGTAAAATCCTGAAAAATACATAACCTTGATTGATTCTTGTCTCATAGTTCTTATTTAATGATGTGACTAAATGCCTAAAGTTTATTTGAAAGTTTCTGGTATTCACCTTTTATTTTTAACATGAATTTTCAATACTTTAAAAACGTACGTGAACATTCTTATTTCTTTTCGTATACATACTCTATACCATTATTAAAAAAGTACCCGGTCACCTCAATTTACACTTTTCGCGTAAAACATACAAATGTAATTTTTTTTATAAGATGAGTTATATTAACACTTTTAAAGTAGTTGTGCATCTGTAAAAGATGACTCAAAACCAGATTGAGCATATTGACAGAGAACTGATGAAAAAATTGACATAATTAAGCCATACGAATTTCTTCCCGAAAGATAAAACGGTGATAAAAGAATATAATTACGGAACATTTGCGCGAAGCTGAGCATTTAAAAAGACCGAATTTAAGGAAAAACGATTCGCGCGTATATTCACTTAATTTATTGTGATAAGAAAGAAAAAGTTTATGTAAAAGAATAAAACAAAGTCAGAAATCTGAGATTTTGAAAGAATTTAAATAATGTTTGTGTCAACCTAGAAAGAAATAACTTACACATGCATGATTTACGTGTCAAGTATGTAGTATGTATGTGACCGTGTACATTTTGATATTGGTAGACAAATGCGAATATATTAAATTAAATTTATGTAACTCTTATTTATGGATTATTGAAACTTGGGAGCTTTCCAGGTATTGTGATCAAAATATTGTATGTGGTATATCGTATATGTGTGTAAATGAGCAAATATCCAGGATTATCGAATTATCACAATATTTGTAAAATTTAAAAATAAAATTATATTATATATATTAATTTTTTCCTTCATTTTCATCAATATTTAATATAGATTTTCCATCGGAATTTAATGTACAATATTTTCCATTTGATAAACCGGATTATCGTATGGCAGCAAGGCGTCCAGTTTAAATGTTGTGGAAATTATTTAGTGCTAATTTGTTTTTTTTTTTATTTGTCTGAACATTTACTCAATTGATTGAAAATTAATGTAATATGGTGCATTTTAATCACAGAATACCCAATCTAGCAGAAATAATATTTCATATACATACATCATTTACTATATTCTGCAGAGTTATGTGTCTTGACAATGTTGTCATATTTTAATATTTATAATAAGTAAATCATATATATGAAGTGATATTTCTGCTAGATTGGGTATTCTGTGATTTTGTTTTACTTTTTTTTTTCATTAGTGTTAAATAATTATTTAATCCCCACTGTGTCTAAACAAGACACAAAATAAGTATAAATATTAAATACTTTCTTAGAATTTAGTTATATAATTTTATCATTAATACGTAATTAATTATACATTTGTTACTATACTGCCACACCCATACCTATTTTTATTTTATTTTTTTTTAAGTAGTAAAGTCAAATACGAATGAATATAGTCAATAGTACAGGCAGAGAGAGAGAGAGAGAGAGAGAGAGAGAGAGAGAAAGAAAAAGAAAGTATAAAACACAATATACTTTTAAGTATTCGGTGTTCTGGTTAATTTATGACCTCAGATGACTGTGAACTGTGTCATTGAAATATACAATTTATATATTACAATAAAAATTTAGCACGCTTTAAATTAAATATTAAATCATTCTAAGGAACATCTTACAACACATTTTACTTTGCGAATAATTTTCGCAACTTAGAAAACTTAATGATATGCACTGACGAAATGTAATTACAGCAACCAGCAGTGTCTGATTTTTTTCATGTCATGCTAAAGATTCAAAAGGAAAAGAAACTGAGTATTACATGAATTTGGATTTTGAAAATTACTATTAACTTTGTTATCATAAAGTAAACAGTTTTTATATCACATTGAGACTATGCTATAACAATATAAGGTAATAAAATGTAGATCAGCTACGATTATCAATGTTTGTGGAAGCGAGTTTATGTTATGTATTGTCATGGGACCAACAGAGGGTGTATGTATCATAACCAACGAACTACAACCTAATAGATTTTTTAGTATTGCTAATATCAATAAGATATTAAACGAAAACAATCAATATTGTTTTGTGTGACAATGTTTGATTACATCTTGCTACAAAACAGATTACTATTTGTGTAGATCTATGCAAACATTTACTAGCTCCACTCAACAATCTCTGAATACAGTCCAACATCATATATTTTTGCAAAAATAACAATTTTTTGATTCATAATTAACGAACAAATGGTAGTTCTCATAGCTGTTTTTTCACTTGGAATCAAACTGACGTATCTCTGTATTGATTGACACTCGTTCACCAACACTTTGCTAATTATATGAAGATACTCGAAGATGAATCAATAAATGGATTTCATTGGAAAAAAAATTTATTGCAAATGTGTAGTCACAAATTAACCAGATTATATTGATTAATCGATTAACCTAATAATTAAATATAATTTTTAATATTCTATATAATTATAAAATTAATATTTAAGATTTTAATTTTATTGTTTTTTTTTTTTATTGATTGGAGATAATCTTTGAAATTTTTAGATACGGTCTATTATTATAATTTAATTAATTAATTAATTTTTTAATTTTTATATAACTTAGATAATTAAATTTTTGATTTTATCAGTATCAGTTCATTCAGCCGAAACTGTTACGACGAGTATCTAAAAAATAATGTTACTTTGACACGTATCTAAAAATATCGAAATATCAGCCATTATAATTTCATGACACAAGATTAACATAAAAATTTATATTATTAAATATCATTAATTAAAAATTATATACTGTGATATTCTTATTTAAGAATTAAAAAATATGATGATGCTGCGAAATTACTGATTTAATTTGCTTTTATAATTTTTTTTTATGTTTATTTTTTTTTTTAATATTATGTTTATGATTATATTTTGTTTTTCTAAAAAACAATAGTTTTAGTTTGTAGCTTGATTTTTTTTTTTTTAATTTTTATTAATTTTAAGTTTTTTTTATTATGATTAAATTAAAGAAAAAAACAAAAACAGAAAAAAAAGACAAAAAATAAAATTAAATAATTGATTACTTATTACTTTATCATTTTTAGTTTTAATATTCGCATAATATTATTTTTATTATTTTATTACCATTTTGTATTATTTAAAAAAATAAAGATATTATTATTAATTTTAGTCACAAATAATAATAATAATAATGATAAAAAAAAATATGAGAAAAATAAATAAATAAAAATGCATACTTATTAAATTTAATTTTATATTAAAAAAAAATGTTGTTGTTGTTTTCATTATTAATTCTGCTCTCTTTTTTATTCTTTTTAAAAAATTTACATAACATTTTTTTTAGAGTGAAGGTAAAAAAATTTAATCTAAAATTATGTTAATTTGGATTTAAGGTAGGTAGTTACGTATTATTATAAATGGAAAGAAAAGAAACCAAAGAGATGATTATAACTAATTTAATATTTAAATTACCATTTAAAATAATTTCAGCAATAAATAAATCTGTATTAGGTTTGGTTTATCGTTTTTCTTTTTTTTTGTATTTGTGGGTGGGATTAGTGACAAACACACCAGCAATAAACAAATATTAATCAGTAAACGATATTTGTATGTGCATACACACGACGCATAAAACGAATGAATTTACCATTTTTTTAAATTAAAAATAATGCAAAATATATCTAATTTTATAATAGAATAATGAAATTGCCTCAAAATACTAAATTCCCGGAAAACACACGTCCTGGCAGTAGTAAATCCAAAAAAAGTGGGAGAAAAACACGATTTCTTTTTCGGAAAAAATTCAGAAAAATATACGTCCTGAGAATTAAGTGCTCCTGGTATAAAATCCAAATAACCGAAAGGGTAAAACGATTTTCTTGCAAAAAAAATTCAGAATAATATACGTCAAGTTAACTATGTGCTCCTGGTGTAAGATCCAAGAACGACATGAGAAAAAATGATTTTTTGCGGAAAAAATTCAGAAAAATATATATTCCTGAGAATTATGTGTTTCTGATAAAAATTCCACAAAAGGTAGCTGAAAAAATATGATTGTTTTCGTAATAAATTCACAAAAATTATATGTCTTGAGAATTGTTGGCTGCTGGTACACAATCCAATAAAGTTTACAAGCGAAAAGAATGATTTATTTTGGGAGAAAATTCAGAAAAATCTTCGTCCATAGAATCATGCGCTACTGATACAAAATCCAAGTACGACATGAGAAAAAAACGGATTTTTTCCCAAAAAAAATCAGAAAAATATATGTCCTGTGAATTATGGAATCCTGTTATAAATTTCAAAAATAGCTGCAGAAAAAATTATTTTTTTTTTGGAAAATATTCATATAAAATAAACGTTCTGAGAATTATGTGTTCCTGGTACAAAATCCAAAAGAGGTATGAAGATAAATGGTTATTAAATTTTCGGGAAAAATTGTCTTTATTTAATTTTCTATTTTTTTTATGGTATATTTTATTATTTACTTTACATGGTATAAAATTTATTAGTAAAGAAATGTAAACAATAAATGTTTTTAATTTTTATGAAATTTAAGTAATGATTCTAATACTTATAATAACAATTTGTAATTACATTTCACTATTTTCTTATAATTATATTCAAAGATTCCATCAGAGTTTATCATTTATAAATGTAGCATATTTGTTGCACTTTCTTCGTCAATTTGATGATGATGGACTACACTGGCGAAGGCTGAAAAATAGCATTCAGTTTTTAATATCACTATATTTTTCTTATAACTTGGTTGAAATTAAACTAAATTATGAAAAAAAATCTGGGTGTTCACCGAATTAAATTTTCCGGAAAATCGACTTTTATGAATTATCATCTTTTTCAATTACGGGTCATAGTTTTAATGAATTTCGATTTTTCCTTTCAAAATTGCAAATTATAATCAATTTCCAATTTTTCATAGAGGAGATTTTTAAAATCGACGTTCTTCATTTCTAAAATCAAAATCTTTGTCTCTAAATTGTTGAAACCATCTTCTGCATGTTGCTAATGATAGAGCATGATCACCAAGAGCTTCTACAAGCATTCATTGAGATTCAGCTGCGTTTTTCTTTAAATGATAACAATAAACTAATGATACCCGCAAATCGTTTGTTGAAGGCACAAAATTAGACATTTTTAACAGGAGAAAATTGTATGTTGTTGTATTACAAATGGAATTTACCACACTGAATGTTGTTGACAGATATCAAAACAATAAAAAAAACATCGCATTAAGGCTCTTTCACAATTACTAATACAAGTACAGCCATTTATTGGCAGCGGCTCACTACATACTCCTATACCTGGTAAGTTTTATAATATACAAATAAAGAATAATAAAATTATATAAATAACAAAATTAGAATGATCGTGATACTAATTCTTGAAAATGGTCTGAAAAGCTGAATTCTAAGTTTTTAAATAATATATCAGAGAGAAATTCTGAAAATACTACTGTCTGGATGTTACGCAGTCCTTAGACAAATTCTTGAAAATTATCTGGAAAACTAACAATACTAATTCTTGAAAATGATCTGAAATACCTAATATTAGTATACCAAAAAGAAATTCTGAAATATGATACCGACTCTGTGGTGCGAAAACAGAAAAGTTGCAAATTTGTAGGCAATAATTAATATTTGTGGTAACATAATTAACCCAAACAGGATTAAATTCTTTGCACCATCTGGCGTAACAAAATGAGCGAAAATTAGCTAAAGGTTTAGCACCAAAAATTTAATAAATTTATAAATATATATAAATAGACAGGTTTAAGGGGTAAAATAACCCCTGGACGGAAATTCGACAAATTTGGTTTTGTACAAATATAAATAGAAAAAAATTAAAACTGAAATAAAAGAATTTAATAGTAAAAATGATAACCTATGATTGTACCGAAGGGTTAATAGTATTCGCAAAAGATATAATTAACAACCGTTTTTTGTGGAACAAATATATGGGCAAAACACGCAGTAAATTCTGTACAAGATTGGTTATTTCAAACTGAGCAGCCATTTATAGCTGAATCATCAGTACATGAATTATAGAATAATACTTTAAATCTAAGAATAATAAATATTAGATAACTTACCAGGTGAACTATTCAAAAATTGTGGAAATAGATTAAGGTACCAACAGCACGAGCTAATTGTTAAGGTTTGGAATAAGGAACAGGTGCCAGACGATATTGGAATGATGTTATTATCTGTCCATTATACAAAAATTTTAACAAACAGTTGATGGCCTACGACAGAGCGACCCATTGTCAACACTACTTTTTAATATTATGCTGAAGATAAGGAAGTTAGGGGTGTAAATATCGCTAAATATGGATCGAAATATTGCGAAATATATAATATATTCAATCGGTATTTTTCACATTGATACAAATAATAGGAACGTTAATACCATTATTTTTTAAAATCGAATTATTGTTTGTTTACGTATGCGTTCATTTACTTGTTGCATATATGGTTATTTTTTAATTTATGGGCGGGCGGTGCTATTGCTACTATATGCCATTAACATCATATTGAATATTACAAAAATTACACAGATGTTAATTAAACTAAAAGTTACTGCTAAATCTCTATAAATATTAATTAAAATATATATATAAATTTCCATGTTTAGAAAATTAACCGAAACCGCGTAAACTCTTGACAATCTAATAACAACAATATAAATACAATTTATGTGATGCTGTGACATTGACATTTGAATTTATATAAATATTGAATATATGTAAGTTTTGTATATAAATATATAACTTAACATATAATACATTTAACAATAAAATTACATACACATCAATGGCATTATTTTTTCTTTCCATTTAATTATATGTATTTTATATTCATTATATTATACTGTTACTGCATATTTAATTCTCAAAACACCTTTTATATTTTGATTTTTTACACTCAAATGTTATGTTGTAGGTGAAAAAAAAAACAAAAAAATTGAAATTTATTGAATCTTTGAAAGAATCTAAATTAAGGAAATGGTATATTTCGCGATACGCGTGTTTATTTTGACATTTTACATAGACAATATTGACATGTTGTATATTTACTTAATTTATTTTGATACACACATAATTTTAGAAATATAATATAATATACATATAAAACAACTACTAATAAAGGTGTGTGTGCCATTGACCTTTACATTTTTTTTTGTTTATAATTAGGTAATTGTCTTTGTTAATATTCAGACACATTATTATTCAATATTACATATACTGCATTTAACTAAAATTAAATAATATAAGAATATCTTTAAAATCATTTTTCCTAATTACTTCATTTATTTTATTACACAGTGTGTCGTAGTAAGTGCATAATTTAAACGTTCAGCGAGTGTAGTGTAGGTTAATTTCATTAATTTAATTCTTCTGGTCTTATGTACCATAAAGAATCAGTATGTATATCACTTTCGATCCAATAAAGCTTTGTTGTTTTACGTTTGACGTTATAGTCACTGAATGGATCACAATATTAACAAAAAAAAAGAAACTAGGATTTTAATTTGGTTCATCATTACCGAAATGTAATAAATGAATCGGTTAAGTCGCTCTCGATACACACGCTATACTTTTGGCCTAAACTTAATGCGACATACTCTGTATGTATACTGTATACAACTTTGCAACTTAATATTAATCATTGTTTAATGAGAGATTTTTAATTTCAGATTAAACCAGAAAAAATATTAAATAATTAATTTCTTTTAATATAGCAATTATTATTTGCTATTTTAAAAACACAATTTGTGCGTGGGGTACTGTTCACGCGGGTGCATATGTTAAATATCAAGTATAGTTTTAATTATAGAAAATAATTAGAAACATAGAAACATGCCTGAATTTAGGGATCAAAGATATGCTCATGTATAGTTTGTAACAAAGTGGGATTCGTTTAACAGAACTATAAAATATGGGATTATTTAATATTATTAATATTAGTATTTAAGACTCTATATGCACTATTGAGTTGGAAGTTGTCTTCTCGCTATAGTTGTGATATATCGTATAGATACCGATGTTCTACGAGAAAATTTTAACAATCACGGCTTCGCAACTTTGAATATAGAATATGCAGTCTTCTCCTTTATGCATATAGGAATTATAAGAGAGTTCATGCAAATTGTTCTAAACGACTAAACATCACAACGAACTGGTACCAGAAGGAATAAATAAAATTAAACCATAGCATACAAAATGTATGCCCAAAATGTATCAATGAATGCATATTGCAGACTTGATATTTAATGTCACCTATATGGCTAAACTAACAACACCTGGAAATACTCAAGTATAGGTAGATAATATGTCACATATGATGTTCTGTGCAGCAAAACCAAATTAAACATGATGTAGAACTTTGTTCACAAATATAGTAATAACTTAAATTATCTTTTGAATGATAATGGTGTACTAAATGCACTGACTATGATAATGTCGGCTCATTAAGCATATCCTGTTACTGAGAACACTGACTAATAGGGTAAAATCATAGACAAATATCCGACGACTCGTATATATAACCAAAGAAATTTGCATAATTCAATAAAAAATAATGAAGCAACACTTGTTATTAGTGCGAATAGAATATCTTTTGAACTACAGCGGAGAAGCTAATCGATGTTATTAAGCGCAGTGCATTTAGTAACAATGTGTTATTCTACCGTTATAATAATATTCAAAAATTCATAATCTGTAATGTAAAATCTCAACTATATAATATTTAATATATTCACTATGTTCATGTATGCAGCTATTGATTATCAAAACGCTTAAAATAATAATTGGAAAGTGTCTTGTTCTGAATACTGAATTGAATATGTATGTTATAATTGTGAAACCAATATACGTAAGTTTCTATAATATCATAGTTAGATACATTTCTTGGATACAAGTTTCATTATTTCATTTCGAGTACTTGTGCACTTATAAAATTTTCTATCGGGCAGTCAATTATAATATCGCTAAAAAATTTACTAATTATCAGCAAATGAAAATGATGAAAATCGACACACTTTTCACGCACATTTTTCCTTTCTTTAATTATCGGAGTACGCTATACCTTCTGTAATAATTCATTCATTTGTTTCACACCATCTTTTTTCAGTTAATTTATTAAATTAATCGTTAAGCTAATCATTACCCGGAAATACTTCCAATATTTCTAGATAGTTTCATGTAATAACCTATTGGTTTTTATCAGTTCACCAATATGTTGGTTGACACTATGTGGACACATATTGTAGATTTTCAGTTTTCGTACACTTCAACAATGTGTGTGTTGCCAGTTTAGAACACTATTGCTGGTGTTTCGAATTGTTATCGTCCCGTTCGCGATAAACCGATGATTCAGTGTATTAAAGAATAGATGGTAGATTGTTTTTGTTAATTTGTTATATATTTAATGCTGTTTCTGCGTGGGCTATAATATTCATTGATGTGATAGTGACTGCTCCTCTCCAGTCCTCTATACGATAATGAAGCGGTCGTCATAATATGCACTTTGTATTTTTTTATCTCATTGCACTTTATTATAATTAATTATGATAGCAGCACCAATCGATGTCCGGATGTTTATTTGTTATATTCTTACAATTAGACTAGATTAGATATTTTAGATTAGATTAGTCTTTCAGATATTAATATTATTTCAATATAATTATTCGCAGTTGAAACATTTTTCACTCTTGACAGAGTATTTGTAGAGTAATTGACCACCTCAACCTATATAATAAATGTCTGTGTAGCAGATGCCACAGCTATAGTTTAAAAACAATACGGTCGGTGTGAAAAATATTATTTATGCAACATGATAAAACATATTGACTCAGAAAATGGGAATATTAACATATTATTATAGCAGAAAAAATAACAAATTATATAAATTAAAGTTCAAAAGTCACAGAATTATATATAGATTCTATTAAATAAATGATGTCATCATATTGATTACTGAATTTATGTTATATAACATTAATTTATAATTTTATGCTTTTAACGTTTCAAAAAATTTGTATAAATTACAAATCAATCATGTCTACTGCGTGCAAATAAACGAACGAGTCGAACTCGTATTAAATACCATATTATAAAATAATCTTCATATCTTGTTTTAATATTATAAAATATATATTAATATTTGTCTGGTGGTAATATAATTAATATATAAAAATTTATATTGTAGTTTTAAAATTATAAAAGATTTTATTATACATATTATATTATTTAATTATTTGAGTTTTAAAATTTATTCAAAAGTAAATAATTAAAATCTATGTTAATTTATGACTTTTTATTTAAAAACAAATTAGAACCCACGCTTATTTATTTATATTTATTTACATTATGTACGAGTATATTCTTTTCACATATTGTACAATATATAGTAATTCTATTAATATCACCATTAAAATATCAAACAAAATGCAGAGAACGACGTTAAACAAAAATTTTGCACGATTTATTTCCATGCTAATTTCTGAGTGTTTATCAGCGACATATAAAATAAGAAATTCAACAACTTAAATTTCAAAATCTTATCATTTTTATATGCTATATTGTATGTGCGTCGGCGGATTGATAAGGTATAACTAAAAAAAATAAATTAATGTATTACTTTTTTGAACAGAAATATCTAAATATATTCGATGCATACGCTACACCATGTGCAACCCCTAAAAGTATTTGCCATCACCTCAATAGCTGATGGAATGGTTTTGATGCCTATATTGTGATATATCAGTGATGAGTGATTACATGATTACAACGACGAACAATGAGAAGTGGTACCATGAATACGTTTTTGATCGGCAGTGATCAAATGAAGTACTCATCTTGTCGATAGCTTTTCCATATACAAATGTTCGTTTAAGTAGCACATGTTATTTTGATGTGTTTACCATACCAGCTATCTCATGCACTTTCAATCTGCGATTGTTCAATACAAGTTTGTACGAATTTTATCTATCACTTCTTTATTAATCTCCTCTTTTTGTCTACCTGGTGATGGTATTGTTTTTGTGCTTGTGCGACCACTTGTTTCTGTGAAGAACAAAATGTTTAGTCTCATTTTTTCTCATTTTAAGAAATATCATAAAACTAAAATAGATTGCTTACAATGACTGTGAAAACAAAATTAATTGACATATACACCACACTCGTCTGGAAAATAAAAACAGAATGGATTAAGAAAAAAGCAATTGATTTTTACAAAAAATTTAATTTCATTTATTCGAAATATTCATCCTCAACTGGAATACATTCATACGTTGACGGTCCAATTTCGTCAATTGTTGGAAACCACGGTTTTGTTTCATCTCCAAATGAAGTTTAGGGCATAGAAAATAGTCACAGCTAAATATGGTGAATTATACAGGCTAACTAGAATGATTCGTTGCGTGCGTTGTTCTGGAAAAATAGAGTTGTATAAAAATACACCATCCTCTTATAATTGAACTTATAATTGCAATGGCATATTGAAGTTCTTAAGAAATTATCGTTAGTTTATGCAACGTTTTAAATGATGTAGATGTTATGAGCAATCCGGTAAAATTGTTGATCATCAGTAAATTGTGTAGAACAATTATTTAAATTCACCTTTCGTAGACCAATTATTCTCAATCAGTTAAAATCTCATGTTGGCTATTGTATATTTAGGTTCCATTTCCATTGAAGATGCTAACTTTAAGGAAATTTTGTTGATGTTTTCTTCGGTAATCGTTCTTGATGGTCGGCCGGGACGTTCATTAACATCCACATCTTCTCTGTCATTTTTGAATAGTCCATACCATTCAAGAACTTATGTATTGGATATACAAATATAACAAAAAACGATTTTAGGAATTTCGGTAGCATTTTAACCAATTTTAAAACAAAACTACTTATTTCTTGTATTTTCTCTTACAAGTGAAGGTATTGTGAAACTTTGCAAGTTTGTTAAGGTGGATAAATATAAATCAATCAGCAACCAATGCATGACGTTACCAGATATACATAGAATTTATTTTTCGGACAGAAGTGTAATTGTTTGAAATTTAGTACAATCTTTTTTTGTTAGAATGCCCGATGTGGAAAAATCTGAGAATTTTACCTTTCTTATCGATCCCCTCTCGCAAATTTACCTAGCACAAATATATGCGCGTTTATTTTAAAATACATTTATAAATCACAGTCGTGAACTTCTTCTTTTAGAAAAAAAAAAAAAGGAATAAACTAAAAGATCTGAAACATAAAAATGAAATTTATTAAAAATAAAGAAAAAGAACTAAATACAAATATTGCGAAGCTATAAAAAATTTATCATAAAAAATTTTTGTTGATGGGTAATTTTTTATTTTGATATGAATGCGTCGCGTCGATCATTTTGAATATGGAGAAAGAAAGGATAAGACAACGGTTCAAGGTAATTCATATTTAAATCTTATAATTTTTTCACTTTATTTTGTTAGTTATTTTATTGTTTTTTTTTTTTTTTGTGGTCATTGTTGAATGTCAAAAACTTACAATTCTAATGAACTCGAATATGTACGTTTTGTCGGATGTTTTTGTTCATTATGTATCATTTATGTATGAGAGAATATATTACATAGCAAATGTATCATATCTATAACATTATAACATACACAACCCATGCATAGACTAATATTTTGTTTTGTAAAAACATTATTTAAATCTACAATATAATTTAATTTTAATGTAATTATTAAGCTTATTAAATTGTCAACGTGACCTTGAGATTTAAATATATTAAGATTCAAAATGGTTAAATTTAGTGTAATAATTTTTTTTCCGTAATTTTTAATGGATGTTTAGTTTTTATATTTATAATATGCGGTAAAAGATTAACTAAAGTTGAGATGGTGGTTGAGTTTAACTCTATATACAATTATGATAATCTGCACGAGTGTATTATATAAATCATTTTAATTTAATTAAAAAAATACTTTTCTATTACATGTATTTAATTTTTTGTACATTAAGTATACGTACGAGTATATAAAAATTGAAATTATAAAGAAATTGAAAGTAAATTGTATAGTAAATTAATAGCTAATTATATAGTTTCAATTTGGAGTCACATGAATATAATATATATACGTTTGATGTTAACATGAATGTTTGTAAGTAAGTAATTATAGCACATATATAATATAGAATGCAATAACATTATTCAGACAGCATCATAATTTTGCCAGTTCATAAGAAATCTGTTATTGCCGTATATTAAAGAAGTTCTGTAAAGAATGAATAAGTCAGAAAGTTATCCAGGAAGCTATTACTGGTTATAATTTTGGAAAAATTACCCAAGAACAATTCGTATAAATATTATATTAGGCTTACATTCCAAATTCCATCAAAATAGAACGAGATACTATCAAATTAACGACATTTAATTAAATATCATTTTCATAAAACTGTTTTTGTTATCTGCATTTTGTATGTAATATATTGTTGCTTATATATTAAATGTTGCTCTATTATTGGATGTTGCTCTTATATCGAGTTTTGTCTGTATATTGTTTGGTTCGGTTATAGCAAAAATCATATAATATAAAGATCATTAAAATAAACAACCGATCTATAGATATCAAATCTTTTTTTTCAATAACAATTGAAGTACCAACTATCAAACGAAAGCAGACGTCTACCGTCAGCCGGCTAACAATTAAAAATTCTGAAATGAAATAAAATTTTGGTAATACAATGTAATGGTGCTCACACACTACAGAGTGGCTTCTATAAATATATATAGTAACTTATGGCATTTGCAATATGAAATTTGACAGCTACGCGGAGAATATTCTTTAGTGTGTGAGCACCAAAAGGATATTATCCACAAAAAATTTGTTCTAACTGTACAAACAATTACTAGTGTGGTAATTATTATTTAAATGTTTTGAAACGTTTGATGACCACTGTTCGTCGCATGCGTATAGAATATCGGAATGAAAACAATTATCATTTATAGTATGATAATGTACACAGTCACAACTCACTTATTATTCGTAGATTTTTGGTAGACTAGAAAAAGTTATGTGTGGAATCATTTACAGTATCCGCCTGATTTACCAAACTGTCATTTCCCTTTATTCCCAAAAGTTAAAATGAATTTAAATAGGTTTTATAAATTTTTTGATCGCATGTAAAAGCGAACAGGAACATATATTTATTCGCATCATTATTAAATGATAAAATTTGTCACAATGTGATGATCCTGTGGTTTTTCATAAGGAAATATCGGTTAAACGGTTGACTGCTGGTTCATGGTTCAAAGTGTAAAAATTTTGATTTTTATATCCTTTATACAAAACAAACAAGAAAAGAAACATTTGTTTCATATGCAACTACTCCATTGTTGTAACAACGTTGTTGGTGAGAACATTTAAACATTTCAATATCAATATAGCAATAGCATGTAAAATTTTTAATGAATAGAAACGAGTATTAAGCGGAGGAAGGATGGTTGGCCACATACACAACTGTTATATAGACTTTCCGGTACAAATTAAAAAGACTTGTGATTATCCGTATTTGTTTGCATAAAAGTTATACAACACAGTATCAAGAATTTAAGCAACGATTTTATTTACAGAGTTCACAGAGAAGCTATTCAAAAGAGAAATCGTGTAAATATGTAAATTAGATGCATCCAGCAGATACATAACATATAACTTATACAAGAAATATAATGAGACTACTGTCAAACACCAAACTAATATTTATGACGTTAAATCAAAAGTCTATAAATGTATTGCATATGTGTTGCAACTTATTATGAGTCATCTCTAAATAAAACTTTATATTTTAATATAATATAAAAGTCATCAAACTCACATATGATCCTATCTATACGGCAAGGTTGTTTGCATATTATAAGAGCTACTGTTAAATTAAATATAGATATACTTTATTAATGTGACTGCAAAAATGTATTATTAGATGTAGAAGTTGAAAATACCCATTTTAGAATAAATAGTATAACTAATTCTTTATTCATTACGTGTGAATCGGCATTACATGTATTTGAAAAATCTCTTTGTAACCTTCAAAACGTATTATATGACATTTGGTTAAAGTATAAATAACTTTGTTTTTAATTCACAAGAAAATGGAAAGTGTTGTACCAGATATAATAGCCATTTGCGGGAAATTATATTACACTTTTTAATTTAACAAAAAGCGCTGCTAAAATTCTACCTGAAGATGAAAAATGGTTTTACTCTATGAATTCTAAGAGCGAAAAAGCTTGGGTACGGCCTGGTGAAGCTGATCCATCACAGCCAATGCTGATAAGATGGGATCAAAAAAGTGTGGTGTACTGAATTGCTGAAAACATCAGAAATTGGCTCGATGAATATGGATCACCTCAAAAGAGGAAGGATTCTTCAGACAAGTAATTCAACAATTACCCGAAAGATGGGCGAATGTGGTAGCTTTAAATGGATCATACTATGATTGAAATATTAATATTGTATGTAAATGATTAAACTTGTTGCCTTTTTGTATTTTGGGTATTTTCAACTTCTCTACCTAATAATATATAATTTGAGCTTGAGAAATGGATTAATTATATTTTTTACGAAAATAGTCAAAAAAAAAAGGAAAATTAGTCAGAATTTTAAAAACAATATAAATAATAACGTCTTATACAATATACAATATATTCTTAAAACGGAAACGCCATACGAAATAAAAATAAATAAAAGCATACCAGTAATTTGCGGTTAAATTAAACTTGTATACTAAATGCTATATTATATAAAAAATTCATAAAATTCATAACACCATACTATCAAACAAAAAAAGATATATTCTACAATGTATAAACAAACAAATTTCATTATGCATCGAAAGAACAAGATGAAAGAATTTATCTTATTGTTAGAATATTTTTTTTCATTATATATCTAAAAACAAAGAAAAATGGGATTTATTGACTTTATTCATTATATACATATACATACAAAATATACAATTAGTGTAACACTGTCTACGAATATAAGGATTTTATAATAAAGGATGTTTACATAAAATGTTTAAACAATTTAAATATATATAGTTTTAATTATATATATTCTGTGTAAAATGCAGATTACTCAATACAAATGTAATAAAATTAATTAAAAATTATTAAGCAACCGATATCCGTAAAATAATCGGAATGACTTACTCACATAAGGATGTAGTAACTGCGCATCTATTTACCGTTGATTGACAAACTAACCGTAAACGTTGCATGATAATTGTTTCAGGGGTAAGCCACTGACGACAATTAAAAAAACTACGATTACCAGAAATTGATCTGTACAGTAGGTAAATTTAAATGATTGTTCCTCAACATTTATAACCAAAATGCACCGAATTGATCTTTTCAAACACATCATCAAAAATACTACAAGTGACGATAATGTCTTAAAAGCTATTGTAACTGGTGATGAAACATAGAGTTTTCAATACGAATCAGTAACTTATCGTCAAAATGCTGAATATGGCGGTTACAAGATCAAGGAAACCAAAAAAAATCTCGTTTGATGAAGTCAAAAATACAAAACAATATATACATTTGATTCTAAGATTCCTTAGGTACTATCCACAAATAATTTGTTCGAGAGTCATGCACGAGTCATGGCGATAATTGCACCATAATTCAGCACTGATTTGTCAACTTACCATTATGAGACAATCATCACGGAAAATAACAATTTTGAATAATGAAATTATTGAATCTACTCCGGTTATTTTTGGACAGAGGGTGTATATAAGGTATGTGAAATTCATTTGTTTTGCATTGATTTTATTTATATTTGTGTGTATAAAAAATTAAAAATTAGCATTTGTGATGTGTGGTCTTTGTGTGCACGTAAAACACTCATGTAAAGTTATAAGTTTATGGAAAAGTTCATTGTATAATAGAAGATTTGCACGCTTATATCGATGAGCTTGTATATTGAAATTATAGGTTACTATAAAAATGTGTTTTAAATAGCTAGTTCAAGAAAAAGGAGAAATAACATAATAAAACCAAAGCAAACAAAAACGAAATCAATCAGCCTATAGGAGTGTTGGCTACTTTGGGATACTAATGACATTTTGAATAAAAATCTGAACTAGAAGCATTTACTAAACATTAATGCGTGCCTTTCTTCAGCAAATATACTGAATATACTGAATAAGATTAGCGAGAATATAAAATAAATAAAACAAATACATCCTATTCCCTATATAGTAACCCATCGAATGTATAGAAGTGCTATAATAATCAAAGAATCAATTAATAATCATACGAAAAGCGTCATTTTCAATATAATGAAATAAACCTTATTACAGTAGAAAGCTCAAACCAAATCTACATTATTGACTTAAGTTGTGTACAAATTTCATGCCATTTACATTGTTTAAACCCTCAAACCATTAGTCTATTAGTGGCATAGGTACAAGCCTTTTTAATTGAATCTATATAGCAGTAAAATGCTTTTTTTTTCATAGACAAATGACATCCTAACCAATATCTTACCTACTATATTTGAAACAATTATACCATTCAAAAGTTGTTGTACTAATGTACTATGATGTAAAGAATAATGAAATTTTGAGTCAACATCAGTCAAAGATGTGTATCTCTAACAACTAATACTTAATATAGGAATAGATGTCACCTCTGCGGTTTATTGGATTATCTGAAGGTTCGGGAATTTTTGAGACTAACTGGGGGTAAAAGTAAAATAGTGTTTTAAATTGGGGTATTATTATTTCTTTTCTTTAGGAGGTTTCGGATCAAACCACCGTTCTGGTTTCAATTTTGTCCCGCACTAACGAGTAGACAATACGGTTTAATTACTCAATTTAAAATTTTATTTGTAATTAATTCACATAGATTTCTTATTCAATGCATATTAATATTTTGTAAAGAAAATTTGTTGTAAAAAGTTTCTAAAACCACTTTTTGCATATTTGCAATTGCAGGTGACTTCTCAAATAGTAATGTGTTTCTAATAACTTCTTTTACAACAATTTTTTTTTAAAAATATAAAAACGCATTGAATAAGATATATTTGTGCGTTTATTATCTTGGATTCAACTAAATGTTTTGTTTAATTCTCTTTCATATGTTATAATCTATCGAATATACAAATTCAATAAGTATCCTTGTAAAATTTTCCTCACAATGTCCTTAATCCTTATGATACAACAGTACTACTGGATTCCTTGTTTGTTTTTAGTTTATATGGCGCAAACCTAATTTCAAAAAATAATTTTTTGTCTTTGAAAATATTGAAAATATCTTCAATCCTTCAAACACAAATATAAACCGCTCAATTTATGGTATTCTAATGGTCCATTACCATTTTACATTAAAATTTGTTCTTGTCATTTTTAAAGAAGAAAATTTATGTTAAAAATATACATTTCTTTTCTTTTCTTTCATTGGATAATCATTGAAGTAATTTTTTGCATAGTGACAATTATCAAATAGTGACCCTTAACGAAATTTTACTGCATATAAGAAAACAAATATTTACAAAACAAAATCTGTAACACGAATTTATGTAATTCATAATAACTGCTTGTAACTATAGAAATTACCTAAATTACACATATAAATGAATGCATATTAATTGTGTATAAATTAATAACCTCGAAATTCCACACAAAAGATTTTGATGTTATTACCCTCAAATTTAATTATATGTGACATCATCATAAGTAAAAAATTGGCTTTCAACTTAAAAAAAAAGGTTATGGGATGATAATTTTTTTTCATTATATAATTATATACTCGAGTAACTATATTTGAGAACATATACATATGTATCAAATACATATTCCATACATATATTGTTCAGTACTTTTTTCACATAATAAATAACTAAATAACATTGTCTTGTGGATCCCGGATCTGCGAAAAATGTTTGTGTTGTTATTATAATTTTTTTTATACATTAATCTATCCTTCTTTCTTTTTCTCAATATCCTTTACACATTCACATCAGACCCATGCAATATAAATTTTTAAGTATAAAAATAGCGATGTGTGTTATTAATATACACAGTGTGACCACGAATTTTAAAGACTGGTTCTGTGAAATGAAAATAAAAAACAAGTATTAATATTTGTTTTTGTGCTTTTTTTTAAATAATCGCTATATAGCCATTTCAGCTTCATTTCAAATTTTGGCAATAAACAGAAATTGCAGAAATCACACATTTTTTATAATAGTTTTAAGTGTACTTAATGAATTGGGTCGCTCGATATACTTATCATCTTTCAGCTCACCTCTTCGGGCCAAAAAATATTTGTGTAAACCATCTACTTGAACAAAACTCACCGCGTAAACTTGTAATACTTGTAGTTGTCCGCGACACTCTTACACTTTTAGCATACGTTTTACTTTACATTTAATTACAGCCCTTTGTTCCATTTTAATAATTAAACGTGAAAAAAAATGTTACTTTTCTAATAATAAATAACAATAACAATTGTATATCGATTGAGTTTTAGTTTAACAAATATGTTGAACTTTTGACAGTTATAGGTGGCAGACGGTCGAGGTTTACTACGTATTTGAATAATTACACCGGCATGGTGTCCTGTATAGGCAGACATTTGGAACCAGTTTAAAAAATTAATGGACAAACTGTGTATGTTTATGCAACGTTAAAGTTGCTAAAACCACTAAAAAAAATAAAATAATTTATGCGCGTAAGTCCATAAATAAATAAAATGGATATAGTTACAAAAAGGTTAAAATGTATGATTTTAAATTAATGTGGCATATATCCTAAAATTCGAATAATCTATATATAAAATGATTATCTCAAAATTGTATATAGTCTCGAATATAATCTCATCTCATTCATATACATATTTACGCGTGTACACAACACACATTAGAGATTTAATTTATAATTTTTGTACCTGTTTGTTTCTATGTTTGATTAAAGAAAATTTTGTTTTATATATTATTTGTCCTTGATTTGTGTATAAAGTTTTTAAAATTTATAATGTTATAAGTGATGATTTGAATATTTATTTGCATATTGATAAATATATACTTAGTATGAATTACATACTTATTAAATTATATGCTTCTTATATCGTTTTATGTCTTACTATATACTAAATTATATATCAAATTCATTTTATACAGTGACATAAAATGTTATTCATATATTCAAATTTTGATTTATAAACAATTAGCTATGCTTCTAATCATTATATCAGTGAATAACTGAAACAAATGCGTATTGTCATCAATATGGGAATTTTTATAATTCAAATCTAATGATGCAAGACCAGAACTATTTGGTGAATATGGTAACACATGAAAACCAAAGAACAAAATAATTTTTTTCTAGTGACATACCATGTTTTTGGTCTATAGTGGAACATAATACTTTTTCGATTTGCATGAATTGCATTATCCAGTTTTGTAAGTTAAATATACGCATGTAAAATGATTGTTTGTTGTATGCGGTTAACGTTCAAAATAGACAATTTCTATGTAACCAAGCAATAAACTGATAACATAACCTTCTTTTGATCTATGATCCTTTTCGATTAATTTTTTTGCATACAACCCATTTTTTATTGCCAGTTATCAATAGTTTCAAAAATGAATCATTTTTGTTAAGTTTTGTAAGTAAATCGCTTTTGGAAATGAGTTGGTTCAAGTGAATTTTTTTAAGTTCATGAGGAACCCATAATTTAAGTTTTTTTTTCGTAACCATGTAGTTTTAAACGCTTTTCAATACATTCATGAAAGTGATACATCAAATTCTCTGCAATCTCAAGTGTCGCACTATGACGATCAGCATAGCTTATTATTTTAGTTTTGACACTGACGCATTTTTAAGATTTCGTCACCAAACACAGTACATAACTTGTTGTAAGCTTACGATGATTGGCGAAAGTAAAACAGCAAAATATAATGAAAATGATTGATTTTCCAATTTTCCATTTCCGCATGCTACACAAAAAATACACAACTGATAAATATAAATTTATGTTGACATATGCGGCACCTACAATCAAACTACTAGTGGCGGTTTCCACATGAATGCAATACAATATGCAACAATAACATATAGGCAATCTTGGATTTTCGATTACGTCAACATGAGTAAAAAATCAACTAAAACTTTGCTAAGTTACATCAACCCAATATATGTTAATAAAATGATATCTGTGTTCGGCTCAGCGGTGTTTTATATTAAGTATAATATAAGTTAATTATCGTCTTGTTACAAAGTTAGCAAGTTTAATACACGAAACCTTCAAAATAAGACAACGGAATAGACTCACTTGAAGGAAAACTTTATAAGAATTAGACTCTGAATCGATTCAAATCTCGCCATTTGAATTCCATAATGCGGCGACCATACTTGGGCATACATGTTTAGCTAAAGACCTAAATAATTTCTTAGCGCACAAAATTGTCCTTATTTAAAATATAATCAATGTGTAAGTAAGTATTTTACCAAGGTATATGCTCAAAGATCTCTAGCCGAACACAAGAATAGCAAAATTAGTATTTTTTAAGGTAAATTTCATAATTTTTCATTTGTAATGTATTGATTAATTTATTGATTTTGAACCAATTATATTTATTCGTATATTTATTTATTTAAGAACATTAAATACCTAATATAGAATTAACATACAATTTAGTTTAAAATTAAAAATTAGAGTTTAATTAATTATGAATAAATTAACTCCAACCAAGCATTGACAATTGTATAAAAAGACGACCAAACCAAACCGGACATGTATATTGAAGGAGATAAGCAACCCGACATATGGCGGAAATAGCTCTGTTAACAAATTTAATCAATTTGGGATTTAAAATTAAACTTCCGATTGATGGTATTACATATAACTGTAAATAAATATATATGAAAATTATCCAAAATTAAAATTTCAAATACCGGGCCTAACCACCAGATGGCGCCTCTAAGTAAATACCCGTATGATATTTCAATAGTGCCAACCTTGAATAGATATATGTCAAAATTTCATAACAATCAGAATATAGTTTAGAAGTTCGTCGATTAATTGAAATTTTGTTTGTCCATTTTTCTGTAAGTAACAAGCAAAGTGTCAATTAATCTACGGTAACTTCTAAACTAATGGTCGGATTGTTATGAAATTTTGACGTATATCTTTTGAAGGTTAGCACTATTGAAATATATATCAGGACGTAACCATTATGAAATAACTAAGACTAAGAATTATTTATATAAACAAATAATTTTCAGTTAAAACAAAAATAGTACGTCTATACAATTTTAGTTTTGGTTTTTAAATTAACCAACATTTTGGTACAGTAAATGTCAGTGCCAGTGCAGCAACTAAATACGTCGACGACAACTTATCGGATTGAAAATTTATATTAATAATATTTCATATTACTGTATATATGTAAATATAATATTATATAGCCGATCACTGTATATATTTCGTGAAATGATGTTCATCTGTTGTTTGTTGCTTTTGTTTTCTTATACATGCCTGTGAGAAAAATTATAGAATAAAAAAAAATAAATAAAATAAATAAATAAGAAATAGTAAATCGTCTTATAATCAATTCAAGGACATCAATTGATATTTCCAGTCTGAAAAATGATTCCATCTTATTAAAGTATTTTTATATTTACGTAGATCGTTTATATACGTACGTTTATGTATTTAATAAACTTTATATATAAGAATATTATGTACTGTACCAATACATACATATATCTATCTATACTTTATATAAACCATACATGATTAAAAGGTATATACGCAATAATAACAAAATGTGATATCTTGTAATATATATTTTATATGTAAGAAAATTACAAAAAAAATATACGCAAGGAAGTTCAACTTATATAAAAAAAAAAATTGTTAAAATTTTTAAATAAATAAATGAAAGGTGCTGCGCATACAAGCGAATGAATCATTCATATAATAAATTACAAAATAAACTAAAAAAATAATTAAATTGTCATATGGATGGAAATAGAAAAAAATAAGTAAGTATTCTAAAATAAATATAAATTTAAAAGTTATGTGAATATATTCTTCAGTGCATATACAATAAACAAAGTCGACTTGTTAACTTTAATGTTGCATTGTATCTCTAAGTAAATTAGATTTTTTCTACATTAGCTTTATTATATTTCTATAATAATTTATTTATTTTATTTATATATTATTGCTATTTAACTATTATCAAATGGGTGTCTCATTTTAAAAGAACCACTCGAATATTTTACGATCAGACGTCTCCGTGCGAAAGCAAAAATTATTGTTTGAAACTTTTTTCCATTTGAGCCATTCCTTGCGAAATATTTGGCGGGTTTATTTTTCAATGTAATTGGACTTTACAATGATCTCCAAAGTGTAATTTGACTTTGGAATACATGATCGATAGTAAAATCTCACGCATTTTCTGAATCAGGGGTAAAAAATTGTGGTTCCCATTTGAAAAAAGGTTTGACGTTAAAATAACTTTAAAAATTAAATTAAAATTCAAGGTCACGATCAGACGTCTACGGTCGAAAGCAAAAACTTTTGTAACTTTTTTCATTTCGGTCATCCGCTGCGAAATATTTGGGTGATTCTTTAAAAATAGGACATCCGGTATATAGTTCTACATACAATTACTATCTACTATTTATACACATATAATGTATTTTCTGCATTTTGTCATGGACAAATCAACAATAATAATAATTAAATATAAATGTAAAATAGCTGGTCAGAAAAACAGACACACTAATTTTTAGATATTATTTGATTAAAATGATCGTATGATATGTTACCTCTGTCTGAAAAATAACCAAATGAAAGTAGCACTACCAACATTATTGTTTGATATAGTTGGGACTTAAATTGTTATTCAGTAAAACATTTATACTGATTGAATGTGTATTTTTTATAAAGTTTTGTAATGTTGGATTTGGTGACGTAATCATCACTTGCATGTATTGAAAAGTGTTTAAAACAACTTGACTAACTACGTAAAAAAACTCTATTCAAAGGTTCTTCATGAATATATAGAAATTCACTTAACACAACGCATTTGCGATTTGCTAATGAAATATAACAAAAATAATTTAATAAATATCGATAAAAAATGGTTTATATTCAATAATGTAAAGCGAAAAATATCGTGGAGTAAGTAAAATACAAACCTATTATACATGAAAAGAAAGTGATGTTATTATAGTTTGGTGGAATTACAAATAAATTGTATAATTAAACAAACTAAACACTGTAATTCAATCAAAAGTGACCAAAAAGAGATAAATCAAAAATAGATAAATTATGTTATACCAGGCCATGACGCACATCCCATCACATTCTTGAAGGATCGTGGTACAATTGTGGACATCCTATTTACTATGTATATGTATCATGCACGAAGAAATAGTGATGAAAAAGTATCAGGATTACTTATAAGACAAATCATTTTTCATCATCTTCGACATTTTAATTTATTCATACTCATATTACAGTACATGTGTTGCTATCCACTAGGTCACTATATGGGGTATGGTTATTACAAAGAGGTTAAAATATACATTTTTTTTAATTAAATAATTATTATCAATAACAACAATCAAATATTTTGACGCAAAATTTATATAATTATATTACACTTGTATACCTATGAAAAAAACTACAAATAGCGAGTTTATTTAACGCATTTTAATTGAGAATGTTACGCATTTTTCTTATTAAAACAATTATATCAATTCAATTCAATATAAATATATAGATAAAATATTATGTATATACACGAGTATAGGTGTGCGTACACTGTACAAATACAATGTATGTAAGTACACGGTATATATTTGTTTTAATACAAATAAAATAACAAGTGATTTTATCTTAAAAAAATGTATGTTGTTGTTTATGTTTCGCAACGCAGCGTGTATTCCCTGTATACTATAAATAAATATGTATTATGTGGCATTATCGAAATACTTACTTTAAAAATCTATCATATGTCTATCTATACCATATATGTAATATTATATACTATGTATGTACACCCTCTGTCCGACAAATAATCGGATTGTCCATAAACTGTCGTGGTGCCGCTTAAATTGTGTATAACATATATTATGTCTCACAAATATTTCGTGAAGGCTCACATACGACATATTGTCTTAACATTTTAGTTTATTTGCCGAACATAAATTTGACATTTGTCATAAAAAACGCAACAAAAACATTTACAAATGAAAATATTTTAAATTCAATTAAATTTTATGTGGAAAATTAATGTTTATTGGACATAAATTCCAAAAAATTTAAACGATTATATTTAAAAGTATATTTTATAATATTAGCCTTAAAATGATATTTTCATCTTTTTTGATAGGAAAAGTTTTACCCAATATTTTGACGGTTGACGATTCTGGCTTTTCATTCTCATTTTCTAACTACATAATTTGTAATGCCTTTGTAACGTTAATAGAAGATAATAATTGTATTTTTCTTATGGACGTCATGAATATTTATAAATGAAATGATTCTGCCAAAAATTAATGGTATTTTTCCATTCAAAATTTTTGACATATGAAAACTTATGTTATGACATAAGTTATGTTTCATGAAACCACTGTGTAAGATGGCTAGGTCACAATGGATTAACAAGATGCAGTAAGTAATTAAGTAAGTAACATGGAGCTAAATCGGGTGAATAGGACTATAGTTGATGTAAATAAATTTGATTCTTCTTGTAAAATAAATGAAAATCAGTGATAATTGTTGTACGAGAGAAAGAAGGTATATTATCGTATAATAATCGCCAACTGCCTGTAATTTAATATTCAGGACGAATACGGCTAAGGAACCGCTTCTGTACTTATTAAGTTAATAACATTAACTATCGTATCACTTGAAACACATTTTTTGTGGATGATACCTTTGGAATCGTAAAAGCAAATGAGCATTGCTTTGATTTTTAACCACATAAAACGATATTTTTTTGGATTTTCATCATCTGGTGAACGCCACCACAGCACTTTAACGCTTAGTTTCTGGTTAGTATTGAAAACACTATGTTTCATAACCAATCCCAATAATTTTTGTCATAATCAATAGGATGTAATTTTTGGTCATGATTCAATCAATTAATGGAATTATTTGAATTCACATTTTCTTCAGTTTATGTCATAAATTGTTGTTTCTGGAATACTAAGTTCCATTTCCATTGTGGTATTTTGGCTTACAATCAGTGACGCAGTGGTTAACATTCATATTAATCAATACAGGATTCAATTTTCGAGATTTTCATGTGATATTTTTGGAATTTTTTTAATATTGTAACTTTTATGTTTGGAATAAAAAAAAATAGAATATATTATACATAACTTTGAAAATATCTCGTTGAATGCTATTTAAAAATTAACAATGGCTGCACACAATATTATGAACTATAATTACACATATATAAATAATAAAATTAACCCTTTGCCTCGACAGGCCAACAATTTTAGTCCTGCTTCAAATGTATCGTAACACTTTTTTTATATGGGGCTCAATTAAATCTTGCTTTTTTTTTATTCTCAAAATTTTGTTAAGAAGAAATCACATGCGAAAAAAGTTTTATACTTTGTAATTTACTATAAAATTATCTATATAAAAAGTATCGACGAAAAATAAATTAATTAAAGTTTGAAATTGCATATCACGAAAAATGTTTCAACTTTTTATTAAAACAAAGAAGAATGTAAAGAAAAACTTTTTCATTGCAGAAAGCGGTGTAGTTTATTTTACTAATTTTTAAAATAAACTATCAAAATTGCATTTATAATAATATCCTATGTCAATTTGTGGCTTGCTACATAAATCAACATGACTTGCGACTTATACTAAAGGAAATATTATGAAGCTTGAATAATTTGTTAATATCGGTTCAAAATACTTAAATCAACAGACAATAGGTGACATTACCAGAACCATTCATATTAATAGAAAGTCGTTCCGGTTATTTTTCGGACGCAGGCAATATACAGAAGTATATAGGAACATCAATATATATAAATTTCTATCTGTATGTGTAAAACACTAAAATTAAATACACAATTATACATATTTTTTAAAATAATATTCATTTGTACGTATATTGATAATAAATTAATGGATATTTATTTAAAAATAATAAAAAAACAATTGTCTTAATTAAATACCGGATGCTGTGCATGAAATTAAAAATTTTAATTTGAATAAGTCATTTTATATTATTTTTATTATTTTGTTAGTCTCTTTGATTAAATTTAATATTTGGTCATTTTTTTTTTTTTTTCAAACAGTTTGTTTTATCTACAATTGTATGTACAAATAAATTCTATATAAGTATTTAATATTTAAATTAATAATATTATTATTATTATTATTATTATTATTATTATTTTATTATTATTTTATTATTATTATTAGCGCAAAATTATATACAAACATAATTAAAAACCGTAGGTGGAATATTTAAAATAAAAAAATTAAAAAATTATACACGAAGGTAATTCGTATAGAGTAAAAGACACACAATGCTATATTGCAATACAATACAATATAAATATATCCGCTAATTAATATAATATTAATAAAAATAATAATAAGTATAATATAAATAATATTAAGAAACAATAATAATAAATAGGTTTGGTTTGTTATAATACATAGAAGTAAAAATGACATTTCCTGATTTACAGATATATATATGTATAAAGATTCAGTTTGAATGTAAATAGGTCGAGATTTGGCATCGCGGTTACATCTATTTATATTTCAATGACTTGAATGTTTCGTTAAGGAAAAGTATTATAATTTGACACTAATGTTTATGTAATATAACTTTCAATATGCATACAAAATTTCATCGTAACCGATTGAGAAATGGCAAAATTACCAAGTGTCAAACTGTCCAGAGATCTGATTTTTTGGAACTGAGGACGAAACTGTTCATATAATATTACTTTTAATATTCGTACAAAATTTGATCGAAATAGATTGAGAAATAGTTGAATTACCAAGCCGTTAGAAAATTGTGAAGGGATCGTATTTTCAAGAACTGATATTCAAAAATTTCATCGAAATCAGTCGAAAAATATTCACAATGATCCAGTTCCTAGACTCTGATCTAAATCAAAGCTAATAGATATTGATTTTCCAAAAATCAATTTAGAGAAATTCATTCGAAATCACATTTTATTAATTTGTGTAAATATTTTTGATAAAACTCAATATATCTTTTACTATAAAATAAGAATTTGATGGATTAAATGTTATTGTTTTTCCTGCCACCGATTGTCGTAAAATAATAATCAGCATCATTGCAATAGCAGCATTTTAAGCAACGTAAAGTTGACGTACAGAAATTTTTCATTGGAGTTAACATTTGTTCGTTAATAAAAACATTAATATCTTTGAAAATATGGTCGAGCTACTCAAATATTAACAAAACAATATGTGCAAATATGCGCTCCTTGATGGGCTAATCACTCATAAAAAATTAAACAAATATCTGTCTTTTTAACCCCAGGTTAATTGGTGAATTATTATATGAATACCCCATGCGGATTAATTTGCCAACTTCACTGGTAATAAATACTTGGTAGATGTCATAAATTGCACTTGGAGTAAGATTACGTATAATGATGATGAAAATTATTGTTCGTTATGCAATATTTAAAATGACATATTTGTTTATTCTAAAATGTTAAATTTCATCTAGGCACTTGTAATTTTCAAATGCTATTTGACGAAAACTATTCGAAAGAATATTCCATTGTTGATGCAAAATAGAAGTACGATGTACATGATTTAGCATTGAGACATCAGTTTTGTATATTAATGATATTCCTATTATATAGTTGGGTTTTTAATGCTGTGTTTTATTGTAAATACATAGATCTAACTTTCAATTAAGTTCTTTACCACTGGTGGCGTTATTATTTCTTTTTAATATTCAATTTGAAAATATTATTGAAGTGTTGAATAAGTTATATTCGTTCTGTTTCTACTCTATCGCGTTTCTTGACTTTTTCTTTGTGAATAACATAAATTTTTATAATACATATTTCTATTTCAGTTAATTGGGCCGAATTTATGTAATATGATTTTTTTAAATAAAGCAATCTCTCATATTCTTATGTTTGAATGCAAAACGACGAATTTAATGTAGTTTGATAGATCATATATAAAATGGGATTTATTTGAAGTCTGGCAAATAAAATGAGATTTGAATTATCCTTCCAATAGTCCAAATATAATATAATATTCATACGCATGATTCCGAAGATAAGACACAGGCGAATTGCGCAATTTTTTATTTTCTAATATTAATTATGGGTGGTATTCATATTCATATATGGTACAATATTTTATATTATTATTTATAAATACATATACGTGGCCAATGTAAAGAGACAACAAATAAAAGTTATTTTTCTATTCGAATTTGGTCATTCATATAATGGCTATTAAAATATGAGATTTTCGTTTCGTTTCATATATATTGTAGATAATTAGTAGATCTGAATGCGTTGTTTTAAGTGAATTGCATTGATCTGTTAAGAATTCCATAAATTGAGTTTTTCTTATGCATATCTAAGTTCTTTTTTACACTAACAATCCATGCATGCGAAACATCGAGAGTCTGTACAATCTCATGTATTTTGCTATAACCATCCGAATGGATTATGGCTTTGATTACTTTATTATACGAAATTTAGCATATCAACTTTGACACTGCTGCGATTTTTTATAAATATCACGAAAGTGCGAGTTTTGATTTTCCATATTTCAATCGATTCATAAACCAAAAATATACAACAGTTCGATATGCAAAAAGATGTCAATTAAAATATACCATATTTTATAGCAACAATCAACAATATAGATTTAACGTTCCGAAATACATAAACAATGTCTATTAAACTTAAATAAAATCGCAATTATTTTGTACTCAACTCAATAATTACTATTTTAAAGTGTCAAATGAAAATCAGACAATATTTATCCGATAAATGACTATAAAATTAGACGATTTAATTAGATTATAATATAATTATAAATACATATAGTAATAATATGAATATATATCTTAATAAAATGACATAACAATGAATGATTAAAACTACAATAAATTGGGTTGACAATAACTAGGAGATTGTGTATTTTTTTTATGAAAATGAATAGTATTTTTTTTATAGAATGAAATAACTTTGTCCAATAATATATTGTCCATTTTATTCTATGAATTTTGAGTCATCTTTGAGCTTATGCGGTTGTTATCAACAAAAAACTGAACCATGTGGTTTGTAAAGAACGAAATAAATGATAAGAGATGTGTATGATTGAACATAATACCTTTTTGAATAGCCAATTCTTCTCTTGAATTGCATTGTTTAGTTTGGTTAATTGTTGGCTGTACACTTCCTTTTGTAATGCCACATCAAACTGCTAACATAAAAATTTAATGAATAATAGGTTTGGATGTTGTTTATCTATTTTGTTCGTATTTTCGATTTACGTTATTATTGCATACAACCCATTTTTTTCAACGTCGCAGTTATCAATCCTTTTAATATTGGATCATTTATTGTTACGTTTCATTAGTAGTTGGCTGATGGGAATGAGTTAATTTAAAAATGAATTACAATTGAAGCAAAACAATGGTTAGATATCAATCACTGAAATATGCAATCACTTAGCTACCAACCCAATATATTAGCAGCTTTATATATTAGTTTAAAATTATTGTAGGTACCGTGCGATAATTTTAAAAAATTATAATATTTTAATCACTCTATAAATAATATTATATTTATTTCAAGTAAAATTTATTATCATTTTTAATTTAATAATACTTTTATAAAAAAAAAAACATCTATTTTATTTTTTAATTTTTTTTTGACACATTGAGTTATTAAATCCCATTAAAAAAAATATATAGTTAAATCCATAATTACATAACACCCGAAGTATATATATTTAAATGACTTTATTAAAATCTTTGTATTAAATTTAAACTGAATCACATTTTTTTTTGTATGTTTTTCAATTCTATATCTAATTGTAAGTGCTAAGTATATTATATTAAATGAATTAATCTATGCTCTTATTATTCTCTAAGTCGTCTATATATTTGTTTTTGTTTTGATGTTAATCATCATCACAACAGCTACAGAATATTATATACTATTTTATTATATTTTAATATTAATATCTATACGCATAAAGATTAAATGAGTACAATCACATTATAATATAATAATAATAAAAAATCATCGTTATAGACAAAAATACCATCAACACGGGGCATCATCACTATATCGAATATACCATGAATCGAAACATTATAAATATTACAAAAATAAATAAAATGTCATTCACCGTCCTTGATATACAATAAAATAAAATAAAATAACTACAAATTAATTATAGATAATTTACTTATATTATTGTAATGAATATCTATATATAATATATACTATATCTATCTCCTCTTCATATGGTGTAAGAATTAAGATATATGACTTTTTGCTTTGACTTTACAATTTTTTTTTAAATATATATACGCACACAGTCTTAAGTTACTTTTTACAAGTACAAATTTATGTTGTTAATATAAAAATGACGTTATACCGCTCGAATCGCAATTAGTAAACGCATTTTCATAAATCGTACATTAGACGCGTATGTAACATATATACACCATTTAATGTTATATTGATACAGATAAAATTAAGTAGATAATTGTTACGTTAATTTAAATTTTATAAATTCTGCTTAACATAATAATACAATTAATTACTTTTACACTATGAATTAAACCACTTATGAATTCCTACATTCGTATATATACGCATATAACATTTGTTTACAAATACCTTAATTAATGTTTTTGATTATATGTAGGAAAAAAATTAAAACATTTGCACATCACATACAGGTTGATTTAAAAGGCACATACAATAGAAAATTCGACGAAAGATATAATTCAGTAAAAATATATATATTTCATCTTATGCGCATCATATTTTATTCAACAATTGGAAATTGAATAAAAAAATGCTAATTTTGGCTTACGGAAAGTTATGGAAAATGCAATATCAATAACACAATATCTCGAATGGTTTCAATGTTTCAAAACTGGTGATTTTCATGTAACTGATATAAATAAAATGAAGATGTTTAACCAAAAACAATTTTGTAGATTACGCATTGATTTCATTATGAACAACATAGAATTTACAGAATCATTTATGTTAATGTTACCCATATCCAGTAATATCACATAATTTAAAAGTAATGTGGGAATGATTCAAAAGACAAATTTTTGTTTGTCACATGAAATTAATGAAAAACTCACTTGTGAAATGTTACTTCAAAAACAAAATAGAAAATGTATTTTGCATAGTATTTTTACGGGTGATGGGAAGTGGAATTATATTAGAATAAACCAAAGCAAAAAAAATCACAGTGCAAAACATTTACGTGTAATATTCATGGTATAAAGATTATGCTGTGAATATATTTTTTGTTTTGGAATTCAGTGGTGTACTTTATATGGGCTGTTAAAACCATTAATACTGTTAATTAAAATTTGTCTTGAAGGAAAACCGGCCAGGCTATGCCAAGAGGCACGATAAAGTGATTTTGACATTGCAAGGCCACGTGGCGTAAATAACTTGTACCCCATAATCACCACATAATTCATCATCAAGTTATCACTTGTTTCGTTCTGCTGTCTGAACAGAGAAACTTATAGAATAGCGATTTTAGGGAATTCAAGAAATGACTTGATGAATTCATCGCATCAAAGCAGTCAATATTTTTTAGTAATGGCATCAGTTTTTTGTCAGGAAGAAGGTTTGAAAATCTTAGAAAACGATCGTCGATAATTTGCATAATTATATTTTACCGATTTCTTTAATGAAACATTCATTTTCATTTTCATGAGAATATTCCGGAAATTATTTTGCCAAACTAAAAATTTATACGAAATGAAAAATATGTTGACATTTATTTTGTTGTTGAAGTTAAGGCTGTCAAAAAATTGCAGACTGTAAAGATAGACTGTTCAAACAACATGGAACAAGTAAACATTTACAATAATAAAAATAATAATGATAAGCAACTGCAACAACAAGTCAATGTCCACAACTGCAACTTCATTGTGAACAAAATAACAATTACGGTAACAATAACAATTTCATCGTTTAGGTTCCAGTTCTGATAAAAAATTAAACATATTGTGACTGTGATATATATAGCGGTAGTTATACATCATTTAAGAACTTCGTCCTTATACCGAACATTTTGATGTGATACTTTACTCGATTAGGAATTGATATTATTTTACTTCATGAATAATATCAACCAATAATATTTTAGTAAACTGCAGGTCAAAATCGACGACAACGATAAATGTATTCTATCAAAATGTTAGGGTACCCAAAACAAAGTCCAATGGTTTGCTGTTATTTAATTTTATCGTTACATATGTTGTAGATGTCTATGCATTAACTGAAACTATGCTGTGTAATAAGATAATGAATGGTGAAATATTTTATTCATCTTATATTATATATTCAGATATGATTGATATAAAGACTCACTATTAGTGAAGAAGCAGTGGCGGTGTACTTATTGCAGGTAAGTATAAGTGTAAGTTTATTGCGGCAAAGGTGTTTTATCGTAATGAACACAGCTTATCTATTTTAACTGTTAATTGTGTTGAAGTTAAAAATGAATCATTTTTAATATTTTGTCTTTGGATTCAGTAGTTTTTCTTGTATATGTTATATAAGACAATCAATAATATATATAATGAATACATATCGACAATAAAATTCCAATAGAAGTGTTATAAGTAGGCCACTCCATTGTCAAATGACATGGATAATTTGTAATTTTTTTTTCGTGAATAATTAAATTGACAAATTTTTGAAAAATATAAACATGCGCATGTAAACGGAGCCGATAGTCATCAAAAACATTTTAGAGTGAAAATCAGCATTTCTTTTTGTTTCCTGTTTCGAAATTATATGACAATTTTGCAAGAAAGGCTACAAAAATTAATTTCCAGAGGTCATATCTTGAAAACGAGGATCTAAATCCAAAAAATGGTACATAACCTGACTCGGTGTCTGATACATTATAAATCACCCTATGCCATAAGAATTTTACAATTTTCAGATATATGTTATGTATCTTTTATGTTATATGCGATCGAGTATATAAATGCGTTTTATATACAAAGAGAGAGAGGAAAACAATGACAGGTAATAAAGTAAATGATATTGTACATTAACATACCATAAGAAAAATAGTTAAGTATATATTTATATATTTTAAAAATTATGAGGAGGATGTTACTACGGATACACACTTTAACGAGTAATGCACAAATGAGACAAATTTATTACTTTGATAGTGTTATTGATGTTTATCGCATTTATTTGTAATACATAGCAGCGATATTATAGTACATACACAAACACACATATGCAATATATTTACGTATTGTTTATTGCCGGCATTCTTATATTGGTTTTATTTTTTCGTGGTTTTTATATTCAATTCACTATTCACATATATAAAATACAATATATTGAATAAAAATAACACATAATATATATAAAATATAAGTATCGTTTAAGTTTACTATCAAATCAATAAGGTATATATCAATATCGATAAACAACTTCATACACATATGATTTATCCATTTACGGAAAATTCATAAGAATTTTATTTTAGAAATATATATATTTTTACGTATTTTTATTTATGGTTTATTAATATATGAATGTATATAACTTCATGATAAGAATAAGAATGAATTATATGATGTTTATAGTAATAGATATCTTATTTAATATAGACAACAAAGAAATACGGCCATATGCCCCATATGGAATAGCTATCATATGCAGTGCATGTAAACAAGTTTTTCCTAATAAATATATTTTATTTTAACAAATATTTTGTATAAAGTTTGGAAGGAAACAGAGAATAGTTAGAGGCACGCAAATCTGATGGAAGTTCGAATCAGGCGTACTTTAATTCGTTGAATTTTGTCACAGTTAAAACACTCGTATCACATTGAATTGATAAAAAAAAATACTTTTTTTTTTAAAAGCAGGTCTTTTCTCACGAATTTTTGCATTCAACTTATCCAGAAGATTAAAATAATATTTAGAGCTAATTGTTGTACCTTTGTGATGATAATCGATCCACAAAACACATTTGTAATAACTGTTTGTCATAACCTTTTCTGCAGATGTGACGGTCTTTTACATCATTTAGATTCAATTCCCTGTATTAATTGGTCTATTCGTTCTGGTGGTGGTATATAGTGGTGGCTCCAAATTTCAACAATAGTTATGAAAGTGTTTTAAAACGGTTTAATACGAAACACGTTTAAAAAATACGCATTCGAATGTTTGTTTATGATTAATTGTTAGCAAATGTGGAATCCATAACATTTTTCATGTACATATGGTATATGGTATATATGCAAAATATTTCCAACTAGTTCTTTAAGATTGGTATGATTTTTTATTTCATGTACTTAGACGCATAGATCATCTAAAAAAATATCATGATGGGATTATTGAATGATTTATATGGTGTTATAGCAGTTTTTGGACCACCTACTCGGTGTTTACCTGCTAGGATTGTACATATGACGGCTGATTTAAAAACAGTAACCCATTTTTCACAGTGGAAATTATACATTTTTATACACTTTTAACAATTTTTGATGAATTCATTTTGGTGTTAAACCGCATTGAAAACATAGAATTTAATGGATCCAATGATTTTCAATTTTTTTTCTATTTTAAAAAATCAATAATATGTCAATATTAAGCGGCTGCTACTGTACTGTGAATGAATTGACAGATCGAAACAAAATTTTTCATGTGTTTATATAAATTATATGTATATGGTACTTTCCAATATAATTATGGTTTGTCATAGTTTCTAAAGTCACCTATGTGGCTGTCATTATCCGCATGAATTCAAAGAAAAATCATTGACATACATTCGTGTAATGGTATGAAATATAATTTTGTTTACTTACTTATTTACTTACTCCATGGCGTTATATATAACCTGACCTATCCGCAGTCAATGTCTTCCATTACCGAATTTTAAGGATCTTTATATCACAGTATACCGCATCTAGCCATCTTGCCTTTCTAACATTCCAAGATGTAAGTTTTAAATCATTCTCCTTAAATTTTCGTTGCTTCATAACTGGTTGTTTTTCCGAAGTTGGTAGTTAACCATACGTTCAACCTACTTAATCATCTGCAACTTCGTAGAGCATTTAAAGGGGTATATCACCTCTTCCGAAAGCAGTTATAATGGCGCCGCTGATTCGCCGTTACTGTGTAATCACTTAATCATTAACTAAGTTTTAATCGGATGCTGCTTTCACACAACAGCCCATAGTATTTCTCATACACAGCTGCCAGATTGTTCGCGGCTACTTATTTTTTATTCGTCGCAAACCCATTATATTATAGCATGGAGCACTATCCGCAACCTGTGAGCGCGTTCGGTCGCAACTGGATTTGCAAGTATGCTACACCCTACATGCCATCCGAAATATAAGAATTGTGTTTACCTAATTGATAATTTCATGGGAAACCCCCTGCCTATTCACTCATTATAATATTTGATGATGAGAAATAGGTTAGAATTTATTGATTGTCAATGAAAAACCAGAAAAGAAAATATGGTGTCACACAATTTATGGAAATGTGTTAATAAAATAATGTTAATCAGTATACAACAATATAATGATAAATTCCTTCGATTAATTGTCACAATCCAGTAAAATAGAGTTCAAAATGGTGTGTAATATTATCTGAAAGTTACGATTTTAAAATATTATTATCTATATATAACATACAACATTGGCGTTTGAACATTTCTAATTATTCTATCAGATATATAACATCATAGTGGAAAATGGTTAAGTTACAGCGCAGTCAGAATATCACAAGATTGACGCGGGTCTCCTAACGAATTGGCCAGTCCAGCACATTTGACATAAAATGGAACTGGTTATAAATTGTTATAAAAAGTTATGTTTAAATGACAAAAAAAAAACAACGAAATTTATATAATGTGCCGCTGTGAAACAGTTGAGAGAAGTAAAATGTATTTTTTCTGGGGAAAGGATTCCTTACATTTGGTGAAATCTTGATATTTTCAGATCTCTCAATGATTGACTATTATAGATAGGGACCGATGCAAAATAAATCTCACGTAGAATCGGTGGCGCACCTTAAAATATAAATCATTTCAATGGTATATTTATTGAAAATTAATACACCATTAATTCACACTATATGGAATAAAGTTTTTTTTATAGATTTTTAATCTTTCCAAAATTTTATCTTAACTAATTTTTTATTATATTGTTGTATATAATATACATATTTTTTAGTATTATATGAAACTTCGTACTTTGATGAAATCGAAATTCAATTGACACTATACATATCAATACATACATTTAATATTCCTAGTATTTATATACGGTTTAATAGTTTCAATAAAGATAAATAATTATTAATACCCTACTTAATATATTATAATCCTTTCTCTTCCAAAAATGATACTTCTGTCACATTATATTATATATTGATTGAATTGTATTTAATATCGGTGTATATTTATTGTCTTTAATTCGTCATTAAAGTTATAATAAAGAATGCTTGAATAGAAATATTTTACTTCCGAAACACATCAGATCCATTAAATGATTGATCAAAGAAATACCGACTGCACACGTTATACATATTTCCCTATATAAAATACAATAATTAATCTTATTATAAATTTAGCTAATAAATATATAAGCCAATTTATAAAATAAAAATTTTTCTTTTCATTTATTGTGGCAACGCCTATTTCAAAGTTATGTTTTTAACACAATGCACATACATATTTAAATATATTGTTTTTTATGTTCAACGATTATTATGTGCATTTAATTTAAGTATGGATACGAGTGAGTACAGACAAAAAGTCATTTAATAATTTGTGTTTTGTTATTGTTATATTATGTGCCGGGCGATGATGTGATCATAGCATATTTATAAAATTTTTTCAAACCATATTAAAAATATTACTCGAATGAAATTATATGCATTATGAAATCGTACATTGAATGAAAGAAGGAAAATGAAATTTATTATGATTTTTTATATTGATAACAGTTTATATTTTGTTTTGAGGCCAGAAAAATCAAAATATAATAAGTATTATCTTCATACAAAGTAAAAAAAATAAATACAATATTATAAAATAACTCTTACAAAAATAAAGTAATAATAACACGTATATAATATATGTTATAGGATTACATTTATATATTATAAAAGGATGTTAATCAACGTATTCATATTATGATTAGTCTTGTTTCTTGAATATCACATCGTTCAATATTATATATATTATATTAAAATTACTATGACGTATACTATTTATATACAAAGTGGTTGGTAAAAACTTTCAATCCTCATATATAAAATGATAAAATACATCCCATTACTATACACAAAATATAATGTATAAAGTATAAAAGGTATATCATAATATTCCAAAGCCATTTCACTACTTATTCACCAATAATAATATATTGTTATAATAACAGAACAGGGAACAGATTACATGTATTATTATTTTTTATATTTTTTGTAGAAATTATTTAAAAAAAAAAATCATTATCAAAATTGGTTTAAAGATAATTTAAATCTGATAAGTTATAAAATTCGTCTGCTTACATTATATGAATAGTTATAACAATATAACATATTGCTAAAAATAAGGAATTAAATTATTAAAATTTGAAATACTGATTGCAAATGCATTCAAGAAACTTTAGGAAAGTTAATTTTTTTATGAAATATTTCTGAATCTATATTATATTATATTTCCGATAATCTTTCTCATACCAATAGGACAATCTATCAATGTTAATATAGTGATTCTGTTACAAAAATGCATTTAATCATTTTCTAGTAACAATTTGTTCGTACTTTGAAAAATGAGAAAAATCCACATGTATTTATACGGAAAAGATATATTGGAATTTGTCCAAAGAATGTCCATAGACTTTCCATTTAATATAATAGTATATTTAGATCAATTGAAATCTTTGGAATGTCAGGGAAATATTTCCAACATATATCCGCGGTATTGTATTCATAATTTAATTCACCAATTATCCAAGACAATGGTTCAAATTTTGTATATTTCGTTATCAAAATACAATATAATTTTCACTATTTTTAATTTATTTTCATAATTTTTAAAATCAACCAGCAACTCAAATCTATATATATCCTAAAGGAATTTATTAAGAGATTTCATGGATTTTATTCTCGGTTTTTTGTTTGTTACAAAAAATAAAGCACAATCGATGAATTTTTGCTATCGTTCGGGCAACATATTCATTCCGTGCTCATAGAACTTCTGGTCTATATGTAAAAAAAACTGAATCAAACCGCGATTTGGCATCATCGCCATAAGATTTATTCTGCTAATACAGACAATTCACGGGTGTTGCCAACATACATTTTCGTCAAAATCCTTGGAATATAAATTCTATTGATATTCTGTGGAATAATAACAACGAGAAATACTTCTAAGGTGAATCCGTAGGAATTATCATCGGAAATATACGGATAATCCAAGGACATTTTTATAAAAATTCATAGGCAGGATTGCACTCATCACATAAAATTTCAGCGGACATCGGTAAAAAATCTATAGATATTTTCTCGGATTGAAACTACGGACTACTACATATTATGCGGAAATTTTGCGGACAAACTACGTACATTGTTACTAGGGTTGATACTATATAAGACATAAAATTTAATTTCAAAGGCATTTTCTGAAGATTCCGATATTAATTACTGAATATGCAGTGAAAGATGGAGAAAAAAGCGATATAATTTGAAAAATACAAGTAAAAACAATCACTATAGCGTAGATTAAACACGATGATGAAATTAAATGTTTTGGAATTGCCTCAAATCTAGAATTATTATGTGAAGTTTCCATTATTATTTTTTTTGAATAAATAATTTTTATAAAGTGCCATAAATTCACGGTTGAAAATTTTGTACTATTTTTTAAACTATTATTGGTTACATATAGATCCACACCGAAATTTGATTAAAAAGTTTTAAAATAATAATCAAACCATTAAGGATTAAAGTTTAAACCTAAGAAGTTTGAAAATATTGTTGCAGAAACCGAAAAGTTCTGAAAACATAAAGTCAATTTTGACATGTGGTGGTCAATTCATAATAACACCAATTTGATTTTAAAATACATAACACAATTTTGTAAACATAATTTTATAATATTTTCTATTTTCGGTTGTCGAAGGTGTTTGAAACTTCGATGGTTTAAAATACAATTATAATCCTAAAATAATAATATTATTACTTAAAAATAATACCAATTGTTTACAATATTGTACGTAATTTTTGTTGTGTTTATTATTTAATATTTCTTAGTTTATAAAAAGGGTGTTAACTAAATTTGGTTTATGGATTAGTCCTAAATTTTCAATCGTGTTAAAATAGTTGGTAGCAATAGCAATATTTCGTCGATACAGATATATGGTATATCTAATGACAATCGTTCCATTAAGTGTGATATCGTTGATATTAATATTGAGGGATTAAATTGTCCGAGATATTAGAATAGTTGCAAAATCCATTAATTCCATTTTCTCGAGAAGTGGTGACGTACAGTATGCATAGTCATCATGGACAAAATATAAATAAGATGTTAATACAGCAATTACAACAGAGTTTATGCTGAAAAGCAAAATTTTCTATGTATAGTGTAGGAAAAAGACTTTCTAGAATCATGAAAATATAGCTGATCAGATCCATTTATGTAATAATACCTTCGCTGCACATTTTTTTTTACAGATTGATAATTTTTAAATTTATGTCTTATTGAATTGTGTTTTTTAGGGTGTCATGCGTTGGACATGGAACTGATGAATTTAATTTATAAAATACGTTTATTCCGCAAAGATTAACAGTTAAAGATTCATTATTATTATACAAAAAAAAAATCGAAAAAACAATGTTATTATTTATTTAATAAATTGTTAATAAAATAGCGATTCTCAATTATAAATCGAATAATACATAATATGTATGCAAACAGATATCAAAAGTGACTTATACTTAAAATAATATTTAAAAGTTAGATATAAAATATTATTAAAAAATTAAATATAATTAATTTTTAGTAAAAAATGGATAACAACAATTTGTAAACAACAAAAAAATAATTGAAATAAGAAAATAAAAACGAAAGCGCCTAGATATATACAAACAAATAAAAAAAAACATCACTAATTATTTACTTATTAAAAAATAAATAACAAAAAAAAATACTAAATAAACGTAAAATGCGTGCGTGTATTTATTACTAAATCTGTACATTAATAACACCTTTATGTATTAAATTTATATCTTTAACGTTATTGTTTAGTCACAAAATCGATATATTTATTGCAGAAGTACTCATTTCAAAAAAAAAAAAAAAACTGACTACTCAAACTCGTGAATTATATGTTTATTAATACTAATATATAGTTTAATTAAATACTAATTGGTGTATTATATACTCAATGTCAGTACAGTGCATACACAAACAACACACAAAAGTAAACCCCAAAGATGAAATTTTATATCCGAGTAAAAATTATTTATTTATATTTGTAAGAATTCATCAAATAAACCACTAATAAGCAGACATAAAATACCGAATTAATTGAAAATCCGCACTCTTGTTGAATAATAAAATCATGTAGACACACATATTTTTTTGTATCGACAATGGTAGAGGTTTTAGGGGTAACACGAACAATGGAAGGAATAGTCGACATATTTCATTTTGGAAGTAGGAAAAAAAGTTGCTGGTGTAAGTCTAATCACATTGTATATCAAATTACGCAATAATTTATAAATTTTTGAAATACCTCCTGTACCAACAATTAGTTTTCGAAAATTCAAAATTCATACAAATACTGATCTGGTTCGAAGAAAATTAATGTATAAAAAATAATTGATTTCCGAAATACCATTTTTGGAAAATCACCTGCGTGAACGCAAGTCTCCATGATGGTATTATATTTTTTGTTATCTCTCAAAATCAAACTAATACAAAATATCTAAACAGAACTACCATCCAAATGGCATTTTACACACTAAAATCGCAATAAAAACAATAATAATATTAAAATACAAAAGATAATAATTGAATGCCGTATCTTTTATTATGAAAAATAAATATGCATATATAAATTGAAAAGAATATTAACTTCACGCAATGCACTATTTATAGTATCATCAAAAACTGCTGTGGAAGTGACGGCGGTAATTCCTAAAAAGCCATTGTAATTGATGATGGAACCATATGCTGTGTTTCAGAAACTAAGCGTGTACAAAGTGCAGAATTGAGGCCTCCAAATAAAATAACAAAATCTCGTTAGGTGAAGACAAAACAATGTTTGTCTTTAATATTCCAATGGTTTTATCCACATAGAATTTGTTTCAAATGGTACAACGATTGATGCTTTGTATTACCTTGGTGTATTGTTAAGCCGGATTTGTGGTGTTCATCCTGAATGTCGAAACCCGTGCCAAATGCGAATAGGTTCTATTCCCTAAACTTTATTTAGTGATGAAAGTAAATCAAAATTGAACACATTGAACGCGCAGTCAACGATCTGCCGTAATCAGCAACATTCAAATTAACGACATAAAAAAAAAATCCGTAAATCGATATATATCAGTTGAGAGAGGATATTTCGAATAAATAAAATTAATTTTGTAAACATAAATTAATTGCTTGCTTTTTCTTAATCACCTTCCGGTTATTTTTTGGCCACAGGCGGTGCCCAGACAAAATATAAATGTCTGCGATATCAAAAATTATATGTTATTAATTAATTTTAAATAATAACATAGCAAAATATTTTGTTATAATTTTATGCGAACATAATATGTTTTAAACCAAATAAGAGAAGATACAAATACAAATTACAGGTTCAAATTATAAATGACTACCAATTTCGTTTGTATATTGTGTAATGGGTTCTATACAATAATTCTAAATTATACATTTATAAAGTGGATGGGATGTTCGATATTTATTCATTCAAAAAAATTTACGTATATTAATACAATGAATAAAACAAAAGAAAATACTCATTTAGAAGTGGTTTTTTTTTTATGAAATTATTCACGTATACATTTACAGTGAAGAATGTCAACAACCTTTTATGTGATGAATCTGCTGAATGATAAAACCATACAACAATAAGAAAAATAATAACAACAACAAAATAAAATGTAAAAAGGATTTTTATTCAATTGAATGATTTTATATTACCAATTGAATGTGTTGTTGTTGTTGTTGGTGCTGCTGGTGTTATTGCGATGTTATTTTATTTATATAATAACTATTTTATTTTTTTCTACTATTCCGATTTGTGAAAATAATCAAAAGAAAAATACCATATCAATAAATTTGTCTTTCAAATTGGATTGATGAACGCTGCAAGCTGCAATGATGATGCAATTTAAATGGTTATTATTATGTGAATATATAAATATATAATCAATATTACAATATATAAATTGTATAATGTAAGAGGTAGTAAGGTATTATAGATGTTGAATAAATAAACAAAAAGAATAATACAACTGAAAATAATGGTCAACTTGAGTTGATTTCTTATAAATATGTATTACAATATTATTTGTGGGTGATGGCAAGAATACATATAGTCATAATATGCATATTTGATTGTCAGCATTTGAAATTTCATAAATATTTATGAGATTATGCAGTGCCAGACATCAAACAGAACAGAGAGTATTTGCAGAGATTGTTCTATTTGATAATAATCTTGTGTAGGTATACAAAAGAAAAATATAATTTTTAATACGGGAAGCAATGAATTTGCAAGGGTCTACAAAATGGATATGAATTTAATATCTTGTATATTATACTTTGTACATATATAGATAGAGAAAGTTATGTATATATAAGACCCGAAGCAAATCAGAATATTCCTTTATTATTATATTATTATATTAGTCTTTTATATTAATTGAGACTTACGCTACGATTACGCACCAGACATAAATGTTAAACTTTTCTGTGCGGCAGATTTTTGTAACAAATAAAAAAGACACCCTGGCGATTTGATATCAGATTTTATTTGAAATTTCGCATATCAATACCACAATCAATCACACCTCTATCAATTCCTAATCTAGTAAAGTAAAAAGTCCGTCACACTTAAAAGTATTTTCAAATATATATAGAGTTTTTAATATGCAATAGCCAACTGTTCCACAAAAAAAAACTCACAAAGAAAGTTACTTAGACGATTGGACCTATACAAAAATATTTTATAACATTATGACATTTCATTCTAGAGAATTGATTGACGGGATGTATTGTTTGCGGTGATTTAGATTAGTATAATTATTGAAATGAAATATATAATATGGATATTTAAATGAATTATTAAAATTGCATGAATGTTACAACTAAATTCTGATATATGTATATGGTCAAACTGCTGCAAACTATAGCACAACATTTACTCCGTAACTCATTGACGCAAAAAATACAATATTAAATTTTTAATGAAAAAGTTCATTTATAATAGAATGTCAACTGCAAATAAATGGCGCATAGGCAGAATAAGTTAGACATATATATATATAATTTGCACATACAGCCTGAATTTATTCCAGCAACATTAGCGGATGGATATCGGTCAGACAAAAACTACCTACAAGATCAACAGTACAAGGAGTACAAATTGAACTTTAATTTATATTTTATGGTTTACGGAACCGATAGACTTTGATAAATGCAGCAATAGAAGAAAATTGCTCCATTTTGTTGCCAATATTATATAAGAAATATCAACAGTAATAATAATATCAACTACGCAGTTATCAATGTTATCATCAATTATTTGTTCTGCGTTCCCAATGCCTTTGAAAGACCCGATATAATATACTATTTGGGACGAAAATCAGACGTACCTTATATCTTATTTTTTTGTATACAATTTTAGATATATTTCACAATTTATGATATTTGAAAGTGGTTAGAACTAAAGTATTCTAAGGTAAACATAAAAGGCAATGATATAGGGGGAATTTTCTCTGCGAAACGAAGAGAGATTTCATTATATCCACTGGAATTTGATGTCAGTGAACTTACGTAATCATTTTTACATTGGGACAGCAAATATGAATCCGCTGTTTTTTGTTATCAATAATCGATTGTTAGTACTTACAATGAAATCTATTATTTGGATTATGCCCATGCTCAATCTGAAGCTTCGTCCTTCATACAACTTTCAGGTACTTTATGGATGCCCTCTCGGTAAAAGTTTGGATCGTGGAATGGAAAGGAATCCAGTTAGACAGTCAATTGGGTAAATTTCGATTCTTTTGAAAATGTTTAACTGTATTTAAATAAGGAAGATTACATCGATTTCAATTAATGATAATATAACAAGTGGAAGTAAGATCTGATGAAAACGGTGAGAGGGGTAACATTTCTCATTTCTGCCTTTCTATTTAATTGTGATCGGTCGAATAAAGTGTGGTCTGGCTTTGTCATGGTGAAAAATAATTGTGTTGTGCCTATATTCCCGTTCTGATCGTTCATACTCTAAGACTCGAGCTTCAAACGAATTTGTTGTTGTCGTTACCATAAGTCACTATAAGTTTCCACAACGCTTCCTTTAAGAATAAATTAATGCAACAATAATTCGGGCCAATGATTATTTTTTTTAAAAGAAAATTCACAAAATTCACAATTTTCGATTGTGTGAAAAATATGTTTGTTTATAGCTTGAACAAATATGTTATTTACTAAAATCGAAAGCTTAATGTCACGCACAACAAATGCATGTGTTGCTATATTTAACAAATAAAAGTAACATTAGTAACAGCGTTTTCAATTGAAACAGCGGAATCATATTTTCTGTTCCAAAACCTTCAAATTAGATGCATTATGTTAAAATGAAAACCCAGCACAGACCACAGACACTGTCTGAACGATTAATACGAATTATTTGGTTAGTTAAAATTATTAGAATTAACAGTGGGACGAAAAGTTACCATAGATGAAGAAAAAAAAGAAAAGTTCCATAAAATTGAGGATGAGCAAAAATTAAGAACATGGAAATCATAGGAGAAGAGATTAAATAAATCTGTGTAATTCCACGTAGCAATATTTGATTGAATCGAATGATTTCACCACGACACGAAATAGGCAATATGAAATGAGCCAGCAATGATAAACACAGACGAAAAGATAATGTAGGTTCTAATATCCAAAGAAAAATCCCACAGAGTAAATGAAAATATGCTGACCCAACTCTATCAACGCACATTAGGTTGAAACCGCGAGAGAAGCAAGAGAGAGTTTTAGGAGAGTATATAGACAACATCAAGGAGGAATTTACATTCACCTCAGACACAATTACAGTAACCATAACTTCATTACCAACAGAAGCAACAGAACATGAAATACAAATTAACGCAAAAGACCAATCCATACATAGAAAGCATCGCCATCAGAACCACCGCTCCAAATACGTTCATTTGAATCAGTCGCGACAATAGAGCCTGTAGCCAGGAATTATTATAGATTTAGCTACTTTTTACAACATTCTAAATATTATGATATTTTTGTATAAATATAATCTTTGTCATCTTATAATATTTATGTGTATTTTACTATACTATATAGCATAAATATGCATACGATATATTATAGCGTATTATAATAATTGATAAACATTTACGATAACAAATTGCATAACAATTATAATAAGTACAAAAATACATTTTTCATAATAACAACAAAAAAAATGAAATAAAAAACAATAATAATGTTTAAAGTGTCAGATTATAAATCAAGTGAAGAACGTGCAGTAAATATTAGTAAAAGTATATAAGAAGCTTATAATAATATGGTGAACTATCTTCAATTTTATACCTATGGTGCATAATAAAACTTCCTTATTCATATAAAACATTCGTGTAAGTACGTGTGCGAATATATTTAGTATTTATTTATTTATTATTTTATTATTTTTAATATGAATATTTATATAATTTTTAATGTTTACCGTTTCAAAATTTTTGGTGTAATTTATCTGTTTTTCGGATTTAAATATTTAATAGATTTTTTTCTCTTAACCCATTCGCCGTGAACTGAACAAAGTAAAAAATTGAAAGAAAAAAGATAACTGATATTTATATTTTATAATTAAAATAATAATAAATTCTGCAAATCGGTTTTGATAAATTACTTGCGGGATATTAGTTGAATTAACAGAGGATCAATTTCTTGTACAACAAAATACAAAATCGTGCCGAATTAATTTTTTATTTTACATTTTAACAAACTTAATTTTTTTCATTATATTTTAAATATATGGTATATTTCCATCGATATCGAATTAGATCAGATTCGAACCGCTTTTCAAACCCTACTTAGTATATCAGCTAGTTGATTACAAAGCCATATGAAAGTCATCCACCGTATTCAGGAGCATTTGGTGTTCACGTAACATTGCTCGGTCAAATTGGTAAATTACTCCGTAAGTGAGTATTTAATAACACACATCTGCAATTGTGTTTTGATAGATGAATAATTAATTCAATTATTCTTATATTGGTGAAGCGGTCATAGTTTTGTACGTGAAGGTATTGTTAACTTATGTATAGCATATAACACAATATTCGCTACGATATTCACTTTTTGATTCAATAAACTAACTAATAATTCGCATAATTGGCGCAGTAGTAGTGGCGCACTGTACTCAACCTCCGGATTGTTAGTTTATTATGGATATAAAGAATCTGTAAAGAGATAAGAAATTAACCAAATATTGGTCCAATTTGATAATTGAAATAATATCATGATTAAGCAATTGAAACGTTTGTGTAGCAAAAAATTTTAAAATGGTTCTCTTTCCTTTTAATACATTTGTCGACCGACATGGTATACATGTTATCCGCGATTTTTGTTTCTTGTTTATGTAGGCGTTTAATCAGCCAAATTTCTACAAAATTTTACTATGAATTTAAAAATTTAATTTTTGCAATTAAATTACTTTTTACATAAGAAGTTATAAATATCATACTTTTTATTAATTTATTACGCATTTATTACATCAAATTTTTTTTCAACAAGTTACAACGTGTTATAACAAAATTTTTGTACGAGTGCACTTGTTGCATGACGTATTTTTGTCAAAATCGGTGGATTTACGCACAAAAAATAAGAATATAAATTCTACGGATCATCTGCGGAATAATAGCAACGAGAAATAATTCTAAGAAGAATCCGTAGAAATTATCATCGAAAATATACGGATAATCCAAGGACAATTTTTATAAAGATCCATGGACAGGGTTGCCCTGATAATATAAAATTCCAGCGGACATCGGTAAGAAATTCATAAATATTTCCTCGGATTGATACTACGGACCACTACATAAAATGAGGATATTTTGCGGACAAACTACGGAAAGTGTTACTCGAGTATTTATTTATTTATTTATTTATTTATTTATATTAGAAGAAACATTAAATGCTAATATATTACAAATCGTTTTTCGATAAAAATATTTATACAATATATAAAGAATAAAAAAAAATTAATAAAATGTGGTTATACTACCCACAGATACAAATCTGCATTGGCGTCTAGTCCACAACTAGATTAGACAGCTGAAACAGGCCGCCAAACTATTGTCACATGGTATGCAATTCAATAACAACGACAGATTCATAACTGCACACCAGATAAACATAAGAAGATATTGCAAAATATTTGTGTCTTCAATCATTAGATAAGTGAAATGCAACTGCCGATAATTAGCCAATTGGTCATAATGCAGTTTACAATGCATTAAAATCAAAAACAGCTCCATGACAAATGACATAAGAGGATCAAAATGCAAAATGGTTCACCAGTTAAAAGTTATTTTGTTGGTGTTAAAGAACAATTTTAGTCATAAGAATTATTTATATTATTTATATTGTACAATATGTCTAGAGATGCGTGATGTGTATTGATACAGTGAAGACTATATATTTCTATAGTTAATTAAAAAACCTTACTATACCTCAGAATGATCTGATAATGATTCCTCTTAAAATTCGCTTGGTATTTCCAAACATATTGTTTGTATCCGATGTGAGTAAAAATGCAGATATGACTATGATTATATATGACGAATTGCTTTTCATAACGATGCATCAGTAAAAACATTTCTTTTATTTCTTTGTTTAATTATTTTGTGTTAGTGATGAGGTGGCCATCATTTATCTCCCGATACGGAAAGACCAATCCGTTTTCAAACTTAAGACACTAACATTTCCTGATTATATCTACAGCAATATATTGACCAAAATATCATTATAAACTTTTATTGGCTATTAATTAAATGATAAATTATTATCGGTGTAGGAAATATAATCCATCTTAATGTTCTTCCTATAAAAACTATCATAAATAATAAACTTACTATTCCTTTTAATATAATTCATCTCTCATCTCTTATAGGATAAAATCTAAAACAATTAAATTCTCCAATTATAGAATAATAAACTAACCGAAATGAATATATTTTTACTATATAAATTTTTTGTTTTAGTATCTTCGCCTGATTTTTAAATATTACGTGCGTATATTTAATTAAACACATAATATCACCATGTAATGGATCTAAGCGGTATATGAGGAAAAAATTTAAAGAATTATAAACGCGATATTTACATTAATGTACCTACTTATTTATATATTTATAAGCAGATGTTTATTGCATATATAATTTACAGGTAATTTTAAAAGAGTCACATATTTTTCGCATTTATTATATAAATTATGGTCGTATAATACGTATATTATTTAAATAACAGAATTTCAATGTGTATATATAAAAAAAAAAAACATCATTTATTATTTGATGGATTTGTGGACATAACCTATAGTGGAGTCTGTCACGTTATATTTCTTTTAATTTTCGTTATCTTTGTCAATATACATATATTCTTTTTTATACAATATTATGTACAAATGCATAAGTAAAGGTATATAGTGAACCTATATATTATTATAAGTTCATACACTCTCTAGTATACTTATTATGTATTTATATATACAAAAAACAAACAAATATAATGCAGAAAAAAAATGAACAACAAACAATTAAGGACATTGGCTTAAAACACTACAACAACAATTTGTTCTTTTTCGTATATATAATTTTATTTGTATTTTTTCTGTTGATTGTGCGATGTGAAAATAAAAATGGTAAATGTTCGCATATTATGTAAAATAAAGATAAAAATGAATGCAATAATATCAGAAATACAATTTTTTCTTCGTTCTTCTGAGGTTGGTGGTGGTTGGTGTACTTCAGATTGCAGAATTTTAGTTTTATTTTATGTTTGGTTTATCTTATTTTATTTTATTCGAATATATATACATTTAATATACATTTATGTGTAAAGTTATATATATTTATATAAATAGTATATTTTGTTACTGCTAATTGGCTTAATCCCATTTAATGATTTTCATTTCTTTATAAATATATATTTATTTACTTACGTACGAATATGTGTACCAATATGTACCTAACTATTTATATTTACTATTTGTATGGTACTTATTACTTTATATATATATACCTATACCTGTTTTGATGTCTATCTCTAATCGAACTCAGACTCAGACAATTATTCTATCCGCTCAGTACACTGCTATATAGATTGTAGTATGTAAGGTAAATGTACGGAATATGGTAGTTTTTTAAAATATTATTTGTTAATAAAACTTACACATTTGTGCTCAATTATTTAATATAATATAGGCGTTAGTCTAGTGATATAAATTAAAGCTATAGCTACAGAAATAAAAATGAAATATAAAAACTGGCAAAGTCTATGGTATATGAGAATCCAGTTGCACAAAAACATTCATTGTGTTATAAATGGAGTGCAGAAAATATCATTATTTCGACATTGTAAATATTAACACTATAGATTGCCGGAGCGAGTCAATTTGACTCATTCACGATTTTATTGCTACATATAGAAAAATTTAAATAATTTTAATAATTTTAAAAACATACCTTGGTTTTTAACAAATTTATAAAATGTTTACAAATACTAATTCCTTCCACTCCACACTTCTTAGTTCCAAAAATCCATATGTTCTATACCTATTTTGACGGATTTGAGTAAAATTGGCTCGTTCCGTCAATCTACTGTTAAAGTTGCTCGTTTCACGAGCATGTAACTTATTTCTCGCGGATACAATTTTTTTGTAAACACTCTGAACAATATGTATAGATAAGTTCAGAGAAATACTTCGATTTATACGTTTTGATAAGAAAAATGAACGAAGTGAACGATTGAAAACATACAAATTTACCTTGATTTCAAGAGTATGGGAAAACATTTATTGAGAATAGCCAGCCTTGATATAAACCTGGTGCAAATGCAAACATAACTGTCTATGAGCAATTGTTCTCAACTAAAGCCATGTGCCCATTTACTCAATACATGCCGAATCAACCAGATAAATTTGGCATCAAATTCTGATTAGCTGCGGATGTTAGAAGTTGTTAAATGGTTTTTTCAATATGGGCAAGAATGAAGTTCGCAGATCAAATTTTTACTATGAGTTTGTTGTATATAAAATCACTGAGCCATATTTAAGTTGTAGACGGAATATTATTATACAACAGACAATTTTTTTACACAAGCCTATCACTTGCAAAAAGGTTACGCGTGAAAAACACTTCATTGGTTGAAACAAAAAGAGCAAATACAAAAGAATTGTCTAAAATTGCAAAAGCCAAGAAGGACAACATGACACGCTTTTCCACAAAACTTTATAAAACGAAAGGCTGTGCTCTTACTATTTATAAAAGTAAGCCCAATAAAAAAGTTCTACTATTGAGCTCAAAGCAAATTGAAAAATATAAAAAATGTGTCCCGGATACTATAACATTTTATAATAATACTAAATATGGTATCGATCAAATTTGATCAATTGGTGCGAAAATATAGTACTAAAGCAGGCTTTTGCATATGGTCCCTTCATGTATTCTATAATATCTTAGATATAGCAGCAATCAATGCTTGGGTTTTATATAAAGACGTCAGCCAAGTAAAAATCTCAAGAAAAGAATTTATTTTACAATTGGCTGAAGAGCTCTTAGCGATAACTATGACCATGAAGGCGAAAATACTTTCACGTACCTTTATCTAATATTTAGAATGTTGAAAAACGATGGAATTGTCAAGTTCAAGTATCATGCAATAGAAATAGAAAAGTAAGGACGTCTGTGCTAAATGTAAAAAAAAACTGCGGAAAATGTATTTTAAAAACAAAATATATATACAAAAATTGTTTTGAATTTAAGTTTCTTTAAAATAACATATTATTTTTTTTTAAAAACTTCAATTTTAAACAACTCATTGCTGGCAAAATAGGTATATACCCAACATACGGCAATCTAGTGTTAATAATGTTTAATTAGAGAAAATAAGCAACTGAGGTACATGAAAGTCTTGTGTGTTGTAATCTATGGTTATATATGATATAGTTCGACTAGTATAGAGCAACGTTCAAACGCTTCAACAGTGTCGATTGTGATGTTAACAGACAAAGAATTTTAATTAGAACAAGGGTATTTCTAATTGCTTTCTCGTTACAACAAAAAATGGTTTTTGTATCAGATTCTGATCGATTGTTCTGATCGATGCAACATGGCTTAGTGCATTTCAAAATATATGAGGTCGCTAACAAATAGATCAATGAAAATGGAAAACAAAAACCATATTTCAAATCGAAATTTTAACATTGTAGGTATATTGAACTAATATTTTAGTTCAGTGATAAAAACACAGTATGTAACGTAATGGTTTATTGAAATAAATTACGCCAATCAAAACTAAATAATTAATCAAACATTCACGTCTGTCTACTCACTATAATAATGTATTTGAATAAACTATATGATGTTAATTTTTTTTCGTGGTTGCATTATGTATTTTATAATTTATTAAATAATACAAATATGGCAATAAATAATACATACTATGACCATACTTTGTACATTTACCTTATTGCATGCAAATACTATGTATATGTAATATACAAAACAAATTTTAAATAAGTGGTAAGTATATAGGGCTATTTTGTTATTACTCATATGTTAGATAATCAAATGAAATGTATTTTTAGTATGTAAACAAAGTACATATACCTATACAAAATATTAATATATACATGAATACATACATAGATAAGATAAACATAATAATAATAATATACAATATACATAAAATCAATATATATCTACAATAGAGATGAAACGAAAAGAATTGACTCACTGACAAGATAAAACAACATAAATCATGACACTGACTACCAAGAGTTTATAACGATTATCTTTACATCCTTCCATATTATACATATGTTACATATATATATATATTATATTTACAAGTTATGCATATAATCTATGCTATAGACTATATATATATATATATTACAAGAGTATACAAGTGAATATTACATATAACATATATAAAAAATGCAAAAATTTGTACGTGCGTGTACTTTGTTTAGTTCATAAATAATTTTGAAATAATGCGACTTCGCGTTATACTATACGTATTGAGTTTAAAGAAAAATGTCATCGGGATGGTAAACATTTATCTGTTGATTATGTGATATCTATTTAAGATGTAGTATGTGTTTTGTGGTATGATTCGTTTCATTTATTTTTTTTTTATTTTTTTCTATTTCCCATTCAATTTTTTACTTTTATTTTATTTTTTATTATATTATGTGTTGTAAAAATATGCAATTAGATTTTGAATGGTACATATGTACATATTATGAAATGAAAATAACATTTTGAAATGTTTAAAAGTCATCTCATTATATACATACAGAAATTACAAAATATATATGGTATAGAAGGGTATATATATTTATATGAATGATAATTACACTTTGTGAACATCAAAGCATTAAACTAATCGTGTATATTAAATAATATATATATACACTTAATTGTGCACATAATATATGTCATTCCATATATGTGCTTTTCAAAAGGATCACTTGTTGTCTTATTAATTTAACAATTTTTATAATAACTATAATTTGTATCTAATAAGAGAGTGTATCTAATTAGAAGTAAAAAATCAAATTAACTTAGAATTTTACAATTCGTACTTTAAATTCGTATATATTTGCAGATAAAGATCTGACCGCTTATAAGACACATGCAATTTTACTGCGTTCGCCAACTTCTCCGTCGATATCTTTGATGCTTAATAAATATAAGTTATTGCTTACTCGAAACCTATATCTATACACACACCAATCGTATAGTTCATAGTATAAAATCATACTGGTCAAATCGGTGACTAATTTTTATTTATAATATATTGAAATAGTTGGTATGTTATGCCACAACACAATCTTACCTTTAATGTAAATTAGCATTCGTAATGGTTTGAGAAGAAAAATGATCATGTTTCACATTTACGATAGGAAATTCTTGGATGCGTTCTTTTTATATGATCGCTATACTGCGTGGTTATCTATATAAAATAAATTTTGTTTCGAGAATCTGTATATATTTACAAGCGCTTTTAAACTCTGCAGCATCAGGAAAGAAGTTTGCGGCTTTGACTACAACGCCACATAGAACTCTTGCATGACTCTTTGTATATGGAATTATTATTTAGTATATGTTAGTGGCGATTCGGCCTTTATCCAAATGCGAAGGTAAAGAGGAATGTTTTAAATTATTTTGTAATAATCCATTAATAAATCAAATAAAAAAATGTTAAGAAATTATAAAGGAAAAAATGAATGATTTCAATTATTTATGATAGCAACTTAATCAATTTGTATATTATTGCTTGTGTATGATTATTCAAAAATTTGATATATATATTTTATCGTATTAATATTTGATTACACAAATGAGGAGCTATACTTCAAGTACATCGTTGTTATAATAATATTAAAGATATAGTAAAAATAATAATATTTATAGAAAATTTTATGATAACATGCACGTTAACATGTTGACGCAGTATACATATTATGTTATTCGCTATTTATATAAATATTTATCGGCAGATTTAATTATCCGAATTGATCAATCAGTATGCTGCGGACGTAATACACTGTCAGAAATGAAGTAATCTAGTAAAATAATAGTAAAATATTACTATGAAACTTCAATATAAATTTGTTAAAATAGTAAAATTTTCTATAAATTATTACATTAAGGCTAGATCTGTCTTACGAAATCTGTTTTCACAATGCAGCTTCCAGCTAATATTACTAACTAATGTTATCCCCATATATTTAATATAATTATTGAGTTCCATTTAGTTACACCTGATAGAATTTAATTGAAACTTATATTGGTAACTAGAACCATATAATCATTTTTGTACCAGTTTATGGATAGGCTCACCCTATTACACCAACTGATAATTTATTTGAGAATCTTATTTAGAAGGTTCCCTAGTGTAATATTATGTTTAAACACTAAAAACGATGCGCGTGTATTATAAGTAGCTCATCGGCAAGTATCAACCACAATAGCAGCGATTGTCAACAACATCTGATGTAAATTCCTTAACCTAAAGCGCTCCCTCATTTCGATTTATCAAATGATGTAGAGCAAATTCAACGGATTTACCACTTTGATAAGAAAACTATAACAATGTATTTGAACATTAATTTCTAATAGAGATTTCTATAAAAGCCTTTATAGAATTTAAGGCATAAAACTTGTGAAACTTATATGTTAAAAGTCGAAGATTTTGCATAAGTTTGGCGTACTGATTTCGAAATGAAGATTAATCTATCGTCAACAGGGTTTTTCGTGAATCACAAAATAATACTACGTCTAGAGACACTTCCCATTGGTGATAGTACAATATTTACCGATAAGTATAAGATTGCAGGAAAATTACCATCAATAGCAGGGGAATTGAAAGAAGTGTGGGAATTAGTCGCCCGTTTGATATTTTTATTTGTATTTTCATTTTTTCTGCGATTTCCCTTTCAACATTTTGCTGACTGTAATTTAATGAAACAAACCATAACGCAGAGTTATAGACGAGATGATAGTAGTAAGGAAAAAAAACATTTCTCCATAGTAATTACATTTTTATTATTTTGGTAATATCTTTGCGGTATAATATTAAAAATTGTCAGTCAAAGTGACTATAATAAGATTTATATTATATGTGAAATATTGAGTATTATTTTCTTTTGATGTTCTCATTTAATATAATTTATTTATTTTTCTGTTTTTCAATTAATTTTAACCGGTACTGAGTGCATGTTTAGGTCATTGTAAGATTCAAAAATTTACGTGCTTTAAATAAGAAAAAAGTATATTTTTTCATCAAGAAAATGCACGCGTTCTCATCTATTGTATTGATGATAGCAAAATTCAACGAATTAAAGTATGAATTTGGCTATATACTTCTGACTATTATCTGTTTCCCTTCAAACTAAGATAATGCAGAAAACATTTTACATCATATAACAAAGTTTATTGCAACAGCGGATGGATATATTTTACAGACCTTCCACAATCATACAGCAATGATGGTATTAAATTACTGAAAAAACGCAGTTATAAAAAAATTTATTTCACATCAACAAAATTCATGTTGTATTGTTAGGCCGAAAATTTTTTAGACACACCTCATATTTCGTATTTTCTCTATGTACCAAATACTTTTCAATTATGATAAATTAATAATTATTTGAAAGTTGACAAATATTATAAGAAATATAGAGCAATATTTTCTTCATATAATTTTATAATTTTTATTAATTATTTCTTAATATTTCTTGTCAAAATGATATACCAGACCATGACACGGTATCAGCGGTAACACAGCGGTATAAAAAACATGTACTACTTTATCTATCACTATAAAAATTGGTATTGTATAAATACCATAGATAAATGATATGAATATAGTTACTCGTACTATACAGAGTTAATACACAACGATTAGCATTATTATTTAAAAAATAAATATATTATATACTCGTACAATGTATATAAAATTGTAATGTACTTATTTAGAAACGAGTTTATATCGATTATTTGATTGCATAATAAAAAATATAAATAATAAATAAATTCATAAAAACACACACAACAACAACATGAAATTAATTATATAAAATAGTCGTTGGCATATAAGATATAACATAATTCTTAATAATATACTACATAATCTTATAAATATATATGAAAAAAATAGTTCATTTTCAAATTCATTTCAAATCATATTATTATTATTATTATTATTATTATTATTATTAAAAAATATATGTTAAATTTGTTAAGCATCAGGCATGACCATATATAATTTTATAATATTTTATACATACATATATAAAGTTACACATATACCACATATTTAAGAAATGCACTAAATGCATTATAAGCATTTTATAATATTATATTAAAATTTTGAATTTATATACAATTATTTCTGTATTAGATGTAAAATAAAAATAAATTAAACTCCACGCCTTTTTCATTATAATATATTTTCGCAATTTTATTTTATGTTTAGCGCTGCTTACTTTGAATTGAATTTGAATTGTTTTGTGTTTCATATGTCCCTATTGATCCAACTATTTATAGATATATGTAATACAATATATAAAAGACCATCTAAATACTATAAATTTTGCAGACTCATATCTCACACAATTACTACATATATAGTTTAATTATTTTTGTATAAAGTTCAAGCAAACCCATAACAATTTTCTGAAAAGAAAATAGTTAAAAATTAATGTTACTTTGGCATTGATTCCTCGCATAAAATTTACGTACGTGTAGATAGAGAAAAGGTATATAAAAATTGCATAGACAAAATTTATATTCAACTGAAATATTAGCAATGTACATAAATCCAGTACATTTCCATTACATATTTTTAAGTTCATCTAGAAATGAGGCCATAAAATTGTACATTGTTAGTATTGCTACCTACTTATAGATATTCGAGCCAAGAATCAACATCTTTAAGTCTTTTTATATAATACAATAGCAGCTATATAATAAATAATACAAATCTCTGTAGTGTGTAGCATAGGTTAACTTTATATATAATATACGTGTGCAATTTTATATATTATAAATAAAGTATGGATTTTTTTTAACACTAGATTTACGGGGTTTGATTGTCAAAATGACGGGTTTCAGTAAATTGAGGTTTTTGGTAAATATTCTTAAAACTTTTTATTTTTAACATAAAAACTAATATTTATATTTCTATATTAATATTTATTCACTACAATTTTTACATATACATGACATTTTTAACGTGCATATTCCACAAACATACTTGTGTGTCTGACTGTGGATTGGGATCAATGTTGGGTGATTCTTCATTACCATTTGCTAGTTGCTCAATCAATTGAAAAATTAAATGTTTTCTTGTTATATTTACTCTTGTGGTCTCCTTATACAATATCCATGCATCGATAGCGGCTAAATTCAATATATTACAGAAGATTTGAAGAGGCCATCTACGAGATCCGGCTTTCGCACAATACTTTCGTGCCATTTGGTCAACAATATCTGCTCCATATTTGGTGTTATTATAAAATGCAATTGTCTCCGGCATAAGTTTAGAATTTACTTCAATTTTTACAAACTTATGTTTTGAACTAACTATAAGTACCTAATTCTTAGGTTTGCTTTTGTAAACGTTGATATTGCCGCCGTGTGTTATCAGAACACATAAAACTGCTAATATTATGAACCGTCAATGTGACGGGTATCCAGAAAAATAGGTATACTACATACAGATGCTCGAAATTTGAGGACCATGGAAGAAAACATATTCAGATAAATATACGTTTCAGTATATCCTTAATTATCAATATATATTTCTTATACAAAATATTTATGCTTTCTGATTTATTTAAACTAGATTTACGGAAACCGTCATGTTGACGGCTCCCGTAAATCTAGTGTTAATAAATCATGTAATAATATGTAACCCAAGTGAAAAGGTAAAATAGATACAAACATATACGTTAATATGTATGTGTGTATGTATAATAATAACATAAATATAATATAATTTTAAAATATTTATAACAATAATAATATTTCTTTATAATTCTTAGTTTATTATAAATAATATTATTAACTTTTACCTTTAAAATGCATATTTTGTTGTTACAAAATATAATTAATAAAACAGGGTGTAATTATTAATAGATATACTAACGCGAGAATCAGTCATATCAACCCACATTATATAAATGGATTTAGGTGCATCATTGTGAGTTGTATGATCTCAGAAAATTTTCTGATACAGGTCCATTTAATGATATAATAAAAAAAAATCATGTGTAACATTTTCATTTTGAAATTCTTCACATATTCAAAAATAAGCTATTGAATTGTCGGACATCTTTTTGTATACACACCTTGTGAATGTCTTACAAAATTTGTGATAGTTTATCGATATAATAATTTATATATTTATAATATAATTATTTAAGTTGAAATTAATAGAAAAAATATAATAAGGAAATAACTTTTGAATTCATTTTATAAACGAATATATTATTATATAAAATAATAAAATTTTATGTATTTAGTGTTTGGATCAGAGCGATCAATTTACAATACATAATGTCTGGTAATTCAAATTAATTACTATAAAAATATACAAAAAAGAAACATAATACATAATAAAATATTGCAATATATAAGAATTTTTACAATTTTCACTTTTTACTACTATTAGCATATGTATCTGCAATATGAAATATTATTTGTTATCAAATCATATACATTTATTTATTTAATTTTTATTGTATCAAGAAATATTTATATATACGAGGGAGAAACATAGCAGAAATTCATCAAACAATATCAGATATGAACCAAGATCTATACTACATATTTGAACGTCATCAACGAACAAATGGTTGTGGAAATTATCATTGATAAACAATAATAGACAATAATAAAGGACCAAAAATATTGCCTTGCCACAGTCTGGATAGATCATGGAATAAAGAAAGTGTATTGAATCGTTCTAACCAACCAATTGTTTGTATATTGATAAGATTAATGACCGATTTAATTTGGCACATATAGAAAATCACAATTCATGCTGTCAAATGACATAGAAAATTCTAACAATAACAAAATGCTGAATTGTTTATTTAACATATTTCAATGCATATATCACTTATAAGTTTTAATAAAGCCGTAATAGCAGAAATTTGATACTTGTGGATCAACAGTAGTGCTTTCGATAAACAAGACAAATCTTAAATCAGTCATTCTAATTATAGGTTATAATTCTGGACAACTTCCAAATTTGAGGCAAAACATGATGTGGTTATAGAAGGCAATTAAATACGTGCGTTAAATATTCAAGTATTTAACTGGCGCAATTAGCATAATAAATTTCAATGATAAGAGATCTAATTCCAAAAGAATTAGGCTAAATAACAACTATAGGTTCCATTGTCTCACATATGGATGACCATTTTGAAATGAAAAATCATATTCCACTAATGAAAAACCGGAAAACCCATCAGACAACAAAGGTCGCGGCAAGATGGAAAGTACACATATTCGTTATCGGCAGCAAAAGATCCATAGTTATAACCATAAAATTCAATAATTTCAATATTTTTAAACGTTAAATGTAACTATATTTTGAATTATTAATATATTGTAATATTAAGTACATTGAAAATGAAGTCTTCTTCAATTTTTAATACGTTACATGTAATTTTTGACATTATAATTAATTTTTAATTATTGTTTTAAATTTTACTAATTGAAATTTACATATTTTCAAAAATTTTCCTTCAAAATTCATCCGGTACTGTATATAAAAATATTCTTATAGACGATTTACAGACAAATTATATTTTTAAATATTTATAATACACACATTAAATTCTTTCACGATTCTCAAAATTTTGAATAACTTTTTCGAATAATGACGGTGCAATTAGTGATATTTGCTCGATGATGTTACCTTTGAGGTGTGGAACAGTTTGAGAATTATCCTCATAAACTTTATTCTTCAAGAAACCCCATAAGAAGATATCCAATAGTATTAAAGCGTATGATCTTGGTGACCAATGCACGTCTGTTCTTCGAGAAATAATTCGATTATTAAAGTTCTCTTTCTAAAGATCGATTGTTACCGTTGCTGTGGGTGGCATGTTGCACCGTCCTGTTGAAACCACATATTTTGCAAATCAATATCTTCCAATTGTAATCATCTCGAGCGACGACAATTGGATGTACTTGGCTCTTCAGCAACACTTGTGCTAACAGCTGCAATATTTTCACTTGAACGACCACTAGGATCATAAATTATGCTTCTCTGATCTTAAACTGCACCAATTTTTTCAAATTTATCAATAATAAATGCTATTAAACACGGTTTGTCAACTTCATTCGGAACTTTATATATATAAAAAAAAACGGTCAAAAATTTATCGTTCATGTGTTGTATGAACAGCTGTTAATTCTAAATTAACAATTATCCAAATTTGCATAAATATCATTCAAAATCATATAGAAGAATGTAAATGTTATAATTTTAAAATTATTTGATAAAGTTTTTATTCAATTGACAACAAACTAACAATTATTTATTTTCTCCAATTTATATTCATATATCATAATATGATTATTAACTATATGCACATATCAATGTGTCTTCTATACTTTATTTAATATTCCTTATCATTCTCTTGTCGCATTAACTATATTATATACACAGTAAATTGCAATATTATGAAGCACATGTCAATGGACTAAATTTCCACCCGAACGATAAAAATAAACGGTTCAAGAACTATATACTTACCAAAGTTTGGTGTAATGATACAATAATAAAAATTACATTTATGCTGCAATAATTTTCAGCATAAAATCCTTAAACTGTATATAAGTGGGTATGTCAATTAGACAAATATAAACAGAAAGACATAATTATATTTAAGAATAATTTTGAATGAACACATATAATATCACACAGTCATAATAATAAAATAATTGTTTTTCTTTTTTATAGGCCTAATAATATGATAGAGTACTGTGTCAGATAGTTTATGAAAGTAAATTGAAAAAGTGTACCACTTTAATCTTCATATGTTTTATAAAAATAATAGATCAAATAATTGAAAGCAAATTATAAAACGCTTGAAATTGCAGACATAACAAAAACTTATAAAGAATATCAAAAAATTCTTGCATGATTTTATTGGAACTTCATTATAATAATATATTATATTGTTATTATTGTTATTTCCATTTTATTTGTTAACAAAAAATATACATTTAAATAAGTATTATTAGCACTGTCTATCTATAGTCTATACGTATATTATACATATATTGTAGTACCTATACCTATAGCAAAATAATATACATAATTTCTTACTTAACTTTAAAAACTTTTTAATGTTCCATTAAGAAATCTGTATATAAATATAGTAAATTTTTAACAGTCACATGCATCAAAACATACATATTATAATAAAACTTATAATTATAATAATATGCATAAATAAATGTAAATGTACAAGTGCATGTATAATATAGAACAAGAGTATAAAACATATTCTCATGTGCATAATGAAAAAAAAACTCGTTATAATTTATATATAACGACTAACATTTATGCATTTAAGAAAAAATTCGTGAGCATAGGAATAAAATTATTTCATATCAATTGCATGTGGAATATGAAATAAAATTTATTGAACACTTCAATATATTAAATTAAATTTACCAATAATAAATATTACAAGTTTTATTCATTGAATTTGTTAAATAATTTATAAACGTAAAGTTACAAATTTTATAAAATAATAATTTGACAATCCTAACATTTGAATCTTTAAAATTATGTGGAAACAATTATAATTCTTGAAAACTTATAGGTAATCTCAATCTAAATGAAAGTATGGTTTGTATTAACGGACAATATTGATTTCTAACCAATTGATCATCAGTCTGATGACCATATCACGCGATAAATTTCATCGTTTCAGTTTTAATACAATGAATTTGAATTCAAATAATATATTTGCTTGTCCTATTAATTTACAAATCGATTATTAATTTAATAAGAGTTTTACACAATGCTAACTTACTTAGGTGTGTATGTATTTTTATCCATATATTCTCGAGTCGTTTTTTAAAGCTATTGGATTGAAAATTTTCCTAGCCCCATTAATCCCCACTACCATAGGATTTCAAAGTTCCAAATAGAAATAAAAAAAAAACATTTTCCAATTTTAGCTGGCAATTTTGCACATAAGAGCTTAATCGTTTTATGAAAATAGGTGACACAACTTCCATTACTTTTGTGTGCTTCCACAGAACATGCGGATATATAATCCCACTTGATTAAATAAAGAAACGTTTAATAGACATTTTATTTTAAAAATTTCGAAGTAAAGTATGCAATGATATTTTTTTTAGTTTTATGAAAGTATGATGATCCACATTTATACAATTATCTTGAAATTGGTAACTTAGGAATTTAGTGCGATATAATATCATAAGTTTTGTGAAAGTATCTAACGGTAACCCCACTACTGGAGGTTTTATGATTTACTTATACTTTTGAACCTAATTTCAAATCCTTAATGCTATTATTTGATAGTCGAAAAAGTAATGAGGGTTTTTTACAGTAACAATTTAAATAACTTTTATTATATTTATAAACGAATTTTATTAAACCGTAAAATATATACCATTTTGTTTGATGACCTTTTGTCATTATTTTATCAGTGTAAAATTTCTGTGTTGAAAAACTAGTCCAAGTTCATTTTGAAGGCATCTACGGAATTCAAAGTATTGCTATAAAGTTAGTTCAGCAAATATCGAAACAAATAGTTATCTAATTTCAATTTCGCTTGTTTCAATCTATAGCTGACAGTAGTATTTAGAGATCAGAATTGACCAGGCGATAGCAGCTCATAATGAACAAATCTTTCCAATCACATAAAACACACAGTTTCTACAATTATACGCAAATGTTAGTTAATGGATGGTTATAGCTCTAACGATGAAACATGGTTGCTTATGTGCTGGTTTTCCGTAATTTTTGTTGGATTTCATCAAATGTTTTGGTGATTGGTCGACCAAAGCAAGGTTCATATTCAACATCAACATTTCTATAGAAAGGAACCTAGCAAACAATCCATCTCCTGTTAGTAAAATTGCTCAATACTTTTTCAACTAACCAATATACATTTGATTTTTTTGAGATCTTGAACTTTTTTATTCAATAAGTGTGAAAGGGAGCTGGAGTTTTGTACTTAAAATCTGCGTAGCCTTGAGTAATTAGTATAATTAGTAGTGACTGTAACAAAAAAAAAAACTAGCGAAATCGGGTATTATTTTAATTTTATTACATATATGGGTTTAATAATACTTTTTAAATACATATATATGAAATGAATAATAAATATAGTTATGTACAATAATTTGTTCACTAATTATTATTGTGCATTGTATCTATTATCCAGTTGTTAAAATAATTTACATTAATAAAACTTATAGCCCCATCACAACATTTTTGTGACACAGTTAATATACCATATAATTTTCTATCCATCACTACTGAGCTACCCAAATCATTTAATTTTACTTCGACGTTATTATTATTAACTGCATTAAAACAAATAATCAGAGGATCATATGCTGCTGCACAATTGTAATTGCTAGTTAAATAAAAATCCATAATTTGAACAAGAGAAGTATTTGTTGATGTCCATGCTGTAGTATAGCTGGCAAAATCCCTAATATATGTATACGCGGTGGCACGTCTTATATCAATGTTACTTGGTAAATCAATATTATTATCAATATTTTTGATAATTGTATTTGCTTGCAGTAAACCAACGTTTAATAATCTTATAGGACTATCGTAATTGAGGTATGTATAATTGTAAAAGAGTTTTAATACATCATAAAAAAGTATTTCTCCGTTATAATAATTCTTTCTGCTTAATTTTGTATTGGTAGAATTTCTTAATACTAAACAAGCAGCAGCAGTTATTACCCATCCAATTCGCACAATGGTACCACTGCATATATGTTCACGTTTATCAGATACTATAGATACATAATAATCTGGCTGGATAATAAAATGACCAGCATTAGTATTTGACTGCAACGATTGCGATAAATTAAAAACACTAATTAAAATAAATGTTATTGTAAACATTTTATTCACTTCGAATTATAACAATTTTACGAATTAAATTATCATTCAAATTATAAAAGAAGATATTTTAATTTTTTCAATTTGTTTTTATATGCGTGTGTGCGTATAATTGTTTTGTCACAACTGTAAATTTTAATAATTTCAATTTATATATAAACTTTGTATTTTAAACAAACAACTGTATTGAGAATTTTATAAATTATATGCAATAAATAATAGCAGTGCCAGTGGCGTGCAATTTTAATGTACATAAGACACAGAGAATATACTAACATACTGTTTAAGTCCTGGTAAAAGTTTATTCCGCTTCTATAAACTCTGAAACAACTTAGATTTCGCATCTGCCTACTAAATTTCATCAAAATTGAATAGAATTAAGATTAACCAGGATTCCTAAAAACTAGTACCAGAAATGGATTATAAGTACGGTTCGGGTTAGTCTCATATACTTTTTTAAAACCGTATATGTATTAGAACTCATCAATCGATAAACATAAGAAGCAATACCATCGATGTAAACATACCAATTGAAACACGGACAATTAACAACAGATTTTTTGTTTCCACACCACCACGCCATCTTACAGGACAGAAATGCGTTCACTAATAATTGACATAGTGCAGACGATTAAAAATCCAACAATCGCTTTACCGAATTCAATCGAAGTATCGAAATACAAATACACACAATTAAACCAAATGGTAGAGGTAAAATTTTTTTTAATGTTCATTCAATCCACACTGCACGGGAACACAATGCAGCACATTCATGAATTTCCATACGTAATTCGCAGTGTAAACAATGATGATTAATCACGAATTACAATCATAAATTCGTCATTGAATTTTTTACAATCACAATTTTTAAAATCAAATTTATAAATCATTGCAATAACATCAAAATAAAATATAAATCAACAATTATAATATTAAGATGATGAGCATCTTCAGACACTATAAAATAAGTTGATCGAGTAATAAAAAAATCCAATTCATTTAATGCAAATACTAAATCAAGTATAACTATGATTTATTACGGAATTAAGTTGACCACGCCATGCAATTTCATCAAAAAATATAGATTTTAATTCATTAATAAGTCACCATTATAACCATGATCTCTTCATTATCACAATTCACTAATTATACATTTCAACAAATTGTCATATATACTGATGTAATCTGGTAATGGTGAAGATGCTTTATTTGAAAGAAGGTGCAGAGCGTACTGCGTAGTTTCAAAGCTTTAGAAGAGGTGATTTGGATATTTTATTATTTGGTCGTACCAGAATGAACCATATATAGTTGTGTATAATATGTCTGTTGAATCCGATCCAAAATGTCAATATTGAACTCTACAATCACAACAACTGATTAGTACAAGAAAAATAAACAAAAATATGTCAAAAGCATGATAAAATGGTTTTTCACCAATTCAATGCTCGTCCTCATGTCGCAAAACCAATCAAAGAAATATGGGAAGCAATTAGATTGGTTGTGTTACCTCACCCGAATTATTAACCAGATGTTGTTCATTCAGACTATCATTTGTTCAGATCAATGGCATGGATCACATCAAAAGTGTTTTTTGATTGTATTCATAAATTACAAACAAATTGAGAAAAGGTTGTACTCAACAATGGCAATTATATTTAATAAAAAAATGATTTCCAATTTATTAACACCAAAACACGACACAATCCGACAAAACAATAAAAATGAAATTCTCTTTGATATAACTCATACATAATTAGGTGGTGAATTGGAGTGGAGCTAGTTAGTTAGAACCCAAGAGGTGTGTTCGTATTTTTGGCATATAAAATTCCAACGAATGTATTAAGGATTTTTCAATTAATTTTTTCTAAATATATATTTATTGTATTTTTATAAATAAAATATATTTTTCGCATTATAATAATTTTTCTTTTTCTTTAATTTTGATTAATTCTAAGTTGTATATGTAAGTATTTTCTCAACATTAAAATTTCACACCTTAAAATATTTCCATTCATCACACACACACACATAATAATAGATATCTATCTATAAATCTATTGTATATAACAATATAAAAATCTGAATAATGTCTAAATGAAATTAAATAAATATTTCACATTGCATCTTATTATTATTTTTATTGTTATTTTATTTATATTATTTTTTATATTATTGTTATTATTTTTATTATTATTATTATTATTATTATTATTATTATTATTATTATTATTATTCTTGTGTGACATTTGATTATTTATTTATAAATATATTATTTTTATTTAAGTCAACACACTTAACAATCAAATGAAATCTTTGGAATTACTATATACTCGTTCGTATAAGCACAAGTAATGGAAAATGGTAAAAAAAAATACACGTATAACTATGAGTGAAGTAGAAATTTTATACCTATATATTAATGATTAACCTATTGTTCACAATAATATGTATACAAATACCTTTATTTATATAATAAATGAATTTTAGTTTACCTTACCCATAACTTTTTAAATAGTAATACTAACAATCTGCCTAATACAATAATATATTAATAATAACCCAGTGAACCAAATTGTTTAATAAGCATAAAGAATAAATACGGTATATTAGTCTCAAAGACGTTTTTCCAATCGTTAGCAATGGCAAGACATGTACATAGCTGTCTTTTAATTGAACTTAAAACTGTATATACCGATTCCACATTACGTCCTATTAAAATAATATAAGAATTGTCAAAACACTTCTGTAGGTGATACATAAATTAGTCATAGCCATTTTCCTATTGGAAAAAACATTTCCTCGTGTAAAAACCAATTTGCTGACAAAAAATGTTGTTAACATATCGGCCAACAGGAAATAATTGACTGAGTAACTGTATAACTAAATTATACGACTATTTAGGTTCACTGGGAATATATAAATTATTGTATTTATTATAATATTATTATAATAATAAATATAATACAATTCTATTTAGAAATATTTATGTTTTAAGTTTTAACTTTTAAGTACATACATATTTTTTTTTTTCAGAAAAATACAAATATACAATCCTCTCAAAACGACCTTGATCTGTAGTTTGGTGCATGTCGACGTTTCTACAATTTATTAATTCATATATATTTTACAGCATGTACTTATTTTTTATTTATTTTTTTATTCTCGTTTTCGTTAACATTTTTTTTACTTTCAAATCTAATGCATATTTTTTCTATATCTCTGGTATTGGTTAAGAATTTATCATATGTGTATTGAATATCATATACATTTATACTTGTAGGTAATAGGTAATATATGATAGAACATAATGAATATTATAAAGGGTGATTCCTATAGAAATATGAAATGAGTACGAATTAGAATCGCGTTATAATAATAAACGACATTTATTAACTATTAATTTCAGAGGTATACAAAATTATTTTAATGATTTGAAGTTATATAGACTAGAAGTAAAAACAGTGCATGCAAATGATCGCTGTATTATATGTCGACATAATTGCATGTCGAAGAACATGACTATATTTATAAGAGTAAAATGTCTTATAACGAACATGCTCTATCAAATAGAAAGGATGGTATCGACGTATTAAAAAAAATGATTTTGACACCGACAAAGACAAAGAGTATTTAAAACAACAACAAAAATGTGAGGATACGGAATTGGAAGCTGAAACTGTCTGGCGATAACTATAATGCGTTCGAAACGAGTTATAGAGGATGAATGGCCCAGAATGGGCGAATACACACTACAAATTAATTTTTTACCACATGAGAATGCCAGACCACATGTTGCTCAAAAGGTTAAAATTAAAAACTAATACTTGGACTGGTTAACTGGCAAGTGATACCGCAATCCCAACTGTAGCATTCACAGACATTATCCCTTCAAATTACAATTTGTTTCGATCGATTCCGAAAATTTTGACGGCATAATTGGATCACCTTCAACGAACCAATCATCTACACAGAGAAGAAGTCTGTAAATTGACTGAAAGATCGACAGAGGATGTATAGCTTCCAATGGTTTCAATAAATTTGTATTTCATTGTGTAAACATACAAACGTGTTATATTTATCATTGAAAGAAAACCGAAGAGACTGTTTACCTTCAAAAATATAATTTTTAATTTTTTTGTAAATATATAGTGATAAGCGGTAGTGTTGATATGATAGAAATGTGTTTTTTATGCAGCATCTCGTTGACATATACCGTCTTTATTATTAAATTGACGTTTGAACTTGCGCAATAGTGTTAGGATTGTACTTAATGTCTTTTATGGACCTGTTTCCGCGACTCGAATTCTTAAAATACTGTAAATTCCTACTTTTTTATGTTATCGGCTAAAAATCTTGTCAAAATATTAAAAAACTGTATGAGTTATATAGAGTGAGGTGAAATAATTAGGATCAATTAATTCATTCACAGATATCTAAGGCATCACCCGTTATCAACCATCGTATGTCGATCATATATGGTATGTGTACATTATGAAAAATGTGGGTAATTAACTTAATTTGAAATGCTATAATTATGATTTTTAAAATCTAATTATTAATTGAAAAAAAAATCATTTTAATAATCTTGAAATTATATTTTACGTCACTATTATTACAATACTTTCTAAAAAAAATTAAAATAATTGACTAAAATAACTTATTGGATGATTGTATAACTTCGTGAAGGATTTGAAAACTAAAATCATTTTTAAAACACAGTTCTATAATAAACTAAAACTAATCTGATAATATCATGGTGGAAAATCGAACCTTTTCAAATGTTCAAAATTGTACTTTTTTCTTTATTGTTTTATACATTCAAGAGAGTCGTATGTATCGAGCTTGGAAGCAAATTCAATCTTCCTTAAACGGCGAATGTGGTTCAATGTTTAAGCTGGATTATTTTCTGCCAGAGCACAATTACATCATCAATAACTGAAGGTCTGTCAGAGCGTCGGTTGATCATTGCCATTAAAATCACTATTCTGAAATATTTCAAACCATTTTGCAGAGCAGGAGCACGATTCATATAAACAGTTTGAACTGATACTCTATACTAAAAATTCATCCAGACTGACAATACTAACGCGAGCTATAAACTACAAGCTATTGTAGCCTATCGCTCTAAGAGGAATTTCAAGTGTAAATTGATTCGTAGCGAAAAAACGAGAACTGGAAGGAAGGGTTTACAGCTAAATAGAAAAATTCAACATAATAATAATAAGTTTAATACTGGGGAACAACTTGGTCAAGTAGGCTAAAAATAGACGATAAAAATACATGAAAATTAATAATCTTTTCAGTTTTTATGTTGTGGGTTACATTTTTCACGCCGATTGGCAACTCGGTTAAAAATACACCACGGCGCTATTTTGCAATAATTTTACAATATAAAAATTGTTTTTACAAATAGGCAGTTAAAAAAGTTTAGAAATCTCAAAATTGTTTTTACATCTTCAAATAGGCAGTTAAAAAAGTTTAGAAATCTCAACTGCATTATTGTCAATAAAAAAAAAAATTCATGACAATTTCTCTTTTTTTTAGCTTCCTTAAACATTGTCCATAACTTATTTGCATATATAGTATACTATACCAAGGACTGATTCTGATCGATCAACATCTGATCAAATATTTAGTATACGGTAAAATTTGATACACACCATTTGTTTATTGATTTTAAGGCAACATATGATAGCGTCAATGGGTCAAAGTATAGCTTATGGAAGAATTTAAAAAAAAAACTCATACAGATTCGTAGCCTATGATGTTGAATAATTTTAAATCATATGTGAGAATTTGGGATAAATTATCTCAACATTTTGAGACGGTTTATGGACTATACGGCACTATTGATTTTAATAGTGCTCATAAGAAGGCAATACGCGGAAAAAAAATTGGTAAATATGTCGCATGCCCGATATAGACATAATGCGTCGAAATATGGTGGCTGAATAGTATGCGATTCGTTTCGTTTCGGTGTCGGTTCATCTAAAAGTGAATGCAGCCAAAACAAAATACATGGTGACAATAAATGCATCAGGGATTCGAAGGTCAAATTGTTAGAATTGAAGAATATAATTTTGAAATTGTTAATAGTTTCGAATACTTGGAATAGTTATATGGAAGAAGAAATTCACCGCAAGGTAGCAAATTGGAAACAGATGGTAAATACGGACTAGAAAAAACCATTTCAATCAAAAACATTACAACATGATTTAAATTACGACCTGTTTAAAACATTATAGTAAGCCCATATTAACGTATGAATCGGAAGCATGGTTAAAATTCGAGATTGGAAGACGTTACCTGCTGACTGCAGATTGGTCCGGTTGGAGATAACTAAATTTCCATAGGCAGTAAGTTAGTAATGATAGACGATTTTTCTAAAAAAACATATATAGTCTGCACTATATAATTTTAAACTTATTAATATAAATCAAGTAAATTACATGTAATCTAAAATAAAAATTTTATAATAATAAAATCTCTATAATCTTACTAACCGACTAACCTTGAATGATTTTTCATTTTTTTCGAATAGCGTATAATTCTGTTAACGGTAATTTGTGTATACTATAAATAATAATACTAAAAATAATAATAATAGTATAGAAAATAAAAATGTGTATAAATAATGAATAAGAAAAATATATATAAATAATTACGTACACATCTTTTAACAAGACATCGACATCGAATCATATGGTTCTTCCATCGGTTGTTCATCAGAAACAGATGAAAACCAAGCAATATTAACAATAATAATAATAATAAGAATATAACACCAACAACAAGAAGTAAATATTACCTATAATTTTTTATTATACATATTATTCCTATTATAACCATCAACAATTCGATGAAGCGCGCAAAGAACAAATTTAAAGATATATAGAAAAAAAATTATAAAAATAGAATAAAAAGAATAAAAAAAACAAGTTTCACTTCTTTTAACATTTTACTAAAACATATTTCATTTTTTAATATATATCAATAATAGCAGTAGAATATATCAAAATTACAGAAATGAATGAATTTATTTATAATAATAAAATTATAATAATAATAAATCATGAATAATTATAGTTATTATACAATAAAATTACCAACGAATATATTCATAATAATAAAATAAATAAGGAAACGCAGGTGATTTTGTAGCGTACCTATATATATAAAGATTACGTGTACTCCCTTGCAACAAATTCTTATATGAGTCTTTTAATTACAATATAATTATGTCGATTGATATATTGCAATAATTAATACAAATACTAATATATAAAAATTGGAAGTTACACCAGCCACACCTTAATTTTTTTCACAGTTTTTAATTTGAAAAATTTATAGATTTTTGTTTTTAAAATCGAATTTTTTATGACCAACTTGGCATTTAATTATTTTCTAAAAATTTCTATATACCATAAAAACTAAAAAAATAATCAAATCATCAAAAATTTTAATTCTAGTATATAATTGTATAGCTATGCTATATAAAGTCATATCCAAATGGTTGTTGCTATATGCGCAAATGAAGATTTCGTTGCTCAAATTGTTGCCCGCACAAATTATTCTATACTTGAACTTGTATATAATATTCTGTCACATATAGATGAAATTCACCTTGTTGTTGACACAGTGTATACTGATATATAAAGTTCCCATTGTCAGACAAAAAATATGACACAGAGCGATGTATATTAATAACTTCCAACCACTGCAAATTCTCACAATTCGATTGCGGTACTAATGCTTATAATGCGTCGCAAAACATACAAATTCCTTTTAATTTTTCATATTTTATATCCCTGTTAAAGATTTTATAAACCAAATCCTTGATACGAACTCGATCGACCAAACAAGAAAATCGAGTCGAATATTGAAATTTCACATTTCCGATAGTTTTTACAAACCGGAGATTTTCATAATCGGTAAAATTTTTGCGATTACATTTTTGTCATCTCAACTGATTTACAAATTGCAAATAACCTCATTTGATTGCGAAATTACCTTGCGTATGCGGTGAATTTTATTTAAAAATAAAATATAAAAAAAACAACATGGAGCAATTTATGGCCACTAGAATACTCCGAAAATCAATTATTCAAATTTCGTTATAGATAAATTCCTTTTTCCATTGTGTTTTTCTCGCTAAATGCTAACATAAAATGCTGATATATGGTATTTTAATCGTCGCATTAGTAGTACAATTGGAAAAACCTACAAAGCGTACCTACAAGAAATTTCCTTCTAATTTAATTGTTAGTATTTAATTTATAAATGAGTATAATGTGACAGGGAAATGTCAGGCATATTTCAAGAAAAATTGCTATTAAAAGTTACAGGTGTCAGTGAGATGAGCTACAAAAAAAAATAAATTTTAGTTAGATATTTTTACAATCAGAATATTAATAATGGTGCATTATTGCTATCTGATGTGATTTCAAACTTCTAAATATGCAAAAAGCAAGCAAACCATTTTTGCAAGCGCAGCTCGCTAGCTTGCGATGTGATTGAGGACGTGGCCCCATATATATATATATCTCAAAATAACGAAGCAAAAGTTAACCCCATTATACTCATTGATATTTATCAAATATATTGTAGTATATTTATGACGATATACTGTTCCCAAAGTTGAACATGACTATACCAAAATAATGATAGTTTCATGCATAACCCAAATACAGTTAATTATCCTGGTGTGCAGTATTCACCCCATCAATAGTTTAACCTTAACCGAGAATTTTATTTTCAAACATATAAAAATGCACATGTTACGATAAAATATTTTTTTTTATTAATTTGTCCTCTACTAAATTAAAGGTGAATACATTTTTTATGATAAAGGTAAAAAAAAAACATACTATATATTATCTAATAAAGATTATCAATCTTAAAATATATATGTAAAGTAAATGTATTTATATATGTCTGTATTAGGTGTGTGAATTAGTTTTTAAAGATTATTATTATTATTATTATAAAAAAAACAATACTCATTGTCAGAGTATTGAGCGTCCATGATAACTAATCAATCGTGCAACTCTTAAAGCATTGTGAGTTAGTCTTTGTTCGTTTTTAGAATCCTTTTGCATCTAATAATTATTAAGTAATTTTTCATAATAAAATAGGTGTTCCGTATCTTTATGTATTATACAAAGGACAGACTACAGACGGTTATCCCAAAACAATGTAAGTGTCCGTTTTCGTTTGTCACCAGACCCACATTTTTTTGATTATTTAATCATGACTGAGAAGATAATCTCTTTTTATTTACCTTTTTCGATTATCTAAATGTATACTAAAATTTATTAAATTATAGTTTTTAGAAAAATACAGTTTTTTTTCAAATCGCTTGCCACCCGAAGTTGTGACAATAAATTTTGTTCGTTTGATTTGTGTCAACAAAAAAAAGTTATATGTATTTCCTGAATAATTTTTTTTGCCAAGTATACGTTTCGTTAAAAAAACATTAAAAACTAATTCCAAAACCTAATACAGAATTCAATTGTTGCAAATATATTGAAATTCCAAATGTTTTTTTTCTTCATTCTATTTTTATGTTTCTAAAAAAAAGATGTTAAACTTTTTACTGAACACCGCTCCGCGATTTTAATGATTATATTTATATAATAAATTCATAAAATAAACTTATATACAAAATGCATAATTCAATTCGAATGCATATACTCGTATGTATTTAGTTCTATTTATAGTATACCTACACCTTAAAAATATTTGTATATACACAGTCTGTCCAAAAAATAACCAGATAGACTGCTTAATATATAGATCTATGGTAACATTATCTATTGGCCGTTAATTGGGATATGCATTGTAAACCGAATCGATCGACGGTAATAAAATTTTATGAGATTTCCTTCAATGTAATAAAATATAAAACTCATTAAGTGGCGGTGATTTTTAGGTGAGTCGGTCGAGAAATGAATAAAGGAAGTATACCAATATTAAATTTTGTTTAACATTGGTGAAAATGCTAGGATCGCTTGTGTTGATCATTGTTTAAATAAAAGAGAAGTTTTTGAGTGGCATCGATAGAAGAAGATAGAAGACAAGATGTGTGGATGATGATGAATGTACATAAACATAGGTCAATCATCAATAACGATTACTAATGAAAACATACAAGAAGTGCATAGTTTCGTGAAAGTAGGTAAGAAATTTTTAAGTGAAAATCTTGGAAATGGAACTTGGTATAAAAAAAATTACAATTGCTTTGATTTTAACTCAAAAAAGTTGATCTACGGATAGTGAATTCAAAATTTGTTTCATACATAAATTGACTGCGATGTCCAAAAATTGAACAGAATTGCTCATTTCAAAGGCATCATAATAAAGGCTGGAAGTTACGATAATTTTCTAAAAACTATAGTAAACTGGTGATAAAACATGATGCTTTCAATACGAATCAGAAACTAAACGTGAAAGCGCTGAATGGCTGTCAATGCATGTAGAATAAGGGAATAAATATCGTTTAATGAAGTCAAAAATATTAAAATAATGTTAATTTGTTTTAACGATTCCAAACGTATTAACCGAAGAAAGAATTTATTCCAAGTGGTACAATGGTGAATGCTAAGTGGTATTTTTTCTGAATATCGAAAGGCGGGCAGTTGGCGATTATTATACACGATATACACCTTCTCATCGGACGACAATTTTCACAAATTTTTACTAAATATCAAATTTATATCCGATTTAGTTTTAAGTGAATTTTCAATTTCCTATGCTTTAATTGGCAATAAAATGAATGTGGTTTGCATAAATTAAAGACATTGAACACAATTAATAACCGCCATAGTCAAAAAATTTCAATCAGCGGCATAAAAAGATGTTCAGCCTTATTCAAAAATGCAAATCGATTTGTTCCATTTGAAGGACAATATTATTCAAATAAACAAAAATTATTTTTGCATATAAGTATTAATTGTTTGCTTTTTTCTTAATCTGTTCCAGGTTATTTTCCTGACAGCGGGTGATGACGCAACTAAATAATTATTATTATTAATTTTGTTTTCATTTTTTATAATAATTATTATATATTTTTTAAAACATTCTGTTCATAAATAGGATGTGCAAAAAAAAAGCTATATTTACCTACATTTGAAAATGTGTCAGTAATCATGAATTATAAGTTTTCTAATTTGATTGAAATGCATTGTATAATATAAAAAAATAAATAATAAATAAATAATGATTATTAATAAATTATATTAATAGTAAGATGTTTTGTATTTTTTTTTATAAAGATGTATATTTGATTTGTTTGTTCGCTTGTGTGATGTACCATCATATCTTAATGAAATAATTTATTCAAATGAAGTTGTAAAAAATAATGTAATATAAATAGAATATTTGTTTTGTATTGTGTCTAGAAATCTTGAACATATCCTTTTAAAAAGGTTATACGGTGATAAAGAAAAATTTATGATATAATTATTTATAGAAATTTTACGTATTAATATTGCATAAGATCATTTTAAATTTATGGTAAATTGTTGAAATGTTATATAACTATAACTGGTTATTCCATGCGGTTATATAATTTTTTTATGTAGAACATTAAAAAAACAATTAGTTGTTAACTTATTAATGGATATCAAATTTATTGAATAAATTTTGTGATTGAGTATTGTTTTATACAATATTATAAAATCATCTATTTTTGAATTTCGTACCAATCAATTATCTGTTCTCAAATTTCCGAAAATACCGAACATTTCCAATTTTTCGTTGAGTCATATATTTATATTAGGTCCTTGCATTAATAATGTCGATTTTTTGGCTTGAAAATGGCATTTATTTGTATAACAAATTGATTGAGTACATCAACCAATATATTGCCTGTTTGAAGAACTCCTCATCTTTTGTCCCAATCCATTCATCGACCCATTTTCGCACTTCTTCAGCATTTCGAAAGCGTACATCTGTCAGGCTGACCTGCATTGATCGGAACAAATGGTAATCAGAAGGAGCAAGGTCTGGAGAGTACGGGGGGTGATCAAGATGATCCCAACCGAGCCTCTTTATTTTTTCCTTAACGATGTTTGCACGATGTGGTCTGGCATTGTCATCGTGAAATAAAACTTTGTGGTGTTTTCGAGCTATCATAAAGTTATTAAACTTCCCCGCAAAACAACTTTTTCAGGCACGTAATTCGACATGTTCGAAGCAAAAAAAAACTTTGTTGTTTACACTTCGACGAAATGACATATACTGAAATTTATAGAGTAATGACAGACAAAAAAAAATGAATATGGCCGCGGTGTGTTCCGATGCACACAACGCCAGTTACGCCGACTGTTATCAAGTCGACATTATTAATGCAAGGTCCTAATATGTTTGCCTTCCTTTCTATACATACAGTCTAATGTGGGATTTAAACGCATAGCATTCAATGGCATAAATCATTATAGGTCTGATATATATATACGTTTTGTAGATTTTAACTTTGCTGGAAATAGTCATAAATTTGTTCTTCTAAATGATATATCGAAACTATGAAAGCTTTGTTCGTTTGACCGCGTATAAAATTTCTATTTGTCGAAATTTTTCGTTGCTATTCAACTACAGTTCATAACGTCGAAATCGAAACCCATAACGTAAATAGATGATTTACAATGTTCGAAAGATCCATGCGTAAAATTATTATTCGAAAGAAGTTCGCAGTTAATTTTAAATTGATTATTCGACGATGTTAGTTAATTTATCCACGTTATTTGTTTTCGGCTAACTTCAGATGTTGTGAGATACGACTTTTTAAATTTTAGTGTTTGTCAACTTCTCCGCAGCGCTACAGCAGTGCGTAACGCGTATGCCTGTTACATCTTTATAATTATTTGTTACATTAAAATTTATCAATTTTAAACACGAATACGATAACGATTATCATTAATAATAAATTCTTCTATTTGATATTCTCTATTTAGTTTGTGAATTTTAACATTATTATAATAATTTTGAGAATGTGAAATACTTGAAAAAATCAATTAAAAATGTATTCTTTTAAAATAAAATCCGAAAATATTCATCATCTCATGTTGTGTTCGAATTGCGCAGAAATATATTCAATATATTTATTTTAATCGTACTCCTATTCTAACAAAACTAAAACAAAATTTGGTATAGATTTCGGAATAGTGATTTTATTATCAATGAACAACCATGTTTTGGTAGATTTCAGGTATTGACGATATTGTGAGTGCTATACCACTGCGCTTCTGCGTTTTTGGCAAATAACCCTCGTATAATAACTGAAAACATTGTTGAGAGCTTATACATTATTAATTAAACTACATTTCGTCATTTAAAGAAAGTTGAATTTACTGATATAGCTCGAAGTATGGGTACCTGAAAATTCATAATAAGCTTAACAGAATATCGAAAAGTTAAAAAGTCTAGAAGAATATTTAACGTTAAAAAGTCTTATTTTGATCAATCGAAAAGGTGTAATATTCCACCATGATCACACGAGACACAAAAGATACTATATAAACTGATGGAGTTAAAATGAAAATGAAAGATCACGAGATCTTGCTCCTTCTGACTATCAGCTATATACCGATCTCTTCAGAAGAGTTTGAATTTTGAATGACAAGAAAATCAAATCAGTGGAAGATACGAATATTTTGGAAAAACGTAATCATTCTTAATCAAAAAGTTACTATATAGAACGTTCGGAACATATGTAATAGGAAAGAGATGCAGATTCAATAATTGCTTAATAAAACATTTTTCTTATATAAACTAATGATATACAATCATCAAAACAATAATCCACGCATTACAAACAAATAATTACAGCATCTTTGGATACCATATTATTATGACACGTTCTTACGATAAAATACTCATTCAATGAATGACTGACTATAAGTTCACAAATGATCATTGTAAATTTGTTTGCATTTTATAACAAAAAAAAAACACATTTTTTGCCAACAATTTCATAAGAAATGTGAAACTAATTTCTAGAAATAACATTTTATAACATATATTATTTTTTCTTAATTTTGCACATTCAATTACCTTGACGAAATAATTTTCTGACAATTAATTCAACAAGTATAGAAAATATTTGTTATTATATAAATATAACATGAGTGTTGATAGACGCATCTTTAAATATGTACATAACTACAAAAGTATTTATATTTATATGATCTTCTCACATATATATCTTGAAAAATAATTGTATAAATGATTCATATAATTTTTTATAATATGTAATTTAATCTCATATATGGTACCATTGCAAATTTAGGCAGACAAATATATTTACAAAAGTAAACGTGTCAAAAAAATGAATGATTAATGGATTTTATCAAATTATGTTACAGCATCATTTTCATTATTTATTCACTTTATGCATATACTCTTTTATATATAGTAATATTAAAATTAATTTAACATCGAAAATCGCGACTGTCTGCAGGTTATAAATATGTACCTATACAAATGTTTACTCTTTTCTGTATGGATTTTAATATTCATACCATATTTACAGTTTTATTCTTTATAGGTGTACCCTTTTCCCAAAAAAAAAAAGATGAGCCGCATTAATTTATAACCCCCCGGTTGTATTTTTGTTGTATTTTACATATAACAATATTTTTTATAATTAATTATAAGACATAAATTATTCTATTGCTGTATATTGAATATATGCATTTTTATGCGTAATATAGACAAGGTTGTTTTGAAGAAGAAGGCACAAAATCTCTTTCATGTGTACAAAATGTATATAATATTTAAAAGTAACATTTACAAAAAATAAACACCTAATTTATAATTGATTTTATTTTTATTTTGAAATTCATTTAAATCTTATATCGCATATAAAAATCAATTAAATGCAAGGCTTGGCTCGTGCCTTTTTTACTATGGTAACATATATTATAACTATCTATACATTGGATTTATGTGCAAAAATTATATTATTTATAGCCAAAGAGTATATACAAATGGTAGCTTTATTTATAACTCGTAATTATTAAGCAAAAACAAATGTATACAATTATTGTAATGGTTATATGAGTAAGATAATAAATAGGTTGTACTTGCGTTTTTATAAATAGTCCTGAACAAATAATTAATTTGGCGTTTAGAATTTCCTTTTTCCTATATAACTGATGTATATATAGGTTAGGTGCAAGTATATTATTTATTTAAGAATTATCGTTAAATGCATATAAGATTATCAAAACTAAATCAATAATTTTAACGCAAGTACCATTTGAATTAATTGGTATCGTAAATATTTGCATGTCTATATGAATTAAATAATTCAGAATATTAACATAAAATTACTTACCAATTTAAGGTTTGGTTTTTTTCGCAGCTACAATGCAACTGATAAAATGTGGAATGAAAAAGTCAGCTATTATTAATTAATTGAGTTTAAAATCATTGAAATTCCAACAGTAAATTAAAAAAAATTTCTCATGTACACGCAGTCACTTATTGTTATTAATATACCATATATAAATTTCGATAAGCCAATAATTCATATTTATAGGTCGAAATCTAATAAAAATATAATTTGTAACATGGCTTTTAGATATTGAAGCAATTACCCAATTAGTAAAATATGTCGAAGTCGCAACATGTGATTTTACTTGGTAATTTAAGCGTAATTTTTACATAAAATTCGAACCTAATTCGATCTATTACAATTGGTCGCTATTTTACCTAATGCGACACCAATTTGGACAGCATAATTATAAATTGTTGTAGGTCGCCATTTTTTATCAAATATCAACATCATATAGCCTATAACTTAATAATATAATTTTATACAGCAAAAAAATATAGGAAATAAATTTTCTATTTTATTTACTCTTTTCATATAATATCATTCTTTAGTGGACAAATATTTTTACAAAAATAAATAATAATTATATGTTTTTTTTGGTAATATCAATTAATTTAAATTTTCTCATTTAAATTTTTCGAAATAGATGTAATATACATTAAGAAATATTTGATGCGATAACTTATTTTTAATGTCCAAAAAACCTAAAAATCGTGATTTCTTATTTTTTAATTTTTAACTTGCAAATGTTACAAATGTTGATACATATTTTTATTATGTTATAGTAAAATTTGGAAATAAAAATAAAACATATAAGTCCACTTAAATTGTAAATGTACTTCAAGTATACAAATATATTATATGGTATTAGAATTACAAAGATGGATTAGTGTGTAATTGTTTCATTTTCATTATATGGGCAAAAGAAGTATAGATTTGAATTATGTAAATTTAACATAATTTTTAGTCATAGTTGGATAGAATGAATTATAGATGCGAATTACGTTACGCAACTTTCATGTGATCTAATTCATACCATAAATTTAGATAAAGCAACACTTGAAAAAAAAAGTCTTCGATATAAGCATATTTATTTCTCTTGTGTGTATTGACAAAAGAATTGCGACTCTTTAGAAATAAATTCTGTTTCTCACTCGGCGCCACAAATTGTACAAATACAGCAAATTCAGCTTTGTTTACTTTTAAAAATTCTATTTTCATTAGAACAACAACTGATAAAGCTGAAATGACTGAGGATTAAGTATAAATACAACAGTATAAGCAAAAATTCCGTTTAAATAAAATTGATAAAATTGACTCATTGTCAGATAAATTGGAAACGGAATTATATGTAATGTTATAAGATAATGTTGCCATTACCCAGAATTACTTGCCACTCGAAAGCAAAGATTTTTAATTTGCAGGAAACTTTATTTATTTTGCATATATACCATACATTACATACTTAACTTCGTTTCCGCTCAATTTAAAAATATTAATCTATATGTGAGGCTACTATTACTAATCATAATTCCCAGATGGACAACAGAAAAATCACTTGTGAAATGTGGCTTTACCATGGAAAGAAAATAAGAGGCGAGTGGTGTACTATGCGCTTTAATTTAACTCAACATGATAATGCAAGACCACATATCGCAAAAATTATTAAGAAAATAAGAATATGTTGTCAGTACTAGGTTTATTTATTATTTTATTAGAAAATTGTTTTCCGTTTACTCACCAATTACATGCACATACTTCTATTTGATATTTCTTCTATTTATCGCACATATATTAATAATAATTATTTTTTTAATATTTTCATATAATCGATATATACACACAAATACTTATACCCTGTGGGTGGTTCATTTAATAATATCATTTATTATATTATATTATTATTATGAATTATTATTTTTTGCGATACTTCTTTTTTATTTATAGGGTGTTTTGGAAAATGACAAAGTCATCCAATCAAGAAGTGATAAAAAAGATAAATTAACTATAAATTTGAAATATATATTGAGAAATTGTTGTCCTTATAGGTATTTGTGTTCATGAGAGAAAGACTTGACCATTTTAGACATGGCTAATAGAAAAATTTAATTATTTGTAGAAATCTTTAATATAAAAATTGTTACCGGAAAATTTCAAAAATTAGATGCACCAAATCACTACCATAAATTATTTGTAATAGCATTCGAGTACACCTTGTAACTTATTTATATTTAATTCAATTTAATAAAATTCTATTACAAAATATATAATTGAAATTAATCTAATTTTATAATAATAGTAATTTAATAAAATTTAAATTGAAAAAAAAATGTTATCTCATCGAAAATATCGACTCCATAAAATAATTGTCTGCTGTTGCGAAAAAAAATTAAGAATATTTAAGAATTATTTCATTGTATACTTTTTTCCTTATAAATATTAATATGTAATTGTAATGTATGTATTATTGTAAAATTAATTAATTCTAAATATTTATATACAGACCACAGAGATCTATAAAAATAATTATACATTTTTAAATTATGTATTTGTTTGTATTGATATATATTTTTATTTATCAATAAATGCAATCAATGAATTATGTAAGAAATATAATAAATTAGAATATAATAGATCTTTTATTGTCAAATGTAATAAAAATCAATCAATCACGAATATTATACCATTGCATAGAATTACACCTATATATAGAATATGAAACATATTGGTACTCTACATATACGAGTATACTAAATCCTAACCTATTCTCTATCTATAGCTATAGCACAATGTATAATAATTATTTATATATTAATTTTTAACATTATTGTTTAAATTATATTTAATTATTACAAAATTGGTTGTTGACGGAACTCAAATAAAATAAAAAATAAATTAAATAAGAAAATGATAATAAGTTTTGTTGTTTGACTGACACTTGCTCAAAAAATAAAAAAAAAATAAATCTTTTGTATGTTAATTATTTTTTATGTAAATATTTGGAAGTTAATAAAATAAAACGTAATATTGACATTCAACAATAGCGCGCTCATATGATAATATTTATTATATGTATTTTTGTTTTTATTGATACTTTATTGTGTTATTATTTTTATTTTTGTAAACAAATGTGGACTTGTATTTTTATTTCATTTTTTATTATGGGTGTGATTTTATTGACACTAAAAACTACTGCAATTTTTTTAAATAAAAGTATATAAATAATAAAATACGAGTACAAATATTAAATGATTTTTTGATTTGAATTTTAAGGAAATAAATTCTTTTGAAAATGAGTGGGCATCGGAATATTCTGTTATAATAGTAATAACTCATCAATTCGTCATTATATTGATTATTGAAGAATGTTCTAATTTATAATTTTTGAATGTCACATACGATTTTTATAAGCAGGCTGAGAGAAAGGCACAACAAGGTATAATATAGATCATTGATAAGTCGATCATGGTTAGTGTAGAGGGGAAATTGAAGTTGGAACACACCAATTTAGAAACAAAACTGTTAAAGTAAAAAAAGAGGAAATTTATCTATAATAAAGATTTTTACTATTTAAACTTAAAGCAAACTTTGACTAAATAAACCTCATAATGAATCTGTCGGTGTATTCATCTATTTCAATTTCAACCCATTTACCAAATAACTGATATTGAACATGTTGATGATGATGTTTTATAATAGAGAAATATTTCCAACACTTAAACAATAAATGGTCGACTATATGCTCTATCCCTATTAGTTATTTTGCAAACCGTATGATTTCAAAACAAAAGCCAGTTATATTTCCTTAAGTTCGCTTAAATTCTTTTTAAATGTTATCGCATCATTTTTAATCAAAGAATCAAATGAGAAATTCAAAATTACATCGGCTGTTACTATACTATATTGTAGATTTACTTGATGTCTGCCTATAACAATTCGACAGCTAGTTTCATTGTAGAGGATACATGAATGATAACCAACATATGAATTTAAATCATTTCATGTCTTTTGAATTGAATCAATTGAATCAATAAGTTTTAGAAATATTTCAATAGTTTGATTAATACTGTTCCATCTTTTTTTTTTTACTTTAAGTCATATTTTGCTCCAAGTGGAGCTTTATGTTATCTAATAAACCTTTCATTACAACCAAGTTGGTAAATTACTCCGCATGGGAGTATATAACAATTTACCAATTGTGTACTGTACTGTACTGCAATTAATGAAAGATAGATGTTTTCAAAATACTATTATTTTTATATGGGTGATTAGCCCATAGTTATATGTGTGCAGACATTGTTAATCTTTGAATAGCGTCCAACACCATATTTTCAAAGATATCCGTTTTTCTTTTTAATTCATAAACGAACAAATGGTCACCCAGCAGACAAATTTTAGTATTAAAATAACTACCGAAAAATTTCATATGAAAAAATAGCGGATTTGAACCCGCTATATTTCATGATTAATAATATATATTTCGACGCTATGCAACTGCGCTACTGAGTGTCCATCTATAGTCTTACAATTCTAAAAATAACTGTGAAACTTTGTACAATTTGGTGAATTTTTAAAAAAAAATTAGCAATATTTCTTATCATAATCACAAATGCAGCATTAAAGTTATCACGCGTTCACGATTTTTTTGAAATACCATAATTGTGTTCATTATATCAGAGCATCGTTCCACGTATCCATTCGCATAAGATTTTTTGAAAAAAAAGGTAACTGATTATTATATCACGGATCACGGACATATCCAATCCATTATGAGGATAATTTTTCCATTTGGTTGTGCTGCTTCTCATACCAAACAACATATGAATCAATTTTTTGTAACATTTATTAAGTAAACTAAAGATATTCTTAAATGACGTAAATTCATTTACCGATATAAAAAATGCTGGCTGGAAAAGGAAAATAATTATCTTCTTAACCGGGACTTCCAAGAACATATAACCTCTAGAGTGGCTGAAGTGCGTAAAGTAAAAAAGCACAAAAAAAAATGAAAAATTTTTGTTTTAATCCGTTTGGTACGCACACCACATGCCTATATTCTTTTGCTATATTTTTCTCAAGATTTATAATAGAAAGATCATTTTTCAATGTGGAATTTCTTGATTGGTTTGATTAATACTGTAATTGTTGTAGTTGTTTTTTTTTTATTTTCTAATAAATCAAGATAATTATACCAATTATTAGATTCTATTATAAAGTAAAAATGAATTGTATAACAATATTGTTGCTATTTTCAAATAAATTCACATAAATAATGTATATACATTGCATTTGACATTGTTATTAAAAGAATTCATATATAATACAATATATACCTATAATTTAAAAAAGATTTAAAGGTGTGTTGAATTTATTATAGGTATATTTAGAAATAGTGTATATATAATATTTATGTCAATCATGTTATGTATTAAAAATGTAATATTTTTTAATAACATACATAACATTAACAACAATACGACGTTGAATGAGAAATATATGATTTCAAAATATGTTAATAAAATTTATTACTCATTCTCATACATTTTTTTATTCAATTTAATTTAAACATATTCTAAATATTATATTTTCTTTTCCGTTTTCCTTTTCAAAATATTTTACATATTATAAACAATTTCCTATATATAAAAAATATAATTTTATCTGAAAATTGAATGAACACATCATACATGGATAGTTGCGTATGTCGTTTACTAATTGATTCAATGACGCAGTATGGTTAGGCTTCATGTCATTCAATTCGGAGGTTGCGATTTCAATTCCGGTAATGACATGAGAAAATTTTGTCAGTATTTTTTCAAATTGAAAAATACTTACCATAATTGAATTACCCATTATTCGTTTATGAAATCGAAAATCGAATGTTTTTGAAAATATGGTATTATATGGATGCTATACAGAAATGTAATTTTGATACTCTTCCTTCTTATATAATATAAATGACATGGAGTAATGAATATACGGAATTCAACAACAACAACAACAACAATATGAATATATCCACGATCTGACCCAAAATGTCATCATATGATATTATTTTTAAATAAATGTTATATTAATTAAAATCTAAAAAATATTAAAAATATAGAAAAATAAAAATTCCACTAAATGTAAATTTGTTTAACCTTCAAAAATTAATTCCTAATTAATAATATGATATTAAAATAAATAAAATAAATGAAAAAACGAAAAAATCAAAATTTGCATCATTTTTATAAAAAAAAAAAAAACTGAATTTATACATTTTTATGATATTTTGGAATACTATATAAAATAGTAGGTGTGACTGGGGTAATTATACATATGAATAAATTTTTAATACTTCAAAAGTCATATTTCTTAAAATACTTAAAATTTTTTTAACAATTTTATCAGATTAAATTTGTTCATACTATGAACTTCATAGGTCATGACACAAACTGATAGATTGTGTAATAATTTGATACTTAAAAAATTCTAAACTTATTTTGTCAATTAAAATTAATTTATTTTATTGTTGAATAAAAAAGGAATTTTTCATAAAACAAATTAAATACAATTTTCACAAATAAAATGTAGTGATGTTCGGTAGAACATATACATTTTCTACCGTTGCTAACAACGATTGGTTTGGTTTAAAGATATTATGATTATTTTTTGGATATTTACAAATAGAAAGTTGTATATAATGTTGTTTTTCCCGGAAAATCCACTGTTTTGCACATGTTGTTTCATTATAATTATACTTAAGGATGTCTTATTTTATCTATTTTCCAAATGTATAATTCTTTTTAAAAAGTATAACAAACAAATACAATCCGACCCGCTTCGATTTTGGAAATTTTTGGTAAGCATGTCGATTCTATATGTTCGAATTTACAAGCATTTAAAAGAGGAAAATTTGTGTGTGTTGGATACACTTAAATTGTCATATCTTCAATTTAAAAATTATACTCTTGCATTTATATAATGAAGACAGCTTTAAAATGAAATACAACATGATAGGGTGATACAAATAAAAACCTTTTAAACTTATAACGGCACATTTATACCTAGAGTATTTTAAAAGTTTAATAATTTCACATACATTTGTTCTACACTTAATACAGTGTAACAAAATTTTAAATTGGATTATCCATAAGATCGAAAGTTACAAACGATTTAGTGCAAGTATTTTTGTCAAATGTACAAAAATCAGTACTAAAATTATTTAATAACTATAAATCTTTATTGTTATTATTTAATTTGATAATAAATGTAAAATGATCAATAGTGATTTTATTCTTATTTTCTTTTTGTCACAGCATTCACAAACATCTTAGCAACAACATATTTTATAATATTTTGAAGCGCCGATTATACACAAGTTAGATTGCTTGATATAATTGCATAATGTTTTATTAGGTGCTTCAAACATTTTATGTTTTCATATATTCGCCTAACGCATTTAATATTTCTGATTTGTCAAGTAGGGTTCAATTTTATGCCCATTTTATCTTTGTGAATTTTGTTATGGACATTAATCTAATTAATATTCTATTTTATGGTATTTTAATATTATTATTATTAATATTCGATTTAACAAAAAAAATATATATTTTTGTAAATCTAAAAAGCTTAAAGTAAAAAGGATAAAAAAAGTATATTTTATATAATTACAGATTAATAATTATGTTCTGTGAATGAATCATTGATTCAAATGTCCTGCGATATTCTTGAATTATAGATTATATACAAATTGTAGAAACTTTTATTACACACTGAAAAATTTAATATTATAAAAGAGAAAAGAATATATAAATTTAATGAAAATGTGAACAATCGACTACAATGAAATTTCGTACGTAAAATACATTACAATAACGATACTTGAAGTGAGCTTCTCAGAATTTTTTTAAAGCATAAATTGCTACCGATTCATACGACCCATGGTTCATATAGCACCGCTGTCACCTATACATACAAAATGATGTTCGTTTCTCTCCCCATTCGCGATGTTTATGAGATTTAATTAATTAATTTATTATATTTATTTATACGTTGTTATATTTATTAAATTTTACACAAATGAATCGCATATATATTTTATCATTTGTATATAATCTTTTGCATTTTCACGTAATATTTATATAATATAGATTTTAAACGAATAATATTTTATGGGTTATTTGAACCTATAATATATTATTAAAAAAAAAAAAATGTTAATATTTTAGACTTTTTAAATACAGGACAGGTATATATTTTATAAATAAATCGGAAATGTATCGATATAGAGTTCAATCACTTTGAAATACGCGATTATATATAGTTGAAATCAATTCAAATCAAAATATATCTGTATGCGGATATATAATTTATTAACAACTTTGAAACGTTAAATTTAGTGCAATAAGCAAAACTTTTTATAAATGTATGTATTTATTGGTGGTGGTGGTGTAATATAATTTGTTTAATACAAAATATATAAAATATTATATAATTATATCTAATGTGCTATAAATAAACAATAGAATTTATTAGTTATATAATTATATTTTATTATACAATAAACATTCGTGCTTAAAAAATCCAAAAATATTATTATTATTATTATAGATATTTTCATTAATAAATCAAATACATGGGGGTAATTCAAATAAAAATAACTTCGAATTATTGGTATTTTTAAGTATATTTATCATGTAATAAAGTGACATTTTAATTTAAAATTCGCGAGGATTGTGAAATCAAATAATATTTGTTTTGGGTTACCAGTACTGTCCTTTAGATTTGTGCCAAATTTCAAATCATAAGATTCATTATTGATGTTGATACAAACTTGGTTTTATACGATTTGAAAAGTTCATTTTTCGATTTTTGTCTGATGTCTAATTTTGTTGAGCAAAGAATTCTCATTAAATTTTGTTTGCTGTATCAATTTTCAATGGCAGATTTGTTAAAGATAGTGAAAAAGACCTTTGGCGAATGGTCTTTATCAACAAAAATTATGTTAAAAGAGTTAGCACCATGCGTGATTTTAGGTATGCAACAAGCATTTACAGACCGCTTTGGCGATACTATTTTGACTCGATCGAGGAAATACAAAACGAATCGCATAGAACTTTGAGGTCATTTAGGAAGAGTATTTTTTATACTAGTTTAAGGAATGGAGGACAGGATTACTTTCAAGGTGACAAAATTTATTTGGAAGAATAAATAAAGATTTTTTAAATATATTTATTGTATATAATGTTACATCATTTTTTTAGACACATCACTTTTTATGCGTTTTAATTGTGTGCGGATGTCAATACTTTACACATTAATATATTTTTATTTAATAATCATATGCATAAATGACAGTTTAACTTTTAATAGCTGAATTACACCCACGGTATAATAAATGAACAAATATGTACACAATTTTATCAAAATTTTTACAAGTGTAGTTATTGTAAACAATGTGTGTTTAATTTTCTTTCACATAATATTGTTTAAATATATACCAACAATAAATAATTTTACATATACGATATATTGTAATATTTATTTCAATTAAACGAAAGTTATTAAATCATCTTGTAAATAATAAAATAATAATTATTATTATTATTATTATCGTTACAAAAAAATAAGTTCGAGTATGTTAATTCATTGCCGTGTATTAAATGTATAAATTTAGGTATACTTTTTTTATTTTCTTAGACGCAAATAAACACAATATAAAAAATATATACAATTATTTTTAGGACATGACCCACTTTATGCTTTATATAATATAAAATTTATATATTCTTTAAAAATTTAATTATAAAGAATGCAAATCACAAATATTAAGATATTTGTCAACTATATATTTATAGCTATGTATTAACTTAACTATATACATAGCGAATATTTATGCACATATAGATATGAATTAATAACCTTTAATTTAAATGAGTTTTCATTAACGTTTATATGGGCGCTCGTGTTTATATTTGTAAACGACGTTAACCAAATGATGCATTTAGTTTAAATAAATGAATGTTAAATTAATTAAATATGTATAGGAATGAAAACTTCACATATGTGATAAAAATTATAAATTAACTATACTAATATCAGGTTGTTCAATATACCAAATATGACTAAATGAGAAGATGCAAGATGTTGAATTAAAAAACTTTTATATAATACAAATTATTGTCATCAAGCCAGGGCTCATATTGAATCTATATGCCAGACATTCATTATAGTCAAGTTGGTAAATTACTGACGCATGGGTGTTTACATTAATTCACAAATTGGTCTACAATTATTGAAAGATATACATATCATAAATATATATATATATCAGATGTACTTAGAACTTCTAAAAATATATCTAGAACTTGTAAATCAATCAATCGGAAGTTGCGAGATTAATACCGATACTTAAAATTACTCAAGTGAATTATAATTTGTTTGTTAATAAATTCAGAACACGAATATCGTTGGAAAATATGGTGTTAGACGCTATTCAAATATTATTATTAAAACCCAGGCACGGTTTTAACCTTCTTCAACACGCTTCTCCAGCCGGACATATCTGCAGCTAACGTATTCCAATCCCAAATTTTAATCAATCAGTAGAGGTATTATTAATAATAGTAAAAAAAAAATGAAACGTAAAAATATTTCCAGTTCCACACACTCATCGGGCATGAAAATTTAACCTCATAAATATTGCTGAATAATTTATTAAATTCTATATATTGGGCAGAAAAGCTTAACGACTGGAAGTGAATTTTTCAGTTCGTTAGTGCTCTGTGAATTTGAAATATAGCAATATTACAATGTGACAATGTGTTTTTTTTGCTTTTGGTGAACTTTTTTCTAATAGACCGTTCTCTCGAACAATGCCAATTGGATGATGAAAAAAAATTAATCCAAGCTGGTCGTGGGATTATCTTGCTAGAACATGTGCAATATACTCGCAGTAAAATGATATACGATAACAAGTTTGTGCAATTGCTATCAATTGCCGCTGGTGTCCACCTTTACAACAATTAAGAATTTGGAATAAGCATAAAGCAAAGAATAAATCAACATTCCTTAGCCTCTTATCTTAAGTAAGTATAACACTTGCATGTAAGTGTTATACTATAGTATATACTGATATTTGATAATTGGTTCATTTATTGGAAATTGAACTCGGCAATAAATGAAAAATAAATGAATTACTTTCAACATAGTTCATCAATATCAACACCAAGTACGTCAATGGTTTTATATCAGAAACTATAGAGCGTCTGACACGAGTATACTTGTACGAGTAATAAGATGTTGAACTATAGATAATAATAACATTTTTTGAATTTTATGATTTTCTACTATAAAAAAATGTATTACTTGCAATTAGTTCTGTAAAATTTATTAAATGTTATGACAACGATTAAAAATGTATTTAAAAGACATGAAAAGATTTTTTTTTTTTTTTTTTTTTGTTTTTCAGCATCTTTACAATCTATCTTAAATATTGGTTTCTTACTGTATACTGTAAGAACCAAAGATATTAAGTAATTTTATTTGATATTTAAATTATTTATTTTGATTTACTATATGAAATGTTAGTAATGGATCCAGTGATCCAATTACCCTTAATTAACCATAAACATTAATAATCATTGTTTTATTAGGATGGGTGTTGTTTATTTAAATCTTGTTATTAATTCTGATGGTATATGTCTTTTTAATCTTCGTGCATGTTCGTTGGCTTTTAAAAATTTCATCACAAGTTGATTTGGATGTTCATGAAGTCTTTTATAATAAGATGTACTTTTAGATGTAATTAAATCTTTAACCGAACAAATGTTGAGGTCCTTTCTTAAAAGATCGTTGCGCACATACCATGGTGCATTAACTATACTACGGAGCACCTTTGATTGAAATCTTTCTATTATATCTATATTTGATGTACATGTGGCTCCCCATAGTTCTATACCATAAGTCCATACTGGTCTTATGATTGCCTTATATACAATTATTTTGCACTCTAGTGATAACTGGGACGATCTTCCCAGTAACCAATACAGTTTGTTGAACTTGAGTCTTAGTTGCTTGTTTTTGTTTATAATATGCGTTTTCCAATTTAAGCGTCTATCTAGATACATACCTAGGTATTTTGCTGAGTTAGCATGTTGTATTGTATTATTATTAATCTTTACAGCCGGACAATTTAACCTACACAGGGTAAATGTGACGTGGATAGATTTTTCTACATTCACTTTTATTCTCCATATTCTGAGCCACTTTTGAATTTCATTTAAGTTTTCTTGGAGTATTTTTGAAGCCATCATTGGATTTATATGCGTTGCCATGATTACTGTGTCATCTGCGAAAGTTGCTGTGATGGTATGTTTCGTTGTTGGAAGATCCGCCGTGTAAATGAGATATAAAAGTGGGGCTAAAACACTTCCTTGTGGAACCCCAGCTTTTATTGGAAAAGTTGTTGTGTGTTCCTCAAGATGATTGACAATAAATTTACGGTTTTCCAAGTATGATTTTAGAATTTGGAAATAGTGGTGAGGTAGTAGTTTTTTCAATTTATACAGGAGGCCTTCATGCCATACCCTGTCAAACGCCTGTGAGATGTCGAGAAAAGCCGCAGAACAATAACTCTTCGTTTCAAATGTATTGATTATTTGATTAACCACTCTGTGTATTTGTTCTGTAGTTGCGTGATGTTGACGAAATCCAAATTGGTGATTTGGTATAATGTAGTTTTGCAACATTACTACTTTTAATCTTTTAGCAAATAGTTTTTCAAAAACTTTTGAAATAGCTGGTAATAGGCTAATTGGCCTATATGATTTTACATCGTCGAGTTTCTTGCCTGGCTTTGGGATAAGAATAATTTTAGCGGTCTTCCATTGTTCTGGAAAGCTATTTGTGTTTAGAATGGCGTTGAAAATATAGGTTAAATATTTCATAGCAGTTGGTGTAAGTTCTTTTAGCATTTTTCCGGTGATTTTATCAAGTCCCGGTGTCTTTTTTGGATTTATTTCTTGTTTTATAAATGTTTGCACTTCTCGTATTTTAAATTTTTTTATAGGCAAGTTCATTTGTAATGGTGTTTCAAGGAAATCTATAATTTCTCGATCTTCATCTACCGACCTTTCTGTTGGATGAGGTGTGAACGTATTTTTTAGATGATTAGCAAATAAAAAAGCTTTTTCTTTGTCACTTCTTGCCCACTCGCCGTTGCTTTTTCTAATGGGTGGAACATGTTGTTGTGGATGACCTATTTTTTTCGTTGCTCTCCAAAGAGAGTAATCTGTTATTTCGGTTGCCAAAGATGACTGCATGATCTTGCAAAGTAAAGCAGTTTTGAAATTTTCATTCGATAGTGTTATTGTCAAATAAATATTTGAATCACTGAAAATAAGAATCAACCTAAGAAGAAATTAAAGGTTATTGTCATCGGTGAAATACCTACATACACCTTTTATGAAGTTCTACTTTTACGTTGTTAAATTTGTGTTCTATAATTGTTTTCTTTTAATTGTTATTTTCTTAATAAACTCGTTAGTTAAACCAACCTCAATTCAAAAGTATTTTCTATTTTGTATTAGACAAATACTAGTATATATGATTCAAATTGAATCATTCAATCCAGGAAACAATTTAGCTCAAAGTATTATGTATTAGATATTAGCATATAGCTTGTCAAAAGCCTTATTGATGTGCGAAGATCAACCTGAACTATATACTATACATTACATCCAAACAAAAACTAAATTAGTAATATATTAGCATGGATATGGAAGGAATGATTGCTCATGGATTAATCGCTGTAGTCGGTTTCAACGCTTCAAATATATTGGTATATTATGTCGGTTGAAATCAAACCAAAGTGTCAATATCGAATTGTATACTGTCATCAACTAATCAATTTAATGTGATCATGACAAGAAAATCAACCAAAGTCAAGATAAAGTGTTTTTTCAACAACACAATTCTCGTACTTGGTGCACAGCATTTCCACAATTATGATGGCATCTAAAAGTGGTTCGAATTTTTATCGATGGCTTCAAAAAAGGAGAAATTTTATTTTGTTGGTATTCATAAATTTGCAAAAATAAAAAATTGGGAAAAGGTTGTTCTTAACAATGGTATAATTACATTATAATTGCGATACTGAGTGTTTTAAATTAATTAGATGCAATTAAAGAAATGTGTGAAATCAATGGGAATAAATCGAAAGTTTCATTAATTTCTATAAATTACAAGGCAAAGCAATAGAATGGTTTAATTCAAAGTTTTGGAAAGGATTGTTAACAAATAAATTATGATAAACTTTGTAGTGAATTAGCTCAATTATTTTATTTGGTACGCGAATTGTTAGAATTGAATAACTACGTCAATTTGAAAAAGGTTTTTGGAAAAAAGATGAATCATTCAACGATTATGGCCAGCGAAATATTATGTTAGCAATATAAAAAATTAATACTAAAGTATTGATTACATAATTGATGGATTTAATAATTGAAATTTGCAATCAATAGAAAGAATGCAACATTTTGAATCGCCTAATAATTTTCGTAAGGTAATGTCAAAAAAAACATCAAGTTATAGAGGTTAATACCACCTAACAAATCAAATATTGAACTGCAACGATCATGGGTTAATTTACTACTGTAAAATACAAAGTGTTTTTATGGAAAAGTAAACCTAAAAATTATATAAATAAATTAGAAAAGTATGTATTGAAAAATATTTTAATTATAAATTATTTGTATATAAAATCCGTAGTAAAAACTTCAAATATTTATTAGGAATCAAGAGATATTATTATCAATCAAATGATTATTTAACGAATGATTGAATAATAATATTTATTTGTTAAGGAGGATAATTCGCTATTTAACTATATGTAAATGTGCGATTAGGAAAATAGTTTAATACAACATGGGAATTTTAATCATTATCAATTGTAAGTATTATTTATTTATTTACTTATTTATTTCATTGAAATATACATTTAAGCAATTAAAGCTCATAACAAAATATAAATAATAAACTATGGGTTTATTATATTTTATAGCCGAACATTTATAAGTAACTTTATCAAATTCAGTAACATCCAGGGGAAAAACAAAAGATGCCAAAAGAAGAAAAAGAATGATGATATTAATCTAAAAGGAAATGAAAGGAATAAGGGAAAACAAAGGAAGTATGAAGAAAAAAAAATTATATTGTATTTTATTATAAATAAAAATAACCACAAGTAGTTTTAAATAGAGGGATGCTCGATGCAAAATTAGCACGAGTTGGTAATGAATTCCATAATTGTACACCGCATGCACAAATAATAAATAAATAAATAAATGACACATGACGGAATGCATGACGGAAAGGAATTAAATTACCAGTTCTTACTAATGTATCATATGTCTTATGTTGTCCATAAGATATCCAAAAATAGAATTGGTTGATCGTAACCGCGTACGCCCAAAATTTTTTCTTGTGCACGGGAAGGTGAAAATCTCGAGGAACGCGATTGTTTTGTTTTAAAATTTATCCAGTTATTCATTTTAGTTTTATTTAATTACTATACTTATACTAATTTAAACGGTTTTATCGTTTTGAGACGTCTTGTTATATTATATCGAGGACTTTTTTTCATGACTTTGTGCCATGTTTTTAATTACCTCGGCTTCATTATGTATTTCTAAGTCCCTATGTAGGTTATTGCTAGTAAAGTACCAAGGTGCATCCACAATGTTTCTAAGCACCATATTCTGGAATCGTTGAATTATGTTTATTACTTCGTTGAGTGCAACCCAGAACTGTACGCCAAATGTCCAAATGGTTTTTAGAACTTACCTATACATTTTCCTATAGCACATATCCGGTTCCCGTCTTTTCTAATACACCCGCTTTGGTTTGTTTAAACTCTGAATAAGCTCCATTTTGTTTTATACTGAAGTATCTTTCTGAGATGTAAGATGTTAATATGTCTGCATATCGACCCGGTCAAAGTTCTTTAAACTTGAGGATTAAAGTCCCAACCCATACTTTGTCGAAGGCCTGTGCTACATCCAGAAAAATTGTCGAGCAAACTAGGCTGGTTTACAAACAGTCTTCTCCTGTAATTAAATCATATCCAGGAGCCTGCTTAACTTTTGTGTTATGGATTTCTTTTATTATTTCCGCAGTCGACTTTGATTCTATAAGTACATCTTTATTTTGAGTAGTGAGCACTTCCCATGTTTCACCCACCTTACCATTTAGTGATTAGAAAATGCCCTCGAAATGTTCCGCAAATCTTTCAACTTTTTCTTTTTTATTAGTCGTTTTTTTAATTTTTTTGTAGCCCTCCATAGAGAATAGTCGGAACTGCTACCATTAGTTTGTATTTACAAATATTGTTGTACAGTTCGATTTTTATACTCTTTTATTTACCTTCGTAATTGTTGAGTGTTGTTATTCGGACTCGTTTTATCACTTGGGGCTCTGGACTGATGTCACGTTTTCCTCATGCTTCTTTTTTTTTTTTAGCAGGTAGTTCTATAATTTCTGCAGGATAGATGTTTCCTTTCATTCTTTTCTTATTTTGTGGAGTATTTATCCATGCTGAGTTTTGTATGATGTAAATGAATGTTTCTACAGCCTTATCCACTTATTCTGACGTCTTTAGATGTACAGCATGACACATTCTGTCTTCTACACAAAGTTTAAAACTTGCGCAGTCTGTGTGTTTGTTGGTTAATTATAGTTTTTTCCAACAACTTTCTCCTCCAAGATTAGAGTTATCCGTGAGTGATCAGGGACTCACTACTTTTCTCTATTTGTAGATTACTAATGAGGTGTTCCAGTTTGTGAAAAAGTCTATGAGATCTGGAATTTTGTTAGGATATATTTGCCGTAGGATTTCTGATTGACTGTACATATCACTGTCATATTTAGAATTGAACCGATATTGTTATTCGTTATCAAAAGTCTGCATAAATAATGATGATTTGTTTTCGTTCTTTATATGATGTTGACGGCTTCCTTTATTTTTAGTCCCCTTTGCCGTAGCTCCTATATAATAGCGTTAATTTCACATGTTGGATGGAGACCCCTAGACATACCCCTAATTGGTGTCACATTTTTGTTGGTCAAGTAAGCCTTTATTAGTTGCGTGTTAGCATTTCCATAAGTTTGAACAATAAACTCTCATTCCGGACTTTTTCAAACGCCTGCCTGATATCAAGGAATGCAGCTGAACTAACAGGCCAATTGAAAAGTCCCCGGTCTACCAAAGTAAAACACATTTTTTTGTCAAAATTAGATTTTATTAGTCAACATAGTTGCCTTCTAGGGCGATACAGCGATTATAGCGATCTTCGAACTTTTCGATACCATTTTTGTAGTACGATTTGTCTTTTGCTTCAAAATAGGTCTTCATCGTGTGCAGTCCACTCAGCTGACAGTCGATTGGACTCCGGAGTGAAATGATGGAGCCATGTTTCATCCATTGTCACATATCGACGCAAAAATTCAGGTTTATTGCGCTTGAACAGCTTCAAACACTGCTCAGAATCATTAACACGTTGTTGCTTTTGATCGATTGTGAGATCGCGCGGCACCCATTTTGCACACAGCTTTCTCATGTAAAAATATTCGTGAATGATATTATATACACGTTCAGATGATATCTTCACAATGTCTGCTATGTCGATCAACTTCACTTTACGGTCATTCAAAATTATTTTGTGAACTTTTTTGATGTTTTCGTCGGTGACAGCCTCTTTTGGGCGTCGACTGCGTTCGCCGTCTTCGGTTCTCCTTTCACCACGTTTAAACTTAGCATACCAATCATTGATGGTTGATTTTCCTGGTGCAGACCCCGGAAACTCTTCATCAAGCCAAGATTTTGCTTCAACTGTATTTTTTCCCTTCAAAAAGCAATATTTTATCAGCACACGGAATTCTTTTTTTTCCATCTTTTTTCAAATAACAAAAGTAGCTACACTCACAACGCAATATCTCACAAACTAATGGTCGGACTGCTGCCAAATTTTGACACGTATCGTTTGAAGGTTGGTACTAACTAAAAATCATATGGATTTAATACTAATTATATCTTTTGGACTCCAAAACTTTATCAATTTTGTCAACAAACCGACGCACCTGTTCTATTGGTGAATGTTGCGATTGTACCGGCAGGAAACTAATTGATCTGTAAGATTTCACCATATTCAAATCCTTTTTCTGTTTGGAAATCATAATGATTTGGGCCGTTTTCCATTATTCAGAAAGGTAGCTCGTTCTTACGCAAGCCATTGCATATATAAGTAATGAATTTTATACCTTTTTGCTTTGATTTCATTAGCAGTCCTAACATATTATAACCTGGTGTTTTCTTGTAGTTAATTTCCTTATAAATAGTGCATGCAATATAAAAATTATCCGTAGATAAATCTATGTGTGGAGTTAATTAATTAATGTTTCAAATTTTGTTAATTTATTTATCGTTTATATAGATTTCATGGTCTTCATAATTTGTTTAAAAATTTATTATATATATGCGTATATGGATGGTATAAGGTATTTGTATGTATGCATAATTTAACACAAATATTAGTTGTCACACGTCTTAGATCTATCACTTATTAATATAGATAGAGAATATATTATAGAATACATAGTTGTATAGAGTATACTATAATTAATTTCTGCATATTCATTATTCATATAAACATTTATGTATCTCTATAGATCTCATGTATATATCTCATATAGATGATCTCTAGGATAAATAAATATAATGATTATAATATTGTATATATGGATGGATATAAATTGGTGGTCAAGTAGTTGATGATGATATCATACGAAACGAATATATATATATATACCATTACATTATATATGAAAATAATATTTGTGTGTTAATATTATTAATACGAATTACCTGTTTTTTTCATATATTTTATATCAATATATAAATAATATTATATACTCGCATACTCATATTAATGTATTTTAGTTGTATATTAATATGATTATATGAATTTACTTTAATATATATATATATGGATACTATATAATGTTTATCTCCTACTAGGCTTTCACTTTCGATATATCGGTGCGGCGTTGTTTAACATAAATATTGTAGTAATTCAATAATTTTTATATATGTTTATGTAATTATTAATACGATATTTATTTTATTTCATTTGCAAAAAAATAAAAAGCCAACAGACCGACATAACAACTTAAAGTCAGTGATTCTTTTCACAATGTGGGTTAATATTAATATTTTAGTCCCTCACGGATTACAATCGGTATATGTTCGATAAATAATCATTCGTGTTATATTTTTATCATTACTATTCGATGTAAACATGTACATCTTCTAATTTATAAATAATATTAAATTGTTTACATTCGGTAATTGTTATAGTTAATTAATTTAATTGCAATTATTTTACCCCACCATACACGCACACAAAAATATTATAATAATAATATTTTATACTCGAGTAAATAAAATAATATATTATTTTTATATGAAATCAAGTGTATTTTTTTATTTTTATTTTTAAATGTTTTATTAGTAAAGTTACATGAAATTTAATTTTTTGAAAAGAAAAATTTATGTGTATTTTAAATGTTGAGGTTAGTATAATAAAATCGTGATTGAAAGAGGATTTTCTATATGTGAAAAATAATAAAATAATAATATGTGAATTTTATTTGTTAAAAAAAATAAAATACAAAATATAAATTATTTTGTTTTATTTGTAATCATCTTCAAGGTGTTATTTTTTATTCTAATATTATTTTTATAAAAAATAATAAATCGTATTGTCAAGTGTTTTTTTGTTTTTTTTTTTGTTAGTGCGTCTAGAAATTGTTAATCATAAAATAAAATGTTTGTTATATGTTTAAGAAAGATCATCATAAATTGTAAGAGCATACAAAATATCAAAAGAAAAAAAATTAAATAAATTATTTAAATGCATTTCTCTAAAAAAAAAAAAAAAATAAACTCAAAAATGTGCAACAATAAGAAATAACGAAACCAGTTTTTTTTACATTTTTAAAGTGATAAAATGTTTGAGTAATTTTTTTCTTTATTTTGAAATAATAAATTGCATATTTTAGTGTGTTGTATTTACATTTTTTTTTTTTCTTTATATATGCAATTATTTAAACCACATATATTTTGTGAAAACTTTAAATGTGTGCGGCGGAATGTCTTATTTTAAATGTTAAAGGATTAGATTATATAGAAAATACGAAAATAACGAAGCCATAAAACGAAACCATAAAATTGTTTCTCATTAAAATAGAGTTTTTATAATAAAAAAAACAAAATTAATTTTTATGATATTTTTTTCTAAAAAAAAAAACATATAAAATTTAATTAACCAGAAAATTAGTAAGGCATAAAAGGATTTTTTTGTTATCCATATAGTCGTCTGTCTACAGATTAATCTTAAAATTTAACCACAAAAAAAAACATATTTAATTTTAAAGTTTAAAAACAATCGAAAAATATGTTGTTTTTTTTTCATTCAATTCTTCTGTTTAATTATAGAAACAGAATACAGAAATTGGTAATAATATAGGAAAAATTAGACAAAAATAAAAATGATCATAAGAGATAGTGAGCGATGGTATTGTTTTAAAGATATAAGATGCAATTTGATATACAAACAGTATATTTTGATATGTAACTTTTAAATCAACTATATTTAAAATATATTCATTAAACTGTTCGTCGTGGCTATCGGTAAACACAATTAACGATGACTGATGATATGTTACGATTTTGATGTAGTTTTGTACACAAAATTTAAAATTTGTGTTTGATAAAGAAATTAAATTTTTTACTGTACTCATACATCGTATTAATTTTTCAACACACGTAGGTCGTGTCTAAAACCAAAATTTCGTTTAGCATATAGCCTATATTTTTGACAGCTCACACAACAAACGTAGCATTTAGCATAAGGCGTACCACATGCACCACATGCCATCCAAGTAACCGATACGAGTAAACATATATTTGTTATTATTGTTTAAATTGTATAATAATTATTATTACTATATATTATAATATTATATTAATTAAAGTAGCTTCCGATTTTGTGAAAAATTTTCATAATAAATTTATATTTTTATACATTACCTAAAGTTACGTGTATATTCTAGTAACAATTTGTCCGTACTTTGAAACATGAGGAAAATTTCCGTGGAAAGATATATTGGAATTTGTCCAAAGAATGTCCATAGATTTTCCTCTTAATATAATAGAATTTTTTTTAATTCAATTGAAATCTTTGGATTGTCTGGATAATATGTCCAACATATAGTGGTTCATATTTTTATTACAAAAAAACAATGCACAATCGATGAATTTTTGCCATCGTTCATTTCAAGAGTTTTATTGTAAATTAAAAATATACAGCAACAAAAATTATCTATTATTATTAGACCGAGAATTTTTCATCAGACTTGAAATTAAAACCATATTCGTATATTTCGGTACCATTTTCAGTGAATTTTGATTCTATGTATTATTATTATTATTTTAATAGGTTTTATTGTTTATAATTCGATATTTGTTGTTGGTTGAAACCGCTATCGATCTATCATAATCAAGTATAATGTTATGCATTAGTTTCAGCAGCAATAGCTTCACCAAATTTGATAAAAAGAATCTCTTACTATATAGCCATTCCTTTTTTGATGTTTTTGAAAAAATAGGAAAAAATCCCTGAATAGATATGTTTGATGGGAAGCGATTAATAATATAATTCAAATAATTTTAATATTAAGATTTTTGATAATTCGCATAGTAAAATAACATTTTTTCCTTTGTAAAACATGGACATTTCTTCTTAAGTACTTTTGATCAACAAAAGAAGCATTATTATGTTATTATTTTACAGAGAAATCTTAACCAAAAAATTGTTGCCATAAATTTATTAAACGATTGAAACAATTCTATACATTTAAATGCGTTAAATCTATACGCTGAGTAGTACGGTCATATGATTGCTTTATGATTGATTATGGACAAATGTGGCACCCATTTTGCTGATAGCTTTTTTCCTATGCAAATATTCGTTTACGATGATATGTATAGAACGATTTTTATTCAGATGTTTATCAACTCAGCTATTATATATATATATAATATCTCATGTAATTTCAAACGGTCCAGTCAATGATGGTCACTATAGAAATTAATGTAAAAAATACTAAATGATAACTTGAAACTTAATCTCGTTAGCATAATTTTTATTTTTGGAAAATTTCCAGAAATTCTTGAAGCAAACATCTTCCAGAAATTATATAAAAATGAACACATAGTTTTATTTTCAACATATCTGCTAAATTTATGAATAAATAACTGAGCTCAAAAAATTCCAATATTATCAAATTTTGATAATTTTGTAAAAATTTTCAATTTTATGGTGTGACAAACTGACATCATTTGTAAATCCAAAACTTCAATAACATCAAGTTTTTCCAAAAATAACAAATAATTTAATGGGATAAAGTGCAAGATTTCATTTATAACATTTATTACATTATTCTAGCTATTCTGGTTTTTGAAATATATAGCGTGGTGAACATGAAAATTCGATTCACACATCATTTATTCGATTAATGCATCATAATCGATCCAGAAAATGTGCGTGAATCGAAATTTTATACTGTATTTAAGATTTTTGTTAAGATATAAATTAAAATTTTTACGATTATATGTTTCATTTTTCTGTATATGAATGAGTTCATAAATTTCTGGGAATTGTACTATCGTTTGATATAACTATTTTATAATAGCATGTGTAGTTTTTCTTCAAAGTTTATTCAAATTATAATTTTTACACTGAATGACAAATTATCAATTGTCAGGTCATCCAAATGACAATGGCGACTTCACTTCTTATCTTTTTGGCATCATTTTCAAATGGCAAAATATTCTCATTCACAATGAAATAGTGTTACACACTAGATGACAATCGAAGATGGTAAACTAAGTATTTTTTTTTGGCTTTAGAAAATTAAAGGAAAAATTAAATTTACAAAAATAACTGTTTACACTTCACTTCTTTTTTATTGTGAAACTTTTGAATGGCAAATGATTACAAAATGACATGCCATCGCCAAACGAAAAAATCATGTCATATTGAATGCCATATAGCATTCATCGTCATTGTTTACACTGATGTCAATTTAAAATGTTGCCATGCATGTTATTAAATCAAATGACACAAAATGACAGGTGTTTAAACAAGAAATGCCAAATAACATCATTTAAAATGACATATTGTCAATCAGTGTAAAAACGGCATAAGACATTGATTATAATTAAATTACGTGAACCTTCAGTAATTACAAATATAGTAGTATAAGAAAATTTAAATAACTATGTATTGATAGAATGAATAATAATTTTTCTATTTATTTAATTATTATACCCTTTAATGAAACGAAAGGAATGTAATAATACGGATAGAAAAATAAAAAAGAATATAACAATACATTGGAATTTTTATTTTAAAAATTAAAACTTTCTAACCAAAAACAAAAATAAAAATATTTTGCAAACAATTTTAATAAAAATATAAGAAATATATGATGAAATTTATCCATTAAAATATTTACTATATACATATAAAAATGGTTAAATAAATAAAAGTACACCCACATAAAACAATAGGTAATTTTTGAACAAGTGCTATATTACGAAAATAAAATATGTATATATAATCGCAAAAAAACTTTCAATATACAACAGTTAATAGCAATATTATAAATTCATTTATGTATAATTTACTAATATACAACAGTATAATAAAGGGTATTTATAATGGCATCTTCAATACGTCTTCGTAATAATCGATAACATTAATTCATTTGAATATTTATTTCCATATAATAATATTTTCCGTAATATGCGTGCTCGTATTTATAAAAAAATAAATGTAAATTATATAGACTTAGTATAAAACAAAGTTTAAAAAACTTGACAATGTCATTCATTACAATAATATATTATTGGTATATACAATATTATATTGTATAATATATGTGGAAGTGCGATGATCATCACAAATATTATCGATTTTTATGTACAGATAAATTATATATAGAACTTGTATATTTTTCATACAAAAAACTACCGATATTAACATATTTTTATTCATTATTTATTAATATTATATAATATAATATATTATATACTTATAAATATATTGAATATTATAACTTCCTCTTAAATAATGTGATGTTGTCATCGCCATATAATATATATTATGAATATTATGATTATTATATGGCTAATATAGAGAGACAAATGATATAAAAGAAGATTAAATGTGTATACAAATTAAAAAAAAAAACTAATATATTAACACTAGAAGCACATAACACGTCAATTTAACGAAAATCAATATTCAAAATAATATAATTCTTAAACCATTCATTATAGAATTTTCGGAAAATTTTCCAAGTTTTCTTACCATTGTCTTATGTTCATTATCGTGAAAACAAAAATTTAATTATTTAATATAATTTACCACAAAAAATGTATTTGGTCTTTCTAGGTACAAGAAAAAAGTCGGTTCTTCTAGTGTTAAAAAACCAAAACATTTTCATTTGAATTTAATGTATTATTTTTTATTTTCAATAATCTTCTATTATAATATTATTATTATTATTATTATTATTATTATTATTATTTACATTTACATAATTTTAGACGATATTGAATATTATAAAACGCTAAAAATAGAATTTTATATATAGGTATGGTTTTCTCATGTAGTGTGATAGGTATACGGTATAGGAAACGACTGGGTATTAAACATTTTTATTTTAAATTATCATATAACGCAGATTTTATAGACAAAATAAATTGATTTTTTTTAAAAACTTCTAATGAAATTCATTCGATTATATGGACGGAAAATACAACATAGGCGGAGGCTCCTTCATATCTATAAATATGTGATATTGATTGATTTCATGTTGATACAAATATTATTTGATTTTAGCACTTACTTAGCGCAATCAATCATAGAAGTAATTTTTTCCTTCTTCTTCAGTTATACACCATTTTGCATTCAATATAAAATAATTGCGTTTAGCACTACTTTTATTTAAATATATCGGGATATATAAAATTAGAACAATCCTTACCAAGTGAACTATTAGGATCTGAATAACCAGTAATACGTTAAACCATCCGACCGAAATATTATAAATGCATTATTGTATCAATTATACTTATCCTTATGGATGGATCGCCCATAGTATTGTGTGTATATTATAATATCTATGAATATCGTCCAACATCATATTTACAAAGACGTTTGCTGTCTAATTATCTGATTAAAGAAACTAACAAATGATAATTCAGTTGAGTAATATTTGGTATGAAAAATAATAAAAAACTTTTCCTATATACTATAGGACTTATAGAGGTCATTATCGGGAATTGAATGACATGGAGGACTAAAAGAAAACGTAAAAACCCACAGAATGGAAGTCATATATATAGTCTCATACTGGTCAACATAGACACTATCTTTACTTAGCAGTTCTTTATTATAATATTACAGAATCTATTAGGAGTTTATCTGTATTTTAAATTGAAAATTTTGAATATATTTTAAGCATTTTCTCGAAAAACTTTTTTAAAGTACTTAAAGTAATTGAAATATTTTGGAAATTTGAAGTAATAATGTCAAATTTAATGTTCATTCGTTTTTTCGTTAATCGGTTATAGTTCATTTGTAAAGTCTGCCAACTCGAATACATTAGAAAGGTTTTTTCCTTGTTGGCGACACATTAATCAGCAAAAAATGGTGATCTGCTATAATTGAATTCAATATAATTCCAACATGTGTCGGCAGTGAAGTTGAACGAAGTGTGGATAATACACCGTATTACTTTCTATGGTAATCACAGTACACTACACAGAATTTGACGTATATTGTGTAAATAATATTGTTAAATGTCTTTAATATATGATAATCATATATCGTCAAGTGCTATTGAAATACAATTATGGATTCTTAATTTGAAAATTTTTATCGCAAGTTCGATTATGTTTTTCTAACCTATCCGCATATTAAGGTTTTCCTTCATGTTATCACTTTTATATAATATTGTTAAATTTTCTAATTAAAATGAAGTTTTGATTGTACTGTACTGTGTATATTCATTAGTAATCTAATGTATTATATTTTTTAATTAAAAACTTTTGATCCATAAATAAAACTTTTAGAATATTATAAAACAAAACTCCAACTAGAGTTTAGTACATCTACCAAACATGGTAAATTTCCTTCTCCTGAAATTTTAAAAGATGAATCAATTTCTCTCATCCATTTATTTAAAAACATATGTACTTTTACTTATATAATCAATAATCGATTTTAATTATTATCAATCAAAGTAAAACATCAATAGCAAATTTATTAATTAATTAAAAAACAATAACAGTGAATTAAAAATGAAGGAAACTATATATAAAAAGCAATTTCATTACACCGACTTATTCCAAGCTACGACGATACAGCCCTTTACAAAAACGTGTTGAATAAAAAAATATTTCAAATAAATATATTTTAAAATATTTTATTTCAAAGGGTATTTTGTATTTTACTGAAAGTATTTTGATGAACCCTGATAAGTTATAGTACTGTAAAATTACATTAAATCGGAAGCGGTTAACAACATCATTTAATGATAAAAAATAATTATTATTATTGTTAACACTTGAACAATAAAATGTGTTCCTCCAAAATTTCGATTAACCAGTTATAAAAAAGAATAGAAAAAGCCCGTGATGTGATGGTTAAGCAACAGCGACTATAGATAATAAATATTAATAGTATAATTAAATTTTACTAAATCTATATAAAATATAAAACTAAAAACAAAAAATCATCCGTAACCAATCACTTTTCAATACACTCTAACTATACACAATGACACAGTATACAATTATACAATAAATTAATTGTTGGCCATTAAAATTTTCCGCAAATTGACCCATTTAATGTTTCTGTTGCCGTAATAAGAATATTATCCTATTAAAAAAATGTATAAAACTGTAGATTAAATTAATTATATTTTGAAAATAAAAATAAATAAATAAATATTGTCACATTTTCTTTTATGGTAAACTTTATAGAAAATTCACAATCGCATAGTTTATCTGATTTCATAATTTTAAAATCTTGTTGGTTGACTTTTATTTTGTACATAATATTACATACACATATTTATAAAACTTGTTATTGCTATGATTTTACGAAATATTGATCAATTTTATATTATATTTTTTATATATACAAAGGCACACATAGAAGTTTTGTACTAGATAAAGTCAATATATAGTAATTTATATGATGATGACGTGTTTCGTTTTTTTTTTTTATATAAACACCACTAAAATATATAATTTATAATTATTTATATTTAAATAAACGAGTTATGTTAATATCGTATATATTTAGCAATACATAATATTATTTAAATAATATTTATAATAAAAAATACAGATAATCACATAATGACATAAAAAAAAAAGAATCCGCGACCAATGATATTGATAGTGATAATGATGATGATGATATGTTGATGATAATTATACCAATATTTGGTAATACATAGTATTTTTATTGTTTTTATTGTATTATAATTGATTTTATATATGATATTCATATTCATATTCAGATTCTATAAATTGCTATATATCATCGAAATTAATCATTTAAAAAACTAAAAACTAATTAATTGATAACATTAATTAGTTAAACATATTCATATATCAATTATATAATTTACAATAGAAATGAAATAATCAAATATTTGAATAAATTAAATTACAATATAAATATAATAATTATTATTAAAAATAAAAAATAAACCATGGCGAGCACATAGTTGTAATTGTTATTAAAATAGTCTATTGATACGATTAATTAATATTCAGCTATTTAATTTGTACTTGAATAAAATATATGTAAATGTACTCAATGTACTCGTATATTTAGTGAAATCGATTATTTCTTCAACAACACTTTTGCATATACTCACTCGGACATATTTATTTATTTATTTATTTATTTATTTATATTATAATTTTCTTTTATAAATTTTGAATTACAATATTAAATTATTTATTTATTAATATTGAGTTGCACACTAATAAATTGCGTTTTTTTTTAGCCATATTTTTGTTAACTTCGGAAACTCATAAAACTTGTGGTCCTTGTCATCAAAAAACTAAGCCATGTGCGTTACGGCATATCATTGTCATCATTAATGAAATTTTGACCATTCAAAAAGTTTTGCAAATTTACGAAATAAATGGTAATACGATGGTGGAAGATCACGACTATATGGTAAATGTGACATCACATCCCAATCCAACTCCAATAATTTTTCATGAGTGACTAAAGATGTGTGTGGCCTTGTGTTATCATGGTGGAACACATAGTCTTTTCGATTTGCTTAATTAGGCCGCTTTTCTTAAATTGCATTGTATATACTCATCTGAATTGATAGTTCGGTTACATGGTAAAAATTCAAAATACACAATACCTTTGTAATACCACCAAACTGATAAACATAAGCTTTAGATGTTGTTAGCGATGGTTTATCTTACTTTCTCCATTTTTCATCGCCCAACCCTAGTAACAATTTGTCCGTTATTTGAAAAATGAAGAAAATTTTCTTAGAAAAAATCCACATATTTTCCATGGAAAATTCCATATATTGGAATTTGTCCAAAGAATGTCCATAGATTTTATAATAGTATTTTATTTAGGTAAATTGAAATTTTTGGCTTGTCAGGGGAGTATGTCCAACATATATCCGCGGTATTGTATTCATAATTTATTTCACCAATTATCCAGTGGTTCATATTTTGTATATTTCGCTATTCTAGATATAATCCTCACTCTTTTCAACTCAAATCTATATATTTTCAGAAATTTTGTAAGACTTTTCATGGATTTTATCCGCGGTTTTTGTTTCTTGTTTAAATGTAAGCGTTTTATCTGCCAAATTTCTACAAAATTGTACTATTAATTTATTTATATTTTGTGCGAGTGCACATGTCGAATGACGTATTTTTGTCGCAATCCGTGGATCTGCTCACAAAAAATATGAATATAAATTCTATGGATATTCTGTGGAATAATAGCAATGAGAAATACTTCTAAGGAGAATCCGTAGAAATTATCATTGGAAATATACGGATAATCCAAGGAAATTTTTTATAAAAATCCATGGACAGGGTTGCACTCATCATATATAATTCCAGCGGATATCCGTAAGAAATCCATAGATATTTCCTGGAAATGATACTACGGACTACTACTTATAATGCGGAAATTTAGCGGACAAACTACGGACGGTAATACTAGGTAATATCATTCGTTTCAAAAATGGATCATTTTCGGTACATATACATATCGCTGATGGCAATGCGTTGTGTTAAGTGAATTTCAATATTTTTTTGTGAACTTGTGATGTGTTGTTTCCTTCGTAGACGCTACAAAGCAAAATATGACGACGGCGCTCATTTTAATTTTTCATTTTTCAACAAAAACTAAAAAAAAAATACACATCCGATCGATATAATTTCTTTACTGAATGACAATTGAAGTAGCAACTATCAAAAAACTATGGTTTGACATTTCACATACTTAAACATACGTTAATAAAATTCATCAAAAGTTATCTATATTTGTAAAACGTAATCTATTAGTATGCACCCCAATATATAATGTATGTCTTTATTTTATTATATGATATACACCAATATACACTGCAATATAAATAGTATGTATGCATACGAGTTGTGGCTATAAAATTACTAAATTGATGCTTCTAAATTTCATATGAAACTTGGAAAAATCGCTACTGAAATATGTATGTCATTGGATGTTTATTTCGTACGCAGGTTTTTGAGTGGTTTAAGCGTTTCAACCTGACCGTCGGTTAATAATTCGTACTGACGCTGTATAGGAATTGACAAAGAATGTACACATAAGGTAAATTCTATATGACAATTTTAACATGCAAAAGGTGTGTGCGAAAATGATGCCTAAAATTCTAACAATCAAACAAAAAGAATCGCGTGAAAATATTTGTGCTGATACTTTAAATGCCATTAAAAATTGTCAAATGTGATAAAATTTGGTTTTTGACTTACGATTATGATCCAAGATTTTGTAGGGTCAGAAGAGGGGTGTATATTGAAGTGGTTAATAACTGAATATATATACAATATATTTAAAATAAAACGTTTTACACAATTAGTTGCATTTCATATATATAGCTACACCTCGTATATACGTGTAAATATTACAATATTACAAATTTACAAGCTATATATTGTACAATACAATAAAAGAAAAATTACAGGATGGTACTATATAAAATACAGCTATACCATATATTGTAATAATTAAAAATTGAATGACTGTCGTTCATATATTATATTAGTATAATACATCAATTCCCATCTACCAATCCTTTAGTTATATTTTTTAAATATATGTTTAACAAATCTATTAGAAAATGTATGCATATTTGTTCTGATATTGTATTATATATACGCTAGTTTTTCATTTGTACTCCATAATATTTCTGAAACCATAAACGTATATCGGTAAAATTTTACAATGTTTACAGGAACATGCATCTTTAAATAACAATAGAAAACCATACAGTAAAAACAAACACCTGCGAATGAGGTGAGATAAGAAAGTTTTGATGCATACATTTAGTAAGTTACAAAATTACTTAATAACAAATTTTTGTGTTTTATTTTAATTTTTCGTTCCCATTTTCCTTTATTATTTCACACTTGGCACTTGGTGTTGATACCATCATAATTCTCATTATTCATTAATTTGATTTAATTCAGTCGGGTTAATCGACCAGAAGACATAACCGGCATCTTCCAGTAGGACACGTCATCATTACGTCTTTGTTCGGATAATTAACTTTGAAACAATTTTGCTATATAATATATTCAAAATTCACACCATTTACAGAAATTCATGAAAATTTTATGAAATTGTATTTTACTGCTTTACTGCACACTGATAAATGAAAAGCCGGTATCGTCTCACGTGCTTAAATTGAATAAATAAATACCCATTGGCTAATTGCAAATTAATAGAAAGCAAAAGTTAATCCGTTTCAATCTGACAATAATAAAAACTACAAAACATAGCTAAATAAAATAAGCAAGACAATTTACATTCGATAACGTGACTAACTACAATTACGGAACATTTATGTAAGTTGATACGATAATATTAGCAAAGATTTAACTATTAATAATAATAATACATTAAGTATTGAAAAAACCAAATTAAATCATTAAACTAAACACGAAAATGCAATGAATATCTTTAATTATACACATTAACGTATTTTTAATCACTAGAAATACATATAAATGTTTAATTTTTAATGGCTACCCTTTATCTCATAAAATAAAATTTAGTATATGAATTTTTATTTGAATATTAAAATAAGAAATGCATTGATAATAATTCATTTGGATGTAGTTAGTGTAACAGTGAAATTATGAATTTCATAATTTTTAAATTTTATTGTTATAGAATTACTCTAAATAGATATAATATCTCAAAGCAAAAAATGGATAATAAAATAAATGTGATATTTAAGAATATTTTTAATTTGTGGAAAAAGTCAATTTATAAACAATTAGTGATCTAAATATACTTTCATTTAAATTACATGTATAATTCTATCTTTTTGTTATTTTAGGTATATAGTGTGAATTAATAGTTTTTTTATATTATGTGCTGTTTATAATAATAAAATATAAATTATATAAAACAATAAAATTAAAAAAAAACTAATATTTTTAATATATAAAAAAAGTTATTAAAACATAAACGAAAAAATAAAAATGGTTATGTCAATGTATCGTACTATCAAAGCAAAAACTGGAACGTATAAACGAAGGCGAGAACGAAGGTAAATTTTCTATATAAATAAAATTATAATATTTTTCAGTTTTAATCCTTTTCATTGTAAATTTTTTAATTTGTTTGTACATTTTGTTAAATGAATTTAATAGTTGTATGTCAATTTTTTAATTTTTTTTTCTAATAAGACAATAATATTTTACATTTTAACATATCAAAATATTAATTTTACTAATACCTTTGTAATACCACCAAACTGATAAACATAAGCTTTAGATGTTGTTAGCGATGGTTTATCTTACTTTCTCCATTTTTCATCGCCCAACCCTAGTAACAATTTGTCCGTTATTTGAAAAATGAAGAAAATTTTCTTAGAAAAAATCCACATATTTTCCATGGAAAATTCCATATATTGGAATTTGTCCAAAGAATGTCCATAGATTTTATAATAGTATTTTATTTAGGTAAATTGAAATTTTTGGCTTGTCAGGGGAGTATGTCCAACATATATCCGCGGTATTGTATTCATAATTTATTTCACCAATTATCCAGTGGTTCATATTTTGTATATTTCGCTATTCTAGATATAATCCTCACTCTTTTCAACTCAAATCTATATATTTTCAGAAATTTTGTAAGACTTTTCATGGATTTTATCCGCGGTTTTTGTTTCTTGTTTAAATGTAAGCGTTTTATCTGCCAAATTTCTACAAAATTGTACTATTAATTTATTTATATTTTGTGCGAGTGCACATGTCGAATGACGTATTTTTGTCGCAATCCGTGGATCTGCTCACAAAAAATATGAATATAAATTCTATGGATATTCTGTGGAATAATAGCAATGAGAAATACTTCTAAGGAGAATCCGTAGAAATTATCATTGGAAATATACGGATAATCCAAGGAAATTTTTTATAAAAATCCATGGACAGGGTTGCACTCATCATATATAATTCCAGCGGATATCCGTAAGAAATCCATAGATATTTCCTGGAAATGATACTACGGACTACTACTTATAATGCGGAAATTTAGCGGACAAACTACGGACGGTAATACTAGGTAATATCATTCGTTTCAAAAATGGATCATTTTCGGTACATATACATATCGCTGATGGCAATGCGTTGTGTTAAGTGAATTTCAATATTTTTTTGTGAACTTGTGATGTGTTGTTTCCTTCGTAGACGCTACAAAGCAAAATATGACGACGGCGCTCATTTTAATTTTTCATTTTTCAACAAAAACTAAAAAAAAAATACACATCCGATCGATATAATTTCTTTACTGAATGACAATTGAAGTAGCAACTATCAAAAAACTATGGTTTGACATTTCACATACTTAAACATACGTTAATAAAATTCATCAAAAGTTATCTATATTTGTAAAACGTAATCTATTAGTATGCACCCCAATATATAATGTATGTCTTTATTTTATTATATGATATACACCAATATACACTGCAATATAAATAGTATGTATGCATACGAGTTGTGGCTATAAAATTACTAAATTGATGCTTCTAAATTTCATATGAAACTTGGAAAAATCGCTACTGAAATATGTATGTCATTGGATGTTTATTTCGTACGCAGGTTTTTGAGTGGTTTAAGCGTTTCAACCTGACCGTCGGTTAATAATTCGTACTGACGCTGTATAGGAATTGACAAAGAATGTACACATAAGGTAAATTCTATATGACAATTTTAACATGCAAAAGGTGTGTGCGAAAATGATGCCTAAAATTCTAACAATCAAACAAAAAGAATCGCGTGAAAATATTTGTGCTGATACTTTAAATGCCATTAAAAATTGTCAAATGTGATAAAATTTGGTTTTTGACTTACGATTATGATCCAAGATTTTGTAGGGTCAGAAGAGGGGTGTATATTGAAGTGGTTAATAACTGAATATATATACAATATATTTAAAATAAAACGTTTTACACAATTAGTTGCATTTCATATATATAGCTACACCTCGTATATACGTGTAAATATTACAATATTACAAATTTACAAGCTATATATTGTACAATACAATAAAAGAAAAATTACAGGATGGTACTATATAAAATACAGCTATACCATATATTGTAATAATTAAAAATTGAATGACTGTCGTTCATATATTATATTAGTATAATACATCAATTCCCATCTACCAATCCTTTAGTTATATTTTTTAAATATATGTTTAACAAATCTATTAGAAAATGTATGCATATTTGTTCTGATATTGTATTATATATACGCTAGTTTTTCATTTGTACTCCATAATATTTCTGAAACCATAAACGTATATCGGTAAAATTTTACAATGTTTACAGGAACATGCATCTTTAAATAACAATAGAAAACCATACAGTAAAAACAAACACCTGCGAATGAGGTGAGATAAGAAAGTTTTGATGCATACATTTAGTAAGTTACAAAATTACTTAATAACAAATTTTTGTGTTTTATTTTAATTTTTCGTTCCCATTTTCCTTTATTATTTCACACTTGGCACTTGGTGTTGATACCATCATAATTCTCATTATTCATTAATTTGATTTAATTCAGTCGGGTTAATCGACCAGAAGACATAACCGGCATCTTCCAGTAGGACACGTCATCATTACGTCTTTGTTCGGATAATTAACTTTGAAACAATTTTGCTATATAATATATTCAAAATTCACACCATTTACAGAAATTCATGAAAATTTTATGAAATTGTATTTTACTGCTTTACTGCACACTGATAAATGAAAAGCCGGTATCGTCTCACGTGCTTAAATTGAATAAATAAATACCCATTGGCTAATTGCAAATTAATAGAAAGCAAAAGTTAATCCGTTTCAATCTGACAATAATAAAAACTACAAAACATAGCTAAATAAAATAAGCAAGACAATTTACATTCGATAACGTGACTAACTACAATTACGGAACATTTATGTAAGTTGATACGATAATATTAGCAAAGATTTAACTATTAATAATAATAATACATTAAGTATTGAAAAAACCAAATTAAATCATTAAACTAAACACGAAAATGCAATGAATATCTTTAATTATACACATTAACGTATTTTTAATCACTAGAAATACATATAAATGTTTAATTTTTAATGGCTACCCTTTATCTCATAAAATAAAATTTAGTATATGAATTTTTATTTGAATATTAAAATAAGAAATGCATTGATAATAATTCATTTGGATGTAGTTAGTGTAACAGTGAAATTATGAATTTCATAATTTTTAAATTTTATTGTTATAGAATTACTCTAAATAGATATAATATCTCAAAGCAAAAAATGGATAATAAAATAAATGTGATATTTAAGAATATTTTTAATTTGTGGAAAAAGTCAATTTATAAACAATTAGTGATCTAAATATACTTTCATTTAAATTACATGTATAATTCTATCTTTTTGTTATTTTAGGTATATAGTGTGAATTAATAGTTTTTTTATATTATGTGCTGTTTATAATAATAAAATATAAATTATATAAAACAATAAAATTAAAAAAAAACTAATATTTTTAATATATAAAAAAAGTTATTAAAACATAAACGAAAAAATAAAAATGGTTATGTCAATGTATCGTACTATCAAAGCAAAAACTGGAACGTATAAACGAAGGCGAGAACGAAGGTAAATTTTCTATATAAATAAAATTATAATATTTTTCAGTTTTAATCCTTTTCATTGTAAATTTTTTAATTTGTTTGTACATTTTGTTAAATGAATTTAATAGTTGTATGTCAATTTTTTAATTTTTTTTTCTAATAAGACAATAATATTTTACATTTTAACATATCAAAATATTAATTTTACTAAATACCGACCTTTGTATGAAATTTGCTGTAAAATATCGTTATTTAAATTGTTTAATTTTGTAACAGTTCTTATTTTATTAATATATTATAAATGTATAGGAATTGCAATCGTATTAAAGGATAATAATTTATTGTAAACGACACGACACGTTTACTGCTTTAATATATTTAAAAATATAAAAATGTTATGTATTTTATTGTGAAATTTTTAAAATATTTATTAAATTTTTCAGTGATTATATGAAATTGAATTATCCATTCGGTACGTAATAAATAAATAATAAATGTTATAACCGGTATAATATTAAAATGTTAAACAATTTTTAAACACATGTTTGTTAATTTCGTATATATAATATTTTAGATATAAATATTTTGCTGCAAGTTTTCAGAGTCTGGTTATAATAATTACGGTGGTAGTTAAACTACAGCCAGTCAATAAATATTCATTTCTGGTTTGCTGTTAATAAGTATACTGAAGTAGAATACCGAACTGAATGTAAACTAAACATATAATTATTAGAATACAAATTTTACAAATTATTATGTGAATTTATAAACTAATTTACATGATGATTCAACACAAGAAAATTCTTTAGTATTATATTAAATAAAAATATATTCATACGTCATTTGAATTAATTTAAAAACGCTTTTCTTGTTGAAAGATCATGGCTCTTATATAAAAACAATAAGCAGCAAAAGTTAATTAAAAAAAGTACAGTAGTGCTATTTTCTATCTTGATTATGTAGTGGCGTAGTGCTTGAATATGTCAATCGATGGACGAGAAAAAATTCTAGGGAATTTATGAAATCACACAAAAAAATGTGATAATCTAATTTAGAAATAGTTACAGTTTTTAAAAAAACAACATCGAAAAACGACATTGATTGATATTCACTAAAATGTAAACAAATTGTATTAAAGCATCTATATGATAATTTCTTTCTAATATATAGAAAATTACATAATGCGTAAAATATACCCGCATTTTTTTTCATTTATCCAAGAAGCTTCCCGCAAATATAGGCGACCGGCATCACATCCATATGGCATCATTAAATTTATCAAATAAAATAATATTGAGTTTGTAATAAAAAGAATTATTTCTGTAAAAGAAAATAATATACAAATTATGAAATATGTAAATTTTCTTCTGACTTTAAAAGAAAATAATACACGTAATGGATTATCTAATTGGTGAAAACAATATTTTACTTTTGAAATTATTTATAAAAAATATTCGGCTTGTATGTGTATCAAATAAACCAAATAATTCATTAAATTCCTTGTTTAAGTGCGGCATATTTTTCTATATATATTATGTGTTAATGGGATAAAACAGTCTTATTTGTTCCATATTATTTATAAACTGCAAAAGCATCCATCAGCAGATTCAGAAATTAAAATTGGTGTTGAGGTGTTACTAACGATATTTCCAAAATTTTACAAATTTCGGAGAACGTATCATTCAAACTATTTTACTTAATTAATTTGTATAATTCGGATACATTTTAAGAGACTCGGAATGTTTAACTAATGTTTAAAACTTCCATGATTATGATTTTAATTTATCCAGTAGATAGTAGAGTGGAAGCATAATTGATAATGTTGTTAGTTTGAAAGAGTTTCTTCCCTATTTAATGCACAAGTTGGGCTCTCGGTTCTTGTATAAATTAAAATATGTTAATTATTTATTTTTAATTTTTTACAATAAAAATTGTAAAAAAAACTGAAATTTTTATCAGCAACAGGCTTTATTTTGTGTGTGGTTACGTTGTCACGGAGCAAAATTATCTACGACCGTGTCTTGCGACCTATTTTGGTCATTTTTCGATCAAAGGCATGGTTCATTTTTCTATAGAAAAAAAAGAAAAACGTAACGAAATCCGCAAATCACGATTTTCTGATGCAAAACTTTCTATTTTTTAAAAGATAAAGTACTATGTTGTTGTATAAAACTTAAAATGTGCTGTATTAAATATTGTTGACACGTGTCAAAATAATAAAAAAATGGGATATATCTGATTCACAATAACTTTACTTATATTGCTAGCCATCTATATACAAATTTCAGTTTCATATGCATAAGTTTTATATTATTTAAACAATCTATAATTGTAATTTTTAGTATGTATTTTTAATATACGAGTAAGTAATATTCGATTCAACCAAATAATTCTATATTTCCGTCTTTTATTCATTTATATATTATCGTTTCGTTGTTATTCGGTGTATTGAATTTTACTTCTTCTATGATGGTAGACTTTATCTAAATATATTATATATATTTTAATAAATTACTATCATTCCTATTCATTTACATATGTCATCGTAATTAATATTCAATCGTTGTCCAATACTCATTTGATTGATAATAATTATAAGAAAAGTTCTAATATTTAACTATTGATCTAATCGCACATTTAGTTAAATATATATATTTGATCGTTTTTATAACATGTGTTTCAGAAATATGAGCAAAAATAATGACTATTGTTGGTCAAATACTCATTCAATTGAAAATAATTATAATTCCCTTAAATATTTAATTTAACTTCAAATTATATCAAATAAGAATCGTTTGCAGCAGAATTACCCTACTGAATTATCATTTCATCAACGAATGTCTTTGAAAATATATAGCGTTGGGTGCTATATTCAGACTTCAAAGATTAATAATGTTTCTCCACTTCAAACACGCAATACCATTTATGAGCGATTCTCTTATAAGAATAATTGAATTATTAAAGCATTTATCAAAATATAAATGCAGGCCAATCAGTGAATTATTATATACCCGCATATACGGAATAAGTAATTTAATGACTTGATTGCAATGTCTGTAAATTATAATAAATTTTGTACAGTATTGTACCAGAAATCACTTAAAATATATAAATAATAATATTTCAAAAACATTTATTTTGAATTTTTATACTATAAATTTTTTAAATATTAATCTTTTCGTGTGATCTCATACTATGAGTTGCCGAAACCGATGGAAAATATGTCACAAGTGATAGTTCCAAACAACAAATAAATAATGTGAAGCAAGTATTTTTGGGAAAACGTCAAGAATTAGTCTAAAAGACATGACAGGATTATTCTGCAGCATGACAAGGATGTATCGTATATTGCAAAAACCAGTTTATGATACGATAAAAGTACTCTGATAGGACTTTCCCCATTCTCCGCATTCAGCATACATTGCTCCATAAGAGTAGCATATGTTCCGGTCGATTTATATAATCAGTCCATTCTAGCCATAGTAATTCAGTTCATCAAAAATTGAGTTGATGAACGGGATTATTTCAAAGGTAACAAACTCTTACCTTTGAGGAGTTTGTTTATTGACCGAAAGATAGACAAAGTTTGTACCAAACGATGTACAATACTTCCCCATTAAAATATCAGCTATTGTTTATCTAAAATATTAGGTATACAAATTAATATCGGGAATATTTTCAAATAAAAATTAAGGATTTATTTCAAGAAATCGACAAAATATAATTATCCATAAGGTATCGACCAAGTTTTACATGCATTTCGCCCATCTTTCTGCCGTCTTTAAAAAAAAAGGTAATTATCATAATTTTTATTCTATTGAAAAGCACTACTTTTAAAACGCATTGAAATGTAACCATTAGTAATATTTAGTGTTTTTGATATAGTGAATCTTCACCGTAAGTTTACACAAGCAAACCATCACTATTAGCAGCACCAGTTATTCTTTATTTTTTTCGAAAATGCTCCATTTCTTCTTCAATTTTCCAAATTTTCTATATTGTTGGATAACATATGAATGATAGTGCAGATTAGATAAAATATAATTTTTTCATTGATTTGAAAGCTATCGTCGAATAGCACAATAAATTTTGAATAATTCGAATATAATATTTTATATAACTTGACATCCTCTGTTACTCGAGCATTTTTTTTTATTCCCTACATTTTCAGTACTATTTTAATCTGTATAACTCGATATTCTATATAACTCGAATTCTGTCTTACTCGATAGTCGATATATATCTATGCAATTTTTATATGAAAAAATATTGTATAACTCAATATTTTTATTATTTTAAATAATTAGCCATTTCCCAACAAATTTACATGTAATTTTATATATAAGTTTATAATACCGTTATATAAACAATTTTCACAAAAATCATAGAAAAAGATACTTAAGGTCACTAGAGTAGATTCCAGTTATGTGGCAATTTTGATCATTTCGTGGACGATTTTGATGAAATTTGGTATGTACGTTTCTAATAGGATTTTATAAACGATTTTTATGAAGTTTTTAAAAAATGATAATTAGGTCAGGTTTCCAGAGTCAATTCCCGAAACCTGACAATTTTGTCATTTCTTCAACTAATTTTAATGAAATTTGGTAGGCATAGGTTTCTAATAGGAATACATTAACATTTTTCATAAAGTTTCAAGAAATGAATCTGACCTGCTTATAATATTATAAGAAATTTCAAAAAACTTATTTATACAATCCCATTATGAACCTATAATTACTTATACCAAATGCGGTCGAGATTTAATAAAAATTCTGTATAATTCGTTATAATGTGTATAACTCGCTCGTAACACCTTTGAAATGTCGTCGAGTTATATAGAACCCAATGTATACCAAAAGATGAGATATTTATATTATTGAGGTACTAAATTTAAAACGCAATATCTGTTGTCGATTCTTGGAAATTAATTTGGATACCTATATTTCTAGACCAAAAAAAACAGTTTTTCAAGGTATTTGTATGTATTTAAATATAAATATTTATAATAGAAATTGTCACAACTCACAGTAAAATTTTATATCTGATATTATAAAATATAATAAATATAATAAGATAAACTCCTAAATATATATAGTTAAATGTTGCTGTGTACTGTGTATATCTATAATATTTCTCGCACGTTAATGAAAAATGTTAATTTAATAATATCTTAATTAACAATATTATTTAATAAAAAATCTAAATTTTAAAATTTCATTTTTAAACAGTATTATATCATAATAACGTATATATAATAAATAGACGGACACTTCATTGTTAGAGGAAATGAGAAATCAAAAATTTATTTAAAAATGCAAATGAGATAATTCTTTTAAGTTGTCCACAAATACAATAAAATAAATGCACGTATATTTATTATAGGAAAATATTCGTCTATGTTATATTTCGTGTTTATGGTATTAAAGTTTTATTTATTTAGAGATTGAAACCCAAAAACAAAATACTTCACACCGATTGAGGTGCAATAAATAATTTCTTTACACCGGTTACAAATCATTGTAATGTATAGTATTATTTTCATATTACATATAAAACTATTAATTAATTTATATAAATATAATGTATAAATAAATAAAAATTAGAAAATCATATTTTCTCTATAACTAAATATATATTACAATAAATACCTAATTATAAATTAATGGTTTAGTTTAGATGAAATTTTTCGTTCCATATAAATAACTATACGATCGTGCGTGTAATATATTATATATTATATTAATTTTAAAGATGAAAAATTTATAAATTAATGGATCAAATTTTATCAAGTTACTTATACACACATTATTCTTCATATTATTTATAAAAATCATATTCATTTTTCATAAATCATTTATAATAACCCTTTTGATTTTTGTATACAACCACTTTCACTCATTATATATACGCGAATATTACTTTCCAATGTACAAATCATTATCATATACTCATTTAAACAATATATATATACACACACACACACACACATACATTACAATCTGATTAATGATGTCACATAATAAAGCAAAAAAAAAAATTAAAAGCACTCACCTTACAGTTACAACATCATTTATTTATACGTAAAAGAGAAGAATCTTTAAGATATTCTATAAAAAAAAAAAATAAAAGAAAATACATAAATAATAAGAAATTTACAACAAAACATCATAAAAAAAAAAATTAGCTCTTAATAAACACAAAATCAATGTATAACTTAAAATAAAATTAAAAAAAATAATAATTCTATCACTAAAAAGAGAAAAATATATAAAAATAACAAAAATTTACATGATGCAGGTAAGCATCAAAACTAAATAATTTTCAAAGCACTTATATATTAAACAAAAAAAAGCTTCATTTTAAGAGATAAATATATTTCCATTCGTTTACTTACACACACACGTACGCACACAACAGAAAAGATTAAGTTAAGTGTATATGACTTATAATACGTACACAAAAAATAAGAAATTTTATCGCATAATTTATATTATTAAAATAAAATATATTTATGTTCGGTGCTGATGATGACGCTATTTGTTGGCTCTGTCTCTTTCGTAAACTGCAAAGCTTTAAAAATATATGTAATAAAAAAATAGCTTTTTAGAGACCAACAGCAAAAGAAACCAAAAAAAAAAACTTGATATTGTCTTCCATGGCAAAAGAAAACAAACAGAACGAAAAAAAAGATACAGAAATGATCATGATCACCAACAATCACCTCCTACCAATAAATTGTATTTAGTTTACTCGCGAAAGCTGTTGGGTACACACATGTCTTAAATGTTTTTTTTTTTTTTTCTTTTCTTCAGAATAAATTAAATTTTATTATTATTTTTGTAAATTAATTACGCATATTTTTCAAATATAATTAAAGAAAAAAAAAACATATTTTGATGTGGTGTACACCGTGACAAGCTTCTTAAATCGCGCTCACATTATAATTGGTGTTAACGTTAACGTTCGCTTGTTCGTTTGTTTTTTTTGTTTTTTTTTTTTAATTTGTTGTGCGTGTGCTGTGCGCTGCTGTTGCACTTTGAAAATAGTTAACTATAATTTACGCACACGCATTTAATAACACTCACTGTTACAAGTCAAAATAATAAATTAGGTAGTTAATTTATTTATAAATATATATTTTTGCATTGTGAAATAAAAACACAGAATTTCGAAATTCATATAATCATTTTAAATTTACAATAAATAAACATTTCAAGGTGGAATAAATATAATTATTTTGTGAAAGTTTGAATGTATATTGAAAAAAAAAAACAAAAAAATTTAAGGCTGCAGAATTGCAGTAATATTTATAATATATTTTTTCGCAAAAAATTATATATTAAAAAATTATTTGAATTAATTAAATAATTATTTACTTTTTTTTGTATAAAAATCGTAATCGCGTATCCTTTTAGAATAAGCTTTTGAACAAAAAAAAACGAAAGCTTTTCATCAATCTCCTTTTTTTATTATTCTTTTAAATTTACACACATTATCCACCACCCCCATCTCATATGAGCATTTCCTTTTTTTCTTTTTTGACGTGTTTTATGATTTATGTTTACTTTATATTTAATTAATTAATTAATTAATTAATTAGAAAAAAAATTATTTTCCTTATTTTTATTTATGTTTTTAACTAATTCAAATAAAAAAGTGAAATTTATTTTATAAAATTTAGTATTTATCATCATCGCTTGCGTACAAATATTACAATCATCATCATCGTCACCGTCATCGTCGTCATCAATCAAATCGATTTCGTTTAGTCTCTGCAAAAACATCATCTTACACATTATTATTATATGGATTTTATAAATTACATAGTAAATTCATATTTAAAAAGAGTTTATTAGTTTATAAATAAATTAAATAAAAAAAAAAGTAAATTGAGTAGTGAGTGAAATTTTTTAATGAATTAAAAAGAAAAGAAGAAAATAATAAAGATTCGAAAAAAAATAAAAATAAATAAATAAATAAAAAGTACTGAAAGAAAAAAAAAGTAATAAAATAATTTTTCTTCAATTTTATTTTTAGTAACATTTGATTTGAATTTTTTTGTTTCGTTTTCTGTTGTAATTTTAATTTTATTGAATTTGTCGGTCGCTGTACGGATTTAAGTTAGTTTTTTTTTTGAGAATTACCAAAATTTTCATTTACCCATAAAATTCAATAGTGCGGTAAGTTAACATAATTATGTGATATATTTTTTTTTCTTTATATAATGAAATTAATGTGTGTGTGTGTGTGTGCACTTGTTGTTTTCCATTTCTTTTGGAATCTTTTGCTGGCGTTGTTTGTGTTTTGTTATTTTTTTGATATATGATCGTTTATTATTTTATATATATTTATTTTGTATTGTATAAGAAAAAGAAAAGACCTGCACTTTATGTGACTTTAGTGCAGCATATAAATTAACTTTTTATAATAATAATGATGTGGTTATTATTATTATTATTATTATTATTATTATTGTTTTATAATTTATTATTATATGAGAGCGCGGTACATTTATTATCATTATAATAATATAGTGCGAACAACAAAAAAAAAAGTATTTCTATTAAATTTTAACACGTACATTTTATTTGTTACATAGACAAATTTAATTGTCAAAAGAATTTTAGGTTTCAAAAAAAAAAGTTTTTATATAAATGCGTCTTTGAGACACGACAGCAACCACATTTGATGGGTGTTTAAAATTTTTCTCATGAAATTATTTATTATTAAATATATTTATATGGAATTGATTATAGCGCACCGACGACTAATATATACAATTCAAATGTTCTCTTTTATATAAATTGCCCTTATATAAGATAAACGTGAATTTATAGATACGTGAGATAAATTATCTTCAAAAATTTCACTGATTTTAAATTGTAAAATAAAATTAAAAAAAAAAAAAAATATAAAAACACACACACACACACACACAATTTTTTTCTTCAACAATTGAAAAGAAAGTATATTAATATTTTTTGTTATAAATAAATAAATAATAAATATGTTTAGATGAGAGTTCCGTTTTTAGAGATATTATTTTATGAAGTAATCGATATTATCTAAAAAAAAAAAAATTAAGAAATTGTAAGAGATCAAACAAAGATTAAATGGGGGGTGCAATGGTTATTGCGCATGGTATACAATACGGAGGTTACGTCAGCGTCGGCGACAAGCGTGAAAAACTGTTTTCAGAGTTACTAAATATTGCGGAAAATCTACTTATAAGAATTATCATATTTTTTTTTGGTTTTTTATACAGAATTTTAAATTTTGTAATCAATTTGCAATCTTTCATAAGGAAAAGAATTTTAAAATCATTTAAGCGTCTAATTTTCCATTTGATGCGAGTGAAATGTTGTATAGAATCATGATACCGTATTTAATTGTTTGTACTGTTTGGTTGTCTACTTTATACAATGCCACAAAAGTCTTTAAATTTTCTCTTCAATCGATTGGAAAATCGGTCATATATTTTGAACACGTGAATTGATTTAAAAATTCCAATGTTCTACGAAAGATTGGAAATTGATTATATAATTTGAAATTCTGTATACAAAAGTGGCAATCCATTAAAACTGTTGCTCGTAACGCAAATAGATGATAATTCATGAAAGTCTATTTTCGGGAAAATTTGATTGGGTGAACATTGAAATTTTATTTTCCATAATTTAGGCTAATTTCACTCAGGCTGTAAGAAAAATATAGTGTTCTTGAAAATTGAATGCTATTTCTCAGGCTTCGTCACTCTGTGTTGCGTCTTCAATTCCTGTGTACTGATATATGTAACTAATTTTTCAGAATATTATTCATATTGAAAATATTTATCATTAGTAGTTTATTTATAAAATCAAAAGCGAATATTTTTGAAAATATGATGTTGTTGACACACAACTATATATAGGCGAATCTGTTATAAAAATAATTGAATTAATAAAGCATCTATCGAAATATAATTGCAGACATATTTGTGATTTGTTAAATTGCCACAATTACGCCGTAAAAGCGAGTGATGACTTGGAGAATATCTGAGTATACAACCCGTATTTAGTTTACTCTATGTATTTGTACAATATATCTGGTTCGGATTTGCCAAACAAAAATTTAACGAATTTCAAAGTATAAAAAAATCAATTATATTTTTCATTATTTTAATATAATATAAAAAGAACATAAAACATTTTTCAATTTAGCAGCGGAATTTTTGCTTTGAACTCATTCACCACTATATTTATATATACATTTAAATTGGACCTCAAGTGACCTTCAAAAATATAACACATTAAGCTATCTAATTGCAAGGGTTCAATCAATGTTTATAAAATTTATAATACATATACTAACCGACAGTTTGACAGGAGCCACATTACACATACAAACATTGCAAATAATTCCAAGTGATGCTTATAGCATTTACCAAATATTAGCATTACATTCAAGCTGATAAATTATATTGTATATGGAAGTGTGTAACAATTCGCCAATTAATATATATTGTCGAAAGGTAGATGTTTCCATAAATTGTATTATATGAGACTAATTAGTCCTTAGCCTTCTCTGTGGAGATATCGTTAATCTCTGAATAGATTCCAACAACATATGTTCACAGACATTCGCTTTTTTATTTCATAAACGAACAAATGGTAACCCACACCGGAAAAATGTCAGTATTGTGATAAATATCGAAAAATTTCACAAGTAAATTTTGGTAATTCAACTCCCCCATTATTTCCGGATTGATCAGCATGAACGGCCGTACCCACTGCGTCACTGAGTGTTATAAAATTAAAACATAACATTGCTTCAAACAATACATTTGTGGTTTTGTAATGAATGACCTTGAAAAAAAAAAAACCCAAATCAAATATTTTGCAATAATTAATCAAATCATTAATCATATATGACATTACACTCTCATACATGCATAGATTAATATATATGGTGCAAATATTTTATTGAAATAGTTTTTCCAATAGGAAGTATTGGTATCAGATAAAAAAAACATTTTTACATTTAATCTTGGAATCATATAAAAGCGAACATATTTGAAAATATTGTGTGCGTTTTTAGTCATAACATTAATAATTCATAAATCAACTATATCAAAACATATAATTGCATCTACCAAATGGGTAATAAATTTGTATAATCCACCCACTCGATAAGCGACACAAATTATATCTTTTCGATAACAGTGCAAGGAGAACAGTATTGTGTATATGTTCAATATTATTACTTTCGATTGTACATTTTATAATTGATGAATATTTCTATAATGGGTCCTGAGATTATAGTATATAATTAATTGACGAAACTTTAGAAAGAAATTTATAGAAGCAGTAGGAATTGATATTTTCATTATTTTCATTCCCATGTTAATTTTAGTTACTGTTTTATAGAAACAGAAAAGAAGAAACAAAACTATGGTGTTATTTTTAATAGAATGTTAATTTTTTTTAACAGCTTTTATAAATGCAATCTACTTCTCATCTTTTACATAAGACATTTATTTTTTCTTCGGCTAAATGTCATTCTACGATCACCCGCCGTTTTTGTGTCTCAATAGTTACTGACTGAGTTTCTGGCATTAATAAATATTACAAAATTATGACCAAACCAATATTATCGTTTGATAAATTGAAAACCAACTCTAATTTCTAAATTTATAAACGCAGTTAGCTTAAAATTATTATAACTCTCAATAAAAATTATTTGCTCAAAAAATTAATAATCTTAATATTATACTTCAAAATATTAATTGCACATTAATCGCATTCATAAAATTCGGTACAGATGGAAATGCTCCATATATTTTAGAAGCGGGTATGTAATACCACTTTAAAAATTTGTAAATAAATAAATAAATAAACATTATATAAAATGGTAATAAATGTAGTTAACTTTTAGTGGATTGCGACTCTTACTCTATTATTATGATTATTATTATTGTTAACCGCATGATAATAATATACCAATATTTTTACAATAATATTCTAATTATATGTTCAAATATATATATAAAATGTATTGTTGATGTATAAAATATATTGAAATAAAAGTAAATGACGATGTAATATGTCGACGTACACATAGTTACATTAAAATTTTAAATAATAAGAAATTTAATTATTAAATAAATTAACACACCTATTTGAATCGTATACACCTAAATATATTATATAATTATTATAATGTAAAATTTCACATAAGGCAAATAAATATCTTAACAATTTCACGATACAATTAACGCATTAATTATATTATTATAAAATAAATAATTAAGTATATATATGTATTAAAATGTATGTATGCGGTGTATATGGGATTTATTTTGTGTCAATTACCCAAATTTATTATGTCATTTTATTTCTATTTTTTAATAAGATTTTATTCAATTCATTTCATTATTTTATTGTTAGCTTATCTAATTGAAGAAAAATCTTGTTTTTTATATACATATAGTCTTTAACTATATATACACCATTTTAAATTAATCAGCCACAGCAGCAACAGTGTTTTTAATTTTATTTTTGATATTATGAAAATTTGTTGTTACTGTTGTTATGGTGACTAAATTTAAATAACTTACTTAATTTTATTGTATTAATTTTATTACGTATATAAATTGAAAGTACTTTTGTGAATGTTTTACCTATGCGTGTTTTATGTGTGTTGTGTAAATATACAGAATTAGTACTTATAAATAACAAAGAATATAACAAAATTTATAAATAAAAAAAAATATAAAATTTACGATCAAAAAATTTACGATTAAATATTCTATAAAAAATTTCCTCATCAGGCGAGGGTCAGTGTCACACATTCCATATTGATATATTTTTTATACATAAGTTCATTGTTCTTTTTAAAAATATTCTTTCTTAAAAAAGATTTGATTGTTTTTTTTTTTTTTCCATATTAAAATTATTATTGTCTTTCGTATATTTTATTTTGATTGAATTTTTAATAATATATTTATTTTTTTTCTGTTCTTCTTCCTCTTTTTGTCATTATTCAAAAACATCGATTCATTATTCATAATATTTGTGCAACCAGATTATTGCATATTGCATACTGCATTTATTTTTTATTTTGTTTTTGTTAATCTACCTACTTACATTTTCGTCGTTTGTTCGTTATATATTAAGGTGTATTATTGTATATGATGCATGCGATACGAGTATATCCTTATAAGAAATATATATACTATACCATAAATAAAGGTATATTATACAATTGTATATAAGTCCAAAGAATTTTAGATTAAAATGAATATTTTATTATTTGTTTTTGTCTTTAAATAAAGTAAGAAAAAAAATTAAAATGAAATGAAAAAAAAAGTATACCGCCAACATTGTTTAATATCTTAAAGATTTCTTTTAGTCTGCGTCTTATTAATAAATATATACCTCCACTAATAACACAGTCCGTAGTTTGTCCGTAAAATTTCTGCATTATATGTAGTAGTCGGTAGTTTCAATCCGAAGAAATATCTATACATTTCTTACGAATGTCCGCTCGAATTTTATATGATGAATGCAACCCTGTCCATGGATTTTTATAAAAAAATTTCTTGGATTATCCATATATTTCCGATGATAATTTATACGGATTTTCCTTAAAAGTATTTCTCGTTGATATTATTCCACAGAAATCCACAGAATTTATATTCATATTTTTTGTAAGCAAATCCACGGATTTTAACAAAAATATCTTTGGATCGTCCATGTTGACAAATAATACCCGTGAATTATCCGTATTAGCAAAAAAATTTTCTTATGACATTGATGCCACTGATCGCGGTTTGATTCAGTTTTTTACCGATACATCAGAAGTTCTATGAACACGGAATGAAGATGCTGAACAATGGCAAAAAATCATCGATTGTGAATTTTTTTTGTAATAAACTAGAACAAAAAACCGCGAATAAAATCCATGAAAAATCTTAATAAATTCCTCGGAAATATATCAATTTCGAGTTTCTGGTTGTTTTAAAAATTATGAAAATAAATTAAAAAGAGTGAGAAATATACAAAATTTGAACGACTGTCTTGGATAATTGGTAGAATAAATTATGAATACAATACCGGCGGATATATGTTAGAAATATTACGCTGACTTGAATCCAAAGATTTCAATTGACCTAAATAAAATACTATTATATTAAGTGGAAAATCTATGGATATTCTTTGGAAAAATTCCAATATATCTTTTCCATGGAAAATATGTGGGCTTTTTCCAAGGCAATTTTTCTTATTTTTCAAAGTACAGACAAATTGTTACTAGGGTCTGTCCCAAAAATAATGGGAATGACCATATACAATACTAATATATAGAACACGTACTAATTGATTTATGTAGTACATACTGAACTTAATAAACTGTCAAAATTTCATGACATTCCATTTTTTTCAAGTGCAAAGTTATATAGTCCTACCATCAGTCTATCGCAATGGCATCGGTACAAAAATGAAATAATTTAAATATTAAATTATGTTTTAAACTTATTGAGAAAACATTTTCTTGTAATCGTTTCACAAATGGTCGTGAAGACATTGAAGATGATGTAAGTCAAAAGTGAAGACAATTAATACTGATTTGTGTTATACAATTGTAAATATCTTAACGATCAATGCTTTCTCTATATGTAAAATGCATTGTATATATTATATAAGTGAAAAGTGTAAAATATAGAGTAACCTTTAAAAAAAAAAATTATTATTTTTCTTGTATTGCATTTTAACTTTAACATTAATGCAGCGAGATATATAATTAAATCACTTTGATTTCGAGAAATTTTAAATTGTATTTTATACTCATTTCATCATATTTACATGTTTTTTTTTTTTTTTTGCTGCGTGATAATTGTTATTGTTAAATTTTGATATAATAATTTATATATAAAGACATCAGTCCTTCCTGTTTTATATATAGGCGCGTGCATACAGACAGACGTGCATACAGGTGTATAATAAAATGTATAAAATAAAATTAATATTATAATCATTCATTTTTAATATATAATTATATAGGAAATATAAATACTTCTATGAATAGTATATTTATAAAATATGAATTGATTAATTTATTATCAAATGAATAATACAATTATTATATGACATTTCAATGTAATAATTGTGTTGTAAAACAATATATAATTATCAACCGCGCCGCACATATGCAATTCTATATGCTACATAGTGTTTAGTTAATATTTTAAAAAATTTGCTGAAATACAATAATAATGTTATTCATTTTTATTATATATTGTAATATGGTAATAAAAAATTCTTGGTATGCTTGATTTCGGAATGGGTTATAAAACCAAGAAGTTAGTATAAACAAAAAGACGCATGTTATTAGCTACGAAATTGGTAATAATAATATGAAAAAAGCAAAGAAAATTGATTCGGACACACCTTATTTTAGCAAGCACACAAATACGATATTATTTCCGCTCTAGGTACACAACGACCAATTTTATTTATAGAAAATAGTATGATATTAATTAATGCAAAATTATAGTCTTTCTTCAAGTATGGCATAACAACGAAATTTGATTCCTTATATTAGCATATATTACATAAACATTTCGTACCAATAACAAAAATATAATATTATATATAATATTCATTCGTATTTGCTAAAATAAGGTATTTGCTATCGTTTTCGCCATTCTTGATTACTTAGTAATATATCAATTTAAATTAATGACATTCTTGCTCAACAACTTTGTTACTAATACAATAATTTTTGCGATAATCGTCATCTTGATTTGCTTGAATTTGTTTTGTTTTTGTTATTTCTGAATAATTTAACAAAAATTTCAAATATACTTAATGCATAATTAAAAATGCATTAAAATTAATATTACATATTAATATACTACATTAATAGTATATATATATAAAATCCAAAACGTGTTCGAACTATAATTTATGTTGTTTCTATGCACTAACAAAATATTTATGTTAATTTGTAAATAATTAGTTATTAACTTTCTATAATAATAATTATTTCAAAATTTGGATTTTAACTAATTTTTCAGCGTAATTTTACGTTACATTTACGTAATTAATATAGTAAAGTTAACGTAAATTCTACGTAAAATTACACTGAAAAATTTTGTTTATCAATAGTTTTAATGTAAAATTTACTGGAGTAATTGATCTATCTTCGTCTTACCCCGTGGAATCCATACCAAGCATTACCTTGTAATATGCTCGCCCCACTCCACATTAAAGTAAATATGATCGCGTTTATGTTGCCACATCGTCCAAACTCCTAATTATCAAATCTCTAATTACTAGCAGGCTATAGATGTGATCACAAACGTGTGACCCTCCAAGTTTTTTAAGCGTATAATAAAATAGTTTTGACCTTTGAATAAAAAATTCTTATGTAGTTATTTACTTTTTGGCACATCCAAAATTATAGTTAATTATGCATAAGGTTTCATTCATATGGTTATTTGACTATATTTAGGTATTGCACTGATATTAAAAGAAACATTTTTTTCGAAGTTAAATTTGGGTAAATTTGTCGTAATATTAACCGGCCGATAAAATTATAACGACTTTACCAAATATTATCTTCAATAGGTAAATTTACTTAAATTAAACACACAAAATTAAGAAAATATATGCAGGTAATGTTATTATTATTAGCTTATTACATTCATTACAGTCATATTGGTAAATTATTAAGCAAACATATATGCAATAATTGATATGCGATTATCGTAAGGTAGATTTTTCTTGATTTTGTTATTTATTTTCTTATTGGTTAGCCTTTAATGGTCTGTACAGACATTATTGTTAATTTTTTTTATACCATAAACGAACAAAAACGGCAGCTTCAAAATGTCGGTATTAAAATAAATATCGAGCAATTTTACATATATATTTCGTGAATTGAATCCAGTATTTCAGGATTGATTAGCATAAGCAACTCTATATGCCAAGTGTGTTTTATTTATTTATAATTAAGAAAATAGAAGTATAAAATTCATAAAAATGCTTACTAAAATATGATCTGAATGAAATATTTACAATAAATATAACTTTAAAGAAATTTTCGCCTGAAATAAAATGAATGTACAAAATTAGAGTATATTTGTTTTTGCTCATCTTTTTATTTAAGGAAATCCAATCTAACCATAATATTCTACTGCTTGTGTTGTGGGGATAGATCCAAATAATTTTGATCCCAAATACCGTACCGCAGTGATTTCTGTGAAAATATTAAAATGAAACTAAAAACATTTTAATTTTAAAATTAACATTAAATTCAGCAAATTATATGTGTTTTTATATTATTGTATATATTGTTCACGCAGTATACAACTGACTTTAAATTCAATAACATAAATTGTGATTATTTTTAAAATGCATATACGGTATGTTTTTGTTCTTGTATATATTTATATATAGAAATAATTTTTTGAACCACATAATTTATGCACAATATAAAAGTAAATAAATGAAGGGACAAATAATAACGAAAGAATTAAAAATATATAACATATTTAAATTCAATAAACACTTTACCAAAGTTTACGACAACAATAAAAATAATAAATTTAAATAAATACAAAAAACTTACTAATCATGAACAAAACTGTCAACGTACATATTTTCTAAATACTTATATGTACTATAATAATAATAAAGGTATTTCCCGCCTACTTACATAATACACCAAGTATATTTATTTATTTATTTATATATATATAGCTATAAATATATAGCAACATGTAAATATACTGTAATATAAATAAAGCTTGAGCAGTAGTTGTAATAAAATATTTACTCTATACTTTAATTTAATTTTTTTTATATTTTTTGTTATACATATTATTATTAAATTTATACTTCGCGAAAATAAATTATATTCATTTAAAATGTTTTTAATTTATTTCTTACGGAGCGATTCATAAAAATCAATAAATACTTTTGGATTATTATATGTCGGTAATGTTAATTCAGCTAAATGATAACAATTATAAATGACGATTGGGTTACATATATAGAGAGCATGTAATTTCGTAATAAATTTAAATCAAGGAATAATATATATAGCCACTTTAACCCCTTGTAGTTTTAATTGTTTGAATAAATTGTAAAGTTATCACAAAGTAAATTTATATTTATACGAGTAGTACTCGTGATACTTTCACAAAGTAAAAATAAGTTTACACGAGTCAGACTCGTGATTGATTTACAAAGTAAAAATAAGTTTACACGAGTCAGACTCGTGATTGATTTACAAAGTAAAAATAAGTTTACACGAGTCAGACTCGTGATTGATTTACAAAGTCAAAATAAGTTTACACGAGTCAGACTCGTGATTAATGCACAACAGGTTAATGAAATTAAAGAAACATTATTATTAAGCTTTATTTTTTTCAAATTTTCATTTCATATTATTTTATTTTGTTTTAGTATTGAATAGTTTCTGAAAAATTATATTGCATTATATTTCAAGTACACACAGAAAGTTCTATAATAAATGATTAAATTAACCATTAACGAAATTATGATGCAAAATATTAGTTCATATTTCATATAAAAAATTATTATATTGAATTTAAGTTGAAAATTTTGAACGCGTAGTGTATACGCAATATACCATAAACATTATACATATACAGTTTGAATAGTTCTTAGACATTTCTCTTGCATATGTATTTATTCTTAAATTTATTAACTAAATTCTAACAACAACAAAAAATTGTACCTACAAAAATAATGTTTTCTATCTATATATACTCGTATTTGTTGTTTGATAGAACAATAGTTGAATGACAAATAATCTAATTAACATTCAACTCACTCAATTTATATATTTCATATTATATGCTGGGTAATTTTTTGTATATGTATTTTATATAGTTGATTTAAATCTATATACGCATATTAAAAAATTAATATATTGTATAATAACAATTATTATGACAACAATAATAAGAGACTATGAAAAATTGTCGTATATATATTTATTTTATGATGAATGAGATTTAGAAAATTTATTATAAATGTAGAAATTTTTTCTATATATATATTTTGATATCGCAGTTGTAATTCATTTTACCGTATATTTAATATTTATTGGTATTTATATATAGTTAAAAAACTATATGTGCAACGCAATGTATAAAAGTTTTGAATATATTAAATTTATTATATTGTAACAATTAAATGTGATTCTAGAATAAAGTTTTTAATTTAAAGCATTTCACGTAATATTTATATTTTATATAAATAAATACCATAAATTCTCTCTCTGAAAATTTGAACGACGGAAATAATATACGATAATCTTAACTAAAATATATGAAATATATTAATAAATTTAAAAGTCATTTCTTATTTAATACAATTTACATAACGTGCCTACGATGTGTGCTTTGCGATTCTGTTATTTCATCTTATTGTATCAACTATATACGAATATATATATGCAAAAATATTGTATATTAAATAAAAAAATATTGTGAATTTAAAAATTTAACATTTTAAAAATCATAGAATAAACAAGCGGAAACAAAAGAATATATGTTTGGGAAGAAAATGTTGATGACATTGAAAATTAAAATTGACAATATTATCGCATCATATGCTCGTACATGTAGTATATATTGTTTAGTATATATTTACATAATATATTATTTATATAAAAATAAATATAAATACAAATTTAATTTAATTATTACATAATAATAACCAAAAATAATAAGAATTTTTTATTAAAAATTTTTATGTGCATAGGGATGACGATATATTCTTTATATAATTTTTTCTATTAAGAATATAGAAATATTACGGAAATGTCTTTATACAATTTATATATAGTATATAGTGTCACCATTTCGATCACAATATATTATAATAAGAATAAACATTATTTATATTAAATCACATGAATTTACGAAGAATATGAATTCAAAATATATCAACGAAATAAGAATGTTCATTTTTTTTTTAGATGTTCACATCGTCAACGTAGAAATTATAGGCCGAGATTTGCAGCGGCAAGTTAAATTTAAAATGAATTTATGGAATATTTTCAAAAAAAATTTGTCATGGAACATATATTTTGTAAATTTATTTACGCGGAAAACGTTGCGTGTGATTATTTATGTGCAAATTTAATTTATTAGAATGTTAATTAATTGGTTAAATATGCAAATGCGTTATCATAAAAAAAATAAATATTAAAACATGTTTATTTAAAAATCTTCACTAATTCAACTTAAATTTGACATTAAAACAATATTTTTAAATATTTCCTATATATATTGTATTAAAAAACATTTAATTTATTTCAGAAGAAAACTACAGTTAGAAACAAGAGCGACACTAACATTAAGCACGATTTTCTATATGTATATGTTATTGTCAGGGGTGTCTTGTGAACAAAATTTGGATTATTATGTTTTCTAATGTGTTTGATGGTTCGAATTAACGAATTTCTATTGTTTTTAATAATGATATAATAATAATACGTTGTAAAATCGTAATTTCGCTTGTTGGACGCTACTCGAAAAGATTAATAATGTCTACACACACATCACTATGGCCTAATCACATCCATATAAAAATAATAGAATTATGAAATCATCTACCTTTCGTTAATTGCAGTACAATTGTTAATTATATATACTCTTATGCGGAGCAATTTACCAACTTGGATGTAATGAAAGATTTATTAGATGCCATAAAGGTTCATTTAGAGCAATATATGACTTATTAATTAATTTACAAAAATATAGTCGTTTTCACCTGTTCGACTACGTAATTAAAAAATGCGATATAATAATTTATGGAAAATATACATATGAGTTTATTTTCTTTATGGTGCACTCAAATTTATCATACCAACTAAAAACTTTTATAATCATTTTTAATGATCATTTAAAATGTTTATATAATTGAAACAATGTCTATATATTTTCAGTGTCACAGTGAGTAACATTCATTTACTAATCGACAGTAAGACATTGCGTTCTTGTGAAATTTTTTAGTATTTTATTTCAATACTAAAATTTTTGCAACAGAGTTACTATTTATTAGTTTATGGAATGAAAAATAACAACTGCAAAATCTTAATCAGAACTGATTGATTTAGCCGCATTACAACGCAAACACCAAATGATGGTTGTAAATCAACAATGAAGAAATTTTGTAACTGTAATATTCTTGAAAATAATAAATTTAGTATAAGAGAAAAATTTATTATTATATATCATAAAAGAAAATAAAAACAAAAGAGTTAAGCGACGAACCTAATTTTTTTTTCGAATATAATTTTTTTGTCAGAATTTTAAATATTTATTGTTATAATCGAAATAAAATTAATTCAATTGTGTTAACTTTTACTTTTATTTACATTGTGTTAACGTACATATAAGTTATAAATTATCATTAATAGATGTTGATATGGTATAGAATAACGAGATTCCAGTATTTACACTCAGCAGAGGTCTGTTGACCCATTGTGTTTACCCTGAACTTTTACGTTCCACTACCTAGTGAATTTTGAACTGAATACATATGCTACTATAGTAGTCTCTTACTTACTTACTCCATGGCATTATAACACAGGTGCGGTTTTAGCTTTCTCCAATACGCCTCTCCCACCTGACCTATCCGCAGTCAATATCTTCCAATCCCGAATTTTAAGGATCTTTATATAACAGTTTACTGCATCAATTCATCTTGCCTTAGGTCTTCCGACTCTCCTTCTACCTTCTGAATTTCCATTCAACAATTTTTTCCACACACGCTGCTCCACCATGCGTAATACGTGCCATTTTAATTTATTGATTTTGATTGTTTTGACAATATTTGGTTGACCATACAATTTGTCTTATTCAAAATTGTATCTTCGCCTCTTAGTATTCTCTACTTAGATAATTTTAAATTCCAAAAAGTTGCGCAACTCTGTAACTTACACATGTAAATATACAATTATAAATGATATATAGAAGATATTTATATATATATTTATAAGTATTCAACGTATAATGACACATTCATTATATAATTAATAATAAAAATATTGAATTTCAATATAATGTATATTGTATAAATAAATATATATATATATATATATTATTTTTACACCTCCACAATAAATTATAATATTTCAGTACCGTGTAAAAAGGTGAAGTACACATATATATATATATATAGTGTTCTTTTGATTGTATATGTATTGGTATGTGTCATATAAGTATTCTATATAACAATATATTGACAACGAGAATTTGCAAAACAAAAAATATATACTTTACATTACAATAATGAAAAGCAAAAACATATGCTAATTACAATTTACAATACTTGAATAATATAATATAAAACATAAATATATACTGTATAGGAATATAAAATATAGCAAGAAAATAAATAAATACAAAAACACACATCTACAATCAAAACGTGAACTCAATATATATATATAATCAATAGTGAATTCTTTAACAATATCCTCATAATTCTTTTGCTTTTTATATTGTAAAATAATGTGAAGAAAAAGTTCATTGATATTTACATATTTATTTATTTATTTCGTATTTTTTTTTCGTTTAACGTACATGTAATCACAGTTAAAGTGTAAAATAAAAAGAAAATTTAATGTCTTCTGATAAATTTTATTCGTAAAATTAATTAAATACCACATTTTGACATACACCATATAAATAAATTATATAAATTATAAGCGAAATTACATAATATACGAGTATAAATAAATAATATAACATAATTACATATTTAAAATAATTTTTATAATTCTTTATATAATTTATATTATCGCGGTAAATACAATATTAATGTGAAATAATCTTTTATTTTAATAAATATTTACAACATGAAAATATAAATGCTGAATGCAAAAAAATTAATTAACAACATAAAATAAAATATTTTTATTAATTAATTTATCTACACATACAAACAAATATATGTATATATTATAATTAATAATAAATGTATTTGTATAAAATATGTGTACTTGCGGATGAAATACGCAAACAATTTTATTTTCATGTAAATAAACAATATATTAATTAATATATAATACTTTTGCTTACAGAATTTATGCAAAAATGTTTTCATCTTCACTTATATGCAATTATTTGTATAAATTATAACATGCGTACACTGTCTCATTATAAAACACATATACCATATATTTATATATTTAAATATGTTGATAATTATCAGATAGTATCCGCAAAGCAAGAAACATTATTAATATATATATAGCCCGGCAATATTTGAAATCGATTTGCTATAATCTTTTGAACCTTTTTTTATTACTGCTAAATATTCAAAATTTGCAATATAAAATATAAAAAATAATTTACTGGCCACGTAAAAAATTCGATCCTATTCTATTCGATCCTCCTGTGGACTATTATAACACTTATTTTAAATCTTTTATGAAAATATTAATGTTAATTTTAGTGCGCGGAGCCTTATAATTTAGTTATAACGCTAAAGTGGAAAATCCTATAAGGCTCCGCAGCAATTGTTATAATATTTATATGATTAATTTTCTCAATGGGGTCCTAGAACTGGTATATGAGAGCGCTTATAAGATTAGTAACACATTTTCTATATTATAATAAATGAACTTAAATTTATTATGGCATTTAAATATATTTTGTGTCACAGAAATTGATTTCATATTTATTTGATGTATTCTGTATTATTTTTTCTTTTTAGAATCTAATTAATTTTAAGAAAAATACTTTTGTTTTTCCTATAACATTTTATTATGGGAGGAGAATAGCATTGATAGACATTAATATTGCACTTCGAAAATACACATCGCCTCTCTATTATGAAAATAATTAATTTTTTGAAAAAAATCGAATTTTTCAAAATGTTTTAAAAAGTATCTAAAAAGTAACACATTGACATAACTATAATTTTGAAAGAGATATATATAAAAAGAGTATATGAGTACCTATAATATAATTCTAGGAATAAAATTAAGGTATTTTTGTAATATCACTGTTGCTGCTATAGCAAGAAATTAAAATTTAACTTTTCTATAGCAACACGTTAATAGTCACATAAGAGGAACACTGTAATGTAATACCTCTGTTGCTGCTGTTCTGAGAATATTGTTCTTAAAACAAAACATCAAATTTTCTTATAGGATCGCTGATGCTTATACTTATAACAATATATCTAAAACACTTGTTGATAATCATATTATAACAAAATACTGCCAAATTCTATATGAACACTTTTGTAGCAATATTTATCGATTTTATAAGAACAAAAAAAAAGATATAGCACATTTAGTTCTGACCATTTATGGGCGTATTATAGCAAGAACTTGAAAATATTTCGAATTAAAAGTGTTAAGAATGTTACGTGGGTGATAAAATATTATCTACATCTTATTGGATATTATAAGTGTCCAGTGTGTGTGCATATTATGTAGTGTTTTTGTAGTCAGTATATTTTATTGAATATATATGTTAGGTTTTCATTCAGTTTCATCATAAACCAGACAAGGAGTTCAACACACAGCATTATAGCTCTCTTGTGGAATCTTACAGAGTCCTTTAGTTTGATACAATTGAATACGATGATAATATCATTGACACGTATACGTTTAAAGTTAAAATTAAATATCTTTTTGCATGCGCCAATCAGTTTCGATGATATTGTTATTATCACGAATGATAAGCACATCTAAAAATGGTAGCCTATTGTCCTTTTCATGTACCACAGTGAAACCATATTTAACAATTGTATTTTAATTGTTTTTACCGATGTTAGAAAATATTATCAACGTATTTTACAAAGAATGATAATTGATTTGCAACAAATTTAAATAATAGTATTTTAATTGTATTCAATTTGGAAAAATTTAATAAATTTCAAGATACACAAGAAATTTCTTTCAAGGGCACTTTCATCGTTTCAATTAAAAAGTACATTAACCTATACAAATATAATATATTCAAGTTCATTATTATAATGGTAAAATTAACAAGAAACAATATACTAAATAATAATATGCTTATTAAAAAATAAATACCAAAATTATATTTAAATTCATTACTGTTGAATTGTTTTTGTATAAGATTATAAATAATGAAAAAATAAAATGCTGCGGGTTTGGCAACTTTTATATCATATCATGATGATATTATCATCATATCGCATAACTAAAATTAAAAGTAATAAAATAAATTTAAAAAAAAAAAACATTTAATTCATTATATAAATTTAATACAAATAAGATTTATTTTATTTGATTAAAACGTTCTTCTTTATCGCAACATTATTTATTGCCAAAATAGTTAAAAATAAATTAAAATAAGAATTTTTGTTGATATAAAATATTTGAACACGCAAATAATAAACAATAATAAACACGACATGTAATATTTAAATAAAATCAAAATCAGAGGCATACCGAGAACAAAAATAAGGGACCCAATTTTTGTATTAGTATAAGATATTCTTAAACGTATGATAGTTAGTTTAAATCTGGATGTGCAACAGGGGAATATGTTTTTATGATATTTGAAATAATTGAATTTTGCGCCAAATTACAAATGTCATTCTAAATTTTGTTATAGATACTGAAACGATAATCGCAAACTTCAACATTTCAAAAAAGATATTCTTTGAATGATTATATTTTAAGTCTAGTATTTGTAACAAAATTTGACAAAATTTATTAGTAATTTGGCCCGAATTGCAAATATTTCAAAAATCATATAATCATAAATATATCTAATCAGTTTATCAGTTTTATGATATCATCCGATTTCTCAAGGCACGCCCCTGATTAAAATACATGATATTAAATCTTAGAAATACACAATCATTTTTCAATAAAAAAAATGTTTACATAAATGATTTTAAGTGTTTTATGATATGAACGTTTGATAAATGATTGCCAACAATGAAAAGAATCCATTATTGAATAATAATAATAATTAAAAATGAATTAATAGTGCAAATATATATATTTTTTCTATTTAATCCATAGTATATAGGATTTACATAGAAAAATCTTTCACTTACCCACTCACTTAATTTACTATATAGAAGAAGTTGTTATAACCAAATAATATTTAATAATATACATCGCAGCAGAATTTAATAGTAGAAAAGTTTTTTTTCCATTTAATTGATGTATTGAATGTAACTAAATATAATAATAATACGCGTATAAATACAAACAAATACAATATATCATATACATATACAGGGAGGACAGAAAGTTTCCTCCCCACAGTCTTATTATACACTAAATTTAGAATAAATAAATAAATTTATTGATCTGTTCGTTGAAAACAATTTATTGACCACGGTTTTATTTTATTGATTTATTATTATTTTCTTATTAATTAATAAATATGTATTTATAAAATAATTGGTATTAAATATACAGATTTTTATTCTTACATGCAAAACTTTCACTTAATACAAAATTTTCTTCATCGTAAATAGTTTGCCCTATTCTCTTTATCAAATCATTTCAGCCAGTATTGTACTGGCAACTCCACTAGTTCTAACTCAATGATTTTGTCTGATATTATGAGTTGGAAATACTTTACATACATCCGTAAATAAAATTTAGGCTAGCAGGAGTACTTTTTTTTTATTCTGCTATGTTTCTTTTCAGTTAAACATTTTTTATTTTATTTTCTACTCTTAAACTGTCATGAAAATGGAAGAAATTTGTTTTTATATTTTCAAATGAAAATGTAATTGAGATTATGTAATTTCGATAAGTTTTGTTTTTTGCAAGCAACACCATATATTATAAAACACATATGATTCTTAGTCAAAGTTAAGAAAACAACTAACTGGTACGGTAAAATACTAAAAAAATACAAATAAATAAATACTATTTATATGAAAAAATTTAGCTATTCACTGATAGATTGGTTCTTTTAGATATGTCTCAACAAAACCGAAAGAACAAACAGAATAAATTTACTTTTTGCAATTAAAACTAATAAGTAACAATATTTTGTTAATAAACAATGAATCGGAAATATTAAGATGCATTTTTAGCAAATATTTACATTTAAAAAATCAAAAACAAGTTCTTATTTCTCTTCAAATTTAAAAAAACATTTTACTCGAAGGAATATAATAAGAATATATCAGAATAAAATGTGTTTTAAAATTTGAATAGATAAAAACTATTGTTTATGTTTTTTTAAATGGAAATATTTGCTAAAAATGCTTCTTGATATTCCACATTCATTGTTTTTTAACAAAATATTGTTGATTTTAAAATTAATTATAATAAAAGCACAGATTACAAAAACCTATACTGACGAAAACCTAATTGAAAAAGTAAAAGATTTCGCTTAATTTTTTATTTATTGTAGTTTTAACGTTAAACATCATTTAAGCTATAGCTAACGTGCAAATACGAATTTGTAATGTTTTATTATAATAAAGTAAAAGATCTTTTTCTACGATGCGCTAGCTACAAACTTTCTATCCACTCTGTAATATATATGGTATAAGGTGTATAAAATGTATTATGTATATTTAAAATAGATAATCCAAATTTGGAAATCGGTAAAGATGAGATGATGATGTTATTGTTTTTTTTTTTAATTATTATTAATAATGTTTTTCGGGTTTTAATAAAGTATTTTTTAGTATACGCATACTACTAAACTAAACATATATAATAAATGTACATAAATATAAAGATTATATGTATATTTCATAAACACACACACACAAACTGAGATAAAAGATTAAAAAAAAACATATTTCAAAATCTAATTTAAAGTAATTTTTAATTAAAAAATTTGGAAATTTTTCTTTGTTATGTCTGGCTGTGTGTGTTATATTATAATAAAATAAAAAAATAATAGTTATTAAAAATATAGTGCAATATTTTCAATTATGGCATATGAATCTTAAAAATATTCAAAAAAAATGGTATATGTTTTATCTACAAATAATCATCACGCTCATCTTTATGTGAAATATACGAGTATATTAATAAAAGAATAAATGAATAGTAAATTATTAATTATTATTTATTATAAAGAGCGCAGAGTCATTTTTAAATGATAGACAGATAGATTATTTTCATATAGAAACTATATTAGTATCAAGTGTTTTAGTTACTATACTAAAATTATATCGATTAAATTTTAGGATATAACTTTAGTGCTTGAAATTTGTGGAAATTAGAGGTAAATTTTATATAATTCAATTAGTATTAATACTGACTAATCAACCTTATTATTTATTCCATTATATTAAATTTACTGATAGTCTACCACTCTTTTAGTTCATATTGTTTTAAAAAATATATGAACGCATTTCGTTAGTTAGAATTTCAGTTTTAACGTAGATAACTAAAACATCCTTTTGTTGTTGATCATGATCAAAAAGTACCCGTCCAACTCAACCATCAGTGACACATTCTCTCCAAATTTCAGTTTAATCTGTCTATTAGCTTATTAGTTACAGTTGCGTATATTATATCCAATTTTTTTGGCGATTTTTGTTCAATCGCTTCTGTGATATAAAAACGTGTTCCACGAAGCGGTTTCTTAAGTCGGCTGACCAGCAAAAATCGCAAGGTGCCATATTAGGTGAATTTTATGGTTGTTGCATGGTATATGTATTGTTTTTGACCAATAATTCACGAATAATCATGGTGTAAAATCCAACTATTGTTTTCCGCACAAATATTGTTCTTTGTTGCGATAATTTAATACCAAATCACCGATAAGCAAATAATTGATGTGATATACACAGTTGTAATTAATAAACTATTTGATAGATTAATCTGAAATTTGGATAAAATATTGTTGAAGATTGTAACAAAATAAGAAAAAAAAATTACAATGGTAGAATTTGCGCACAAATTTTAAATTTGATGGGGTATTTTTTGATCATTTTATATGTTGTATTTATTTGGTAACACTTTATGTAGAAAGCAAGCATGTCTGAACGACTTCTATATGGGTTAGTACCTAATTAAGTTAATAGACGATGTCCAGAAGTACCATACGCATTGTTCAAAAATTGAGGCTGGGGTAGGGATCTATCGTCCGCGTTATTCTGATAGATCGTTCTTCCTCCATGCTAAAATCTACGCAATCAAAACAGTGACGCAGAAATAAAGAAAAGAAATAAAACCATAATCAAATTCGACATCTTTTCAAACAGTTTAACTGCGTGTTTAGCTATAAAATACCCTTAATTTACAGTAGATGCTACCCGAATACTGACTAGTACAATCATTTTTATGTATTTTATAATGTTAAATAATAATTAGTATAATAATTAACAACACGATTATATATTCAATCAATAGTATTTACCAATTTAATTATCACTACGCACAATTTCTTTTATTAAAAAAAACTACACTTTTCTCACTGTGTTCATAATCGTCACAAACTAAAACTAAACAAATAAACACAAACAAAATATCTGTAAATTCTATAAATAAATATTAACTTATCAAATTCACTAGTACTCAAATGCAAATATGCAAATATGGCAATGTTGTCAAACTTTATTTTTAAAATGATTTTATAATAAATTAATTGAAAATTGATTTGAGTTATATTGTAGTAATGTGATTTCAATCCGCCTTCTGAGTTTCTCAATATACATTGTAATAAATGTTTAATTTATCCATCAAACATATCAACAAACGGTTTATTCTATTAATTACACAAATATTTTAATTTAATTACATTTATCATTAAAATTGAGTAAATAAATTTCACCTTTTTTCTTTTTTGTTTGTATGTAAATATGATATATTTTCGGCGTATTGTATGGAATGGAATTTATCAAACAACTCTATATTTTATGCATTCTTATAATATTTTTAATAAATTATTCATAAATTTACTGTATCCCCGAAAGTGTATATAAAAATTATAAGAAAAACATAAATTACTAAATTTCTATAAATAAAATCTTTTTAATTTATTAATACATATGTTCTTTTTGTTCTTATAAAAGTATACGACAGCAAATATACATTTATAAAAAAAATTGTTTACTTTTATAAAGTTTATAATCCCATACCGAAAAAGTTATGTACGAGAGGTATTGATATTTTTAAAAGTCATGTTATATTTACAACAAATGGATGATAATAATTCAATAAACAAAATTGCAAAATATTACTAAATAAAATGGACAATAATAAAACGCATATTTTTTTGTTGAATATTTATTTGAATAAAAATTTGATAGAAACCCGTTACGGTTCAATGTTTTGATTGCAGTATGTTTATTTAGCCACAAAAAAAATACGAAAAGCGAAAACAATTAAATATATATTCGTTTATACACACACAAACACAAACACACAGAAAAGATTGATTTTAAAATATATTAGAAGACACATATAATTAACGGAGGCTATAAAAATTAATAATATTTATGTACTTAAAACTTTTATTAATAATACAAACAAACAAAATCTTATAAAATATTCTTTTTCTAAATTTATTATTGACTAATTAATGGTACAATAAACAGTATATTCTTACTCTATTGGAGCGATCTACTATGATGATGAGTATGCTTATTTATTTTGTGTAACAATTTGCATAATTTCTTTCAATGAACGCTGCCTAAAAGTACATAAGCAAAAAAATATATTTCTTATCGAAGCAATATTGTGTGCTTCGTTGGTGATTACATCTTCTACACAGTGTGCAGTGGACACACAAGTCATGTATATTAGGTCAAGTGCGGTTAATGGCATCTACGAAAACAGTCAACTTGCTAAATTATTACTCACATGAGAGTATATATCAATTCACTAATTGGTCTGTAGGATTATCGAAAGGTAGATGTTTTCTTTTAATTCCATTATTTTTATTGTGTTTGCATAGACATTGTTAATCTTATAGTAGAATAGCGTCCAACATCATATTTTTGAAGAAATCAGTTTTTTTATTTTCCATAAACGAACAATTGGTAATCCACAGCTGAAAATTAAATCGTATTTATAAAGTTAATTAAATATTTCTGTTCCTAATTTAACTTTATTGATAATTTATAGTTTTCAGCCTGAATTCACTACATTATATTGTTATATTATAGAACATATCAAACACACAGGAGTATAACGATACGAAAATGTATAGTCAAACGGTTGAACGACGGCATGGAAATATACCTGTTTTTGTGTTTTTTTTTTAAAAATTTATTTTACGCATTATGTAATAGCTTAAATATATGCAGAAAGATTATTATTGTCTTACATATTTATAAGAATGACAGCAGGATTTTTTTCTTATTGGAACATTAATCAATTTATTGTTTAAATAATATACAGATAAACGGTTCTATTTCGTAATTGTTTACTTCTTCTTTCAATTTTTTTCTTTAGCAATTTAATATAAAATATTAATATGTTAATAATTTTCTTGTTATTCTGCATTGAATTTTGTTTGTAATATGTTCAAATATTTTATTTAAATTTACGTTGAATTTGATATTTCTTATATATTTATTTGCATACGTGTACGATGCATAAAACTATTATATAAATTATTCAAATCGTGTTGATAACAAAATTTTATATGTGAAATATTTCATTGTGTAATTTTATAGATGTTTAATTCTGAAAATATAAAATAAATATATTAAAATTATTGCATTTTATATTTAAAATAATAAAAATAAAAAGCATTTTTATCATCATCAAGTCATGTCACCATACGATTGTGAATTCAAGTTGGTAAATTCAATGCCTCGCATTGGATTAGATGATAATTTATCAATTTGTCAGTAATTAAGTTTAGATATACTCGTAGCTGCGTTGATAAGAAAATTCAAATTTTGTGTGTTATAATGTTCTGGTGCTTGGCTTATAGCGTCGCAGTGTTTTTTTTTAAACTACTACTACATTATAACAAAGTTTATAAGAATTTATATGGTGATGATGATTGTGGTGATGTTTGTTTCCGAATTCAACTGTCTCAGCACTTATAGTTCCAGTGATCTTTCGTTTAATAATCTAATTTTCTCATAAAAATTTGCAATCTCATTGAAAATATATAGTTATAATCTGTGTTAGAAATATAACTAGAATGGATTAAGAAAAAAGCAAAACCTTAATTAATTTTTACAATAATAATAAAGTCATTCTGGTTATTTTTCAAACGAAATTATTCTTCCTCAACTCGATACATTGAATCGTCGATGCCAAGCAATAGCTAATTATGTATTGGACAAAACATGCGCATTTAAATTAACAAATAACAACGCTAAGTTTAATTCAAACGTTTACTTTGTGTTTTAAGAGTGTTTTAACAGTGTCGAGTCGATACACATCCATACGTTATCCTTAGTATTGTGATAATAAATATAGATTTATTGTAAATACACAAATACCGCAAATAAATGTAATGTTGCACAACAGCAAAAGTGAAAAATTCCAATTAAATAAATAATGTTGAAAATTTTGAACTAATCGATAAATCAAAATTAGTTTACACGCTATTTATAACCTAAGAAATATTAAATAATAAACACAACGAAGTTTACGTCAATTTTTAAACGAGTTGACATTAATATTCAAGCCAAATCCATTTTTGTACAATATAGTAAACTATTGGTATTATTTTTAATTAATAATATTATTATTTTAGGATTAAAATTGTGTTTTTAACCTTCGAAGATTAAAACACCTTCGACAACCGGAAATAGAAAATTGTGTTAAGTATTTTATAATAAAAATTGTGTTATTATGAATTGATAAAATACGGCACACCACTTGTCTATGTCAAACTTGAGTTTATATTGTCGGTATTTTAAACCCTCGAAGTTTAAAAAAAAAATAACTTCGGTGCGGGAACAATATTTTTAAACTTCTTAGGTTTAAAATTTAATCCATTATTATTATTATTTTAAAACTTTCTAGGGTTTACTTTTTAATCAAATTTCGGTGTGGACCTATATGTAACCAAAAATAGTTTTGAAAAATAGACCAAAATTTTAAACCGTGTATATATATTATATATTTTTTTTAATAAATGTTTTGCAATAATTAGTTACATAAATAAATACGACTGACTTGACTTCAATCGAAATATTTTATTGAAAAATGGTTCAGTTATATATTTATATATGCAATGCGCACTTCATTTAAACAATTAACTATTATTTAAAAGATGAAACTTTATATTACACAATAATTTACATTGATTTTGATTTTATATTATTTTTAATTATCGAAAATATATTGTATATATATATTGGATAACTTCATCATTTGTTTTCATTGAAAAAAAAAAACGCTAATGTTATTTAATTAAATATTACGTTTATATATTTAATTTAATGTATGCATTTTAAATTCTAAAGTCTATATACTAAAGTAAAAAATAAAAACAATTTAACAAAATAAAACCAAAAAAAACATATTTTCAATGTCATTATCAAAAAATAAAATAAATTTATAAGTTTGTTTTTTTTTAAATTTTGAAATTTGTATTGTCTTTTAATTTACCATTAATTTGTATAGTTTTGTTAGTATTTTATAATCAATTTTTGTTTAATTCATATGTTCTTTGAGTTCTGCTGAGTATAACAACTCATCTATAAAGTACAATCGGTAGACGATTGTAACCCAATTAGTGGTTATTACGAAATATTATAATAAAATATTATATATTCAAGGAAACCTGTCGTTAGGGCAATTTAGATAATTAGAAAATGTTTGTTAAATGTATCAATTAATTAAAAATCATTTTGTTGAAGAGGTCTTCGAATTTTGTTAAAATGCAGATTAGAAAAATTATTTTATACTTCTATTGTATGTAATATGATAATATGAGCTAATATATATGATATTGAAATGATAAAAATAATTGTCTATATTATTATTATTATTATTATTATTATATTATTTTTTGTATATTCTTGGGCAATTGAAAAATGAAACAATGGTCACATCTATTGTATCTAACCGCATATTGTCTATATATGTATATGTATGTGTTTATTATTTTATATAACATCGTAAGTATAAACTACTATTATAAATAGAAGATACATTATTATTGATAATACCGCACAGACAAATCCAGACAATATTATGTATACTATAAAAAATTATTTATTATTTTTTCGAGACTTCTGTGAGTGCACCACTCTCTACATATTGCAGCAATATAAATATGCGTGTATACAATATAAAATACAGAAATTTAAATTAACAATTTTATAATTCTTTATAAATATAAATTTACACACATATTATAATATTGTGTTATTAGAATAGATATAGAGCTGTACACAACAATTTGTATTTCTATAGGTAACATTTGTTCAGCATTAAAACCTTTGTGAAACTGTGGTACAGCCAAATACCAAATAAAATACGTATATATTAAATACAGTGGCGTATGGTACACATTTATTCAACCTGTACAAATAGTAAATATTAAAACTTTTTTAAATAACCTAAGTAATTATAGTGCAATTCTCCGTAGTTGACTCCCTATATTCAGAGGAAAAAGTCCTTGACAATTTTTTAATTTAAATTGAAAATACATGTGGTGTAATAGAATTCCTATTCAATTGAATCCGTGTTCCTAAGACTGCGTAAAATTCAATGTCAAATTTCTTTACAGTGGAAAAGAAAATAACAGAGAATTTGTGACTACATATTTATAACAACATGAAAAAGCAATTTTAGGAAAGAAACTTGTACGGCCAACAATTTTTTATATATATTGTGCAATTGCTTCAATTTTAGTGTAAATACTTCTCTTTCTTACACATAACCAGTCGTATATAATGGAATCCCTATTCAAACAAAATATACACTAAAGAGGCTAATTACACTATAAAAACAAAGTTGAACTGCCTGCAAATAATTTTATACCGACGTGCATTAGTATAATATAAATATATTAATTAACGCGTCCGTCCAGTGATTCTTCCACCGTTTTTGGATTTTATTTCTCAGTACTTTTTTAAACGAAAAGATATGGCAATTGTTTGATTTTTTTTAATTTTTTTCCCTTTTTTTAATATTTTAATTTTCTTATCAAATTGGATGAGAAATAACCAAATTATCATATTATATTCCTATATATGAAATATCCTCTGTTTATTATTTTCTATTAACTTCATGCAAATTGTTCGTATAATTCAATTCTCAAACTGGAGCAAAATTGAATGATAAATTACCAAATTCTCAAGATTTCTATAATAAATTACTGATCATTTTCTACTAGCGTCATAAAAACTTTTCATATATAATCTAATTATACAACTGTATCCAAAATTTGATCAAAATTGCATCAGAAATGAACAAGTTCCAAAGTTCTCACAGAAATTTTCCGCTGACACGTAAAAAAACTCGAATTTTAACTGATAATAATACTTATACACATATTTAAAATGTAGCAAGAATATTTATATGTTATTATGAAAAGTCTATCTTATTAGCATTTTTACAACAAATTATTATGAGATCTGCATATTCAGCACTTTCACGCTGCACGCCGCTGACTAAATACAATATAAAGCCATCGCTGGCAGAAAGTAGAAAAATAAAATTTTTAGATTTTGAAAATGGATATTTTTATATAATAAATAATATAACTTATAAAGATTAGCCAAACATAATGTAATCGGCTATTTGCGTGTGCTATGCGAGACTATTGTTTTAATAGTATATTTTATTTCCTAATAATATATTTAATAAACCATCATTAACATCATAAATATAATAATATTATATATTTGTTTATATTATTTATATTCCTCTTAATAAGCATATTTATAAATATTACAATAACCGATTGTTAAAAACATCAACGCTGGGTAATAAATGCGTATTTTGAATATATAAATGTGCGATATTATCGATATTGGTTTTTGTGTAGAAACAATTTTATATAGAGAGAAATTATTACAAATGGTATAATTTTATAAACAGTAAAAATAAATAAAATAGAACGCTTTCCTTTGTACAAATATATGCATTCGCATAATGGTTTCATATATTAGTTATATTATGCGTTATATTACAATTCTTCTAAGCTGTCTTTCGAGAAGAAAATAAAAATTATATATATTCTTCGAAATAATGTGTCTCACAATTTTGAAAAAATATTTGGGAAACAATTTTTTTTTCATATACACCGAATGTCACAAAAATAACCGAAATGACGGTGGTTGGATGGGAATTAAATCAGATGAGCAAGATGAATGTTGAAGTAATTACAATTTGATTTTGACTGACTCTCTATCAGCACTTTTTATGATGTCTTTGGAATGATCAATTCGTTGCAATTTTTAGTCAACAATCAATTTTTGTGAAGCAAACTTTAAAAACGCTTTTTGTAGTCAATTGTTTCAAGTAAAATCTCTTAAATTATTAATTTTGGTATATCAAATACTATTTTTAAAAATCTCGAAATTTTTTGCGCTTATTTTGACTAAAACATCAAATTTTTATAATATTTTTTTCGGTAATAGTGGTCTACCTGGCCCTTCATCATCATTATCATCTGCCATATCGTCTCTACTGTCTTTGAATACCTCTTAAAAAAGTTTTTTTGGATATAAAATTATCACCATAAGCACCAATGTTATGGATTTCAAGCGTTTGTACCAATTTTGTTACCAATTTTAAACCAAATTGTAATGTTAGTTTTTTGTATTATTTTCGACCGTAGCTGTTATTTTACGGTGACTTAGACTGTAAGAAATGTCATGACACTTTGTCAGTTTGTTAAAGTCGGTTCATATAATATAAATCAATCAGCAGCGATAGTTATGGTGTTACCACATACATATATTAGAAAGTCATTTCGATTATTTTTCGGACACAGAGTGTACATGTGAATGTAAAAATATTTATTTTATAAAATATATTAAAAAATCATCAATAACAATAAATTTATTATAATATAATTTCATCATTATTTGCAAATTGCATTATAGGTCAAAAATATTAGTATAGTATTTAAAAATATGCAGGGTGTTTTTTATTTAACATGCCCAACTCGTTCATATCGTTGACCTTGTTTAACTACTCGTATATAAATGTATGTAGTTTAAAAATTATTCTCGTTAAAATTGAATTTTATGCAAAGTATTGACATCGTTATCGATCGATACAACATTTCATAAGTGATTTTTATGTTTTATAACCTGTATTATGTTAAATGTGTTTTTGATAGTGCATCTGCTTTTACACCATAAGTTTCCAACTAGCAAATGATGTTAATTAGCCGAAAAATAGCAAGTAAATACAGTGTTTTTCTTCAATATTCAAAATTTTGTGAACAAGATAAAATATATATTTTCACCGATTTTTAAAAGCTGTCGAATAGTACTAAAGCAAGCCATATGTGTAATTCTGTAATTTGTATACCTCATAATAAAATTATAGTTCAATTTAAAAGTCAGTCAAACAACAAAAATCTTATTGGTCTATTATAAAAACAAACACACTGTAATATTTATAATGAAAGTGAAATTTGTAAATTATTATATAAAGTATATTAACTTTTTTTTACCTTCCTTTAGTTTTTCTATATTTCTGGTACACTAATATAATTTTATGATTTATTGACAAGGAACTATACCATAAAATTTTTAATTTAATTATAGGAAATTTATTAAATGGTTCATAAAATTTTAATGCATTATTAAGTTGAATGTGAATTTAAAAAGAAATATATAACAAATTTTATTTAATTTTTAAATAATTTTTATGAAATAACAAAACAAATAATAATCCACAACATTTCTCATATAATTAAATTATAAATTTTTAAAAATTATTATCGCTATTATTATTATTATTGTATTATTTATATTAAATTATGGACATTAAAATTATTTATAAATTAAGTAAATATAAAGAGAAAGATTTATCGAAACCAACGCAATTTTAAAATTATTATTATACAAATTTCATCGGATGTTCTTTTATACAATATATATTTTTGTGTTATATTGTTTAGGTTTTTCAATGCATTTAATGTGTCATTTGAAATGTTACACAATTGAATGAATTAAATGAATATAAAAATTTACAACATAACATTTATAAAATGAAAAGAAAAAGGTATATTTGATAATTAAATTTTCCAATCATCGATATATATTATAATATGTGGGGAGAGAGAAGACATAGTAATATATTCTGCCTAATTGTATGACTCATATAAATATGATATTATGAAATAATTTTTTAAATTTAATATTTTAGTTATATAGAGTTCGCAAATTATATAATATAAATTATGCTAAAATAAAATGATGTATTATTATTTTAATTGTAATAATAATAATAATAATAATAATAATAATAATAGTAACAATAATATACTAATAAAAATGCAAATGATGATCTCAATTCTTTTATAAATATATATGCAATGATGATGATGATGATGATGATGATAATATTAAATTTTATTATTGGTAAATAAATATACTTATTATTATTATTCTTTTGTTTTCTTATAGCCTTGGCCCATCAGAAACAATTCAACGCGACATGGTTTCGCGTCGGAAAATTTTATCTCGTTCAAGAGACGATTTAAATTTAGAGCAACAATATCAACAGCAAGAAGACGAAGAGGATGTTTGGTTTCAAAAAGATAAACTATATAAGGTAAGTGCGAAAATTGTTTTAATTATTATATTATTAAGTAACTTTACTTTATTCATATATGTAAAATCAATAGTACTGCGAATATAGTTCAACAGAAGTGATATTATGTAATTGTTATTATATTTTTCTAGATTTATGCTATAATTATTATCATTTACAATATTTTATTAGAAAATTGTTTCACACTTACTTTTTCCAGTTATCTGTAGACTTTCTGTACAATATTATTGACGAAAAAATAAAACAATTTTGTATCAAAATTGAGTTGTTTCTATAATAAGAATTTGCCACATTTTTATATTTTATAATTCTATAACCAAATCACAATCATGTTAAGTATTATTATTATATGTGTAATAAATTCATTTAAAAAAATACATTTTAATAACAATTACGTTTTTACCGCATACATACATGCAATATGTACTTAATTTAATTTATATATAAATAGTATTAGTATTATGAATCACAAATTAGAAATGTTTAACCGGCACACATTGAAAATAATGGTATAAAATAAAATATTTCCTGAGAACTAAGCGTTCAAATAGAATATATAATTGGTATACTTATGTATACCTCGCTCGCTATACCTAACCTCACCATATAGACGATGATTATCAACCATAAATTCACGTACTTGAAAATTACCTATATTTATATGTGTGTGCGTATTTTACAATATATATAATATATACATTTAGTTATATAATGTAATATGGTGGTCATGTGGGCATACAATGTATTTATGTAAATAATTATTATTTTAATATATTATATTAAAATTTAATAAACGTACAGTAGCTGTTAAAAAGTATAGCTGAATAAAATATACAAATAATAAATATGTCATAAATATAAATAAATGTTATGTGTTAACGGTATAAAACATTTAAATAGTAAATATAAATAAGTGGTATATATAAAACACAAGAACATTTCAAATACGTGCATTTATGAATAATGATAAATTGTAACAAATTATAATAATATAGATATATTCCTTATATAGAATTGGAGTGCACTCTTATAGTTTTTTTTTTCTCAATAAAAAACAAATTAAACACCCCACTCCGTATCTATATCTGAAAAATAACCGGAATTGATTTGCGAAAAAAAGCAAACAATTAGTTAGTTTATAAAAATAGAAAGTTTATTCCGGTTAATTTTTAAACAGAAATATTCTTCCTCAAATGACACTCAAAACTTGTATATTATCACCTTAAGTGATTTTAAGCATTTCAAGCGTCTTATAACAACAATTAATGTTGGTTCTATGTTATTTATACATTTTTCTTTGGTTGAATTCATTCAAAAATTGAATAAAAGTTGAAAATCTAAACGAAAATTAATAGAAATCTTTCCATTTTTCTTTCAATCAAATGTTAAAATATAATATTTTTTTGGATTGATATAATAAATAGAATTAAAAAATGAATTAAATATAATTAAATTAATTATTGAATGGAAAAGTGATTGATTGCGTGTAAACACCTTTACAATTTCGTTTGAAAATGTTTTCAATTTTTTTCTGTCAACCAAAAATTGAAAGTCTAAACGATGCCTTAATGCGAATTGTATTCTATGACTTGCAATGATGGAATAGGAAATTTTAAAGTTTATTATAAAAATAATTGAATCATTTTAAATTGAATATTCATAGATTACTTATTTTTAACATTTTATGACATGTTATTGTTTTTGATAGAACTTTTTATCAAAGCAATTTTTCAACAGTCATTTTAAACATAAATTTTATTACATCGCGAAAATCGAAAGATTAAAAAAAAGCAAGTGATTACAAATCGATGTCAAACACATACATGTATAGCGACCAAACTGATGCTGCACTACTACTTACTTACTGCATGGTATTAAAACCCAGGCGCGGTTTTAGCCTTCCCCAACTGAACCTATCCACAGTTGACTTCTTACAATTCCGAATTTTAAGGATCTTAATATCACTATATTCCATATGCATGTCTCTTTGTGATCATATATCAAATCACACACTCATATAAATTATGTATACTGTAGTAATAGACTATTCAATTTAATATTATAGATCGTCTTGGCTATATACTCAATGTAGTTCATGTTTCACTCTCCAATGCGAAATACCAAGAAGGAATATTTCTTTTCAAATTAACTTCTAAATAATAACATAAAATAGTTAATAATTTGAATTTAATTATTAAATTTCAATTTTTGAAAATGACAATTAATCGCTCGTATAATCCCTCATATCAAGTTGAAATTTGAAGCGTGTATGTATATCAACTTGGAAAATAAATGACATATATACGATGTGTTGCTCGGTTTAATTGCAGTAGTTCGAGTTGTTTTTGATCAAATACATATAGAAATAATGTTTCAAACGTTACATTTTTTCAAATTGGATAACCCTTTAGCATAGTCGTTGAAAATTTTGGACTAATACATAAACCAAAATTAGTTGACACGCCTTTTATAAACTAAGAAATATTAAATAATAAACACAACGAAGTTTACTTCGATTTTTAAACCATTTGACATTAAATTTCAAACCAAATTCATATTTGTACAATATTGTAAACTATTGGTATATTATTTTTAAGTAATAATATTATTATTTTAGGATTAAAATTGGATTTTAAACCATCGAAGATTAAAACATCTTCGACAATCGAAAATAGAAAATATTTTAAAATTATGTTTACAAAATTGTGTTAATGTATTTTAAAATCAAAATGGTGTTATTATGTATTGATAAAATACGGCACACCACTTGTATATGTTATATTTTCGGTGTTTTAAACCCTCGAAGTTTAAAAAAAAAACGGTTCGGTTCGGTTTGGAAAACAATATTTTTAAACTTCTTAGGTTTAAAATTTAATCTATAATGATTTTATTATTATTGTAAAACATTCTAGGGTTTACTTTTTTATCAAATTTCAGTGTGGACCTATAAGTAATCAAAATGTACAACGGAGTATGAAAGTTATTTTATGTAATGAAAAATGATTGATTAGATTTGATTGAAATAATATTATTGGTTCAATCTCCGGACTATTGATATTGAGAAGAAAACTTTCTTTCCGCAGCAGTAAATTCTTAATTTGCTAAAGGGTATCTAACATACATATATTGTAGCAATACTATTTATATTTATAAAAAGATGGTATGGCATTACATAATATTATATTATAAAATTTCTTTCTATTATACACGCACATGTCAATTGTTTTACACAAGAAAGAAGAATACTATGCGTTGCTAAAATTTATTATAAATATAATTTTTCAAATTCACATACCCACAAAAAACAATACAAGCGTGATGATTATATTACTATTACCACACAATAATTACAAAAGCTTATCTTCTGCTAAAAAGATATGTGCTCATCAGTGGCAGATGTTAAATGAAAGGTATACAAAATAATCCCATGCGATTTAGTAAATTTAACTTATCACAACACCAAATGTTATACAATATATAATAGCATTTTTTATTATTATTATTAATATTAATATTCATGCAATATTTCTCGTCGTATATATATGTGTGTTATGTACATATACTGAATACGATATTTACAATATATGTTATAAACACGAGTACATAATATAAAATTCATATATTGTACATAAATAGTTTGGTGGAAATATTTCAAAATACAATTTCAATTTGGAAGTTTAAAAAAGGTATACATTTTTTTTTGTACATTGTTTATATACATTTTTTTTTGTAATTGTTATTATTTTCAATTATAATATAAACAAATACATGTACATATTGTACATACCTTACAATATATGAATAGTTCAACTAACTATGACTGATGGACTGATTGAATAGCATATAATAAAGTGCATCATATCGCATACATATCATAATTCATATAATAAGTTTAATATATAAATACGCGTCCACGTCTATTCATAGGTATATACAATATTATAAGAAAATAACAACAATTAATAAAATTTTGTAATAAATGTATGAATTTTATTGTATTTTCCATTCGCATTGTTTACAAATTTCAATTACAATTTTTATAAGATTTTGAAATTTATTTTTTTATTTTATTTTATTTCTGCGATTGAATAAATTAGTTTTAATAATTATTTATTATTTATGTTTTCGATGCGGTTTTTTCTTTCTGTATACATTTGATAATAATTGGTAAACACATTTTTTTATTTACTTTACAAATACTATACAATTTACTAATATTTTCTTTCTTTTTTTTTACACAAATTATTGTTGGTTTAAATTTTATTTGATTTTATAGTAAAATACAATTTTTTTTTTAAGTCTCTCATTTTTATTACTTAACGCAATTTAATTATATCACGCGAGATAATTTTTTTTTATCTTATACATTACATTATTCCAATTGTATTTCATTAATATTTTTATTGGTGTATATGTAATTTTTAATTTCCATTTAAAATATTTTTAGTTAGTCACACTGTTTAAGTGCATTAATATTATATATGTTTCGTATCGTCTATGAACACCAAAAATTATTATGAAATTAGGTTTTTTTTTTTTTATAAAATGCGGTCAAAAGTTGTTTACAATGATGAAATACGCAATGCTTTCTTTAAAAAGCGAATATTACAATAGCGTCAACTCTTTAAATTAAACGATCACAACAGTGTGTAATACATATAACGGATATAAAAATAATCACTATTTAAAAAATGTATCCAAAGTCTAACGCAAACATTATCTATTATCTGCCCTCCACATAATGTGATTTATATAAAAATTCGCATGGAAAAATATATGTCTATTATTTAACGTTACCTAGTTACCGATGTTTTTTTAATTTTAATTTAAATTTTGAACACATTTTTCTTAAAAATATTCGTTTATATATAAAATTGATATACTAAAAAATAGTGTGGATCTCGACAATTATTGAAAATAAATTTGTTAAATTTATATTTTATATTAAATTAATGCAGATATGTAAAATAGTCTATTCCAGAACCATCATCAAAAATTCATGTAGTTTCAATTCAAGCTTATGATGGCATCATTTAATATTAATCCAAATTTGTGTTGGATTACTGCACATGGGAGTTATGTTTTTTATATTTTTTTTTGTGAAATTCTTAAATATTGAAAACCAGAACAATTCTTCAGATCATTTTTTTGAAATATGACCAAATTTAACTATTCCTCAATCAATTTCGGTGAAATTCAGTATCCAGGCGTTTTTAAAAAAATTAATAACCAGGTTATTTTTTTGAAGACCGCATCACTTCCAGGAACATGACAAATTTGATTTTTGTCAACTAAATTATAGAAATGTGCAGAATGGTATATAATTATACATATACCAGCAAGCACCATACTAGCTGTTAATTTTTTCGAGTTTCATAAGGTACCACTGTGGTTAAAATTCAAGTGTTCACCTCCTATATGTATTTAATAAATTTCTAAAAAATTGGTATAGCGAAATTTGTCAGGTTTATGGAAATAAGTATAAAGTGAAAGAAAATTTGTTCTGCATATATCGATTTTCCAGTACATATAATTACGAAACGTTTATAGTTAATATTACCAAAGTGGTTTAAAAATTTTTAATTTCTATGATATGTTAATCAAAGTCTCCCTGGATGTCTTTTTATAGAAACTTATATATTCATATTTCGATTTTATTATAAATTACATATGTACATTCATGAATTTTAATTCCAATTATTCAGAATTTATGATGGAATGTTAAAGTTTATTATATTAAAAAATGTTTTTTTACATATTTTGTTTGCATGCATTTCATATAAACTCTAGTAATAGTAGAACTTAAAACCTCTTGCCATAAGGCGGACGAATGTAACTTCGCGAATGTTAATAATTTTCCATTAAAAATTATAGCTTTTACTTTCTGTGCATATGCAGAAAAAAATATCAAAACAAGTTGTTGTAAAAAATTTTTAGAAAAAATATACAATGAATTACAGTAACTATTTAAAAATTTAAAATTCACGTTTTTTTAATTGAGCGATTTTAAATATGTTCGTTTTATATATTATATTATATATGAAATTGATATAGTTCACCACATACAAACCCAACAATAAAATTAATTAATCAAAGAAATTACATTAGATTATAGTAATAATATTATAGAATATATTTGTCGGATACCGCAATGTGAAGCTTGAAAGGGAAATACTTAATTCAGAGGAAAATGTATTGTTTGCGAAAAAAATTGTGACTCATAATCAGAATTAATTTTATTAAGAAACATCAGAAAACTATTTGCTACACACAAATTTGAATGTGGAACACGTAGTGCGTGGTGAGAAATCTCTGAAAAGATTAAAACTTTTTAATATAGATAATTTTAATCATTGGTTAAATGAATAATATATAATACTTCTCTTTCTCTACTCTCTACTTTGAGTAATATATTACTCCAACTGGAGATAATAACAGCCACCAAAACATCCATGACACAGTCATGTTAGTAAATTACTTCACATATTATCATTTGTATACAAAAATTTACCAATTATATTGTTTGCAATTATGTTTCTATTGCAGTTTCACTAATCTAAAATATTTTAATACTGATTATCATTCCATTATAGTGGAAAATAAATAATATATAGAAAGCTAATAAATGTTGTTAATGTACCGTGACAGCTGTTTATACTGAAATTCCTTTAACATATCAGTAATAATATTATACTGATTGATTTTGAAAAAGGCAAAAGATTTACGGCACTCCAACCGCAGTAGATCCATTATGCTTTGCCTAGTGAGTATACTAATTGATTACTTTGACATCTACCAAGACATTCCTTTGTAATACCTCTAGGGGACATCCATCTAACATTGCAACCAAGTTGCGAGAAATTATTTCGTATTATTGGTATTTGTTTGCAATTTATATGTTTTGATAAATGCTTCATTATTAGTTCAACTATATTCTTATGGGTGAATATCCCATATTGCGTTATATGTTTGTGGAGACATTGTTAATCTCTGAATACAGCGCGTCCAATAAGCATGTCGTAAAAGATATTTACGCTTTTCGACTTTATAAACGATCGCAAGTATCCAGTTGAGTAATTTTTTTTATGGGAAATACTAAATACTTGAGATTGAATGAATGCGGTTTTTTACCGATGCGCCACTAAACCATTATTATTATATTTATAGCACAATAAGAAGATGTTGGCAAGCATCCTCAACATTTTATTATTATAATTATTAAATACAATATATAATATTACAAACACAAGAATAATATTTTAATATGTATATTTTTTACTACTATATCGTATACTCGTTGTATATGTAATTACAATAATATAATAAATAAATAATTTGCAATTGGCATTTACAAGAAGTAAAACAGTAAGTAAATGCGACTCTGAATTACGAAATTATTATAATGTATATATTTATTATAAGATGAAGAGAAGACTTATAAAAATGAAGATGTACACACATTTTTAATGTAATTATTTCATACGTGAGAATATCTAAATATCGATTTCGTATTGACTATCTACCAGATATACATATACTGTCTATTATACACACACGGTGTATATGGCTGCAAAAAATAATTGAAATATTCAATGGATTATTACAAAATAAAAATATTAATATACAATAAAAAAATATATTAATTTTATATAACTTTTAATATATTAATAATAATTTGTTTTTTCTTAATATGTTTAAATCCATATTAGTTATTTTTTAAATATTGCGATTATGTATATATTAATGACGATGAGTCTATTTAGTGTATGATTTCATGGTTTTTATATAAATTTAACTTATAATTATAAGTTAAATACTATATGAAAAAAAAAACAATATTTTTTTTTGTAGCAATTTGTTTTACCTGTCAGATTTTCTTTTTTTTTTGTTTTGTTTATTATTTGATGATTTTTGGTGCAATATTTATTACATTAGGCACATTATAAGTATAAATAGACTTAAATTTGTGTTGTAATCGCATATATATTATTTGTAATTGGTACATATACATTTGTATTTCTTCTCTATATATACGAATATAATTATAATGATCATGATTAAATTATATAAATAATTTATTGAATAGAAATAATTTAATTTATTTAATTTTTTTTTTTTACATTTTTGCACTTTGACTTTTCAAAATTATAGACAACGTGAATATATAGCAAAAAAATTAAATTATAGTAAATAAGATATAAAAAAACAGCAAAAAACACCGCATCAATAAATAAACCGGTCTTTGATCTATTCACAAATTATCAATATAGTATTGAATTTTAAATTAACAGTCGTTTGACTTATACAATTGCTATAATTTTAAGCATTATATCGGTATAATTTTCAATGATTTAAAAAATTTTTCTATAAAGAAATTCGTTTAAATAAAAAAATTAAAAATGTTTAATCCAATTTATCATAATAATAATAATATATTTGCCTGAAATCAAAATTTATGGAATTCATTTAATTTCAGTAAATATATACCGCAAACACCAAACATTGTAATTTTAATGTGTAGTTTATATATAGAAACCGATTCAAGTTAAACTAGTTTTACTGTAAACCACAAATAATTATACAAGGTGTCTGTATATCAGTGGCGTGCTGGCCATTGATGCAACGGATGCATTGCATCCCTAAACGTTTTCATTTAAAATATTTAAAAAATAATTATAATTTTTCATCAGAATATGTTAATTTTATAGTATGTAATTTTTTAAAGTATAGTCTAAACCATAACAAAAATAAGTTCATATAAAATCCTATTAAAATTAATTCCTTCATAATAATTTCTTTATATAATCCTTCATAATACCTTATGCATCACGAAATATCTAATGTATGCATATATATATAGTATACGCGTTAACACTACTAATGCCAATTTGTATGTATATCATATATACAATAATATATTCAAAGTATCAAAATGTATTTGATTTAGGCTACTCTGTGTAAAATCACACTACATAGAATTCTAGTGAAGAGATGTTGTAGGAGAATATATTTAAATCAAACCAAATTTCTTTAGTTCAGCGTTAATGTTAACACAGCACAGTCTAAATCAAATTCAATATCAAACCCGATATATGGGAATTTTTTTTTTCAAGCTTACTCCTCAATATTATTACCATATATTTGATTCGTTTGACTTGAATCAAAATATATGTATATATGTAGTTATTGAGATGCTATTAAATTGTTTCCTTATATGAAATTATCCATTGCCATTTACTGAAGAATTATTATAAAGTTCTGTGAAGTTTGAATGCGTATAAAATATTTTTATTTACACGTATCCACAAACATATTTGTTTTGTATAGTTGTATTGTTTTATATATGAAATTCAAACTCTTGGTAGTCGTGGTGAAAGGTAATATAACTAGGGGTCTCGACATGATTTTTTTTTTGCATCATGCTGCAAAGATGAATCAATGAAAATTATTCCCGCTCTCTGAAATTTGCGTCTTGATGCAAAAATCTTCAAATATATTATTTAAAATTTAAAATTTATTAATAAAAGTAAGTATGAGTAATTATTAATTTCAACAATTACATAATTTAAGTGAACCTTTCTTACTTTAATTTAATATTTAATGTATGGGTTATGTTTTTCATGTGATATTCTCTTCACCAAAAGTTTTTTCAAATGAAAAATCATATCGCAATTGAGCCTATATAAAAACAGTGACAATATATAATTTGCAACATGATGCAAAAAACATTAAGTCGAGACACGGCGTAAGATAATATTTGGTTTATTTTACCATATATTATTTTGATTTGTTTGATGAGACTATTCTACGGACTTTTTCTTTGCTTTCATTTAGGATTTTAAAAATATTTGATATTATTATTATGGGTTAAGCCACATGGCAACCGAACGAACATAATAAACATTTTTTTCTAATTCTTAGATTAATAACAGTTTTGTGTCACTAATTTTTGATAGAACATAATTTTAATTAATATTTTCTAAAAGGTTATTTTAGATTATTTTTAGAAAAATACTTTTATTGTATTATCAAAAAATTGAATAAAAATGGTTTTTTCGGATCATTCCATTTCAATTTTGCATTCGTTTAGAAGAAATGATAATTTTTATCAAATTTTTTGTTAATAAAAGTATTTTTTTACAATAATTTTAAAAGAATCCTAGCCTAGCCTTACGATTTAATTTCAAAGAAACATGCGTGTGGAGACAATTTAATTTTAATGCAACTCTGTGCCGGTGTTATCAGAACATAAAACTCAAATATTTAAATTTTAATGAATATATTTATATAAATATGGATTTTATTTCATTTGTAGTAAAACATATTTATAAAATAATGACATAAATGAACAAATTTAGCACACAAAATGTTTACGGCCGACACTAATCGTCATTTCCACTTAAGGGGTTAATTAAAATAATTATTTCTATTATAGAATTAGAAAAAAATGTTTATTCTGGTCGTTGGTTCTGTTACCATGTGGTTTACACCTATGTATTATTGATTTTTTTTGGTATTGACCCAGCTATTTCCTGATTTATTCTTGGGTGCATCCATTGAAATAGTATTCACTGCACGCCACTGCAGTATATATATATATAATAAATACTAAATGTGTATAATATAACATAATTTTGTCTTCTGCGTATATATTGTGACAAATAACAATGAAAAATATATATATATACTACAATTTATTATAAAGTAATACAAAAATAAAACAGAAAAAAAAAAACGATGATTACATAAGTGAGAAATAAATATAAGATTTATACAGACGATACGAAATATGAAAAATTATTATTAATTTGTTAGAATACTATTTTTAGAAAATTATTTTATATATACGAGCACATATATCCATATTTTTTATGATGAGGTTTTTGGTTACCTTGCGCGGTTTACTTTATATAAATAAATTTATTACAAATCATTGTACTCACATACATATAGATAGAGGTATACCACATATAGGTATATAATATATATATTATATATATATAGTAATAATAATAAATTGATGTCAAAATACTTTAACATTATTTTGATTTTATCATTCCGATATGATTTTATGAAATTTACTAATTAACTTTATATAATTATCTATTTTATATACCATATATACTCGTAATATGGTGTATTAACAAATAGTCTATTATTTGAATTTTCTTTCTTTATACAATATATAAAACTTATTATTATATGTATATTATAATTTAACATTGCTTACTCAACTGCATTTTATTATAAATATATGCGGTATATTAGTATATAGCTACCACATAAATATAAAATATATTAACCATTATTATCATTTTAATTATTTTTCTATGATGCATTTTATATATGGTGTATATAGTAAAAAAAAAAACCAGTAGAAAGTGAAACTAATTGAATGGAAAATTTTATTTTAATGTTTTATAACAACAGAATGAATGGATTAAAAAATATACGTATATATAAAACTATGATATAAAATTTCGTTCCGTGTATTTGATAAAAAAGGAATTATTAATGAAGAATATAAATACAGTGTATTATTATTATAAATATACCATTATAAATTGTTATTTATGTATATTGTATAATATTGTATATAGACTTAAGACGTATTTATGTATGTATGGAATATATATTTTATAGACGAGTTATACTTACCATAAATACGAAATTATTTTTAATTTTATTTACACGTTTTTAAGTTTGTGTATATATACGTTTAGAAAAGCAAAAGCGATAGATAAAAAACACAAAATAAATAATAAAATTTGTATAGTTTTATTTTATTTTATACATTTTTATAGAGGTATATTATTATTAATTAAGTAATTTTATAAATTATATAATAAAATATATTGTACATGTTTGGTATTCAAGTAAATATATATTTAATATAAGAAATAATACAGATCGACCTCATAAAAACAAAGTATAAGATTAATTTCGTGTGGTGTGAATTCGTGCTGTTCAATATATATATGTATATATATGGAACTATATTGAAAATGAGATAATCACCCATATAAAAATAATAGATTTATGAAAACATCTGTCTTTCGATAAATGCAATCCATTGGTTGAATTGTTATACACTCCCTTGCGGAGTTATTTACCAACTTGTCTGTAATGAATATATTTGGATATTGTATATTGTGTAGTATATGCGGAATACGATAGAAAAACTAATACTTGAAATTACATTAATTAATCATTGAATAGCGTCCAACACCATATTTTCAAAGATATCCTTTTCTCATTTTATTCCATTGACGAAAAAATGATCACCCAGCAGAAAAATTTTAGTATTAAAATAAAGATCGAAAAATTTCCTACGAAAAATAGCGGAATTGAACCCGCTATATTTCCTGATTAATCATATATATTATGGAATAAAATGAAATGTGGTGTTGGAAGCTATTCAAAGATTAACAATGTCTGCACACACATAACTATGGGCTAATCATCCATATAAAAATAATAGTATTATGAAAACATCTATCTTTCGTTAATTACAATACAATTGGTAAATTGTTGTATACTCCCTTGCGGAGTAATTTACCAACTAGGCCGTAATGAAAGGTTTATTCGATGACATAAAGCTCCGCTTCCAACAATATATAAAAAAAATAGGGAGAAAAGAGAAATATCGCGTTGAAGCATAATCAATACTCTGCGATATTTGTCGTTTGATTGATTGGATTAATACTTTATATAAAAATCAACTCCATATCGAACACAATGAATTCATCAATCATCATTTGTTTATATGAAAATCTGCAAGCGGGATATATTACATATTATGTGAATTTCTCGATGGAAACAGTTTTTGATTATATTTTTTTTTTTTTTTTTTTTTTTTTTTGTGCGTGGGTAGGTAAAAATCTCAATAGACACCACGAGGAACGCGCGCGTTATCCTGGTGGTAGTGTGGAACTCTAATCCACTAAAAAACCTCCCAAGAGCATGAACATCCATATTTGAATGTCAATACTACTACCTATTACAATCTAGTCTAAAGACTAATAAGCAATTTTATTTTGTTGATTTGTTTAGGATACTAAAAGTTTATCCAGCGATTCATTTTAGTTTTGTTCGATTATAGTATTATGCCAATTCAAAAGGTTTTATCCTTTTGAGTCGTCTTGTTATATTTGAGTTGTCTATTAGCCTGTAAGCCTCAATATTCACATGTGCCCGTAGTCTTCTTTCGTGACCCTGTGCCATGTTTTTAATTTCGTCCACCACATTATCTATTTCTAGATCCCTATGTAGGTTTTTGTTGTTAATGTACCAAGGTGCATCTACAATATTTCTGAGCACCTTATTCTGGAATCGTTGTATTATATTTATATTACTTTGTTTGGTGCACCCCCAAAGTTGCACACCATATGTCCAAATAGGTTTTAGAATTTGCCTGTAGAGCAATAATTTATTTTCTATTGTCAAAGAAGATGTTTTTCCTATTAACCAATACATTTGTCTATAACGTATATCCAGTTCATCTCTTTTCTTCTTCACATGTGTTTTCCAACGCAATTTAGCATCTAAAGTCATGCCCAGATACTTGGCCGAATTAGAATATGGTATTTGCAGATTGCCAATAAATATAGGCCTATATACAATCCTTTTATTTGTGAAGTCTACGTGAACCGACTTTGTTTCGTTTAGTTTCATTCTCCATTTTTTGGTCCAGTTATCTATCTGTGTAATAGCCACCTGCAGTTTCGCGGTTGTTTCTTCGTTAGTGTCCCCAACAGCCAGGATGGCAGTATCATCAGCAAATGTTGCTATCAAGTTGTTTTCCATCAGTGGAAGATCACTAGTATACAATAAATAAAGTATTGGTCCAAGTACACTTCCCTGAGGTACTCCCGCCTTGATTTGTTTTAGCTGAGAAATGGCTCCATCCTGTTTTATTCTGAAGTATCTTTCTGACATGTAAGATATTAATATCTCTGCAAACCGTGCGGGTAGCATTTTTTGTAACTTGTGTATTAAACCCTCATGCCATACCTTGTCGAAGGCCTGTGCCACATCCAGAAAAATTGAGGAACACACCTTTTTTTCTTCTAGTGCTCTTTCGATCAAATCCGTTATTCTGTGTACTTGATCAATCGTTGAGTGTTTGTCTCTAAAACCAAATTGGTGATCCGGTAATAATCGTTTACTCTCAATGATTGGTTTTAGTCTCTTTAAAATAAGTTTTTCAAATAGTTTTGATAATATTGGCAATAATGAAATTGGCCTATAAGATGATGCCTCATGAGGTGGTTTGCCAGGTTTATTGATCATTATTACCTCAGCCACCTTCCATATATTTGGTACATGTTTTATTCTGAAGCAGGCATTAATGATATTTCTTAGATGTGTTATAGCTTTCCTGGGTAGCTGCTTCACAACCTCTCCCGTAATTAGATCATACCCAGGAGCCTTCTTCAGTTTTAGGTTTTTGATTTCATTTATTATTTCAGTAGTCGACGTTGGTTCCATATCCATATCTACATTTTCATTTTGAATATGCCGCACCTCCCATGACTCCTCGGCCCGACTATCAAGTGGTTGGAAAATATTTTCAAGATGTTCCGCAAATCTTTCCACTTTTTCTTCTTTATTTCTTTGATTATATAGGCACATTATTTATTCAAATTTCAATAGTAATATTTTTTCAATTATTGTGGTATAATATTCACACCGGTAAAACCAACGTATACGCAGTGTTTTCTCGTCCAATTTAAATATTAATGCTTTATTTCGAAAATGCACAATATTATAATAAATAATTATAATATGTATTAAAATTGAGAAAAAAAATACTGTTGTTATACCAATTTCATTTTGGCATATACAAATTATTGACATATATAAAACCTTCATTATAATTATATTTATTTGCATTGCATGCGATTTTCAATTTTAATTTAATAAATAATACATCTATTATGTGCATACACATATAATTTTTAATATGCCGCGAGTTAATTATAACAGAAAACAAAAAAAAAATCTCTTAATTAATTACTTAATTCAATTTATAATTTTCTAATTAATTAAATTATTATTGTTTATAGAAAAATATTTCTTATAATTAAATAATGTATTTTTTAAAAAAAATGTATAATTAATTATATTATTTCTTATATTATGTGTATATGTAGAGAAAAAAATATTTAAATATCTTAGCAAAAATATTGTTAAAGTGTTATTAGCATAGAATAAATTTATAAATAATATATGCAAATAATAAACTAACTATAAAAGATCATATGTTAGCAAATATTTTATTTATATTATTTTATAATATAGACATTATGTTGTATTACGTATATATAGAAAAATATATAGCACAGTCGAGTTTTATAGCGCATATTTAATATATTTATAAGTAAATGCAATTTATAATAATAATATTATAGAAATAGTAAACGTCCTTGCACATTTATTTAATTATATATATATATATGCACTTTTACTTTACCACTTTACCATTACCATTCACCGCATTATATATATTTTGTATATTAAATATGACTATACTTATGTATTAAATATATATTTATAAGTTACTATACCAACGGCAGCGCAGCATAACCAGAAAACCAGAACACTTAATTTTTTATTTACCATTTATAATATTATATATATCTTATATGTAATTATGTATATTATAGTGTATATATATATACCCTACTCTATATACAACATATATTATTTATAGTATAATATTGCAAATTATCATGTTTTTCAATTGACTGAAAATTATGTTTGTTGCAATATTTTTATGCTCTGTAAAACAAACCAAGTCTTTATGAGAAAAAAAAAATTAAAATTAAAGAAATATAATATTATATTCTTTATATATTTTACGTTTACATTTTTTATTTTATTAGATATACAATTCTTAAATATATATTATAAAATTATATGCGGTATTGTTTCAAATAATTTGTCAAACATATGTTTTAAAAATGAAAAAAAAATATATAATAATAATTAAAATTAAAAAACGAAATAAATGTAGGTCAAATAAAATAATTTCATATTCTTTATATATTTTTTATAACATATAACAGGCCAATTGAAAAGTCCCCGGTCTACCATAGTAAAACACATTTTTGATTTTATTATTCAACATAGTTGCCTTCGAGGGCGATACAGCGATTATAGCGATCTTCCAACTTTTCGATACCATTTTTGTAGTACGATTTGTCTTTTGCTTCAAAATAGGCCTTAGTTTCGGCGATTACTTCTTCATTGGCGCTAAATTTCTTTCCAGCGAGCATTCTTTTGAGGTCTGAGAACAGGAAAAAGTCGCTGGTGGCCAGATCTGGCGAATACGGTGGATGCGGAAGACAGCTTTCTCATGTACAAATATTCGTGAATGATATGATATACACGTTCAGATGATATTTTCACAATGTCTGCTATCTCGATCAACTTCACTTTATGGCCATTCAAAATTGTGAACTTTTTTGATGTTTTCGCCGGTGACAGCCTCTTTTGAGCGTCCACTGCGTTCGCCGTCTTCGATGCTCATTTCACCACGTTTAAACTTAGCATACCAATCAATGATGGTTGATTTTCCTGGTGCAAACCCCGGAAACTCTTTATCAAGTCAAGATTTTGCTTCAACTGTATTTTTTCCCTTCAAAAAGCAATATTTTATCAGCACACGAAATTCTTTTTTTTCCATCTTTTTTCAAATAACAAAAGTAGCTACACTCACAACGCAATATCTCACAAACTAATGTTCGAACTGCTGTCAAATTTTGACACGTATCGTTTGAAGGTTGGTACTAACTAAAAATCATATGGATTTAATACTAGCACTGCCATCAGTGTGTCAGACCGGGGACTTTTCAATTGGCCTGTTATATATTTATATGAGTAAAATAATGAATGTGGTAAACGGCCTTTATTTCTTTATACCTACACGAGAGTATATATATAAAATATTGTATAAAAACCGTAATAAAGTTAGTTAATTATGTATAAATTTAAAAATATTATATGAATTTATATTTATTTATTTTTTTTTTTTTTAATACTATTGATTTGAATAATTTTTAGTTCAAGAAATATATTATAGTATCGTGTATTTTTATTTTTCAATTGAGTAATTTTTGAATTTTTAATTCAAGTACATATCAATTAAAATGTGTGTATGTGTATGATTTATATTTATTTTTTGGTTAATTTTGTGTTTAAACAATAAATAAAATAAATATAAATACAATGTTTTTTTTTTTAACAGAGATTATATACGAGAATTGAACTGATATAAATTATATATTCAAAAACCGAATACATATTAAATATAAATATATTATTATATAATAATACTGTATACTATTGAAGTATTTTTTAAACTATATCACGTTTTATTATTAAAACTATTTATATTTATACACAGACACAGTAACATATAACAATAAATATTGTTTACTTTCATTGAATTTTATTTATAAACAATTTAAAATATACAAAATAATAAACTAAATATAATTTAATTTTATAATGCACAACGAATAATATGCATGCAATCAGACAATATATTTATCGATGGTTTCTTTTAAAGTTAATTTAATTTTCTATACGCATAGCAACAAAATATATATGTGATCGATTTTCTATTAAAATGTAAATATAAATGCGTATAAAATGTAATTTATAAAAAAAATTTAATTGAATAAATTGTAGTAAGAAAACGACACGACACTTGAATCATATTAAAATGTGTATATGTATTATAGTTATTTGATGTTTTACTAGCAAAATGACTATAGTCTATCTATTTGCATATTATTTATACCACATATGCACATTATTGCAAAGAAATTTAAAAATTATTAATAATATCTAAATAGAAAAGTATTTATTTTATGTTAATGTTTTAATTTCACTTCAAATGTTGAATTAAATTTTAATGTGAAAATCACGAGTATATAATAGTTTTTCATCCATTAGAAAATGTCAATTATAATATACAGGTCCAAATATCTCGTTAAATCGATGTCACGATGGTCATAGTAATATGGAAAAAGCCGAATTATGCTGAAATTCAAATTAAGCGGAGATTATATATATAATAAGTGGATCTGATATAGTGAGGCATAATAGTTTCCAAAAAATAAACAATATAAAAAGCTGCAAATTTTATAATTGTTCATTTAATACATTATGAAGAAATTTGGAAAATGTATATATTGTATAATGGGATGATAAGAACGGTTCCTTATGAAGATATTATTATTAAATGTTGTACGCAGGTGGTTTACTGTTTACAATTTGCATTATAATAGGTGAAAGACTGATCGAATTTATCAGGATTCATTTAATTATGAGTAAATTTTCTGGAAAATCGATTTTCCTGAATTATCAAATTTTCTAATTACGAGCCACAATTTAATTGGAAAATTGACTATATTTTCTGAATGCGTGAAGTAATTTTAAAAATTTCTTCTAGAAAAGACTGGAAATTGATTAAATTTTGTAATTATGTAATAAATTTTTTTTTTTATTTTTTTTTCAAGTGGAGTTTTATTGTATTGGTAGTGAATTTAGGAAAAATACATGTGAACTTTAATTTATTATCACGAGCCGTCCATGCCAGCGATACTATTTTACATGAAATCACAGTGGCCGTGTAGAATAATTGAATTTACCGCAAAATTAAATGAACCGATCGTCGACTAAACAAGAGTTGGCCCGCGTGATAATACATTTTACTATATGTTCATTATAAAAAATTTATATATTAATAGTTAAGTTAAGCAGTCTAAAGTGATAATTTTTATGATGTATTCTCCATGAAAATATATCATATTTTCTTGTTCCATTTACAAGATATGCGTATAATATATCGGAATTTTTTTCTAAAAATTTGTAAAACTTTGTATGAACTATGCGAATGTTATTCTTAAATAATCATACATATAAATAAATGATTTTGATAGCTAACTCATTTGACACGGCTGATACATACGTTTTTGTATTACATTAATTTTAAAATTTAAATTAAACAAAACATGGAAAACTATTTCTGGATGGGTGATTAATTAATAAATTGTATTCTATATACTATAGATATCAAGTACCTTATTAAATAATGCATACGGTAGTTTTAGCAACACTAAGTCGTTCAGTGTAACGCTAATTATTACTAATCTTTCATAAAGTATCTGTTACAATTCCTGAATTTTAAATGAGAAAAAACGGATATTTTTGAAAATATCATGTTGTTGAACACTATCCAAGGATTACTGCAATGTCTGGACACAAAATTAATGTTTAATCCACTCATAAATAAAAAAAAATTTAAATAACGAAACAAGTATTATACATTTCGATCAATCACAGAGCAATTGTTTGGTAAATTGTTCCTATGCGGAGTAATCTACCGTAACTTGATAGTATAATAAAAGTTTGGTACAGATCGCTCATAAACCATGTGATTTTAAAATTATGATGAGTTGTATTAGTTAATTACGTAATACCTGCATATATTAAATACCAATGATCATTACTGGCTTCATATAAAAAAATTAAATATGCATACAATAATACAATAATAACTCATGGCCCCCCCCTCACCCACTTTTGAAGCCAAGCGATATTTTTTATTATATATTTGAAATATTATTGATTTAAAAATATATTAAAATCAATAATAAATTTTAATATTGTAAAAGATAAATATTTTTAAGATATTTATTTATGGGCATTTCGTATTTTATATTGTTTAATATAATATTATATATCTGTGTGTATACATACCGATGCAGCGTATATAATAATGATGTACGTTGCTGCATTTTAAAATATGTATAATATATATATTAGATGTGGTTTGCAAAAATTCACAAGGTAAAAATCCTCTTTAAATCCACATATACGCAACATTATATTAAAAGATAACCATACGTAAATTCATTACATCTAAATATTATTTATATTCATATTTATGTGTAAAGTGCACATCTGCATATGTTGATTTTATATTATCTCGTTAAATACTTTATATAGAATATTATATTGTATTTATTATTATCATAAAAAAATCAAAAACATATAATAATATAATAGAATTATATATATTTATTATCTACACCATATCAATACAAAATGCATATATATAATTTATAAAACAATAAATATATATAATATTCTTCTACGTTTTTTTTTGTACATAATAAAAATAACTATTATATACTTAACTTAACATATTATAAATATAATGTATTATTTATACTATTTATTAAAGATGATATTATATGGTAATATATATTTATATAAAATAATATTGATGATCTGTTATTCTATACGCAATTGCTTTTTAACACATATTATATATTGAATGAGATGAGATGCTTTGCATTTTTCCATTCATTGTGCATATGCATGCGATTTATATTTTGTATGTTGTTTTTTTATTATATGTAAATATTGTATATGCACACGCAAAGTACATAATAAATGTATAATGAAATTGAAAACTACTTTCATTTTTATTGTATATTTATTTTATGTACTGAATTTATTTATATTTGTGTCTGTTTTTTATATATGCGGATATGTGTGTGTATGTATTTATGTGTGTTTATTAAATAAATATTGTAAGATTAATAATTAATTAAATTATTGTAATAAAAATACCAAATTATAATTAGAAATTCCATAAGTTCGTCGCTTAAGTCTTTTGTTTTCCATTTCATATAGAAATGACATAATTTTTTTACATATGTATGTAAAAAGAATGCATATTAATTTGTATGTATACGTGTGTGTATGTGTGTGTGGGTGTATGTGTATTAAATAAATATTGTAAAATTAATAATTAATTAAATCATTATAATAAAAGTATCAAATTAAAATTAAAAATTCCACAAGTTCGTCGCTTAAATCTTTTGATTTTTTATCATATCGAAATGACATAATTTTAGTATATATAGAAAAAGAAGACATATTAATTGGTATGTGTCTGTTTGTATATATGCGTGTATGTTTGTGTATGTATTAAATAAATATAGTAAAATTAATAATTAATTAAATCATTATAACAACAAATTGAAATTAAAAATTCCACAAGTTCGTCGCTTAAGTCTTTTGTTTTTTCTCATATCGAAATGACATAATTTTTTTGTATATATAAAAAGAAGGCATATTGATTTGTGTGTGTCTATTTGTATATATACATGTGTTAGTGTGTATGTGTGTGGGGGTGTGTGTATGTGTGTGTGTTTGTATTAAATAAATATTGTAAGATTAATAATTAATTAAATTATTGTAATAAAAATACCAAATTGAAATTAAAAATTCCATAAGTTCGTCGCTTAAGTCTTTTGTTTTTTTCTCATACAAAAATGACATAATTTTTATATATTTGTATGTAAAAAGAATGCATATTAATTTGTATGTGGCTGTTTGTATGCATACGTGTGTGTATGTGTGTGTAGGTGTGTGTATTAAATAAATATTGTAAAATTAATAATTAATTAAATCATTATAATAAAAGTATCAAATTGAAATTAAAAATTCCACAAGTACGTCGCTTAAATCTTTTGTTTATTTTTTTTCATATGAAAATATAGTGATTTTTGTTTTATTGAATTTTGAAGATATTAAAATAAGTTAAAATATTTTTATACTATTAAATTTGTATGACATAGATATATTGGTGAATAATAAACCGAAATTTCGTAATTATAATCAAATTTTATTTACATTACCCATAAAAGTGTAAACAAATATTAGCAAAAATAGTGACATATTTAAGAAAAGGTGTTTCGTTTTTATAAAAATATATAATCTGTGAGAATATAAATTCAACGGAAGTTATAGAATTTTAATGTTTAGTCTCTGAGGTAATCTTATGGTTCATATTAAACATTAGACATGTTGCTAATAATTGATGATATTATTATAAGAATAAAATAATAGATGTTATAGATGGCCATTAAATGATGGGCTAATTATTAGAGTATGCGGCGAATTATAAATTTCGATATTCAGTTATAAATTGTTGAATGTTGCCAATAATTGATGTGACACCCTATGTAATATAATATTAAAGTTTTCTGATTTTAAACTTGATTTGAAAATTATGATTATAAGATAATATTAATATAATTCTCTAACTTATTTTTATTTCTATATATCCAATATCAGAAATTTAATATAAAATGAAGTAAATATATGTGCATTAATTTATTGACGCCATATCAAATTAAAATTTTTTATTATCACAATATTATATAATGTAGTTTTATAGGCTAATGAATATTATTTTCTTATTTAATTGTTTTGTAATTAATATATACACACACACCCACACACATTATGGATGACCCCAATAACTAAGATATATGTAATTTAATATATTTCTAAGCAAATAAATAATCCTTTAATATCACTCTTCTGATGGTATTGTTTTCACATTACATTAAAATTATTCCAAAAATAAATAAAATAAATGAAATTACAATTAATAGTAATATTAATTTCCTTGTTTCTTACTATTATAATATACATTATCAGATTTCATTGTCGTATAATTTCAATATGTATACAATATTATTATAAAATTAAATAAATTTTCACACACATCTACAAAGAAAATATAATATATTGTAGTGTTATACAATATTATATAATAAATAAATTGAAGACAAAAAAAAAGTATATTTCAAAAATAAAAATATAATTTTTTTTGCCTTCATTTTTAAAATAATAATAATAATAATAATAACGTATGAAATTAAAAGAAGCGAAAAGTAAATTTTAGAAATGAAACACAAAATTCACAAAGAAATAACTTAAAAAAAATTGCACATAATATGAATTATGCAATAACATATCGTTCGTGTTTATTTTATATTGTACTAATTGCAGCAATACACACACAGACAGACACAACGATTCGATTGAATTGAAATTTAAAGATGAGAATAAAAATAAAATATATATTATTTTATTTGGCAAAGGTTATGGTAGTGGAATTTTCCTTATTTGGGTCATTCATAGTATTTCTCTCTTTAGATAATGTTAATCTGTGTTTAAATATTTTGGGTAACTATCAAACCAATTATGGACGCTATTATCCATTACAGGTTTTGCTAATGATTTATAATTCTTGTTCCGATTTTTTATTGGGTGACAATGTAAATAGTAATGATTTTGCATTTAAATTTTATAATAATGTTGATGTGCCAATTTTGAATTTTTGAACTTTCGTCTGGCTAGGTGGTTTCCTTTTCTGGCATTGGTAATCACCAAGTGGCGGATGTTTACTGTTTACCCAAAAATTTTGGCGTTCTCACTATGAATTTACTATGGGAATTCGTTAATTTGCAGCATTGTGTTACCGTACATTGTTGTTGTGTGATGGCTGGATTATATATAAACGCATTTTTCTTGTGATTTAACCATTTTGAATACATTTTTTGTTATCTTTATATATTAATATTTTTACTGAAAAACGATATTGTCACACATTAGCATTTAATGTAATTAAAACCAAGATCCATCACATGTTATCACTTTTGCCAAGAATTTTGGGTAATTTTCAATAGCATTAAAATTTTCAATACAAACATTTTCACGAGCTTCTTTTTGTTCGATGGTGAGAATTTTATGCATCATTTTCCCACAAACTGTTTGCATATTAAAATTGTTATTCTTACGCATTCTTTACCCATTCCTACAGTTTCAGCGCACGAACAGTTAACCGATGGTCAGATCGAATCAGATTACCGATTTTTTTCAATGCTTTAACCGTTTTTGTAGTGGAATGGTAATCCGGGTGTACATCACTCAAAATCCAGCGCAAATGATAAATATTCATTTCCATATACGTTTCAGTAGCGGTTTTTTAAAAATTTCTTATGAAATTTCATGACAATCCGTTTCACTAATATTAAAATATTTACCCTGAAAAAAAAAGTACTCGGATCCAATTAATAAGTAACGTCAAAACAATGAAATATTAATTAATTTTGCTCCAAGGAACATGGTTCATTGTTAAAATGAAATAACATTTATTAAATCAACGAATAATTTTAAAGAATTGTATAATTGTTTTGATGAATATTATTCATTTTTTCAACGTGTTCTGTTTAATAACTTATTATTCTGCGAATTAGTTAATTAATGATCGCGAATTCATTCATTCAATAAACAAGTACATTAAGATAATTTTGAAAAATGAAAAATATTAATGAATTATTCATTGAAACATTCATGAAAAATGGACTTATAAACGCTATTCATTGAAATTAAGTACAAATTTATTTTCAGTGTATACACGTAGAACGCAGTTAACTGGTTAATTTAATATAATTGATAATAATTATGTGTTGTGTTATAAACATTATATAATACAATATATTAATAAAAAATTTCATGACACACTGTCATTACTGATTGACTTTGTTATTAAAAATATACGCATACTTTTCTCTTAATTTATACACACATGAATGACGTTCGGTCATAAATATATACAATCGCAATAATATTGATTTGTAAAAATTATTTGTTGTTTTAAATTAGATATTATTTTTTATATTTCCGTATTATGTAGCATTTTCGCTTAACACTATTTGCGAAACGTGAGCCTGTAAATGTTCATATAAATTATTATTATATATTAAATAAATATATCAATATCAAAAAGTCAAATGGAAAATAAAATACAAATACGAAGAATTTTTATGCAGGAAAAAGATTTATAGTTTTGAAAATATTGCACCTTTTCATGTATAATAAAGTGTTAAGAAACGTAACATTAAACTCTTATATTGGAAAATAATCATTTTTATAATAATGACAATTACAATACAGAAATACCGCATTAAATCATAAACAATAAATTGTGTGTATAGAGGGACAAGGATATTTAAAAATTATTATGATATACATATATGTTTGGAAAAGGGCAATGGTCTCATAACAATTGTCGAATAAGGAAATTGTATATACATTTTTAATGATTTATTATTAATAATAATAAATTATTTTTATTTTCACTGGATATACTAAAAAATATATAATTTGATATTTATACAATTTTTTATGCTCTTTTACCTATATAAGCATTAAGGAAATATACATGAAAGTTGAGACAATCATTGATATAAATTATATATTACACGTTTCACTACATAAACATTTTATATAAAGGAATGAAAATAAATGTAATAATGAATGACGAAGACTTTCCAATAAATATTTGATTTGGTTTAATGCTTTTTTTGCTTTTGATTATTTATTTTTTACTTTACTTATAGGTATATTTGAATTTGTTTTTGCTTTGCCGTGTATTGCATTCAATTTATATACTTTTATTTATAGTATGACTATCGATCGATAAATTGTGTTTGTGTATAGATACGTTTTAACTTAATTTAAATAAACAAGAAAAGAGAAATATTATGAAGATGAATATTTGAATAAATATTATTATTAAAAATTTTACATGAAATAAGAGAAATTATATGTAATTTACACACAAACAAAATTAAATTTTACATAATATCGTTCGTTATATTTTATTGTAACAAAAATATATAAATAGAAATAGTTTTTGATTTATTTATAGTAATTTGTCTCTGTGATATATTTTAATAGAAATATTTTTGCATAAAAAAGAAATTTATTTGAATAACAAATTGAATGGATTTAATAATCAAAGTATTGTTAGCTATTAGCTATTGGATTTTTCTCACAATTTATTGCATGTAATTAATACTTCTACATCAATCTATTTTTTACTGCTTCACAGGAACTGCAAAGTACTCGTAAAGTTAGTCCCTGTCAAGGATTTTCTAATGTATTTGAACTGGTTTTACAATATGTGGTAGAAGATTGGCATGCAGCAGATTTACTTTTCCATATCTAATGGTCTATTCCGGTAGTTTTTCCTTCAATCCTCGCATTGTACCTCAATTTTAAACACACCATTAACATATTCCGAATTTATTATGATCAAAAACTGACACCGAAAATATTCTACAGAAATATTTGTTTGTAATTTTATAGCAGTTAAACTGATATATAAATATATGGGAATTAGGTATGGCTGTGTAAGTCAATTACACACATAATTTCAACAAAAAAACAGTTTAGCTTACTTATACATATTTATATAAAAATGCATAATTTAAAATTAATAATGTGCAAATTGAAAATTTTCTCAATATCTTAATAAGTATAAACTGTTAAAAAAATTCTAATCAAATATATGTATGGGAATTCAGAAAAAAGAAAAAAACATGAGAACAATTTTATTTATCATTTACATAAAAAAAACATTATTTAAAAGCTTTATTTGTCATCACAACACACACAACACACCGTGCATACAATAAAGAAATTATCAAATGTAATTAAATTTGCAGAATATTAATACAATATGATATAATATAGAATTTATCTGTAAAAATATATAAAATCACTTTTATTCACAAGAGAAACATTCTCACACCGTTTTAATGGACCATATATTTAATAAAAATTTTTCATCAAAATATTTCAAATTATAAATTTTGTCTTTTGCATAACTAAAAATAATAATTTACATAAAAGTAATAATAAACGGTATAATCTATAACTATATTGTGAGACATCAAATAGATATATATTAAATACCTCTAATTTGCAGCTATGGTATGCCAAAAACCAACGATATAATGATTATGTAATTTGATTTGATGCGATAATATATAATTTTATCTTCCCTTGAAATTTATTATTTATGGTTGTCATTAATAAATTCTCATATATACCTAAAACATAGTATGAAGAAAATAACGCAGTGCAGTGATCTTCAGGTAGAGATAACAAAATTTGTAAATTTTATTCTCAGATATTTCTTTTATTTCATTTAATTAGTTTATATGGCCACGACTAAGGTCGTAATATATCTATTTATATACATTTAATTATTAATAGTAGATTAAAATTATATGAAAATTAATCTTTGTTTTAACTAAATTTTAATATGTTGGGCGCCGCGAAGAAATAATCTGATATAAATATCATTTGTATAATATAATTATATATTTATAATATTTGGCTATACAAGATCATATATTTTTCTTCTATAAAATTTGATGTCATTAATTTATTTATATTCTCAAACAAAATAAAAACAACACAGCATATTTACACCAAGAAGAAAAAAAAAAAAAAAGGAACAACAAAAAAAAAACTCATCGTTAATTTATGCTAATTAGTTTTGCAAAATAAAAAAAATTTATACCATATTATATAAATGTGTATTATAAAATCTAATGATTATGTTTAGTTAACAACACACAAGCGATTATATACATACTTTGGTATTATGATATTCTACACTAAAATAATTTTGTTGATATTTTTTTAACTCACTTAATTTATTTGAATAGAATAAAAAGTATTGTAATAACTTTGTTAATAAAGTTTTCACCAGATTTTCAGATGTGTTTTGATGCATATACTCTGAATTGAGAAATTCGACCAACCCCATAAAAATGTGTACGCCAATTTGTCGGTCTGCTAGTATGTGTATGTACGATTCTGATTGTATTTTTTAACTATTTTTGATAAAAATTTAACTTACAAAGCTGTTTAATTTAACAGGTACTATAACAAAGTTATTAAACTTATACACTTTTGACAGGAATTACGTTATGTATATTATCAAAGTTTTTCCTTAGACGTTAATTCTTTTTGAATATTTATTAGCAGCTTAAATTTCCATCGATTTTGGTCTGAAAAGAAAATGAAGGTGCTATACCAGGTGAACACGAATTGCAATAGTGCATCCTTGACAGCTATTGCAACATGTGACAAAGCGTTGTTATCTGCAGACGATGACTTTACGTTTGTTACTCACTATTACTTGTCTTTTTCGTAGATAATTCATCCTTCAATTAATTTCATTGATGTTATGGTAGACATTAGCAATAACATTTTCATTGGGTTTTAGAAACTCGTGATACATCACTCATTGCTGATCCCACCAAATGCAAAGCATTAGCTTGCGACCGTGGATGTTTCTTTTTACGTCAATGCTGTTGATGGTTTTCCTTAGTAATTATTTTTTACGTTCTGTATTGTCAGATAAGATCCACTTTTCATCATCAGTTACAATACGCCATAAAAAAAATTTTCGAGAAAAGATAACTCGATGTTGTGTTCAGTAACTCGTATCTACAAAGCTCTTTCAGAGTTTGAACCGAGTTTTCGTTCAAAAATGTTTGCATAATTCGTTTTATTTGAACTTGTTCGGTTATTCACAATGTTGTTCATTGCTAACCAAATTAAATGGTATGCGATTTAAACTTGATAACCATAACATTCTTCAACCAATAGATGAACTTCTATGCTACATTATTACTAAATAAATCACAGTATAGTGCAAAAGAACAATCCGTTTATAAACTGATAACGTTTATGTACTGACTTAATTTTATTAAGAAATGTCAAAACTAAAAACGAATATACCATATTATATCGTTAAGTTAATTTCAATCAATCAATTAATTAATATCAATATATATCCATCAAAAACAAAACTTATTCAATAAAGTCCCTTGGCACCCATTTGCCATCGTTTATTTATTTATTTATTTATTTATTTATATTTTTTGTTATAGCTTGAAGCTAAAAATTTTCCAAACATGTTTTTACATATAGTTTGATTTAGTTTTTATGTAAATTAAATTTTAAGAAAATACACAACAATTCCAATTACGCATACTTGTACAGGTCTATGTTATTTTTATGATTCGAAAATGATCGTCATTAAAAATGATATAATAAATACATACAAAGAAAGAAAAAAAATTCAAACAATTGAGTATTGTGTGAAAATTTGTTCGATAATTTAACGAATATCATAATATTACTAATTAATCGAAGAGGATAATTTTTATAAAATTTATACATAAAAAATAAACGAGTATGTTTTGATATTTTTTTTGAACGATAAACTTGTTATAGCATAGAATTACAAATATTAAGGAATACTTCAATATTCTAAATAATAAAGTTATTGGAGCGGCTATTTTGAAATTGGATTATAATTATTATTGATTAAAAAACTAAAATCGTTCAGAAACATTCATTGAAGTATTTACAAAATTTGCATTACAAACTCGATCGGTATTTTTTTCATTTTACAGCTGAGTTATATATACGACTTTAGACGCTATAGTCAAAGATTTTAAAAGTACACACATGTAAATGAGACAAATCCGGTCATATGAAATACGTTTTAATATCAATTTTTCAATTAATTTAAATTATTATTTATTTCAACATTTTAACAACTGCGATTGAATTAAAAAATGGAACGTAACAATGTTTCATATTAATATTTTTTTTTATGACTGATCTTTTAGTCGTTCATACATTTTATAGAGACATTGTTAATCTTTGAATAGCTTTCAAAAATATGAAAAAAGAAAATTTTCTTGTCCATATTCAAGTGTGATTTCAGAATCTCATCCATAATTTTAATTTATATGACTGAAACTATTCTTAATACATATATTAGTTAAAAATATTTATTTAAATGTTTGAATATATAGATTTTATTTAAATTAATTATATATAGTTGACTTAAATCAGCACTCCAATGAAACGGTAATATAACTGGGTTCACTAGTAAAATATTGCATTTAATCAATGTGCGTGCGTAGTAATTCGTAATCTGGTCTTCTATTGACGAATACTATAATGATATAGAAAATTGGATTGAAATATGGACAGTGTCAGGTATGTTTTCAAATCATTAAAGAAAGATTCATCGGGTCAAGGCCTCAAAGTGGATGCAGACAAAACATAAAATATGGTGGAAACAAATGCATCCGAAATTCGAAGTTAAATTGTTAATATTGGAGAGTTAAAAAGTAGTAATCTAGAAGAGAAGGAAGAAAAATAGCAAGAATATCTAAGGTTAGATTGCTAGATGTAGTAACTTGTGAAATTAAGTAGTAGTAGTAGTAGTAGTAGTAGTAGTAGTAGTAGTAGTAGTAGTAGTAGTAGTAGTAGTAGTAGTAGTAGTAGTAGTAGTAGTAGTAGTAGTAGTAGCAGTTCTAGTAATAGTAGTAGTAGTAGTAGTAGTGTATTAATTCCTTGGTAAATAATAAAGATAACAATTTATTTTCTTGTAAATTCAATCATGATTTCGCATAAAATTATCATTAAATGATTATCGTTTATGAATTCTGGTTTACTACTCAATATATAAGAAAATAGAGGTTGGATTATTTAAGAATTTACTAAATTAGCATATTGTTGTATTATCGTTTCATTGGTGGTTCTTTACTACCTTAAATTTCAATTGAATTGAATTTTCTTATGGAAAATTTCATTAGAAAATATATTTTAAATATTAAAATATATTCTGTAAAAATTATTTCCTAACAAATTTTATAATTATAAAAAACATTTTGGATTATTAAGGTGAAATTTATCAATGATGGGTTGTAATGTATTTGACTTGATGACAAAATGTTGTCCTTATCTTATATTAGTAATTAATTGAAATACTTAATTTTATTTATAATTATACAATTTACAATTGTGTCATCGATAAGGATGCTGTGTGTGTGTGTGTGTTTTGAAACACACCACATTAAATAATTTCAACAAAAAAAAAAAAAAATATAATAAAATTAAGCGAAATATTTTTAATTTTAAAAATATAATATTCATTTTGATAACAAAAAATTAAATTTATTACAAAATAATTTTGTATTGAAAATGAACCTATACAAAAACGAAACAGGAATTTCTTTCAAAAACCATATATTTTTTATTGTTAATGTTTTGTATTTTAGTAATCGATTTTTAGCTGAAAAACCGGTCATTTTTTGGTAAAATTGTGTTGTTTTATTTTTTTAAAGCATTAATTCAAAAAAAAAAATAATGTATACATAAAAAATACAAAAAAGTGTGCATGTGTGTGTGCCAGTGTTCCGCACAGCAATGAACTAAAATTAAGAAAAGATAAATATTAAAAATAATTAATTTCGATTTTAAAAGTTAAATATTTAGCAAACTGGTTTTTTTATTTTTAATTTTTTTTAATAATATTTATATTATAAATTATAGTATTTCAATATATTTTATTACGTCGATGTTTATGTACGCGTACACATACAAATACAATTATTTATATACATATATTTTATTAATATTAATTAAAAAAAGAGTAAATAAATAATATATAATATATTGTATATGTGTGTGTGATGTTTAAATATATATAAATATAGGTATATATGTTATTCTTATAATTGTATTGTAGTAAATTTAATACGTTATTTTTTAGTTGAGTGCAAGCAAATAAGTGAAAGTGTATAAAAAAGAAAACCATGTTTTTTCGTACAAAGTAAAATTATTAATATTTTTTTGATCTTCTTCTTACTTTTTACATTTAAAATGTCATCCGCGAACACACACACACACACAAAGTATTTTATAGTATATTAGACAATATATCAGAGTAGCGTAAAAGTATGAAAATATTACGCAAATAAGTGATAATCACCAATTTTATAAATGTACAAATATTCAATTAATATTTACATACTATAGAAACTATGCGCTATATGCACTACTTGGGCAAAACATTGAATTACTGGCCACCCATGCACAACATTTACGACATTTTTTGGTTTATATCAATTATTATAATCGAATTTATAGTGGATTTGTATTTGAAATTGGAAAGAAAAACTATGCGATCACTTAATTCGCCGCCACCACTGACTATATCATAATATTATAATATTCAATATTTATATTACCTACTGATACTGTGAAAAATAATATTAATTTATAAATAGATTTTTTTCCGTATTATAAATTTTATGATTTGTGTATTTTTTTTTTCCCTTTTAAATTGTTTCAATAAATAAAATAGTTTCTTCATCATTTTTGTTGATTTATATATTTTGTGTTGCTTAATTTTCGGTATAAAATCATAACTCAATAAAAAAAAAAATGAAAAAAACTTGTAGATACTCTACCATTTAAACAAAAAATTATCATCGCATAATATTTATAATAATGTAAATGCGTGACACAGCAAACAAGTATTTACGGAGAGGTTTTATATGCGCGATATCATAACTAACTAAACACACACACACACACAAATTAAAAAAAAAAAAAACTTGAAATATTGCGATAATTATAATAAAAGAATAAACGAAATTTTTAAATGACAACCAAAAACAACAACGGCGATATAATATAAAAATAAATTTAATCAATTCAGTTGTATATATGAGAAAAAAAGCGCGTACAAATTAAACAATACACTGCGAAAAATCATTTGTAGTCTTTTTTATATTGTATGGTATATATAATAACATTAAGTAATGTCTTGTATATATATGTGAAATCGAAGCGAACGTATCACCATTTAATTAATATTTGAATAAAGTTTAAGGGCCACATCCCCTTGCGATACGATCGCAAGCTAATTGACATCCTCGATAGTTTTACAAATCACAGATTCGCAAAAAAGCGAATATTATTGCGATTACAATTTTGCCATCGCAAATTGATTTGCGAATGTTCAAAGCCTCCAAAAAATAAAAATTCAAATTATTTGAGAGTGGTAAAAATAAAATAAAAGATTTATAAGCCATAATTAATAAAGAATATAAAATAAATAATTAGATATATATGGTATATTAAAAATAATGAAGAACCCTAGTAACACTGTCCGTAGTTTGTCCACAAAATTTCCGCATTATATGTACTAGTCCGTATAGTTTGAATCCGAGGAAATATCTATGGATTCATTACGGATGTCAGCTGGAATTTTATATGAGGAGTGGATTATGATAAAAAATGTCCTTGAATTATCCGTATATTTCCGATGATAATTTCTACGGATTCTCCTTAGAAGTATTTCTCGTTGATATTATTCCACAGAATATCCATAGAATTTATATTCATATTTTTTGTGAGCAGTTTCACGGGTTTTGACAAAAATATCTTTGGATCGTCCATGCATTTCAGCAAGTAATAACCGTGGATTGTCCGTATTAGCAGAATAAATGTTCTTCTATGACGATGATGCTAAATCGCGGTTTGATTCAGTTTTTTACCGATAAACCAGAAGTTCTATGAGCACGAAATGAAGATGCTGAACGATAGCAAGAATTCATCGATTGTCCATTTTTTTTTGTAATAAACAAGAAAAAATAAAACCGCGAATAAAATCCATGAAAAGTATTACAAAATTCATCGGAAATATATAGATTTGAGGTGCTGGTTGTTTCAAAAATTATGATAATAAATTAAAAAGAGTCAGGATTACAGCTATAGATAAGCGAAATATATAAAATTTGAACCACTGTCTTGGATAAAAGGTAGAATAAATTATGAATACAATACCGTGCTGATATATGCTGAACATATTACCCTGACAATCCAAAGATTTCAATATTAATAATTTAAACCTAAATAAAATACGAATATATTAAGTGGAAAATCTATGACATTCTTTGAACAAATTCCAATATATTGTTTCCATGGAAAATATGTGGATTTTTCCACAGAAATTTTTCTCATTTTTCAAAGTACAGACAAATTATTACAAGGGAATGCAGAATTTAATGTTCAATCGACATCGCCGAAGGACAATTTTTCGAAGAAATTTTTTCGTCATAGATAAATTTTAGTTCTATGTGACATTCAGCCCACAAGTCAACAATTCAGGACAATAATATGGTGGATTTGCGATAGCTATTGATAAGATTTTACGCTAGGAAATATTTTTTGCATTTTTGGATGTTGCCCTAAATCTCATTTACAAAGCACCATGTGTCATAAACCTAAATTGTAACATTTTTTTGTGCTAAAATCGTTGAAATATTGGTAACTAAACCATACTATTTCATATTTAATTTAAAAATATTGTAGTAATAAGACGTCTTGCTGAATAAAGTTCTATGTTACCAAATGCGTCTCAATTAAAAAAATTGTTCTAGAACCAAATGTTGATTTTACAATAAAACCATAATATACCAAACTGTACAAACCATTATCAATTCAACGACAATACCACGAAAGTGTAAGTGTAATTATATAAACGATATATTCTATGGAAAAATATGATATGAACTGATAATGGTTTGTATGCAATGTATTACAATATAATTTGGTATTGCAATTTCATTGTTGAATTAGCAATAGACACCATACACTGAAATTAATTCCCATACAAAGCTATGCATTTAACTCTTGATGTGTTTTAAATAATGCTAATTTTAATATAAATATTTATAAGCGATTCTTACAATATCAGCTAAAAATTCCGTTTGTTAAATTTATGTTTTGAGAAAAAATTAATGTAATGCAAAAATTTACAAATATTACATTTTGTTGAATAAATGAATAAAAAAACAATACATAAACATAGACGTTTTATTATGACACATGCTGTATAAAGGAAACTTTATGTTATGAGAAATTAATTTTATTATATGGAAAATCGTAAGTCTTTTTTCCAAGTGCATACGAAAAAAAAATACAACAATATTATAAAAATCTGTCAAATGACTGCTGTGCTTATTTTGGTATGGATACAGTTTTGTTTCTTTTTGGAATTCAATAAATAAGTGGGGTTTCTATATACATTTTATTATTTTTCACCTTTTTTTGCTTAAATTATAATAATGATTTGTTATATGATGGTTTTTTTTTATATTTACTTATAAAACATTAATTTATAATTAATTAGCTATTTTTTTTTTTTTTGTCGAATTTAATTTAATATAATTTTGTTCAAATAGTGTGTGTGTTTGGTTTGTATTTGTGGAACCGCCGCCACCCGTTTATTAATATGCGGTTCTATTTTTATATTCTTTATTTATTTATTATTTTTTTTTCTATAATGATTTAAATTGATTATTTATTGCGAGTATATCAATTTTTAATGTATTAAGAATCTTTATTATTTATATGATTTTATTAATATTGAAAATATATATTTTAGTAATTATACGTATATGGTACACTCAGTCAAAATAATACCCGGATTGCATTAGGAAATGTGCGGTTATTATTCTCCCTCAACAACTGATAAACGTTGTATAGCCGATACTTTTGTTATTGGATTAACATGAGTTTTAAATAAGTATTTCAATAATTACCAAATTTTTTTGATACACTCTCAAGCGCAAAAAGTATTGTATTAATGTGTTGTATTGGGTATTCAAATATGAATACCCGTATAAGCCCATTTTTTTGATAAATTTAAGTCGTCTCTTTGTTTATACAATTATTATTATTATTATTATTATTTTATATTTCTAGCATCTGTTGACCATATAGAATTTATTGTTTGTACAATGAAATACGAGTTTAGTCAAAGTATGCTCTATTTGAAGTTGGAGGCAATTTAATTATCATCTGTCAAATTTTGATACTTTCGTAAAAATTGTGACCTGTCATCGGTAACCAGACATATATTTTCAACTTCAATTCCACATTTTCCAAATTTTTAGTGGTGCTATGTGTCAAAATTGTCACCGTAAGTTACTACAAACCAACCGCTACGTTTCCGTAGCACTTTCCTTTTTCTACTAGAATAATGTGTTATAAAACTTCCCTGAAATGGAATTTTTTTGAAATAAAATTTGATATTTCCAATGATAAAATTAAAATACTATTTGTTTAATACTACAAAATGGAAGCTTACTGTTGTAACATATTTCAAGTATATGTCTTGACAGATTTATTCAAATATAAGTAACAGGATTAAAGACATCGATTAATAAAACGGACGGATTCATATTTGAATATTTTATATATCCAATATTTATGGCTTACACTATGATGACTGTATTAAAATGGTGTGGCCATCAAACTGCGAATGCACATGTATATAAAAATATATGAATTTGTATTTGATTATATATAAATTAAATAAATTAACAACAAACTTAAGCTTAACTTATCGTAGAAATATTGCTTCGATTTTTGGTACAATGTTAATAACATTCTTCTGAAAAAAGTCTGGCAGTACGATGATGTATTATATAGTACAGCAACCGCCATAATAATTACATAGAAAATATTACTCTATTATGGTACATTTCCGGTATAGTAAACTAATACCAGAAAACTGGTAACTTCAGTATAATATTACGTACTTTTTCATTTATTTATATATAACAAAATTTAATAATTGATTACATGAAGATTTATGTTAAATTTATCAAGCAATATGTATTACAAAACAGTTTATTTCAATATATATAAATATTTTACTTTATAATTGTGTATAGAATTTTATAAATTTTGCTGTTTTAAACAAAGAGAAAAAAAAAATTGAGAAAACTAATTCAATATTAATAAACCTACACCGAACATTGTAAATTCTATATATTGATGTAAGAGTATAAGAAATTATAAATAAATATACATACACCAACACACACGTTTTAGGCACAACCGTTGTGAGTGCACTTACAGAAAGTGTCTTTTATCCGTATAGTTATACATTTTTTTATATTCTATTTTTATATATAATATTTTAAAGAACGTGCTACATGTCACAAAATTTATTCCTATATTACTACATTTTTAAAGTGAATTTTACACACACTATAGATAAGTAATAACAAAATTCTTAAAATAATTCACCTTAGGAAGCAACAATAAAAAAAAAATTAGCAATGTATTAATATAGAAGAAATCATTAAATAAAAAAAAAATTTATTTGTTTTACAATGACGAAGCATAAAATAATGGTTTTTTTTTAAAATATTATTCACAAGATATAGCTGACTGATAGATGGACATATGTCATTTTCATATCCAAATTGTAAAATCAAGAAGAAGAAACAAAAAAAGAAAAAAATAGAAGACAAACAATTTGAAGATTGAATTAAAAAAAAGCAATTCAATTTTTTCGCAAAATGTGAATTGTGTGATTAATTGGTAGACTGACATTTGTTTTTTTTTTTTTCTAATATTAAATTAAATATTATTTTAGTGCTGTCAAGCATGCGAAGTTGATTAACTTTAATATAGTTAATAAATATGTTTGGATGTATGGAATGTTTGTGTATCGAAATAAATAGATTAGATATTTATCGATTGATTATTTTAATAGCATGAAATAAATCAAAATAATTTCGGTGACATATTAATGTAATTTCAATTTCATATTAATATAATAAAATACTAAATTATAATATCAATCCTTGGCGTTTCACTTAACACCACTTTATTAGCTACATTTTTATAAATTATGCAATTTTAATTGAATTCGTTCATTATTTTATAAGGTATAAGATGAGTGTGTATAGTGCAATTAATTTGTCTGACAATTTGTAGAATTCTTAAGCCATTACGGTACTGTGGATTGTAAATTTCTGGAATGAAAATGAATAAAATTTTTATATCGTGCACTTTCTCATAATGTTTAAATTAATAATCAGTTTCACATTCGAAGTAAATCTTTTTCTTTCCACAGTACATCTCTTCAATTTGAGAAGCAAAATGATCACTGCAGATGCTAAATCTGGAGAATACAGTGGGTGTGGAAATAATTCAAAAACCACATTCATTTATTTTTACCATTACGTTAAATGATTATGGCACATTACAGTGGTGATAAAATACTTTTTGTTTTACATGGTAGTTTCTTCTAAATAATTTTAGCACTCAATGTATTTAGCACAACACTGCATAATATTCTTCTGTCAATATGTATTACATAATTCTAAATGGTCACAGTAAAAATTGCACCACCCACAATTGCATTTTCATAACCTTACCAAATGATAAATTTTTGGCCGATTTGACCTTAACCATTGTGTAAAAAATTTGGTTCACGAAAAGCCATGAAACAACATAGAAATTATTTTGAAAGTGTGTTTCTTTTTCATTTGTAAATGCTCATTTAGTTAAAAACTTTTGAAATGTGTACGATGTCTAGAATCTTACTTTTCGATCATATAAAAGGATAGAATGTCTTTTGCATTGTTACCATAAACATTTGATCTTCCTGAACGTTCTTGAGCTTGTACAATTACGTTTAAAATCGAAAAGATTTGTTTTCGTTTAAGCACATTTGTATATAAATTCTGATTGATCGACAATTTGTTGACGCTTTAATTAAAGGTCATCTGATCACAGCACGGATTTCTGTTAATTTACATAAATTATTGTATCTCACAAAATAATTTCTATTACATAACACTTTAAAATTTTGACAGAAGTTGGTTGAAAGATTGAATTTATTCCAAAAATATATTATTATACTTTGTTTATCGGGTGCCAGTCGATTCCGGAACGATTGCAACCCATACATTTTTTTAATCGAAACGAAATCAATCAATAATTAAAACGTAATATATAATAATATATTACTATTTTTAAAACTACATTTCAAAGTCATAACTCTGTTAAAATCTACTCTATAGCGTATAAATAAAATAGTCTTCACAGATTTTCTGCATAAAATATTCAGTATTAATTTCTCTTTAGACAAAGTTACCGATACAATGATTTTCTGTTAAGTTATAAAGATTTTAAAAAAAAATTTAAATAAAGTAATTAAATTCAAATTTTTTCAATGATTTATTTCCTATTCCTATTTCGTTGCTAGCTATAACAGATAAATATATGTCAGGTACAAAATTGCGTACATAGTTATGACTTGAAATAGCAATGAAATCTAGAAAATTTCTCCATAGTAAACAGTTGGGCAATATGGCCATGAAATTCATTACGAAATATTTTTTTGCGAATAACTTCAATTCTAATATTATTGCAATTACAATTGTCATTAAGTAATTTTTTAGCACACTCTTATTATTTTTTTTTTGCAAAATCTGTTATTAGAGTTCTTAAAATTTCCAATGTTAATAATAATTAACAACTTAATCAATGAATGACAATTTTTTTAAATTACATTTTATATAGACTTAAATCTATATATATATAATGTATACTATTTCTATATATTGTATAATGACTTCTTATTTAGATTCGACTCGCTCATTATATAATTATCTACTATAATTTAATATTCCCATTGGCAATAACATTTTAATATGTATACAATATATAAACATTAAAATATATTCATGAAATTTAATACACTATAAAGTGCGGATATGGTAATTATTACAATTATGACAGTCATATATTATTAATCACAATTTATACTAATCAAATACAGACTATAAATATACTCGTATAAAATATATAAATAAACAAATAAAAAATTTACAATTATTTTAATGTGTGTGTTCTGTAAATTTTTCCGCATTAATTTATATAATAATTTATTATTAGCATATAACCACCATGTTTACATTATTTATTATAATGTTGATGAGTTTTATATAAAAAATCACACACACACACACACACGCGTGTTAATTTATCAAAAATTTTATAAATAATTCAAATATTCTCAGACAGAACCAAAAAAAAAACAAAAAACAAAAACATTAATTAATTATTCATGCAAATTTTTACAGGATAAATATTTATAAATACAAATATTTATTTTAATTTTATCCCGCCGCAATCATTAAAATTATATAAAAACTTAATTTTATTATTTCATAATTATAAAATAATAGTGCAAAAACATACCAGAAAAAAAAAATTATGATGTGGGAACTAAACAACAAGTGATTATTATATACATATATATTATATACGTGTATATAAATACACACGAGTCAAAAATTGAATCTAATTACCAGGTGTACCGGTATCAAGTTTTTTTCTGAAAATAAAACACTAATTTTAAATGGGAAGGTAAAAAACATTTTATTCAAAATATTGGCCATTGCTTTCTTCACATTTTGATCACCTTTCTGGCAATTTGTGGATACCACGTCAATAGAAATGTTCGTCTTATGAACCAAACCAATCAGACACCCAATTTTCGATTTCTTCGTAGGAATCGAAGAGATGCTCAGCCTATGCGTGTCCCATCGATGAAAACAAATGGTAGTCGGAAGGCGCCAAGTCTGGTGAATACGGCGGGTGGGGTAGCAGCTCCCAGCCAAATGCTTCGATTGTATACTGAACCGGTATTGCTTTGTGTGCAGGTGCATTGTCATGGAGCAAAATTACCTTGCCGTGTGTTTTTCGATCAATACATGGTTCAAATTGATCATTTGTTGTCGGTAACGATCAGCATTAATAGTTTCACCAGGTTTTAGAAGCTCGTGGTACACCACACCTTTCTGGTCCCACCAGACACACAGCATTGTCTTCTTGCCGAAACGATTTTTCATCGCCAGTAACAATTCGATGCAAAACTAATTTTGTTACGTTACGTGTCTGGCAAGCAAAATTTCACAAGTGTTTTTTCGGTTTTCCATCTGTCTTTCATTCAATTCATGTGGCACCCATTTTCCACACTTTTGGATCTTTCCCATAGCTTTTAAACGGTCAGAAATTGTTTGTTGTGCAACATTGAACATTTGTGCCATTTAGTTTTGATTCAAAGTGTCATTTTCATCCAATATTGCTTGCAATTGGGCGTCTTCAAACTTTTTTGGTGGTCATCTACGTTCATTATTTCTCATATCAAAATCATTATCTCTGAACCGTTGAAACCATCTTTTGCATGTTACTTCTGATAGAGAATGATCACCATATGCCACGACAAGCATCCGATGCGACTCTACCGCACTTTTCTTCAAATGAAAGCTTTCCGCAAATCATCAATTTCTGGTACAAAATTCGACATTTTTAACACGATGAAAAAATATGATGTTGTTTGTACAATGACTTGATGTATACTAAATATATTTGACAGATGTCCTTGCAACAAAAACACAAAAAAATTAAAGCTCGTTCACAACTAATGTTCCCTATCGAGACATTTGTATCTTGGCGCTCACTTAATACCGGTACACCTGGTATTTAAACTATATTATAATCATAGTATATATATTTACTTATATGCCTAATGAATTACATAAATACAAATACATATTTACCAAAAAAAAAAGTATATGAGACAATTAAATTCAGATTGATCATTTTAATGTTTACAATAACTTTACAATTCATACATGAATAATAATTAACTAATTACTATTAATTTATAATATAATGTATGACGAGTACGTATCAAATAATTACTGATGTATATAAAATAGAGAATATATTTCATGCTCGTAATTTTTTCAGATAATATATTTTCATACATACCAAATAAAATCCTATTTGTTAAATTTATAGTATTGTTTAAATTTATTTCTCCATATATACTAATTACTATTTGTTACAATTATAACAGAATAATTTTAATTTTAATAAGTATATTACAAATACAAAATATATATTATGAATAAATAATTTATTATATATTTGGTATACGACCTTCTGAAATATTTCAAACGACCTTGTTATGTTTTACAATCTTCTGATTTTGTTTTTTTTTTACTATTATTTATTTTATTTTTTGTTTTTATTTGTACAATAATATTAAAAATAATGATGATGGTCTGTCTTGTGGGTCGCCATCATCTATCTACTACATTATATATAAACTTTCTATGTATATAAATGTGCGCGGTTAAATTATGTGTTACAAAAATAAATATTGTATTTATGTAGTTAGAAGAATTGATATTTACGGTGTTTCTTCTATCAAAATTGTAAAGATGTATTTTATATTCTAATTTAAATGTACAAATATTTAACATAATTATTATGTAAAGTTACGTGTCTTCACAGTTGGTTGCATTAATATTAAAGGAAAAAAAAAACAAATAATTTTAACTATTTGCATATTTAACATTAAAGAATTTCTTCCTAATTCTATATATACTAATAAATTCTATTCATACTCGTATATTATAAATATATTATAATAATTTATCAAAATCAACCAAAAATATGTTCACGTTAATTTTTATACATTCTAAATTATTTAATTATATACAGCGGTATTCATGTGCGGTACCCACACTGTTCGAAAAATAATAGAAATTGTTTAAGTAAGGATTTATTCTCATTCGTTACGGAAATACTTTGAATCGACGATACCACTCTAAAACCTGTATTTTGAATAAATACTTATTTCAAGCGTTTCGGTAGCATTTTTACTAAATTTTGAAATGTTTTTTATACTTTAAACATATCGCGTGACGCAAAAAAACTACTGTCACTGAATGTAATTGCCTTAAGTGATGTTCGTACGACACACGAACGATACATATCCATTTTCGTATCGACGGCACGTTTAGTTTTCCATATGGTATGCAAACGAACCGAAACTGAACAAAAAATAAAAACCAAATTCGAGGTTAAATATACACACGATTATTTTATTCGTTCATGCTAAGAAACAATGCGATGTTTTTATTGACGGCATACATTGAGTCGTACGACAATTATTTCAAAATATTATATTTCAACTAAAAATTCATTAATTTATGTTTTCTTATAATAAATTTGTGGTAATTTAATAGGGAGATTGCGCATATAACGTAAACGTATAAATTTGACTAACGCATGTATGACCTTACGTTAAACGTATTGCGACCGCACGTATCTACCAATGTATACATTTACGTTATAACAGTTTGCGCACCCTTATTTGGAAACATAATATGGTAGTATCAAAACGTAAAATATACAATAAAGGTTCAATTCCCGCTATTTATATGGGAAATTTTTCGATATATTACTACTGAAATATTATTAATAAAATTATAATATTAAAATGTTATATTGTGTGGAGGTATGTATATCTATTTATGTTACTCCAAGATGGAGCTTATATGGTATTTACCACAACATACGACTCCGTATCGAAGTATATAACAATTTACCAATTGTACTGTAATCATTATTTAATGTTGTAATGTTGAACTTAACGTAGAAATGATAAAAACCCGTCAAATTCACAAGATACGTTATGAATTGAATGTATAAAACTAGTCATTACGTTGGACATAAAAATTGGTACGTTTATGCGTTTGCACAATCATAAGATATTTAGGTTAACAACCTGATCATAATGTGGTAAGTTTTGCAACGCAAACTGTGATGGTCGTAGGTTTGACATTTGATTTTAACTTTTACGTAACATGCATTAATGGGTCATCACAAAGTGTATGACTACAAAAAAAAGTTTTCAAAAATCATTCATTCGTGTCTCGTATGTCGTATGAACACCACTTTACTCTTAAAGATATCTCGTGAAATTTTAACAGTTTAATAAAGTTAGCTAACATAATATACATAAATCAATGACAATATAGATTACATTACCAGATCCATATGTATCAGAAAGCAATTCCGAATATTTTTCAGGCAGACTGTTTTTATGTAATTAATATTATTTAATATAAACGTATTTCCATTTCACATTTGGAATTAGATTTATTTATATTTATTTATAATATTCTTAAAGTGTGTCCTTGCGTTTTGTGGAAATAAATTTGTGTAAATAAAAATAAAATACATTTTATACAATTTATGAATATATGCACGAAAGAAATATAATTTAACATTTAGTTATTTTATGTTGTTATAAATTTATTGACCTTTATAATACATAACATTTAGAACATTGAACTATTAAATAATTTTTTTTGTATTTTGGTGTTTTAATTATTTTTAATGAAATGATAATTAGATGTTATTATATCAACATGCAATCAATAAATATACATTTAGTTATTTTTATTATAATTTATAATAATTTAAAATATGTTCATACTCAACAACGTTCTCAATGTTATGCTATGCAAAAGTAATTCATGAAATATCATACAATATTTTGATATATAATATTATAGATTTTTTTAAAATACAACTTATTAATCAATAGTTTGTATATATTCTAATTATATTTAATTGCTGAAGTTATATACAAGGATTTTGATTTTTTATTTTTCTATTTTACGTACATTCGATTAAACTCATAATTTAATTCTTAAATTTTATCATTGGATTGTGCGTGCGGTTTAACAAATTATGTTTTCAATAAAAAATAATAAGAATATTTAAATGTTTTGGTAAACACATCCAAGTTCAAATTTACAAGAATATACCTATAATAATAACAATACAATGCTAAAAAAGTCCTTACGCCTTTGGTTATGGATTCTCAGGTAGCATGGTTTCTTTTAAAACGTATGAAAATTGATGCTTAGATAAGTAAATTTATGTGATTTTTTTAAAAACCACTCTATATAAAAGCAAGAGTAAAACCAAATCGGTAACTTATTGAAAAATAGATTATTCATTAATTCCATTATTATTATAATGAGAGTGATTATAGTCCATAAATACTGCTAGGTAAAATCAAGATTATGAATCAAGCAAATAATGTTAATGTTGACCTTTTATCCAAAATTTGCTTGATTTTATAACAATTGTAGCTTAAAAAAAACATTATAAAATAAATTGCATCCAACAATGTAATGTAAAGATAGAGATAACATGAACAACGCCTTGGAAGAATCTGAAGAATAATTTTATGTAAATGCCCAATCATCTGATAGTGGAATACAATATGTCTCCTTCCACATTTAATAGAACATTTATTAAAAAATGTTACTGGTTTCATATTTCAAACTACTCGACTGGAACTTACTCGTACTATCTTCATATTTGCTTGAAATTAACCATTTGTTAATAGATTCTATTTAGTACTAATTTTCTCAAATTTAAAACAATTTATTTATATCATTGACTTAATAATCTATTCTCAGACTGATAAATTTAAGTGGTTTAAATCGAAAAAAATATTGATAGAAATGAACAAACTATGGATTTTTAATATTATTTTATTAAATTCAATATGTTAATCAATTCAAATTAATAATCAATCAATAAAGGCGATTGAATTTAGAGATTGAATCGTTAAAATATATAATTGCTAACATTTGAATTTGCTTGATTCTATCAATTTAATGATAGGCACTATATAGCAACAGAAATCTTTTCGCGTATTATCATTACATGAAATGGCTTTAATTTTAAATCCACTCAAAGTAGAATATAAAATATTATTATTTGTGAAATTTCTACATTACAATTGCTCTGATTATCAGATATTCCGATTAAAAAATGACTTGCATGAATAACAATTTTAGATGAAAAATTTGACCAAAAATTGTTTTAACTTTCCGCATCCATTTCTAGATAACTGACCTGTGAGTATCGATTACCCAGAACTTAGGAATTGTTATATAATCCATAAATAATTCAACTATATAAACTTACATGCAAAATTTCACGACAATCGTGTTTGAAAAATGATCAAATTATGAAGTTCATGGAAGCTATGGATAACTGAATTGAGTATATAGATATCTCCGAGCTTTTTTCAGAACTGTTCATTTAATGCCATTAAAAATCTACATACAAAATTGCAATACAATTGCGGTTGAGAAATGATATATCAAAAATTATCAACATTATAGAATCTGATTAGGCTAATTAAATTGAGTATCGATTTTCCAGACATTTTGAAGGAATTATTCATGTAACAATAACCTGTAAATAAACAATATATAATAAATGTTAAATAAATAATTATCAATTTAATGAGAAAATCTCTGTATAAGTCGTTCCCAATATAAAATTGATTTTATATGCGAATATAGACAGAGATAATTCAATGTGCTTGGAAATGAAATTTATTTTTGTATGTATATTGTAAAACTATTCAGCAAATTGATATATTTTTCAAATTTCAAATATTTATTTGTTTATCAAAATTTCATTACAACAATTAACAATTAAGTAAAGAATTGAATCAATTTTAAAATCGAAATCAAAAATAAATATTTGATTAAAATTCATTTTAATGTTAAACTTATATTTTACACATAATTACGATTGCTTGCGGGAACGTAATAATAATATACACATATTTATATTTGATTTGCATTTGAACGTATTGGGCGTAATTCTTAATGTTAGAATGTACAATTATTTCTACACATATTTTAACGTAATAATTTACCCAACAAGTTATTAATCAATAGATATTTTATGGTAATAAATTAACGTAATACATATTAATTGATTTAATTGTTATATTTATTACATTATAATATGTACATTAAAAATTTGACCATTAGAAATTTAATGAGATATATTAAAAATTAGTTTAGGTGTACTGAATCTATTGTATTAATTGTATATGTATATCGAAAATTGATCAAGGACATATGATAAATTATTAAACGTAACATTACGTACAAATACTTACAAATAATTTAGGTTAACAAATTAAATTATTTCCTTTCTTTTTCTTATAGTTAAAATGATCGATTAAAAATTGTTATTTATTGACTTTATTTATTATTATTACATATTTAAAAATGAAAATATTTCAATGAATAAATTAATTATGTTTCATATCATTTTATCAATTTATTACGCGTTTACCTATGCATAAATCAAGTAAATATTTTTTCGTAAACGATATAAAAAATGTATATAATTATAATTATAATAATTATTTAAATATCTATCCGATACAAATATTGTATAAAATATAAATTGTTACTTACATACTTTCCAGTTTAAAATACACACATATATTTATTTGTATTATAAAACTAAAAACATTCATTATTTATTGTATTCATAAAATTTATAATTAGAATTACATATTTTATAATTCTTTTTTAAAAATTTTTAATTGCATGAATTAAATTATGGTATTATCAATTATCAATCAGCCAACATAATTATTATTTATTTTTCATTTTATATTTAAATATATACATTCAGCCAAATAAGTACCCGGAAATTCTCATTTTTAATTTTCTCTCTGAGAATATTTAAAAAAAATTTTTTTCTCAGGTTGACACAACTGTCAGCCACCATTCTGTGAATTTTTATTGCTATGTGTGATTTAGTTTGCTTACGGCGTCATTAGGAACAAGTCAACCTTTTGTGTGCGTTGCGATTTTTACTATGGATAAAAATATCGATCAAAGAGTTTGTGTGAAATTTTGTGTTTCAAACGAAATTTCTTGTGTCAAAACATTGGAAATGTTGAAAAAAACATTTGGTGATTCAACCATGTCGAAAACTCAAGTTTACGATTGGTATAAATCGTTCAAAGAGGGGCGAGAAGAAGTGAACGATTTGCCACGTTCAGGACGGCCTTCGACCTCTTCAACTGAAGAAAACGTCGACAAAATAAAGGTAATGGTGCTCGAAAATCGTCATAATAGTTTGCGAGAGATAGCCAAAGAAATGAACATGTCTCATGAGACCGCTCGTCATATTTTGGTTGATGTTTTGGGTATGCGGAAAGTCGCAGCGCGATTGGTGCCAAAAGATCTGAATTTTCTTCAAAAAATGAATCGCAGTAAGGTGGCTGAAGACATGCTTGAACGCGTAAATTCAGATCCAACGTTCATCGAACGCATCATAACTGGTGACGAGACATGGGTTTACGAGTACGACATGCAAACAAGTCAACAATCATCGGAATGGCGCGCCAAAAATGAGCCGAAACCGAAAAAACCGCGCCAAAGCAAATCGAAAATCAAGGTGATGCTGACCGTTTTCTTCGATATTCGTGGTGTTGTTCATTCGGAATTCTTACCGGAGGGACAAACCGTCAATAAAGAATATTATCTTGGCGTTATGAAGCGTTTGAGAGAGAATGTTCGTCGCAAAAGACCAGATTTGTGGCGGAACAACAGTTGGATTTTGCACCACGATAATGCACCAGCGCACAAAGCGATCATTGTTAACGAGTTTTTGAACAAAAATTCAACAAATATCATCGAACAACCACCGTACTCTCCAGATATGGCACCATGTGACTTTTTCCTGTTTCCAAAACTCAAATTACCACTTCGTGGAACCCGTTTTGAGAGCATTGAAGACATCAAAACTAATTCGCAACGAGAATTGAAGGCCATCTCGGAATATAGCTTTAAAAAGTGTTTCGATGATTGGATTGTTCGTTGGAAGAAGTGTATTGCCTCAGAAGGGGCCTATTTTGAAGGGGATATAATAAATTTAGATGATTGATAAGTTGTTTGTGTTTTATTTCAAATTTCCGGGTACTTATTTGACTGAATGTATATGTACAATAAAATTTCGCTATATCATGTTAGCCATTATAATACGCATTAAAAACAAGTACAGTTTAAAATAATTTATCAAATGTGCATGCGCTTTTTATCAATTTTCTTAACAAAATAATCAATAAATAATATATTTTATTTAATTAATATATTATATATTGAAAATGATAAATAATATAAAAGTTACATACAACGTTCGAAAATACGTTTTAAATACATTTAATTTTAGCAACATTATAAATAACGACATCATTTGTTATTATAGTGAATAATAGTTAATAAATAGGATTTGTCTAATGAACCAACCGAAACTGGTATATTATTATGGATTAACCTATGAATTAAATTTAAAAGTATCTGAATCAAGAACTAAACAATGTCTTGAACATCAGATTTTACTGTTTGTGACACTATTAGATTTTCAATCAATTTATCAACCCTTTTTATACGTAACGAATTTCTAGAAAACATTTCTCGACTTTTTCTTCTTGTTCTGATAAATAAATATGTACTATAAATGCCCTTTGAGGTAAATAATTTCAAATTGGTAGAAATACGCTATTTGTATTGTAAATTCATTGGCTAGAATATTGGTATATTTTTAAAAAACGACATGTTGTTAAACAACTACAAAATTTTGTACTGGAATAACGAAAGGGTAAAAAGAAAAAGTTTATGTTAACAAATCAGCATCGAGTATTTTCATAAATATTTAGCATTGCACAAGTTTTTTACGAACTAATTTGATTATCATTTAGTGTAATGACATGGACATGGTGCGATGTAATCTGAGACGAACGGGAATGGGAGACGTGGAAAATGTGGAGCATATCGCGTATGTCAATGCCCGACTTTGACAAGTAAATAGTTAAAGGTTAATGAGAAAATCTCTGCTCAAGGATCCGGATATGTTTCGTTTGACCAGCGATGCTGGAAATGCTGAGAAACGATGTTGTGGCGGAACCGCTTTATTTTTGTCATGACAACCAACCAGTATAGTTTTCTCGGTAAAGCGACGAAAATAAATTAGTGGTCTGATTTAGTATTATCCGTAAAACATAATTATATATATATTGTACTATAATGAAAACTACGTTTCTATACAGTTGTGGTGGCAGAAAAATAATTGCTAAAATACTTAATTTTTTAAATTACACTTTTTCTGAAATAATGACAAAATCTAGAAATATGCTTAACACACTTGCACACCACAGTCGTTTGTAATTTTTGGCTACACCATATGGTCCAGCCAGTTCAATGCAATTTCTGTTGAATAGAAATGTATTAGGGTTTGCATACAATTAACAGTTCCTATATGCCAATTTTATGTGATATTGCTATGTGTAATTGATATATAATTTCAGTCAAATGTTAATAATTATTAAATTAGATTAAAATACAAAAAAATGTATACTTTATAATCGAATGGCGGATACATATGTGTTATTATTTCTCTGTGACCACCGCTGTTTTTGTATTTATATTTATATAAATTTAACATAATATATTAAAATAACTATAAATATTTTTACAACATAATAAATATTATAGAAATTAAGTGTTTTCTTTTCACAATATACAACATACAATTTATATTTATATATAAATAACAAGTTTCAGACCAATTGAATTAACATAACACAAATATAACAAAATATAACAACAACAACAACCAAAATAATAATAATAATAATAATAAGATGGTTATGGTCTAGTTATCTCATATTTCACTAAAAATAAAATTTATAACGTATGTGTGCATATCGTATCGCATATATATATGTTATACGTAGTATGTGTAAAATTTCCTTAAATAAATAAAAAATATATATGTAAAAAGCTGTTTTGTAGACATTTCATATATTATTGTATATATTTATAATATAGAGATACACACACATATATTATATATATATGAATAATGCATTTTATATATATTTATTTATGCAATTATAAGTTTGAAAAAAGATTTAATAATATAAATTAATGTAGTATATGCATGTGTATAAGATGTGTGTAAATGAGATTGAACATATATAAAAACATGATTTTTCAAAACATTTCCTTATATAATATTCTACATAATACATATGTAGTTTGTAGAAAATTAATAGATTTATCTGAAATGACAAACATCTACATAAATATTAACTATGTATATATAAGAAATTATAAGAGCAGTAAATTATAGTACATATTGCTATTTACACACAAACAACAATATATGGTACATATATTTGTAATAAAGATTATAAGAATTGTAACATGTTTTTCATCGTGGCGCGTAATTGCAACGTAACACATTCATTTTATATAAATAAATTATATTTTTATCAGTGAAATTTACCTATAGATATAAAATAATTTTAATTCTAATATAATTATAAAACAAATTCATTTTGGATAAACACATGAAATGATATTTACACTTTGAGTGATATATGGGAGAGTTGGTCATAATGATTCACACATTTTGACCATTAATAATAGGATTATGTGTGAATATAATAAATAATGCAATACGGAAATAATTATGTACAAATTTAAAATGATTATAAAATTATTGTATATTTATATTAATAACATGCAGTTTCTACTTGATCCGCATGTGAATTCTCTCACAATCTTAATAATTATTTTGTTTGAGCAAATATAGCTACGAAAAACTTAAATATATTCGTAAAATTTGGTTTTTGAAAGCAAATGTTAAGGTTTATGTGTTTATATTTTAGAATTAGGTATGAATTAATTACCTATTATAAAAAAATAGTTTTAAATACTTTTTTTTTTGGTTTATCAAAGCTCTGCCTACCTCTGCACAAACAGCACGCAACTTAAAATACTGGCCTGATTCGATATTCCCGTATATATTTATATAATAATAGATTTACTATAGATTTCGATATCATCCAAATGTATGGAATATAATTTGAGATTGATTTCGTTTGAATTCAAGAAAACCGCAACAAATGCAGGTAATATTGGGGTCAAAGTTGTACATCATAACATAACTATAATATGACTAATATAAGTATTAAAAGGTAATATAGTTACCAGATACCTGATGAGATGATTGGCTTAATAAAAATTTGAATTTCCGAAATTTTATTGAAATTCTGTAAACGAAGACTTATTATTAGATTACAAGCTTAGTTTTTATGAAATTTCGGGAAATTTAATATGGTAGTCTCTTTGACTACACGTTTTACGTAAGTCTGTCATTTTAGTTTATTCTAATTCAATTTTGATGAAATTTTGTATGAAGATTTATAATCGGATTATAAGAATAGTTCATATGGAAGTTCTAGAGAATAATTACTCACATGGTAGTTTTCTTGACAATTTTGTACATGGAAATTTTTATATGATTCTGTATAATTGGGTATGCATGTATACGATGGCACTATATATGGTGATTGCCTAACTCAATTTCTTCAAAAACCATGGGACAGATATACGGAATCACATATAATTGGGATATTTCCCTCATGAAATTGGTTATACGGACTTAAAATAAAATTATAAAATAAATTCAAATCATATTTTTCCACAATTTAATGACATTACCAGCAGAAAAGCCAGTGATCACATCAGTATATAACTCCCTCAGGAACCGTAGTATACAAGAAACTTGTTAGAAAGCCCATTCTAAAGTTATTGGTGTATATGTATTCTGCGCTATTGGAAGTGAAACAAGCAATATACTCTTAATATTATTTTATTATAAATTATTTAAATATTTATAAAATTTTTGTAATTATATAGAATTAAAGAGGAAATATTATTGATTGTTGTATTTTTAACATTTGTTTGTCCTCCGATACTAATATCATTAATTTAATAGCCGAATCTCTATATAGGAATCAGTTGAGGTTACCCGCTAAAATATCTAGTTTGCAAAAGTCTTATATGTTTTATATTTGTTTTTTCCCTGAAAATTTAATTATACTTTGGTTGAGTGTTGCCTAATTTTTTTGCTTAATATTTTTCTACAAATTTCGAAAAATTTTTTAAAAAAATTTCTTATTTTTAATTTTTGAATTTAAATTTGAATTAATTTTATTTTAAAATTTACTATATAATATTTTTTATATAAAAAATGTCATTCAATAAATAAATAAATGTTTTTGATAACATTTCAATAAATTTTCTTTATTTTTCTATAATAAATACAGAATTTTTTAATGGCACTAAGACGTTTAGATATCGTCTTAAAAAGAGTATATTTTGTTCTTTGTGAATTTAGCGTACCTGAAAGTGTTCGACTAATTAAGGATAGGATGTGCTTATAAACTTATTGTTGGTGACCAAAATGTAATAATATAAAAATTTAAGATTGGCAAACTATATCAAAAATAATTTCTCCAAAAAAAGAAGACCCATTATTAAATGTGTCGGTATAAGTTAATGTTTAAATTGAAATATATACATAAAAGCAGGTTCATTTACCTTTATAACAAATGTGAATCACACATAAAATCACACCTGTTATATGTGATTTATTTTTTTTTTAATATAAATACACGCATTAATTGAAAATGACCATGAATACCTTTAGCTTTTATTTACTATTTATTTACGAACACATATATATTTAATATACACATCATAAACATTTCTTTCTTAAATAAATAAAAATATTACATATAAAAACACATATTATAATTAATTGTATACCATTCTATAAATTTTATTACTTCCGATTTTCCATTGTTTTTGAATATTATAATAATGCACGCACATATAGAAATTACTTAATGATGCTGTTATTTTAATGTTACATATACATCTATTTTAATATATATTTTCATGTAATTTGAATGATATACAACATTAAAAAAAAAATATATATATATAAATAAAAAAATATTTGATTGATTTTAGAAAACCTTGAATATCCATCAAAATGATGTACATACACAGCGACGCGACGAAGCGTCTTATATAGACAATATAAATGTAGTGTCCATCCAAAAAATACCTTGTGTGAAAAGGAAATATTATGTAAAATCAACAGTATTTCACAAAAAAATACCATTAATTTTAATAACGAAAACGTGAATTTATAAATGGAACTTAAAATATTGTAATATTAAAAGACATTATTTGATTTTAAGATAATTTTAATAAAATTATCTTTTAAATTTATCTTAATCATTTCATAGTCACATTTTTATCTATACTTTTTAAATTTGTCATTTTTATATTTCGTCTATCGGCTCATACAAATATTGATACTATATGTTTCATTTTCTACTACATTGTATGAAATATGTGTATAGTCAACTTATGTCTACATAATACGTTTATAACATAACTATTCATGAATGAATGGTTGTTCAATTTTGGCCCTTGAAACTTTATTGAAAAATGGTTTTTCTAAAATTAAAAAATTAAATATTCAAACACAATTTTAAAAATAGATCAATAGACATATATTTGTACAACAATATAACAGCAGCGATAAATTACATTAATTTCCAAAAATGTATTAAACCAATCGGGTACGCTTCGTTACTGTACATGCATACAACCAGCATATAAAATACATATATAAGTTAAGAAAGAAATATAAACAAATAAACTTCAAATGCAACTCAAAACTCATCTTAAATTCCATTGATTTAAAAATGCTTTAGTTTTTTATTTTCTTCTTCGTACCATATATAAAAATTTTTTCTTTACTTTAAAAATTCCAATTATTACATTTTTTTTTATTACTTTTTGGTTTCGGTTTCGGTATACCGGTGATTCAAGTATTTTATATACATATATTGTATTCTATTATATGCTCATCATAAGCATTTATAGAAGTAATAATGAAAGTATTATGTATATTATAATAAACAGTAGAGCACATCTGCATCCATAATAATTGGTACTTTTATTTTACATACTATATGGAAGACTTTTTCGTATTGATAGGCTGATGTTTAAGTTACGAGAAGTTGTATAATACCTGAATTTGAAAAATGATTGGAAAAATATTTATATTGTAGTAGTTCTTCTTATAATATAACATATATAAAAATTTTCGTTCATTGTGTTTCAAAGAAATGTATTGCTTTCGTTTTTGTTGCGAGACCTGGACTTGTGGTATAGTTAGAAATGGTATTAGCTTTGGAAGATAAATCGAATATATAATATGTAGAAGTTCTTTTGTGAAATACGAAAAAAGTAATAGAAAACATCAAATCATTTTACATTGTAAGATAATGCAAGATCACACACACACAGCAATACAAAAATAAACTATTTGAATTATTTGTGTGTTTAATGTATAGTATTATAATTGTAATAGCTACTGCACGTTTCCAAAACGTGAAAGGCAGAATGGTTGATCAACGAACTTTTCAACGCCAGAAGAACCAATTGAAGTGTATTCTGAGTGTACCATCTTCGGAATGGAAATAAAGTGCTATGAAAAATTCATTCAAAATATTTTTGTCTTTTTCCATCTCGAAATTTCTAATAAACAAATAAACAACAACCACAACAAGAGGCACGCCGATAACATCAAATCTAAACATTAAGTTTTATTTTTCTTATTATACATATATTATTTCAACTTTTACCATTATTATATGTTAAATATCTTCCTTCCATACACATATTCTTAAATTGTTACGCTAACGTGATTTTAAAGATAGTAATTTTTTGGAAGTAAAATTATAAGTATATAATAATATAACAATACATTTCTTTCAATTGCTGTTGGTTTTTATTTTCTTCTTCGCATCTATAGTTCAATATGTATATAATTATTATTAGCTATAAATGTAAATTTAAAGAAAATAATAATAACAATTAAATATTAAATATAGTAACAATAATAATATATTCATAAATTTAACATCATATTGGTGTACATCCTCGCAAAGTTATATATTTGTTATCCACACATGTATATACGCTTATATCTATGCTATATATATATATGCTTCCGTGTATTTTATAATGAATATAAATTAGAATTTTAAATTTTATGGAAAAGAAAAATTGAAAGAAATTAAGAGTAATATCGCAAGATGAAAAAAAAAGTGTTTTTTTCTTATTATTAATTTATGAACGAAACGAATATAAAAAAATATATTTTTTCGGTATATCAATTTGGCAATATCTACGTAGAAGTATACCTAACATAAATTTCATTAATATACTTTGAACGGTGTGTGTATGTATCGCAAGTAACAAGTTTAATATATATATATATATATTGCGTTAATATTGATATTATTATATATATACACGCATTTTTCCATAAAAATTTATGCGATTATCATAAAAAATAAAATTTCACAGCATGTACATTGAAAATTGCATTATAATTTGATGTATGGTAAATTAAATGGGCGGCTGTATTCAATGAATTTATAAAATGAACGCGATAATGTTAAAACATTTTTTTTATATAGTTAAAATATAGGAGTATACGTAAATATTAAATTGATTTATAATATTTTAAAATGCATAAATATACCTTTTTTTTTTTTTTAATAATGTGAAAATATTATCTTAATTTATTGAGAAAGCATCATTTGGTGCGCGGTGTAGCCAAAACATATAATATAAGTCGATATATTATTAATAATTATTATAAAATAAAATTTTATCGTGAATGAGAATAATGCTGAATTTTTCGAACAAATAAATTGTTTTGAAATAGTAAATTCCTATATATATACTCCTTTTGAGGATTGATTATTTACCAATTTACCATATGCAAGTCATATACATATTGCTTTAAGTTAAGCTCATGGCATTTAATAAACATTCATTACAGCCAAGTTGGTAAATTATTCTGCATGCGAGTATATAACAATTTACCAATTGTACTGCAATTAACGAAAGATAGATATTTTCATAATTCTATTATTTTTATATGGATGATTAGCCCATAGAGATATCCAATTTACAATATAACATATAATAAATAATGCATGTTTGGCATATGCGTTATGTTTGAGATGACCAAACGTCCCTCGGTACAGGTAAACGTATCATTTTCATATAAAAAGTTCTGATGCACATCATCTTTTTTAATTTGTATATTAAAAATCATTTCTTTCATTTGTGTTTAAGCAAAACAAGTTAATAATACACTAAAATTTTAATAGTTAATATTTGTATTCACAATTTAAGAAATTTATTTACCATATACTATTTTTGGTGTAGATTAAAAAAATTTATTTTTGATGAGTACCCATCAAACCAAACTTGTTAATCATTTTGGTGAATTACAACAACGCAATAATTTAACCAGATGCATCGAACCATACACCACACTCGTCGTGTTTCCATCCAAAATTTAGATTTTTGAACAACGAATCCGGAATGTAAATTTTCTCACAAGCAGTTTGATTTTTTACAGTAAAATAGTGACAAATCAATGTTTTAAAAATCCAGATACCAGATAATTACTTAGATCATATATACTGCCCATGACAAATTATTTGGTAAATTTGGTTTTATATATAACTGAATAATTTTACAGTTGAAATGATAATTGATTGAAATAATAAAAAAAAAATCTACAGATGAACGTTGAGGTGGCGACAGTTACAAATTCTTTATAAACAATGACTTACAATTGGTTTTATACGTCATTGTTTATAAAAATGTCCAAAAAAATCTGAAATTGTATTCATTTTATGTCCATATATACATTTTATATGAACAATCGCAATTTGTGGTGTGGTTTTAGTTTTAATTAGATTATGGATATTATGCATAAATTAATTTTAAAATAGATTTTTTAGAATATTATGATTTACTGAAATCTTATAACCGAATTTATTTAAAAAATTAATTCGGTATATAATATTGAGTACGACATGTTATTTATTTAAAATATTGTCCATCCTACAACCTTGTGAATATCCTTCTCTGCGAATGAAGAGATTTATCTCCTTCAAAGTACCATTTTTTTATATTTTCGCAAGAACTGAGAAGTTACATACTTTCAACCCCAAATGCTTGGTTTTGCAAAATGATCGTTCCAAGCATTGTCATGTATTTCGGCATATTTAGTATTTGACTCAGTTAGATTAATAGTTGTTGGTAACGGATGTTTGTTGACGGGAATTTAACCCGTAATGTTTCCACAATCAATTTAATCATCTTCAATTTTTGTTTTTGGTTCTTTGTTAAACCGTTTAAAGTGTACTCTTTTTAGCAATTGTATATTCATAGGAGGAGTATGTTCGCTGTAAATTTCTACAAATAATCTAAGCTTCTTTGTTACAATTTCATTTAATTGCAATAAAATAATAAATAAATAATGTGAACTAAATCATCTCGCCAAATGCAATTTTGGAACAATAAAATTAGACATTTTTAATGAAATAAAAATATTTGATTTTCACCCTTTCGATGAATATCAAATACTAAATATTAAAACTATAGCTATTTTGAAAATATTTATTTATATATCTAATCGATATGTAAATATATAAGAATATAATTACCATTAACTATATTTAAAAAACATGTTTAGGCACTATATTTGTTAAATATGATTAAATATAATTTAATTGGTAAATTTGGTTTTACTCTAGGAACGTTTAGGATTGAAAATTAAAAATGATTACCTTAAATATATGTTCCATTTGTAGGAGTAATATGACTTAATGGATTATATTGGATTCAGACACATCCACTCGCAGCCAAACGGAAAAGTATAGATTTTCTACTTTAATTCACAATCCTTGAGTAAAGGTTAAAACTTACTTGGAAATGTAACATTTATATAGTCTTGAATATTTTCTATTCAAAATGTTAAATATTATATTATATTTGATTGAATATATTAGTTAAGTTTAAAGACCCGCATATTTATTTTAACAATTTTGTCAAAATGTAAAACCAAATGTAAATACACATGTATAAATTAAAACCTTGTTTTTTAAATTACTTCCGAATTATTTATTTATAATTAAAATTTCTATATATTTAATGATAAATTTGTATATGAATTTAATGAATTTATAAACATAATTTTCCGTAAGGTAACCACACATATTTTTTTTTCGTTATGTAAAGCCTTTTTGCATATTATTAGTATACTCTTATTAAAATTTAATACATTGAATTATACAATTAATTTATATTTAAAATTTGTCGCAATGAATTTATATTTTCTATTTTATACATAATGATTATGCAAAATGAACATATAAGTAAAGTAAAACGCATAAGCATATATTAAATGGTACATTTTTATTAAATAAAATTTTATATGTATAAATTATAAGAGTAATATGAATTTAAGCAATATTTATATTTTAGTAGTATTATATATCAAATATAGACAGATACTAGTGTATAACAGGTTTATCGCACACACCTATCAGGAAGTACACATATGATCATATATTATATATTTTTATATGGCATTTACAAGATTTATAAATTTTTATAAATACTATACTACAATAATGTATGTTAACTATACAAATAAATATATGGTGTGCGAACACATATTTAAAAAAAAAACATACGAGTATAATAAGAACAAAAATTTAATTAAAATTGTTTGTAAATTAAAAGAAAAAAATCGATTTAATATTGTAAATACTACACCTATTTATACGTACATTATTTGCTAAGCTTTATGCATACGCCATGTCCTTAAAAACAAACATATTATATTTATTTACTTTCATTTTTAATTGAACCAATGTTTATAAATTATAATAAATATACAATAAAACAAACATTTGAATGTAATAATGAGAATAATAGTATAAAAATATTGCCAATCATACTATAATAATATTAAATTCATTTTGTAATAAAATAATGTATGTTCGCTATGGAAACGAAATAATTTAAGCCCATAAAATAAATAGTCACTTATATTCTCGTTACGTTATTATTTTTGTTTATAGAAATTTCTGACTAACCTTTGGTCTTTCGATATTAAAGTTTGAGCAAACAGTTGTGTTTTATTGCTTATGTTTACTGCTCGTAATTATAAAATCATACACAATGTATGTGTATATTGATGGTCACAATTAATTTCACTGTTATCACGAATGTGTTTAGTTTACAAATTTAAAAACAAATTAATATTTTGCGTTTAAACACTGGAAAGAGTGCACAAGATCAATTAAATAGTTTTACTGAAAAAAAATGCACGCAGATAAAATAAAATTTTTACGTAAAAATGAATATCCTATATATTTTCTATAATATATTTATTATTCAACCCCATCTGCAGCTAACGTCTTTCAATACCGAATTTTAAAGATCCTTCTCCCTTCAGAAAAACATTATGCAACCTTCTTTTTTGCCACCCGTTCATTCCGCACACGTGATACGTAATTATTAAATATTATAATTTTTTTACAATCAATTTATTCCACATAAATAACATATTGCATTTTGTTAAAAGTACGCACATTCTCATATAAATTAATAGAAAAATTAATAACCCAAAAAGTAATCAAATCAAATCAAGGTAGCTGTTAAATAATAATTTATTTACGTATGTTTAAACAATAAATAAGAATAAATAGTAATATTTTATCGTTTATTATTGATTAATTATTCATACTATTCATTTAAAACAATAATTTATACAATAATTTTGATTAATTATGTATTGTATAATTTTATATACTCTAAATATTTTTAGATTTTTTCTATAATATTATATATTTTTGGTATAATTAATTGTTTATTAATTAATATGTTTGTTTTTTTGTTCATTCTATTTTATACAGGAACACATACAAGAAGTTTTAGATAAATGGACACAAATCGATGATGAAATATGGGCTAAAGTTATAGTTTTTGAAAGAAATCGACGTGTGGCAAAAGCATATGCAAGAGCACCTGTATTAACAATAAATGGATCAGACGATGGATTTGATGGAATGAGGCGAGTAAAATTTATTGTTTATTAAAATTATTGTAATATTATATATTATTATACCAATTTGATTATAAACAAAATATTAAAAAGATATATAAATTATAATTTTCAAATTTGCGATTATAATAATAAATTTACCGAAATATTGTATTATATTTCAATATTTTATAAAACATTAAAATTACAAATCACAAAATTACGCATAATTATTTATATCAAGTCAAGTCATGTTACTCCAAGAGTGAAACTTGCGTCATCTAACAAACATTCTAATTGCATATTAATTACTTAATATGCATGGTAGTAATAATAATTTATCAATTGGGCTGCAATTATCGAATGTTTTCCTAATTGCATATTATTGTTGTGAAACTGATTAGTCCATGTTAAACCTGGAATATGGTCCAAATTCCAATAGCACCATATTTTCAAAAATATCTTATTTTAATTCCATAAACGAACAAACTCGTATGAAAAATTTTTTTAATAAAATAAATACCGAAAAATTTTGAATGTAATTGAGCCCCCTTCACGATCGATTAGAATATATATGATCACTGCCAACTATATACGTCACTGAGTGTTTACATTGTTTCATACTTACTATAGAGGAATTAAAAAATCAGCAATAACGCGAATCATTAATATTTTTGATTAATTCTAAGTTAAAGAATATTACCACAGTTATAGGTTACAGTTTCCTCGTAGACAGTTACGGCGTTGAATATATTTTATTTCAATTAATTATTTTAATAAAACATTAATTTCATCATTTCATTTATTTATACTAGTACAAAAATAAAAGTTTAATAACGTGATTATTATTAAATTTGTTTATTTATAGTATACAAGTATATTATCGGAATACGTGAAGCGAATTAAAAAAATGCATCCTTATTTTGTACAACACATTCGAGGTGATTATAGCCTATAGTTTTCATATGTGAACTGAGGGAGAGAAAAAATATCATTTTCTATCTAAATTTTTTACGCCGGTATATTATTTTTCCTCACTCACGTCGTTACATTTATTTTAACTTTTTACCCGAGCTCTCGGGTATTTTAAGAAACACACTGAAAAAAATGTCAAATCAAAAAGATATAAAAATTTAATTTCGTTTTCTCTAATTGGTTATACAATATTATTAATTTTTTAATTGTTAATAATAATAATAATAATATAAATATTAATAATAAATAAATAATAATAAAAAGTAAAAATATAATAATAATAATACAAATATTAAAGCAGAAAAAAAAAATTTAATATATGGTTATATTGACGATAACGATAACATGCTATTTTTACACACACATATAACTCAACGTCAGAATAATTCTCGCAAATGGAAAACATTGAGGGAAATAGTATTATTCGTGAATAGAAATTAGGCTTATTAGGTTTTTTGATTTCAAACGTAATTATGATCAAAGAATTGTTAAATTGTAAGTCCAGGTTTTATTTTTGTTTTTGTTAAAGTACTAACCACATAAAAAAAACTCTCTGGGTCATAGCTAATTTAAAATTGAAGACCATTTGCTTAATGTTATGAATATAAACTAACTTCATAGTATATTATTATACAGCTAAATATTGTGCATCAGTTTTTGCTGTGATCATTTTCTGCAGAATTGAGAAGCAAAAGTACAATTTTTTTATCTTTTAAAATTTAAATAAGGCATTGTGTTTTAACTATTTGTTTTAAAAGTTGTGAAACATAGCATGGATTATGTATGATTTAACTTTTAGGACTTTAACAAAGCCAAAAATAAAACCAAGTTATGAACCAGCACTAAAGGTATTCCATTATGTCAATGTCGTGTGAGACACACACTAAGTAGGGAAAGCGGAATCATAAAGTTGTCAGAAATACGACAAACCGTCATCATACGAAATGAAAAATATACAATTGACTACACTTATATGGATAATCCAAGGACATTTTATTTATATAAATCCATGAAAAGGGTTGCACTAATCATATAAAATTCCAGCGGACTACTAACTATATTGCGGAAATTTTGCGAACAAACTACGGACAGTGTTACTAGGGTACGCATAGTATGAGTTATAACAAATTTTCAGTTTTTTTTCCAAGCTATATGCTTTTATTATTTTGTAATGCAAAACTGTTATGTTGTTGACATCTAAATAAATAAAATTATGTAATTGAAAATAAAGGCATAGTCATTTTACACTTATTTCTATGTCTACATACACCATATAATAAAATACATATTATATTAAAATATATTGATAATAAATGCATATCTACAAGAAAATATAAACTAACCATAACAAGGAAATTATAATGTCTATAACATATAAAGTATAATTACTTGTGGTAAAATAAAATAATGTTATGTACATGAACGTACTGTGACAGTAAACTATCAACTATACTCGTATAACTAAATACAACTTAAAACATAAAATATTAAATTTTATGACTCTGCGTACGCAATTTTGTGGTATAATCTTATAATTATAATAAATTGCATTACGTCGTATATTTTGTTATTGTAAATTAAATTATATGTATACACATTTACGACATATAAAATTTAATAAATTAGCGATTATGAAATTGGAGCAGTAGGCACGTGTGTTACATACGAGTATACAAAAATTTATATATACAATTTTAATTACATATTAAATTTATTTACGAATATAATTTAGATTTTAGATAGTTATTATAGTCCAATTAAATGTTTTTTTTTTTTCAATTAATAATCTATATCTATAAACCTTATACTATGTATAGTCAAATAAAAATATTAAAATAAATGAATAAAATGTAGCAATATATAGTATTTATTAACTTCTTTTTGTTACAAATAATAATATTGTACTTGTACATTAAAACATTCTTTGTAAATTTATGTATAGAAAAAAAAACGTTTTTGTATGAAAAGCGAAAGGAGAGTTTTTTTTTCATAATTAAAAATGTATTGATAATTTCAAAAATGGACTTGAATTTTTTTTTAATATTCAAGTGTCTGATTTTGTTTCATTTTGTTTTTTTTTTATGTTAAATAAATTATATAATTTAATGAATAAACAATTAAATTTTTTGTTTGAGTTAAATTTTAAAGAAAATTCCATTGAATAACCAAAATAAAAATTTTAATATTAATTCAACAATTGATTTGATATATATGAAATAGAAATTACTGCTATATTTGAATTCTTTAAAATTTTAATTTAATTGTTTCTTTTTTATATATAGAAATAATCAATTTTAATTGTCTATATATAATTTTTTTTTTTTAGTATTATTATCAGACAAAATGATCTGAAGTATAACAAAAATTTTAATATTTCCGGGTATAGAAATTTATGGGTTTTTTTTTTTTTTGGTTTCTTTATTATAAACAAATAAAGTTACAATATAAAATTATAAATATATAATTTTAATTTAATGTGAATATTGAAATAATTAACGATTGGTCAATATAAGATCATATACAGTGAATATTGTATATGTATAGTAAAAACTGACGGTGAAAAAAATATTCCATTGAATACAATATTTTGAATAAATACACTGAAATACAATATTTTCAGCAATATTTTTTATATGAAAATTTAACTCAAAAACGTTGTTATATAGAATTTATATTTTCATATTCATTGAATGTGGTGTGCGAGTTAAATTAAATTGAATGCAATAATTGCTTATTTCGTTTGTATACAATATTCACTGTATGTGGAATGCATGAATACAGACACAAAGCTATATTTAATATTATTATAATATCAAATAATAAATATTTTAATTTAATTAATCATTTGTTTCACTAAAATTACGAATATTTAAAATTATTGTAATTCTTATACAATTTGATTTATTAAAAAGATTATTTATTATCGTTCTTCGTTATCGCTTGATTTATTGATACAATTCTACAAATTTCATAAATAAAAATTGAATATATAAAATTTTACCCCAAACATCTGTTCATAGTTATCCAGAACTCTATATCTTAAATATATATATATATAGGTACGCTTGGTATAAACTCGTTTTACTATCACCTCAGATTAACATCACACATAACATATGCATTGTATGAATTCATAAGAAAAGGTTCATTAACAATATAACACTTCGGCTTTGTGTATATTCCTTGATATTTGTATCAATACTGATACATACAGATATCCGCTTATATCGTAAATCGTCTATATATGTATTATGTTTTGTGTGTGAAAATATTCTTAATCTCTCTCTGCATAACATTAAACACCATATTTTCAAAGAAAATCGCTTTTTAATTCCAAAAACGTAATTCAATAAAATAAAAATAATGTATAATAAAAAGAACGGCAATGATCTCGGAACATCCGGATTGAATGGCAAGCTCTCTATATCCAATTCGCCTTTGAATAACTTCTAGTAAAGGCATATAAAATATATTAGAGCCACTACTTCTAGTATTCCAAAATAACGAAAACATTTTAATTAGAATAGCACCATTTGTTTTGAAATTTTTACCTAAACATAGGAACATTAAACAGTTAATATTGTATTTAGTTCAAACTAACATTGAATACAATATTTTGAATAAATTCGCTGAAATACAATATTTCCAACAATATATTCTTTATATGAAAATTTAACTCAAATAGCTGCTATTTATTTTCATATTCCTTGAATGTGACGTGGATTAAATTTGATTGAATGCAATATTCGGTTTTAAAGTGTACCTCTCGCTTGTATACAATATTCACTGTATATTTATAAAGTGGACTTATAGACGATGATGTCTTACAATCCCAAAGCACGTGTTACACATTCAATAATAACTTCTAAACATTTATTTATATAGTAGGTGACAATCGTACCGCTTCTTATTATAGAATATCCAAAACAGTATTTATGCTTTCTTGTATTATTTTGATTTTAATAAAAGTTTTAAATATTTAATATGCATCATTTTTTCAAAATATAAATTCAAAGATTCTTACATTGGTTATACCTCATATTCATTGCAATTCTGTAATTTCCATAGAATATAATATGATATGCAATTACTAGAAATTCAAAATTCACCCCTTATTCCCACCAATCTCATATACTCGTATCTTAGACATATTCTTATTACGATATTTATAAACAAATTTTCTTGGAATTATGCGTATACTCTCTTGAGTAAGTGTAAATTACTATAGAAATCGTATTTTAAAAACTAAGTATTCTCAATAGATTATCTCTAGCACAATATATATTCGATTTACTTGAAAAGTATTTAATAAGGAGTTATATGACGTTTGTACGTCTTTTAGTCTGTGTATAAACTGGTAGTTTATTTTTCCTTATATATGAAGAAACGGATATGTATTTCATTTTATTTTCAAAAATATGAAACGAATTCAATAGGTGTCAAAAATAAAATAAAATTACTGTGTCTAAGAATTTGGAATTCGATAATTAAAATTGACGGGTTAACAAAAACGCCATATAATTATTTTACATAGGCGTTTGCAGTAGCTAATGTTATAGTTTTATGATTATAAATAACGTCAATTGTCCAGTGCGATCATTTACAATGGTAAAACAAATCTTGTCATACTTTATTTTACAAATTGTTCTATAAATATAACCCACCCACAATAAAACATTTATAAATATTATTATTATTAATTATCTATTTTTCATAATTATAATATCAATATCTTTTTAAAGAATATAAAGAGAATCGGTCTATAGAGACGAATGCAGATTTTGCAAATGTGTAGAAGAAACTCTAGAGCATCTACTCAAAATTTGTGCAGCACTTATCAGCAAAATAAGGAATCTTATTGTGTGGTTGACGGCGAATTACTCAATACCCTAAAATTATTTAAATAAGAAGTATAATGAAGTCTGTTTTGGTTTTAAATTGTCATTTTGATCTATAGCATGGACAACAAATACACTTTATTTGCGGATACCTTTATTACTATTATAGAAATTATAGAAATACGTTAACATAAATTTAAGTTTTATTAAATAACAAACCAAAGGTAGATTAATTGTAAAACAAAGATACAATATTAAAAATCATCCGTATTATAATGCAATATTTAAAAACAATATTTATGTACCTAACATGTAATTTCTGGTATGATCTTTATAAATTTATAAAATATTAATTATGCGTTTTGCATTTTATATAGACAAAATTATATAAATAAATAATATAACAAAATCATTTAAAATATCTTCACATAAACATTAGTCAGTAAAGAGTTATAAGTATCATGTTTAAAAAGAAAAAAAAAATTACAAGCTATAACCTTGAAATTTGTTAAATGTCAAAATTAATTTGCAAGAAATGGAAGGTTTTAATTAAATTGATTTTTATTTCTTTGTTATTGTTATTATTATTTTTTAGTATATATTGTGTTAATGTATCAATGGAATAGTAATTGAATTTTTATTTTTTTTTTTCAAATTGATGGTTAAAATATAATAAATATTATATAGTCGAAGAAACTTAATTCTTTCAGGCGTATTTACATATAATAATAATATGTATATTAATTGTTATTCCATTAATCCAATGTGAATTTTAAAATAATTTTCTGATATTAAAATGATTCTTTTCGTTTAAAAATATACATTTTACTTCATATTATCATGTGAAGTTTGCGTCAATACATATTATTACAAGACTTAACCTTAACAAAATGTATACTACTTTTAGCTACATAAATGCTATATGTGTGCGTGAGAATAATTAATTGAAAAATAAAAATGTAATTATATTTTAAACCACAACAATATTTTTTCAAGTAAAATTTCATAATTTATTAAAAAACAGTAAAATATATAATTAAATTTTATGAGAAAAATTTTCTTAAACGAAGAAAAAGTCAAGGTTTTATTTATTAAAAAGTTACTATATAATAAAAACATGTTTAATAAAAAAATTAAAATGGTTTATATAAAATATTTAAACTTAATTCTTTTTTTTTTTTTCCAAATTTTCAATTTCAGAAAATTAAAAACAATATAAGTTTTTAAGTGTTTTATATAGCACAAAATTAAAATTACATATACATTATTTAAATTTGTGTAAAATTTTTAATAATAATATTTTTATTTTTTTTTTTATATAATACCTAAATATTATTTCCATATAAACAATTAGAGGAAGAAAAGATTATTAACCTTGTGCAAGCTTGACATAAATTCTCAAAGTAATTATAAATTGTATATATTGTTAGGTCTGCTCTATCGTCATCGTCGCAGCCGCTCTATCTTACTCTTCTCGTCCATAGATTCATTAGCATTTTTTTTAGTTTGTAGTTGATTTTTAAATTCATATTTATAATTAATTAATTGCGTATAGTTAAATAAAAAATAAAAGTAAATAAATATTAACAAATAATGATAGAATATAATATTTAAATTGAAAATTAGTTGCGTGTACATAATTTATTAATTTATATTATACAATAAACATAAATAAATAAAATTTAATTTATGAATTGTAAATAATAAAATGCAATAAAATACAATAACATTCTTTAATTTATAAATTAAAAAAGACGTTAACATTTATTAATAAATAGGAATTTCTTTAAGACAAATTTATCTATAAAATAACTTTAACTATTGTATATAAATATGAATAAAAATAATTATAATATATTCTTAAATGAACTAATTATTAATTATAATTATCAACATTTCTATAAAACATCTTATATACCCATAGTGTATGAATATAGTCTCTGTCCGAAAAATATCCGAAATGGCTTTCTATAATTTATATGAATCTATGGTAACGTCATAAATTTACAACTAATAGCATGATTTATGCATTGTGCTGAATAAACTGTCAAAGTTTCTAGAAATTTCCTTCAGTGTATTAGCCAAAAATACAACCCACTAAGTGACAGTAGTTTTGTGCGTGCAGATCCAAAAATGTATATATAAAGAACTAAAGAATCAACATTGAATTTTGTTTTAAAATGGAAAAATGCTACCGAAACGTTTGAAATGCATTTAAAATCGCATTTGTAAACATAATTTTACAATATTTTCTATTTTCGTTGGCGAAGATGTTTTAATCTTCGACGGTTTAAAATACAATTTTAATCCTAAAATAATAATATTAATACTAAAAAATTATATACCAAAAGTTAACAATATTGTACAAATATGAATTTGATTTGAAAATTAATCTCAGATGGTTTAAAAATCGAAGTAAACTTCGTTGTGTTTATTATTTATTATTTTTTAGTTTATAAAAAAACCTGTAAACTAATTTTGCTTTATGAATTAGACCAAAATTTTCAACCGTGTGATATTTCAAATGAAAAAATTGGTGGTCAAGGTGAATTCAAAGCTTGTTCAATTGACTGATGAAAAATTAAAAATTAATTGTTCCATATAGACATCATTAAAAACGTTGTGGTAGTGACGCTAATTTTTTAAAAACTATTGCAGATTTGTTTAATACCATAAACAGAAACTATGAGCGTCAAAGTGCTGAATGGCGGTCATCAGATGAAGGAAATTGAATTTTTACGATTCCAAACTTTTCATTATTCACAAAGAATTTGTTCCAAGTATTACAACGTTTTAATGCCCTTGGTGCACATTTTCAGGAAATTTGAGGATTACTACGGTTATTCTCTTAACCAATGTGAATAACATAATAATCACTTGCATTTTTCCTCCAGTGCTGTTAACTTAATAAAAAATTACCTGACTAATCGTTGTTTGTTGTTTATTTTTGTTTAGCATATATCTATATTTATTGAGACTATATTTTGGGATGTTCACTGCGGAATTGTTATACGTAATTTTTATTTTTAAATTGATTAGGTCATATGCAGTCTATGTTTTTGATATTATTCGGTTTGCTGCATCAATAAAAAGTGGTAATTTAATATCTTTTTATTTTTGAAAATGATTTAAATATTATTTATCATTTCATCAATGACACACCGACACACGATAACCGTGTCGTATTTAATGTTTAATTCAATAATGCAGATAATTTGTTATGAGCTTTATTAATAATTCAAATGTATATTTACACAATAAATTAAATAAATAAATAAATAAAAATTTAAAGAATTTGCTAAGCCATATTCGTATACAGAATGTCGAGAGTCGCAGGCATTTGATGATTATTGCACGAAAATACAATCGTGAGTTAGTATATTTCCAACACGGTTGAAAATTTTCGACTAATCCATAAACCAAAATTAGTTGACACGCTTTTTATAAACTAAGAAATTTTAAATACTAAACAAAACGAAGTTTACTTCGATTTTTAAACCATTTGAGATTAATTTTCAAACCAAATTCATATTTGTACAATATTGTAAATTATTGGTATTATTTTTAAGTAATAATATTATTATTTTATGATTAAAATTGTGGTTTAAACCTTTGAAGATTAAAACATCTTCGACAACCGAAAATGGAAAATTGTGTTATGTATTTTAAAATCAAAATATTGTTATTATGTATTGATAAAATTCGGCACAGCACTTGTCTATGTCAAACTTGAGTTTATATTTTCGATGTTTTAAACTCTCGAAGTTTAAAAAAAACGAACTTTTCGGTTCGGCAACAATATTTTTAAACTTTTTAGGTTTAAACTCTAATCTATAATGGTTTGATTATTATTTTAAAACTCTCTAGGGTTTACTTTTTAATCAAATTTCGGTGTGGACTTATATGTAAGCAAAAATAGTTTCAAGAATAGTCCAAACGGTTTTCAACCGTGTAGTAAATTAATTAATTTTTGTAAAAATAAATTAATTGTTTTACCTTTTTCTGAAATCCATTCCGGTTATTTTTAGGACAGCGATTATTATAAATTGTAAACAATTATAACTGCTAAAAATAATTTAATAAAATATATTTTTTTAAATTTTCATAAATCTATGAATTGAAAAATCAGTTATAATATAAAATAGAGGAACAATTTAGAATGAGATTAGAAAATTTTATAAATTGAATGATTGTATATTGTTTTAAAATTAAATAAAAAATAAATAGGTGACTGGTTGTACAATTATACATTCCAAGTATAAAATAAATATAAATTAATATGAATATTTTTACACAATATTTATTATGCATACAGTTCAAAATCAAAATAATATTAAATTATATGATATTGCAATAAAAGCGGTTTTCTGTATTGTATTGTATATTATAAAAATGAAAAAGACAAAATGTATATAGATGAATAAAATTATATAATTAAATAAAAATTAACTTTCTTTAACTATAATATAATATGACAATAAATATATAATATCGATGAACTCAAAGTCAAACAAAGATCATAGAATAAATAAAATATTTAATTGTTGTGTACACATTGCATAATTATATATAAAAAATATCATTATTTAAAATTTTATTAAAATTATTATGTATTTAATTCCCCGCACGACTGACAAGTTTCAATATAAATACCACTTCATATTGATCAGTACATATTGGATATTGAAAATTAAGAAAAATAAAATGAATTAACTAATATAATTTCTATTTATATTTTTTTTTGTCGCAATTGATTGCGCGTTGATGATGATGAAGATGAACACGTTTCTTTTTCTATTATTTATTTTATTTCATTTCATTTTTAATTTATTTATTATATTACGTATACTTTTTTTTCCACATATTTTAAATTTACTTTCATAACAACGAAAAGCAAAATATAATAATAATACGTATCGAATAAAATTACAAAAAAAAATAAATTTAAAACAAATATTGTATATTGGACGATTTAAACCACCGGTAGAGAAACTCCATAAATATATATATCAAGTGTATAATAATGCAATATTTATGTAAGGTTGAATTCGTATTATATATTGTAATATATATTCAGTATCAAGTTTAAGAATTTCATGTGTTATCCTTTTGTTATGATGAGTTAAAGAAGGCGAAGAAAATATGTGTAATATATATTTTCATGTTCATTATTTTTATGAGTACCAATGCTAAACAACTATATGACAATAAAGTACACTCTTTGTCCCACAAATAACCGGAATGATTTACTTTTATACGGTAATATGGTAACGCAATGCATTGGTTTCTGATTGATTAATGTATTATGAGCAGTAATGTTAACAAACTGTTAGAGTTTCATGACATTTCCTTCACGCAGTGAAAGCTCAAATAGAACTTATATCGTCATGAAGTGATATTAGTTTTTGTGTGTCATCGGTTGAAAACGGTATAAGGAACAAAGAAATATTTTAAAATTGGTAAAATTGCTATCGAAATGCGTAAAAATCATAATGTTTTGATTGGCAGCATAGACGATTCGATGTATTTTTGTTGAGCGGGCAAATAAATCCATTCGATTTTTCCGATTGTAAAAATAAATGAATTGTTTGTAGTTTTTCTTAATCCACATACCTGTTATTTTCAAGACAAGAGGCGATATTATATATGTTTAAATACAAGTGATGTTATTACAAATATAAAACTAAATATTTGTCATGCTCTACTTAATTAAAATACTTGCGTTTATTATATTTTATTAACGTCATAAATAGAAGTAGTTGGAGTAGTATATGCTGCACAATATTATAAGTTCTTGTTATAGTTCTCTGCTTTAGATAAATATTTATTTTTCGTTTTTTTTTTTTTTAAATTCTTTCCAGTGTTGTTTATATGAACGCTTTTATAATATAAGGTTGCATACTCTCATGTTGTATAGATATAGATATTTCGTTTTTCCTATTTTAGTTATATATTGTATAAAAAAAATTGTACATTGTACCAACAGAACCATATACGACATTTATTAATTATCAAAAACAAAACGACAAGGTCACCGACTTATTTTAAAATAAATAAATTAATTATTCTTATTATTATTGTGTGTTTTCACTTCATTATTATTATGCATTTGAGTTGAAAATTAAAAACAAAAATATTTACAAATAGAATTTCTTCAGTATATTGAATTTATTTTATTCATATTCTATTATTCGTTGATTTGTTTTGTTTGCACTCCATAAAATATACATATATTGTTTTGTTGTTCCTCATTCATTTCTATCGCAAACATTTATACAAAGCAAACAGATATCTATCAATGTATTAGATAGATACAACAATATTTAATTAGCATGGCGAAAAAGCTTAAACAGGATAAATGTATTTGCATTTCCCATTGGTTGCGCTGCTGCTATAATTATAATAAATAACTGTAACTTATAAACAATATAATATTGTTAATGTAAAAGATTTATACTAATGAAATTTAAATTTGACTAATAAAGTTAAAAAAAAATTATATTCTAATAAAAAATATGAATTACTTGATTTAAATTATTTACATACAATCATAAAATATTTATTCAAATATAAATCATGTGGAAAATATTTGAATGTGAGTATTTAAACACGCGTATTAGTACAAATTTCATGCGAGATGATAATATGGTATTTGTAAATAGTAGTGATTTGAACGTAAATTGTTAAAAAAATATTGAAATTCACCATTTTTTATAATTATTATTCATATATTAAAACACCTAAGCTTTCGACGATTACTCTGTCGCGGCTTGATCGCAGGTCTAAGGTCCACATCCTCGATACGATCGCAAGCAAACAAACAACCAAGCTAATTGTTCTGAATATCGAAATATCACATCCTCGATAGTTTTACAAATCGTAAATTCGTAAAAAATTCATTATTTTTGCGATTACAAATTGATTTGCGAATGTTCAAAGCCTCAAAAAATTTAAAAAAATTCAAATTATTTGAGACTGGTAAAAATAAAATAAAATATTTATAACACATAATTAATAAAGAATATAAAATAAATAATTAGATATATATGGTATATTAAAAATAATGAAGAATGGAGGAATTGCTGTTCATTCGACATCACCGAAGGACAATTTTTCAAATAAATTTTTTCCTGATAGAGAAATTTTAGTTCTATGTGACATTCAACCCACAACAAGCCCACAATTCAGCACAATAATATGGTGGATTTGCTATAGCTATTGAGGATCTGATGAAATATGCAAAACGCAAGTTAGCCATTTTTGCATATGCAACTTGCTAATTTGCATTATGTTTGAGGATGCCGCCCTTATTGTAACGTATAAATAAAACTAATAAAAATATATAAAGTTTTTCTTAAAAATTGAATTAGCAAACAAATTACTTGAATAGTTACAGAAACAGATACAAATGTTGACTATAAAAAATAATTAAGTGTGATTAAATTAAGTTTAATAAAAATGCAAAAAATATAATTTCCATTACAAATAATCTATTTTATGTTCATGAATCAGCATAAAAATATCATTGAGAAATCTTTTGGAAACATGCGTATACTAAATGATAATAAACTCAGAATATGCTGTTTCATCTGCTGCTCAATAACCAATTCAGCAAATATACACTACTAGATAACGGTTGGCCAACATTGCGACACCAAAAACTTGTTGTATACGCATTCGGAATTATGTTTGAAATATGAATTATTAAATATTAATTCAGTTTAATTGCTGCAATAAATCCTTTGTTATTGATAAATTAGTATAAAATGATGTGATGTCTAGTGAATTAATATTTTTTATTTCATTAAATCAATTAATCCCGGCCTCGGTACGGATAAATAATCTGCAGCAAGTTTTGGAAATATTATAAATATTAATTATAATTTAATTCTTTTAATTAATTTTGTTTACTTTTATGGTGAAATTGGTAACTACAAATATGTTACAAATTTAATTGTCTAATGTCATTAGAATTAGGGTGTTCATATATACTCGCTACAATATTTAATAATATTTTAACAACAGAGGTATAATTCCATAAAATTTATTTTTATATTCCTAAATTACATCCTAATGATAATATATAATTTTCAAAATACCATAAATAGGTAGATTCCTATATGAAGAATTAATTAACCAATCGCTCCTTTGATCAAATGTATCACTAGAATTCAATTTTATCACATGAGAAAGCAATTTTTTTAATTTTTTGTTGCAAGTTTTATGCAAAGTATTAGACAAATACTTAATGTTTTCAACTGGTTTTGTATGTAAAGAAATTGAAATCATTGGTATAGTTAATGCTCTGAAAGTATTTTAATATCATTGTGAATTTTTCTTTAAGCAGTAATTTAATATTATTTAATAATTCACTCTGATTAAAATACTAACGTCGAAATGTTAATTCATAATTATTAATTTTTAAATGTTCTAGTTCAATTATTAACCCTTTTGGTATTGGCGTGCAATGGACATAAGATTGTAACAACTCAGTGGAAAATGTTTATTATAATTTTTGTTATATTATGATTCAACGAATCCGCATTCATATGTAGAAATTTATCTAACTTAATTAGAATTAATAGGAGATCGAAAGGGTTAAATTTAAATATGAAGTTTTTTTTTGTACAAATAATACAACTCTATATTAAATTTTAAAATTCATTTTCTGTAATTCGGACTGTTTAATCATACTATTTCAAAATTCAATATAATGTGATTCAAATAATATGAAATTTAAAGTATTTATTGTTATGAAAATATAAGATGTTTATAATAGTACCTATTGTATACAAATAAATATTCAAATCCTTATAATACGAATAACTATATATTCAATTTGTACGTAAATCACGTTTTTAAAATGCGAAATTTATATGGTAAGATTGCAGACCGTAGATAAAACTTATAACATAAAATTAAATTGGTTAAATTCATTGAAAATATACGTACGTAAATCAAGTGCTTTTCTAATAACAATACATAAAATTAATAATAAATAAATGTAATGTAAAAAATATATTAAAATAAAATTGTTCGTGTTTAAATTTAATGAAATGGAAACTTTCTAACTTCAATTTTATAATAAAATCATATATGTATAAAAAATATACCTCTATTATTATAGTCTATATTCATGCACATAAAATATTATTAATTAATCATTTTTGAAAAAAAAAAAAATATCTAAATTAACATAAATATTTAATGTTTTTATAATAAATAAATGATGCATCTTAACACTCAATTAAATTATTTATAATTAATTGAATTTAATTTTTAAATATATATGTATTTATATCACATTTCGTTTAATTAATATATTTGTAATAATAGTAATTGCAAATAAAATATATATTTTAAATTACACATATCTAAAAAAAAGTGTAGAAATTTATAGAAATTTTGAATCTAAAAATAGGCAATAAAAAATTAAATATTATAATTTCACTTTAATGAAGATGTACAACAAATGTTTATTCGATATATATTGACAATCGATTGTTTAATATTTGTAGTCGATCAATAATATAGAATAGTATTCGGTATTTGCTTTTGAATAAAAGAAATTTAAACAAGCTTACTATTCTTTTGTTCCAAATAGCTATAATTTTAGTTTGTTAAATTTTTTATTTCTACAATTACACCACTTTTTCAAACATTTATAACTTTTAAACAATTAGCCATAGCTAAATGAAATTTTTTTTACAAAATTGTAGCGAAATAATTTAGTTTTACTTTTTTGGCATAAATATAATATGTTGCGCTGTTAGATTTTTAAAAAAATTCATTTTAATATGAAATTTTTGAGAAAACATAATTATTTTTAAATTATATTGTTCAATAACTCGAAACTGAAGCAAGTTATAAAAAAAATGTATAATACAATTTAATTCTCTACAAATTCGGTCTACCATAAATTTTCCGTATTTACCTTACTTTCGAAGTTATTGGTACTTTAATGCTGGACTGTCGAGAAAAATTCTTAGGGCCGTATCTCGAAAACAGAGATCCAAATCGAAAAATTTCATTTAGTAATTACGATTTAGAATTAAAATATGTCCCCCACGAAGAAATCCGCACCGATCGTGAACACCCTGTTTATATAGAGAACGTTTAACATATGATGAGCTGATCTTTGAAAATTAACTCTATAACAAATGTATTAAATAAATTAAAAAAATTTTTATTTAAAATAATAATGAATCAATCGAAATAATATCAGTCAAGTAAAAAGTTCATCATATAAAATATAATGTATAACATATGCGTATATTGTAAATTATATTATATACCAAAAGAAGATTAAATATATATATTATTTTGCGCAATAATTTAGTAGTGCGTGTATTTTATCAATGTGAATTCATTGAAATTGAAATGAATTGAGTTTCATTCGTTGGATATACATGTAATATAAAATTGCAAAAATAAAAAATAAATAAATTGTATGTTAACATGTTTAATTCTGATCACAAACATTTGATTTTAAATTTATTTATTATATTGTCTGATGAAAATACGTGTGCAGTACATCATCATCATCATCGGCATCATCGACATTATCATCATCATCATCCTATCAACGGACACATTAACAACAACATCAAAAATCAAAGGAATGTAATAAATACATATGTACAGGGACAAAGACAACTTGAAAATATATTATTTTCATCTCGTACATATATTTAATTTCGAATGCGTTTAAAATTAAAAGCTAAATATATTAAATTGCAACCAATCAACTTCTTTTTTATTTACTATAAACATAATGTTAAATTGACAGAATAAAATTTATAAGACTTCATAAAAATTCGTAGAATATATATAATTTTCATGAAAACAAAAAATAAATAAATAAAAATGATAAATAATGTATAAATTATTGTTATACAACGCAAGATAACAAGTGTACAGTCACACTAAAAAAACATATTAAAATGTTATATTGTATATAATTTTAAACGAACAATATTACATTTTCAAAATTAAAATTATATAAACTATTGTACTCTATTTGTATAACATACTTTCGGAACATCATCACCATTATAATTAATTTATATAACTCCAACAGCAGTATCTAAACATTTATAATGCACAAACATTTGAAAATCACTCTGTGTGGGGATTAATATAATATATATAACAATTCACCAATTACTTACTTACTCCATGGCATTAATACCCCGGTGCGGTTTTAGCCTTCTCCAACCTGACCTATCTGCAACTAACGTCTTCCAATCTCAGATTTTAAATATCTTATTATAACAGTTATTTATACATTTAGCCGTGTTATTAGTACATCTAACCTTCAAATTATGTCTGGTTATATTTTATATAAACGTAAATGTTTCCTTAAATTAAATCAATTATTTTCCTACTATACATGTTGAATTCGAAAGAGTGCCCGAGAAGTTCACCCCCCAAAAAATATTTTGAATTCTATTTTATAATTAGTCATAATAGGCGTGTCTTGTCCCTATATAACGATCTGTTCAACCAAACAGTTTAAAAGTTGTCAATAGTCAAAATTGCAAATTTTTGTTTTTTTTTAGATAATTACGATATAAGAAATCTTTCATTTCGCATTTCGATCATTCAAATCGATATCATGAAATTTTTCAATAATTTATTCTATATATTATTAAAAAACGCATTTGGTCTGACGACCATTTTTGAATTTATTCTATTATATATCAAACGGGAATATAATTGTTTTTGATGGAACATAAAGTCCAAAGTTTTATTGAACTCATCATTAAACCTTTATTTTCAATGGTTGAAATTTGAGCATTGCGCAAATTTCAAAGTTTTTAATTTTTTAAAAAAGTAAAAAGTTAATTTAATTCATTTAAATGACTGTTAAGTAACATATGTGCAACAGCTTTGATTAGTCTTAGTTTTAATTTTAGTCGTAGTTTAAGTAAAATTTAGGTTAAAGCTGTGTTTAAATCAACATGGAATTCATACTTTAAAGCTTCAATTATTATATGTATTAATTAAAATTTGAAACAGACTTCGTAGAATATATTAAACATTTTAAATTAATTTTGAATTTTAAATATTTATTTGTCACACAATATAAACAACATGGAAGTTAATATTTACTATTCCTTCAAAGTTGTTTATATTGTGTGAATGATAAATATTGCAATGTCAAAATGTCAAAATGCCCAATATATACTTCAAAATTTGTTTCATTCCATATTCCAATCAATATATATTTGAAGTATGGACGCGATTATTATTTTTAAATTTTGAACAAAACATTTGTGTTTAGTCGTAAGAGAAAAGAGCTGGGACCAACAACATGTATTACATATGATTCAATATTTACCACTAAAACTAAAACTTAGACTAATCCAAGCTGTAGTACAAACTTAACTCACCACAAACTAAAGGTAGATTTTCTGGCGATTCTTGTTATACATGTTATAATATGTTTTGCAATAAATTAAACTAAACTGTGTCTCTTTGTAATACGTACCCGAGTCTTATAAGTAGGAGAAATTGTCAAATAATATTGAATCTTTACATATTTATATAATATTAACCTGAATTAGACATAAGAATTGAAAAAATTAAAATCGTTGTCGTCCTATAACAACCGTAAAACACGTGTGTACGTCTCGTCTTATAAGAATCGGCTACAAATAAAGCTTAAAGTAATAGTTTCGCTGAAAAAGATGCAGAAAGCAGTGCTAAATGTCAAACAGAAAATACATGCAATTCCAATGGAGGTGGTTATTAACAAACGGATACCTTAGGTTACCTCGAAATTTATTTCTATAAACATTTTTATAATATAATAACCGCATTTATGATATGCTGTATTATTTTTCTATACGAGTTAAATCTATTTCTTGTGTGTCACATAGCCTTTGATTAATTTTATTATTTTAAATTTACTAAATTAAGAAAATCAACTAAAAAAATATTGGAACCCATTGAATAAATGAAATTAATTTTTCTGAAAATATACAGTAACACCAATATTTGTTTCCTCGAATCAAATCCCTGGATCTATGGTACCGTGGAAAATTTGGATAATTTAATGTTCTATAACAATTTTTAACAAACCCGTACATTTAAATTTTCAATATTACAGCGTTATAATATACGTTTAGAGTAATTCTATAAACAATAAGCATTTAGAAACACCGAAAAATTGCTATTATCATTATTTATTAAATTGAAACCTTACCGATAGTTTAATGTCATATGTCAGCTATAAAAGGCACAATATGCCATTGAGTCATTTTCAAAAACTATTTAATATCGCTAATAAAAAGAAAAACAGATCAATATTAACATTTTTTTCCGTACTTTGAACACAGATTTTTTTAATTTAAAATACAAATACTAAAATTTAACATAATATTTTATAAATAAATTAATTGTATACGCATTAATTTTTTAAAATCATCTTTATTATTATTTTTTTTTTTTTTCAAAAATAAGAAAGCATCATTAAAATATTAAGATGTGGTACTTCCGTTTATATTTATTGATTGATTTATTAAAGTTTTCTTCTATTTTATATTTCTATTATCTTTTCTTTGATTTATTTTATTTATAATGATTTTATTCATATTTCTTAATTATTGTAATATAACATTTTATATAGAGCCAAAATGCGTATAATGTTAATTAAATTTCTCTCCTTTGCATATAATACATTTTATTAAAATATAGCAAATAGTCCATATATTTTTAAGATCATGAATTATGCATCAGTGAAGAAAAAAAAATAATAACAAAGCAATGATTTTTTACGTGAATTTGGATTTTAATAAAAAATATTGAAAATTTTGACATTTCAATTATATATTAATAATATGAATACGACAAGATATTAAATATATATTTATTATTATTTATGGTAATATATTATTATTATATTTATTATATTATTTAGTTCAAATTTATATAATTTTTTATTAACCCATTGACGGATGTTTATCATGGGAATGATTCTTTACTTATAATTTATAAACGGAAACACAGTTGATACAATTTACCAAAGAAAAATACATATTAATGGAAATTTATCATTTAAACATGTCACTTTATTGATTTATAGTCTATGTCTATGCTTATTGCCTGTATATGTAAATTAAAATGACATTCAAATTTATGTATATACGTATTTGGCAATTAATGGGTTAAAAATGATATATTATATGATTTATTAAACTATATACCGAAATTAGAAAATATATTATTATAAGACAAGATTATTGAATGAAAAATAAAACTAGTTTTTTTCTGTATAATAAACAAATATATTTTGGATATTTTGTGATTACATTAATTATATAAAATAAACAGTGTTGTTGTTAAGCATATACAATATAATTATCTGTAGCTGTATCTAGATACAATTATGGTTCGATATCTGCTGATTTTAGATACAAGATACATTTTTTACACAATAATTAAGTTTGCTGCAGGGTATTTCTCCTATCATAAAAGTATAAAACTGTTTCACGGCTACTCACTTCAATTGATTATTCTATTATTTTTTTATTCAACATACATATAATGCAGAATGCCGCATTTCGAAGCTTCGTGAAAACGCCTATTCTTGCTTGAGAATTGATAGAAATGTGAATAAAATGTATAAAAGATTTATATTTTCAACATTTCATTTGTTACTAAAAATATTGTTGAAACAATGGGTAAAAGCACTATGTGTCTAAATGCAGCATTATATGTAACAAATCAACATTCATTTATATTTTAGTACACGAGCAACTATCGTAATCGTAATATGACTTATGTCTTTCCATTATTTTGGGATATGGAAAAATTTAATGCAAATTATTGACGTGCTCAATTCATTTTATTTATTTGTAAGTCCATTTCCATTTCATTTTAAAAGACTTACGATGAAAAATGGTAAATATTAATTATTGGAAATATAACCATTTAAAAATATTAAAGATACAAATTGAATTTAAAGAACGATATGACTGCAAGAATATATAATCTTGATATTTCGTTATGTTATAATATGTATTTTTAAGGTATGTGATAACATTATTCCCGTTTGCATACTTATAGTATATGGTAGTAATATTCAAGAAACAACTGCGGGAAACTTTAAGTGGCTATTAACCAAATTAATGGATGGACTAAGTAGTTGCGTTATAAAGTTGACCGTGAATAAACCAGTACGTATTAAAGTCAACAACAGAAAGATACATCATCTGTCTCGATTATTATTATATGAATCTAAAAGTTATTCACTACGAAAACATAGCAAATTATCTGCGGGTATCACACTATATATGGAAATAGCAAAAATTGATAGATAATAATAGATAATTTTAAAGTATCTGTATTTGCATAAATAAAAAATCAAATAACAACACTGAAAGTAAATCGTATCAAGTAAAAATGACCTATTTTTTCTCATTAATAATTATTATAATTAAAAGTCAAACAATATATATTAATATTTATTAGATGTATCTGCGAAAATGTATTATTTTATATGAATGTTATCTTTACAATTTTTCATTGGTTGACTTTCGAGTTTAAAGAAAAAATTGAAATAAAATTTTTTTTCCGTATTTAATTCATATATAAATGAATAAATTGTAATATATATTATTAACGAATTCTCAGTATCACAAGACAATTATTATTATATAGTTTTGTATTCATAATGAAAATTGTAATATAATAAATCCAATTTCGCTTTTTTCTTATTTATTGCATTAACAATGTGTATACATAAACAATAGTTCCATAATTGTGAAATTAAATACTGGGGTAATAACACACCGTCTACACGAAATAAAATTTATAGGTATACACTCAACAATATCATATGTTTATAATACAAATTAAATACAATAATTTAACACATTTTTTTATACTATACTGAATTTGTTCGTACAATAATATTCCATATATTTTTGAATTCAATGAAAGTGAAAGGTTTTTTATTTTTAAATATCTCACATTTTTTTATTTTTCTGTAAAATATGACTTTATACAATTATTATATTTTATGAACAAAATTAAAATATTGTAAAACATGAATTTTCTCACTTTATTTTTAATTTATAATTTTATTTTATATTTATTTATTTATTTATTTATTTTTTATATTTCATATTTTACAGAATTGGTTTAAGTGGATTTGATAATCCCATGAGAGATACAAAAACAGAAGAACTAAAAAAACATGTGGGACAGGTAAATAAAATATTTTTAATCTATTAATTAATTAATTAACTTATATATTATGTGACTAACTCGTATGTAAGATTCAATAACTTAATTTAATTTATTTTAAAAATATAATGCAATGATTAAAAAACAAACCCCTTTTAACAATAATTTAATAAAATATAATATGCACCTTGTGTCCGAAAAAATAGCCGAAATTACTAACGCCGACAATTGGTTGCTGATTACTTTATGAATTGTGAACCGGCATTAACAAACTGTTTCATGACATTTCCTACAGTATAGTAACAGAAATTTTTGTGTGTCGTAGTTCAGTTGAGCGTGAGCGTAAATCTGTCCCAAAAATAACCGGAATAAATACTTTTCTCTTAATCTATTTCTTGAACTTTGTTTTTATTATTGTAAAAATTAATTAATTGTATATGCTTTTCTCTTATATTCTGGTTATTTTTAAGGGTGTTACATTACTAAATTACATTTACAATTTATGGAAAAAAATTCAACAAACCGTAAGTTTCTGGCATTATTTCCTTTGTTTTAGCACACAAACCAATTTTACTATTTTACAAATTTATCAAAAATGATACATAGTCTTATTATATAATCCCTATGCCGCTGCAGAGTTGGTATGTTTAAAATCTGAAACCTCTTTTCAAAAGCCTACAGTTGCGTAAAGGCTTACTCTGCTCACAATGAAGATTTCTTAAATCAAATCTAAAAAATATCCTTGATTCACATACTCAGTTATAGACGTAATTTTACAATGTTTCAGGATCCAACATTTCACTCATTGAACGTTAAATGAATGTATACATTTTTCAGCGAAGTATAAAAAAATAAACTCGATAAAGAAAAATTAATACCATAACAGTGCGTATAAATTTCCTAGTTTTACATTTATCAATAATTAATATAAAGTCATTCAATTGATTTTGCACCAATTTAAATTGGAGGATAAATTGTAATTCATAACATTTCGCAACACTTTTTGATTCATTTAAATATTTTGACCTCGACGAAATTTAAATTTTTTTACAGAGCAAGTACACATTGATGTTGCTCATCAAATGACCAAAGTATTGAATGTGTTCAAAATGTTGAGAATTTAAGTCATTTAAGTTGAGACTCAGTCAAACGCAGTTGCAAAAATATTAGCCTTTGTTCGATAATAACAATTTTTTTTTTTTAAATTAAATCAAGCAACCTGTTGTGAATATTATAATATTATTTATTTGTTGAACATCTACTGCAATCAAAAAAGCATCTGTGTGTGTGTATGTGTACAACTTCACTTGTATCATATAATTACTATCGGCTGAAGAAATTCATCCATTAGGTGGAAGGTTAAAATCACCGAAAATCTAAATTTCATTAGTATTCCTTTTTTCATTATATATTATATGGATGAGACGTATTGTCCACACATTCAATAAATTCTTTCTTTGTAAATAAAAATGTTGGGTTTCATTAAACGTGCGAATTGCGTGAAATGCATGACTACCGTATTGTGTTAAGGCATTATTTATTGTTCCTGTTAAGCCGATCTACATAATCGCCTTATTGTCTCTCAGCGTTGTCTTATAAAAACTGTTAACAAATTTGGTCAAATTTTACTTATTTTAATAAAATTTGATTCAAAATTATATTTGTTTTTTTCTTAAAAAATAGGAATTTGTTTTTACTAAACAAAAAAATTGAATTTTGTGTCTGTCAGTTTTTAGAGGAGTAATACTGTCAAAGTAAAAAGACGAATATAGCTGAATATGTGAGCCAGTGCCTTGATTATGATAATATTACGAACTGCGAGAATTCTCACAAAAGACTATTGAACGCAATCAGTTTCGCTACAATGTCAAAAAATCGATTACGATAATAATTCGGCAAGCAAATGGAAAATAATATGTAAGAATTTTCCCTATTTCTTTCACCATTTAAAAATTTTGTGTACTGTTTATGGGTTATTGTTATAATTATTAAACAATAATTCGATAATTTAAAGCGGAAAAAAAATTAGTTTTTGGATAGAGTTACTCAAAATCCAAAGATATTTGTTGATGAACTTATTACAAGAAAAATTTGAAATCGTATTGTTTGGCATCTCCTCGAATGGAATACTTATATCTCTAATATACCATATTTTCGATGAATGCGCATATCATTTGTTTCCTATCAAATTCTACTGTAGCCTTTATATGCTTTCAATTTTAAAAACTTGGTTGTAGTATATGTTGAAAAATTAAATTCATTGTTGCTATTCTATTAAATACTAGCAATAATTTGCATAGCTACTTTGTTTTTAGGCTTTTGATAATGTTAAAACATATAAACTAATTCTAAAACTTTAAATTTATTTATTTCGCTATAATGTTGAAAAATATTTCATTTATAAAACTATGTCAAACATTTATAACTTTTAAACTGTTAGCCATAACAGTTTAACTAAATTAAATACGTTTCAAAATTGTATTTGTAATTTTGTAATTGTTCAATAACTCGAAACTGAAATAAGTTATAAAAAAACTTATAACACAATTTATTTCAGAATTTGATTCTTTACAAATTCGGTCTACTATACTTTAAATTTTCTGTATTTACCTTACTTTCGAAGTTATTGGTTCATTAATGATGGACTATCGATAAAATTTCTTAGTTCCGAAAACAGAGACCCAAATTGAAAAATGTTATTTAATAATTTTGACTTATAAAATATATTCCCCCATCACTCCCTTGAAGGAATGTGCGCCGCTCTTCGACACCCTGTATAATAATAGAAATATTATTAATGCATGTTGATTTCAATTGAATGTCGATTTTCAAACTATTCAAATATATAAAAAAAATATATATATGTAAGTGTATTGCGAAATATCAGTGCCGCTTATATTAAAATTATTAAAAAAAAATAAAATATGGTTTAAGGTCCTCTATTTGTGTTTTACAGTGAATAAACACACATATATAAATCATTAAAAATTTATTAAAAATAGAGTAAAAAATACGTATATTTTATTATATAAACGATAATGATGAATATAAAAAGTAGTCATATCCGCAAATTAATTACATTTATTGTATATATGTATATATAAAAATTGAAAAGACAATTGATTACACAATAATAATATTATTAACCTTTAAAAATGATTTAATATAATAATAGAAGAAATATAAACAATATAACTATATATATTCTAAATACATACATTTAATAATTTAAATATAAACTAAAGATTCAATGGATGATTACATTTACTTGAATATAAAATATACATAAATAAAAAAACATCAACATATTTTATTGTTACATTTGGTGGTGCTGCTTGCTTTGATTCTTATATTTTCATTATTTTCATATTTTATTAATAAAATTTACAACAATACAAAATATTCAAATTCAATGTTGATGTGATGTATCTCTCTATATTTACAATAAACATTTTGTGAATATTATATACAATTTTTACACCATTAATTATTTTATTTACACACTCCAAAATAAATAACGCACAAATGTGTGTATGCAAAGTAGAAAAGATTGCATTTAGACAAACACACATTTATATGCAAACAAAAAATAAATGAAAAAGATTTCAAAATTCTTCTTTTTTCTTTTTTTTACTTCATCTTCTAAATATGTATATTATACACAAATCAAATCTATAATGCTTTGTCTGAGATTAAGATCAAGGGCACAATTTAACATCTTTTTACTTGTTGTTATTGTTGAATGTTGTGTGATGTTAGAGAAAAAAAAATTGTATTTATTTTAATAATTTATATATACAACAAAGGTTAATAATATCATTTTAAGATGATTATTATTTGATTTCTTAATCCGTTTTTAACATAACACAATAGTAAATGTGATTTAATGAATGAATAATGAAAATGGTTATATTTCTATATAAATGTTGTTTATTGATTGATTGAAATTAGATCATAAATAATTTAATAATTATAATAATAATACAATATTAAATAAAAAAAAAAAAATTATTTCTCTCTTTTATTATAAATATAAAAAAGGAATGCCTTCAATTTTGTTAATTATATAATACAATATACTGATATACAAGAAAAGCATCTACAATATAATTATCTAATTTATTTATAAATAAATACAAACAAATAAAAAACTTTAATATCTATTATAAATATAATATCTTTATTGTTAATCAATGCGCGATGTTTCATATTATATTATTTTAAAAATTGTATGTGTGTGTGTGTGTGTATGGCATTGTTGTTTATGCATAATAATGCCTTGCCGTTTGCTCATTAATGTTAATGATCTTTATATTCTATACCTATATCTAACATTTTAAATAAGGTATATTTTGTTAAATTGTTATGTAATATCATCTTTTTTTATCGCACATTCACATACACACACATAACAATTACAAAATCAAGAAGTATTTTTCGTTTTGTGTTACATAATTTTAAATTATCAATAATCTTAGTTTTTCTATATAGCTTTAGCTGTATATGGATTACAGATCCCAGATATAAAAATTACTATAGTATTATAAATAAAAGTTCTTTAGCCTTTTAAAGATAGATAGATAATATGCCTTAAGGTAAAGACTGTGTACTAACTATTTTTCGTTCTTATGGTATATATGGTCATACATTGACAGCTATGTCACTGAAACCACATAATATGAATTTTAGGATCATTTCGGTAGATATATTTTTTTTCATGGATACGCTTTTAATTTTATTCCTCCTCGAATACTAATGATTTTTATCGACTATTTTGAAAAAAGTAAAACCATAATCGATCCACATTATTCCTTATAACGTTTAAACGAAGAAATTGGTTACACTAGTATCTACTCTAGATTTAGCACCCACCGCAGATTTTCTGTTTCCTAACATGAAAAACTATCTACAGCTACATATACCGGTGTAGAAATATGAAATTATAGTTTTTTAAGGACAATAAAACGCTTATTTTAAAGTGAAAAGCAAAAAATATTTTATTCAAAGTATTGACCATCGCTTTCTACACATTCTGACCACCTTCCTTGCAATTTGTGAATACCATTCCAAAAAATTGTTCCTCTTTTGATGAAAACCATTCAGAGAGCCAATTTTCGACTTCTTCTGATGTTTTGAAGTGCTGGTCAGCTAGAGAGTGTTGCATCGATGAAAACAAATGGTAATCAGAAGGAGCTAAGTCTGTTGAATAAGGCGGGTGAGGTAACAATTCCCAGCCAAACGTTTTGATCGTATCCTGAACTGGTTTTGATCTGTGTGACGGTGTATTGTCATGTTGCAAATTAAATTTATCATGTCTTCTTGCTCATTCTTGTCGTTTTTCGATAGATGCATGGTTCAAATTGATCATTTGTTGTCGGTAGCGATCGGTATTAACAGTTTCACCAGGTTTCAGACGCTCATAGTACACCACACCTTTCTGATCCCACCAGACACACAGCATTGTCTTCTTGCCTAATCGATTTGCAGTTTTGCACTCGATTTTGCTGGTTGACCCGATGTAACCCATGATTTTTTGCATTTAGGATTCTCAAAATAAATCCACTGTTCATCACCAGTAACAATTCGATGCAAAAAACTTTTTCTTTTCTGTCTGGCAAGCAAAATTTCACAGATTGTTTATCGATTTTCCATTTGTCTTTCAGCCAATTCATGAGGCACCCAATTTCCACACTTTTGAATCTTTTCCATATCTTTTAAATGGTTGGAAATTGATTTTTGTGAAACATTTAATATTTCTGCCATTTGTTTTTGACTTCGTGTATCATCTTCGTCCAGCAATGTTTGAAATTCACTGTCTTCAAACTTTTTCGGTGGTGTTCCACATTCTTCATTTCTCAAATCAAAATCATTACCTTTGAATCGTTGAAATCAATTTCTACATATTGCTGCTGAAAGAGCATGCTCACCATAAGCTTCGATAAGCATTCGATGAGTATTCTATTATCCCGAAGGAAATGCTGTTACTTAGAAAAAAAAACAATTTGTTCTTTTATTGATTAGTTTTTGGTTCTGCTAAAATGTACTCATGTATGAATTTATTATATTATTTTAATTATATTAAAATTAGGAAAATGAAATAATAAAAAAAATGTATATACAACCCAGCCAATTTTCTATTGAATCATTGAATACTATAGTGAAAATTCCAAGGCAATTGTGAATCTATCATCATTTCAGATCCATAAATTCAATGACATCAAATAGCAAATTGACTGTATATCTTTTTCATCGTTAAATCTATTTTAAAATCTATAATATATGTAATCAATATTATAAAAAATGATAAAATTTATTGAACATTACTTAATTCACTATATAAAAATTTGTCGGGCATAGTTTATGAACACAGAAAAAAAAATTTATTCGATATCAGTTTAACACAGTTCTGCTGGACGTTAGTAAAAGCAATTTTGCTGTTTAAATAGAAATTTAACCGAACTTGTAAACCTTCTGTTAATAAAGCAGAACAAAATTTTGCTTTTGCGTAGAATATTTACTGATACAGTAAAACAAGTTGTGATGCTAATATAAAATAATCAAAAGATGCCTTACCCACTTAAAATATATTTTCGGCAATGCAAAAATTTAGAAGAATTTTTGTCCATTTGATATGAGAATGGGAAACGGTGTAATTTTTATATTAGAGAAATAACTGCTCATAAGTGATGGTCAAATTGTATCGATTTATTTTCAGTGCATATATGAAATATATTTCACATTTTTTCTATTGTTTTATTTCTGAATGTTTGGCGTAAAATGTTGTTTTATATGATGTGAATTTAGTAATTTATGAGATTTAATAACACGCCATTACAAAAGATGACAGCAACGAAGCAGAGCTAATTTCATTTTTTTTTTAGAAAACCAAAATAAATATCATAAAAAAAGGGATTTCGATAAAAATTACATACCAAAAATAGAAAAAAAAGCAAACTTTTTGATATAAATAAAACCATATCTCTTTTAATAAACAAAATAAAATTTAATTAACTACAATATCACTTGTTCATAGTTCGTATTATATATAAAAAAATAAATAAGATGTCAAAACATCCGATATGACATTAAGATAAAGAGATGAAATAACAAATTAATATTATTTATTATAAAAAGATTCTATCGCATCTCACTTCACATCTGTATATTTCACATTATCACACATGTAAAATGTATGTCATTTGAAAGTAAAACTATGCAGACAAAAAATGATGTTAATTTATGTGTTTTGCTAATGATGTACAATGCAGAAATTGGTTATAATATATGTTACATGATTATTTTTATGCAATTTTAAAAATATATATTTTTTTTTGTAAATCCTTGAACTTTTAGGTTTCAAATGAGAAAGAAGTATTCCAATATTTTAATACTATTTGGTAGTTTTACGATTTCGTATTTTTTGTCGACTTCAATTTTATTTCAAGGTTTTCAGTAATTATATGCACTAACTACAAAATTCATAATTTTATATGACGATATCACATCTCCATTCACTTGAAATTCACACATTTATATTATTATAATATAAAACAGTCTTTTCAAATAACAATCTATTGCATCTAATATATTACTATACGATTACAGCAGTTTGTTACAGAAATTTAATAATGATTCGAATACCCGTTGCAGTCTGCATTGCGGAATTGTTAATTAACACCTTTTTAACTTAATTTCAAATCGTGGGAATAAAGAGAATTTGTATAGAGTGTAATAAATCTGGTGAATACAATGGATGATAAATATTACACAGACGTCAATTTTTTGGTAAAAATCAATACGACCAATAAGTAAGTTCTGACTGCAGGTACATGAAGCACGCAACAAATAAAATTGTTTTCTTCCCGATATTCTGGGCGAATGCTACGAATTATGACCATCTCATACTACAAAACATATAAATAATTATTCGGTCAGTTTGAATAAATTCATTATGAGGATAATATCCTTACTATCGAAGAATATATTGAAAGACTATTAATCAAATTTTACCTTTCTCTCTATAAACAAACGTATCGTTTTAGATATACTTTAACAATTGGGTACATGTTTTAATTGATACACTGCGTATTTTACAAAATATTAAATCACTTATTGCTAACATTAAATATTGATTTGTTGAACAAATTTACTTACAAATACAAATAAATATTTTATTAAATTATTTACCATTAATAGTTTACAAATTTATTTATTTTATAATTTATTTTACATTAATTATTTTTTTGCTGCTTTAATTTCACGATAACGATTACAAAGACAATATATTAAGTACATAAGCGATATATGGAGACATACATGCAAAAGTTGAAATGTATATAAGATGCGTATTGTGGAGATGAGGGCTGTGTACGAAATAGAATTGTGAACGGAATCAATCGTCGCATGTTTCTTCCATATGTAACTAGGTACTGTGTGCGAAATTATAAAGCATAACATTAAAGTTTAATATGTTTTGCATATAGAAGGCACTTTTATATCATTATACTTTAGAGTAAACTTTCAACCAGCAGTTTTTTATTATTTTCCTCTGAGCAGTATAGTCACATAGGTTGTCTACTGTAAATATACATCTTCTCTAATATCGATAGCGTTTTCAAAACAAAAATAAGATTTATACAAACATTTCCGTTATTATACATGGAATAATATTATGCCATTTAAAAAAATTATATATTCATATTTCATATTTTTCTGATATCATATCATATAATAAAAAAAACAAATAAATAAATAATTAATTTAAAAAAAATGTAGTTAAAATAAGGAAGTCGGTGTGACATAAATAATGAAAGAAAAAATTAGACTTTTTTTTCAATCTTTTTTCCATATAGTAAATACTGTTTTGATGAATAAATTGTGTAATTAACACATCTCATATAAATATAGAAAAAAAAAATTAGCAAATGTACTTTTAATTATTGAGTAAATATAATTTTAATAATAAAAAGTTATAAGAAATATTGCCATTTACTATAAAAGTTTCATACTACCACAGAATACACAATCTAACAGAAATTACACTTCATGTATATATGATTTTTTTTTTCCAAGTCATATATTACTCCAAGTGGAGCTTATGGCATCTAATAAACCTTTATTACAGCTAAGTTGGTAAATACTCCCAGTATATACAAATTTACAAATTTTACTGCAATTAACGAAAGATATATAGTTTCATAATTCTATTATTTTTATATGGGTGATTACCCCAGAGTGATGTGTGTGCCGACAATGTTAATGTTTTATTAGCGTACACCACCAATCTACTATACCGCAGAGTTCTTAAGTGTGTTTGCAACGTTGTCATTCATGGGATGGAAGTCAGTCGAAAATGAATATAAGTAAATCATATATATGAAGTGGTATTTCGGTTAGATGGTTTATACTGTGTTACTATACACAATACACGCACACAAACACACTCATATTTGTATGTATATCATGTAAATCAAATAAAAAACATATATTTTTAAATAGGAAAAAAAATTGTCTCAATCGTGCGCTTATTTCTTGTTTTGTTGTTATATTATATTTAATACTTCTTTTATTTCTTTTTTTATTTTGGTCATATTAAGATAAACTTGTTTATGGTTGTTTTTCTTTTCATATTATTATTATTATTATTATTATTATTATTATTATTATTATTATTATTATTATTATTATTATTATTATTATTATTATGTACTTCCTCATTTATATAAAAGCAAACAACAAATGAATTAAAAGTAACGAAAAAAAATAAAGAAATAAAAATGCAACTTTCGATTTCATATGTGCATTTCATATTTAAAATATTAATTATATATGAAAGAAAACACCTGCAAAATTAAAGTATATAAAAACGTAATACAAGATAAGTCTTTAAAACTATGTATATAATTAAATTTTCGTATAATAAGAAGGGACTATCTACTATTGTATGCCTCTATGGTATACACAATGATGTGGTCAAATTATAGGTTAAACCTTATACATGTTTTAAAACAAAAAACAAACTACTAAATAAAAAACGTATGTTAAATAATATAACTTTTATATATAGATATGACGTAATCGGGTATACAGTGAAATTGTGGTATATATTATATGTAAAAGAATTTCTGATGATAAAAACAATGTTTGCTTTTTAATAATAGTACTGAATTCAAAATTTAAATTTCTATATAGCTGTTAGATTAGCAGTAAATTTTGAAATAAATGGTAGACTGATGGGGTACAGGGTCGGAACTATATGGTGGATTTAACGTCACATCTAAATCCAACTTCAATAGTTTTTGACGAGTGTTCAAAGACGTGTGTTTCTTCGATTTGTCAATTTTATATCGTTTAGTTTGGTTACCCCTGAATTGATCGTTTGGTGGCGTAGTAAAAGTTCAAAAAATAGACAATGCCTTTGTAATCCCACCAAACTGATAGCATAACTATGTTTTAATGAATATCAGCTTTAGATGTTGTCTACGATAATTCATTGTAATCAATCCATTTTTCATCGCCAGCTATGAATCGTTTCAAAAATGAATCATTTCGATGCGTTTCATAAGCAAATAGCAAATGTTAATGCTTTGTGTAAAGTGAATTTCTTAAAAGTTCATTAGGAATCCATATACCGAGTTTTTTCGTAGCCAAATAATTCACATCGATTATTGCTTTGATTTGGTCGTAATTAACTTCAATTAAGGACGACTAGAACATTGTCCATTTTTGAGTGACAAATAACCAGAGCAAAATTAGGTAAGTCAAGTGTGACACAGCCTCTTTTTAAGACTTTGTCACCAAACACAGCACATATCTTTTTCTGACCTTCCGATGTATACACATCCGATCGATATATTTATTTTTACTGAATCACAATTAAAGTGCCAAGCTATCAACAACAAATATGGGTTTTACATATCGAATTTGTTTACTTACATCAAAATTCATATAAAATCATCTGTATGTGCAAGTTGCAATGAATTAATTATAGTTAGATTTTTCAATAAATAAGATGTAAATGTAAAAATTCTCATATATATTTTCATATATTTTCATAAAAGATTTCAAAAATGTATATTTATTATAAAAAAAGAAATTCTATATAATTTATAAGTTTAAAAACGACGCATATCTGAAGAATTGTCGACCCAATAATATAAATGATAAATTTGTTAACGTAAAAATATGAATTATTTGTCAATAAAATCTCCGGAAACTTCAATACATTTATTCTAATGTTTATTCCAATGATTCAATATAGTCAAAACCATCATTATAATGTGATAATGTAAAATGTATCCACGGGTGCAATCGTCAATTAATGTAAAATGCTTTCCATTCAGGAATTTTTTCAGGTTAGGAAACAGATAATTTAGTCTGATGGAGCCAAATCTGGCAAATACGCTGCTGAAAAATTCGTACTTTATAATTCGTTGTGAGCGCACACGTGTATTATCATAATGATAAATTATTTAATTCTTATTTAATTTTCTCATATACGTATTTTTGCATCCAACTGAATTTTGATAAATTTCGGAAGATAATCGATCAACAAAACAACTTTGTAATCTCATAAAATTACTTTTTTGTCTTCTTTGACGAATACCACGGTTTCAATTCATTATATAAACTGCTCTTTTCATTCTGGTGTTTAGTGGTAAATTCAAGTTTCATCAGCAGTCGACATATATGAAATACATTTTATTTCACTTAAAACTATCCAAATAAGTTTGAGAATGTGTTTTTGGTCAATTGTTAACAATAATGTGCCAACCATATTGCACAAAATTTTTTTTCATTTGTAATTCTTCATGCCAAATATTTCCAACTCCTTGTATTCACGATCTTTCACTCGTGCGATCATCTTAATAAATCTATATAACGATGTGTGGTATTATAGCCGGTTTTGGACGACGCAGTTCAAATTATTAAGAGAATTTAAAAAGTAAATATGTGAAAAACGGATACAATTCCGCTCATTGTACGTTTTTTTTTTATTTATAATATTTTACAATATATTTATAATCCGATTCTTTCATCAATTTCTTTTGCCAATATTAATATTAAAATTATAAACAATTTCTGAATATTTATATTTTTTTTTAAACTTTGTATATTACAATAATATTTAAGCAAAAAACAAAATAGTCATAAATAACTGAGTAACTAAATAAATATAATAAAAACAAGTAATAATCATTAAAATTTCTACAAAATATAAATATCAATTGTTGTCCTTGGTATATTTTTTTTCCAATAAGTGTACGACAACGAGTATACATTTATATTTAATATTTTTCAGTAAGATGACCGGTATTTCGTTAATAAACATAAATTATCAATACAAAAACCAAAAAAAAATGTACCTACACATTAATAAAATAAAAAATAAAGTGGTTTTCGTTTATATACACAAAATACTCGTATATACGCCTTCTGTCCGAAAAAGAACGGGCATCGATTAAGAAAACAAAATTCCGGTAATTTTTTGGACGTATTTTTAGTCTTCCGATCAAATGAAATACATTCGACACCACTCAAAAATTTACGCTTTGGAGAAACAAACATTGCAAGCATTTCGGCAACATTTTTACCAATATTAATACGGTTCTTTGTTCTCTGTAATATTTTTCAACTGACGCACAAAAAAACTATGCAATATCTTAATGCGTTGTAGTTTAAAATTATACGTTCAAATTTTCACAGTTTGTATTAAGTTCGGTTTTCAATACATAAAGCAATCAGAAGAAGTCAATAGATATTCCGGTTATTTTTCGTACAGAGCTTTTAAATAATTTTAAATATTATCTTTCATAGAGTTAGGTATATCTTATAAGTATAATATAATCAATATAGATACCTACTGAAATAACATGTGTGATAATTAAACAGTTCAGGGTTGTATTATAATTATAATATAAATTAATTAAAAATTCATTTATATTATCATCATTAAATCATCGAAATCTTCTTTTATACTTTAATACGCTTATGCTGAAACTTTGTTAATAAATTTAAATACATATTTCAACATTGCATAAAAGAAAAAATTATAATAAAATGAAATAAATAATGCAATTGATTTAAAAACTATTGCACAATATTATATTTATTTATAATAATTTCTAATTATTTCACTATTCTAGTATTCTTTTATTACCATTTGATATTCATTATCCATATTTGAGGTTCTATAAATAAATAATAATGCCTTAACTTTCTTTTACCGCATTTTTTTTACAGGGTATTAAAATTAAAATGGATGATGCAGGTAATATATTAGTTAGACGGTATGCAAAAAGTAATGTTTTTGTTAAAAGTACAGCTAGTAGTCCAAATGATGAAACTGCAATTGGTGCAGAAATACTAAAATTATCAAATAGTGCATTAGAAATGGATAAAATTGTTAAAGTAAGTATGATATATTTATAAATACGAAATTTATGGATTATTGAAAGGTTCAGTTTCTTGGAATATATTAATTTTATTTTATTTTGCACATTATACTTTAGCTATTCGATATGAAAAAATTTCAATCAAATGTTAATCGTGAACTCAGACGAGCCTATCCAGATCGTCGTAGATTAGAAACACAATGTTTATCAGCCTTATCATTTGTGAAATCCGAAAGTGATATATTAGATTGTCCTATATGGGTACTTATTGTAAACGTTGTAGCAATGGATATGTTAAAAAGTAAATTACCGCCTGGTAAGTGTTTTTTTTATTATTAAGATTTTGTTTTTTATTTTCAAGGAATGTAATTTGTATTAAATTAATTGCTCTGCGGACCCTTTCCTGAGAATCTCGTGTGGAAAAAAGTAGTATTTCTATGTGTTAGTATTTGAAAATGATTTATATGATTGAAACTAAAATATGTGTTGAAAATGTGAGTTCGCTCGTTCTCACCTTTTTCTTGCCACCAAATTATTTTGTAAAAAGTTGAGCTGTTGTTATGAAATTTTGGAATTTAGCTTTTCAAGACCCGGTTCGATAGATTCTCTTCACGATCTTGAAAATGTTAATAGAACTTCTTAATTATAAGCTCTAACGATTTGTGAAATTACGTAAAAATACTTACACGTCTTCCTTTATGCAATTCATGTTATTCCAATTGGAGCTAATGGCATCTACCAAACATTACGTTCAATATGGTAAATTGATCTGCAGTATATAACAATTCACCAATTGTTCTGCAATTATTGAAAGGTAGATGTTTCCTTAATTGCATTATATTTATATGAGTGCGATTAGCCCAGAATGGTGTGTACAGTCATTGTTAATCTTTGAATAAAGTCCAACCTTGATTTTTCAAAGACATCATTTTGTTTTTATTCCATAGACAGCTGAAAAATTTCAGCAATAAAATAAATACCGTTAAATTTTGAAAAAGTAACCCGATATTTCATGTTTGATTATAGCTCAAACACTACCCAGTACGCATTTCGTGGTCTACCATATTAGCCTGAGACTAGAATTTCTCTAGTAACATCAATTATTTTACCTTGAAATTTTGAACTTAAACATTCAACTATTGTTTTATGGAAGCAAATAATACCTCCCAAAGTATACCATAGGACCTAAATATTTCCTATATATTTGAATTAATCGAGGAGAAATTGTGAATATACGAATCCTCAAATTAACGGGTGACAAACAATGAATTATGTAGAATTACTGCTTTAAGTATTAAGAACTATTCAAGGACCTCAGTCACAATGATATTTTGTTAAATTGTACAAATGCAAGTACAAAAATTTTTCTTGTAAAATTCATAATGTGTCATTGATTGTTCCAACATAAATTCATATATTAAATATGAAGTGCCGCATGCCGAAAAATTGATGAATAAATTGGTTATAAGTTTTCCTAATAAGGTACTAGAAATGTATTTGATCATTACAACTTAATCAAGTTCTTGTCTAATTCTTTTTATCATCAGTTATCGCATTCATTCTTTTAAAAAAATATCTTTGAAACACCATTTCTACTGGAATTCTTGCTCAATTCTGTTTCATATGAGGTATATGCATCATGCATAAATTAAAATAATATCCTTGTAAGGTCCTTGAAATGTCCTTAATCCTTGAATAATCAATTACACTCACTATCAGTTGCCGAACATTAATATTAATTTTTTTCAAAAGATAATTCATATATAAATGATATTATATGAATTTCTTGGTTGATACATGTCAGATCATAGAAATAATTTGTGACACTTATCGAATCATGACACTGTGGTAGGGGTGAAAATTATTTGACGTAAAATTTGGATACTATATGGAAGCACCCGGAAAGATTGGTGGCAGTGCCATATAAGCCCACAAATCTTTGTAACTTATCATTAAATGCTTAATTTCAAGATTTCAAGGCGTAATCGGATAAATTATAACGTAGTAATTTTATTGGGAATATTTTCCTTCAATTGGACTGCTTCAAAGAGGATTGAATTGATCTCACCTACGAAACGTTAGAGCTTATGCTTAAGTTCAAAAATACAAGAAAATTGGATAAAAGATATTTATTAACAATTCTATGGAGAATATTTGGATTCTATGGTACGCTATGGGATCACTCGCGAAAGTAGTGATGCACTAAGTTCCACAAACCCTTGAAACTTATCATCAAATATTAAATCATTATTAAATTCAAAAATACAATAAAATCTGATAAAAGATACTTAAGAAATCTATTGTTAAAATTTTGATTCTATCAACAAGCTTAAAACTTATCATAACGGTTAACGCTTATAAGATTTCAAGATAAAAAATATTCATGTAGGATCCTTCAATGATCCTTAATCTCTATAACATCAATACTACTCGAATCTTTAATTGGAATAAAATTTTAAATTAGAAAAACTGTTCAATTCTTAAACCATGATGCGATAAGTATCGTAAAATCCCGTAAGTGTCACTATTTTTTACAAAATTGATTCTGAGCGGTGACTCTAATCGAATCATTACCATATAGAAAGAAATTTATTATCAACTAAATAGAAAAATATCAATAAATATACGTGAAAAATTAATTACATGCGTATGAATGTAATTATTATTAAATTTATACTTCCAATCATATCTCCTTTATTAACCATTCGAAAAAAATGTGAGAAAATATTCAATTAGTAATTAGTATGTATTTTGAAATGTACGTACAACCCCAGTAACAATTTGTACGTACATGGAAAATTTCCGTGGAAAAGATATATTTGAATTTGTCCAAAGAATGCCCATAGTTTTTCGACTGAATATAATAGCATTTTAATTAGATCAATTGAAATCTTTGGATTATCAGGGTAACATTTCCAACATATATCCACGGTATTGCATTCATAATTTATTTCACCAATTATCCAAGACAGTGGGTTCAAATTTTGTATATTTCGCTTATCTACATGTAATCTTCACTATTTTTAATTTATTTTCATAATTTTTAAAACAACCAGCCACCCAAAAAATGTCAAAATCCGTGGATCTGCTCACAAAAAATATGAATATAAATTCTACGGATATTCTGTGAAATAATAGTAACGAGAAATCTAAGCAGAATCCGTAGAAATTATCATCAAAAATATACGGATAATCCAAGGTTTTTTTTTATAAAAATCCATGGACAGAGTTGCACTGATAATATAAATTTCCAGCGGACATCAGTAAGTAATCCATAGATATTTCCTTGGATTGAAACTTAGATAAATATAATGCGGAAATTTTGCGGACAAACTACGGACAGTGTTACTAGGGAATATCCTAATAATTACTGTTGTAATTATAACACATGTAACTTAATTCAATGAATATTAAAACATGTTTTTGTAAATTATACAGTATTTATTTTCTTTTTCCCAGCATAATTTTGATTGCCGTTTTATTTTAATGTTTAGTATTTTCAAATGATAATATAGTTCACAGAAAATATACTATTTAAAAATGATGGTAAAATTTGTATCAAATAATTCTAAAAAATTACTATAAAAGCTGTAGGTATTATAAATATAAATTTAACAGTCACGTATATGCGCATTCTAAAATTTAGTAATTTTTATTCAATTTGGTTAGATTTTTTTTCTTATATTATATAATTATAATATTAGGTTGTCAACTATCTCCCTTCCGCCTTTTTGCTCTTTATTCAATGCTTTATAAAAAGTGTTACAGTAATCGGATTTAGTTCAAATATGCGCCGTTTTGTTCGATAATCTGTTTCCATCTAGACTGCAACTTCATAATACCTCCCTCGTAGAAGCCCCCCTCCTTATTTGCGAAGAACTCGGACAGCCACTTTTCACAAGCCTCTTTTGAGATCAGCTTTACACCACCAAGGGCGTTCGCCATGGACAGGAACAGGTGGTAATCACTTGGCGCTATGTCCGGGCTATATGGTGGATGCGATGAAACCTCCCATCCGAGCTCCCGTAGCTTCTGACGAGTCATCAACGAAGTGTGTGGTCTGGCGTTGTCCTGGTGGAACACTACACCCTTCCTTTTGGCCAATTCTGGACGCTTCTGGTCGATCGCCTGCTTCAAGCGGTCCAGTTGTTCGCAGTAGATGGTAGAATTAAGCGTCTGGCCATATGGGAGCAGCTCATAGTGGATGATTCCCTTCCAATCCCACCAAACACACAGCAAAACCTTCCTGGCCGTCAATCCCGGCTTGGCCACTGTTTGGGACGATTCACCGGCCTGCGACCACAACCGTTTTCGCTTGATATTGTCGTATTTGATTCATTTTTCGTCGCCAGTCACCATCCGCTTCAAGAATGGGTCGAGTTCGTTCCGTTTCAGCAGCATTTCGCAAATGGAAATTCGGTCCATTAGATTTTTCACTGTTAATTCATGTGGCACCCAAACATCAAGCTTTTTTTTGTATCCAGCCTTCTGCAGATGGTTTAAAATGGTTTGGTGACTAACTCCCATCTCCTGGGCGATGTCACGAGATGCCACATGCCGGTCTAACTCGATGTATTCCATGATTTGATCGGTATTTGTCGTCACAGGTCTTCCGCCGGCTGGCTTATCCATGGTGTCGTTTTCACCGGCTCTGAATCGTCGAAACCATTCCTCCGCGGTTCGAAGTGATAGAGTACCATCCCCCAAAACACCATTAATCTCACGGAACGTTTCTCTAGCGGATTTGCCTTTAACGAAGGAAAACTTTAAAATAGCGCGAATTTCGGCGTTAGTGAACTCCATGTTTACACGTCTATAACTGTTGAACGCAATATCCAAACTAATCATACATAGCGTCGTTTTGTTTGTTATGTCAAGAGCTTTCAAATTATGTACAGTGTTGCCAGATACGAGCTCTGTAGCGCTTTGTACATAGCCGCGAAATTAAAAAGACAAAAAGGCGGAAGGGAGATATTTGACAACCTTATATATTATATTTATAAATAAGAAAATTATTCCGATGGTGTTCTGGTAATTCCTAATGATTATATAATCAAATAATAAAATAAATACAGTATATTCACAATTAGATAAACATATATTAAAATTATCAAAAACCGCATTTGAATTTTAATGTAAATTTTTATATAATTATTATCGCACGCATAAGCACTCAATAAAATTTACTGTGATTTTACAATCTTTCTGTATCTAAATTTAACAATATAAAATTTAAATTATATATTATGAACATATGAATGAGAAAAATTTCTTTTAATAAAATATACGATAATAAAATTATTCATTACATGTTTACCATTTTAAAATGAATGATCTGAAAAATAATTTAATTTTAATATCAAAAAAACATTGTTTAAATATTCGTGTAAACCGCATATACTCCACATATGAATATATTATATAATAAATATTTTAATTTATTTTATTAAATATAAACTGAATATTAATTAATCAAATGTTTTTTCCATAATAATAAAATAAAAAATATATATAACATTAACACATATAGGTCTTAGTGTCAATAAACTATATGTGTTTTAGTTATTATTACATAAAAATGCATATATATATCACCTCTAATCTATACAAAATACGTATTATTAATAATAACATGAGACAGCCTAGAGCAAAATTTATTTATTTTTTCATAAAATTACATAATAATTTTGTATTGCGGCTTATAAAATATAATATTTTAAATATTTATACACTTGATACTTATAAAATTTAATATATGTGTCGGTATATATTGTTTTATATACATAATAATATATATTATTATATGAAATTAAGATCAATATAATGAATTAAAAATGTATAAAATACTTATCATATATCGGTTACATAATTTAAATTTATGGTTTTAATTATACCTTATTCATAGTGTATATTAATTATAACCACTTGTTTTATGGTACTCATATATGGATTAAATATATGTATATGCCAGAATTTATATGCATAAAGGGTGTTCCTTAGATATACACACGCGATATAATAATTGCAAAATTAATGATTTATTTATTTGGCCGTATATAAATATAAAATAATATACAGATTATCAGCGAAAAGAAGACCACCTTGACTTAACTAAAGAATACCATTTGCAGAACGCAGTTTTCGATTACATTTTAATATTACAGACGTAGGTGAAAAATTGATTTAACAATTTTATTAGATTAATTTATACAGCAATAAATAGTGATTGTTTAGCATAAAAATCTGTGAATCTCATTCCTATCACTATTATTTAACTTATAATTCCACAAATAAAATTTAACAAAAAGAAGCGTTTGGTGCAGATGCCGATTAATGCTTTTGAATCACTCTCGAATTGAAAAATTAAATATATTATGTATTTTTTCCTTGATTTTACTATAATTATATTCGCTGCGGGCATTCATTAAAAAATGTACTAATATTTTTTGTGACATTTAATTGCAATTGATCGATATTTTATATTGAAACACTCTTTGTATATACATTTATTATATTGATATATAACATAAATAAAGATAATAAATATATTTGAATATTATATCATATAACCAACAATATCTCATCTATGCACCAATATATTTTTCAATTATAAAAAAATATTTATTTGCTCTAATATTTTATATTTATTTGAAAGAAAAAAATTCATTGAAAAATATTAAACAAATTGTGAAATATATTCGCATATATTATTATATGTTTTATATTTTATTCGCAATATGGTGTTAGTACAAATAAATAATTGTATTATACGTATATATTTATGAAAGATTAACAATAAATAAATGGAAGAATGAATATCTCATTTTAATAGATAAACAAAATAACAAATTTATTCATATTATTTCATACAATTGTGCATATATTATATCGTATTTGACTTTCTACCTAACTATATCAAATAAAAAGCTAACATGTATCTCTGTGTATCTGTTGTTTGGAAGAAAAATTTTAAGAGAAAGTTATCATTAATAAAATATAAATAAATATTGTATACATTTCGTTCACATTCAATTCATAAAAATGTGTATACATAAAATTTTCTTCTAATATTGTTTATGTCTACGGCGACTAGACATTTTGTATCTTAAAATAAATATTTTATACTTAAATTTATATATTACATATATACAGTGGTGGTCAAAATAATAAGTATTTGGACTTCTTTGAGATAACTTTTAAAATAGTGATATATTAATATTAAATAAGATACACAAAAAATATGGCCGGATGAATTTTATATAAAATCTTCTTTATAAGTGCTGCAAATTATTTGTAGCGACTATATACTTTCGAACTGTGCGCATATATATTCAATATACACATATCATTTCATGATTTCCCACTTACATGTCGCTTGTGATCATACACATATCAAATCACACACTCATCTAAACTATATACTTACTTACTTACTCCATGGCGTTATAACCCGGGTGAGGTTTTAGCCTTCTCCAACACGCTTTTCCAACCTGACCTCTCCGCAGGCAGTGTCTTCCAATCCCGATTTTTAAGGATCTTTATATAACAGTTTACTGCATCTAGCCATCTCGCCTTAGGTTTTCCGGCTCTCCATCTACCTTCTGGTTTACTATTTAACAGTTTTTTCGGCACACGCTACTCCTCCATGCGTACTACATGTCCAAGCCATCTCAATCTATTGATTTTGATTGTTTTTATAATATTTGGTTGACCGTACAACTTGTCTAATTCAAAATTGTATCTTCGCCTTTAACCATTCTGTTCTTTGACGGGACCAAATATGCCACGGAGTAAACTATATACAATGTAGTAAAATAGAATATTACATGTAAATAATAAACTAACACAGAGTTTCCTGGCTATAGATCAATTGTTAAGGTTCTCGGCTATAAATAATAATATTAAAAAACAGTTAACACTAACAAATACTTTAATTCAATAAATACATGCAAATATTATTACTCCCACGGACAGTATAATTTGAAATTGAAATTTACTACATTTTCTCTTCTCTTATTCATATAAGCAGCAACTTTATGGTTCAATAAATAAAGCTACAGTAATTCATTTGTAGCCACTTCACTAATACAATAAATACTAAGCGTTAAGTTTTAACGACTTTTAAAAAATAAATAAAATCGCAAAGCGCCAATTTACATGTTTTTTTAATGATTGTTAAGAGTTTTTGTTTAGCTCGATATAATTCATTGTTAGTTACATGCCCAACAGTAAAATCACTGCTGTGCATATACAAAAGTTGTAAAACTTTTTAACAGAGCGAACTAAAACGACTTATGATATAATAATGATGAAAACCAACAATTTATAAAAAGCAAACATTTCAAATAATTTTAAAATCAATTGTCGAATATATATCTGAAAATTGTTAAATTACCATCAAAACTAATTATAAAGATTTTATGTGAAATTCATATCAAGAAATATTTTTTGTATATTGGCCTCAATTTTTTAAACTAGACTAAAAGTTTAACTAAAAAACCAAAAAAAAACTAATATTTCTAAGTCAATTAAGTATTATTTTTTCCCTCCACTGTACTACGTACGTATACAATAGTAGAGAGTTTCTTATATTGTTATTAATTAATTTACTATACAAAATATTATACCATATATAAAAACCATAAAAATATAGTAATTTATTTAATGATTAATTGTTTAATTTAATGATAGTAAATAATAATTATTATTTATTATGTGTAATAAAAATGTAATTTTCTATATAATTAGTAATAAAATAATTTAATACTTTTCACCTATATATGCATGTGTTAATGAAAACAATTGTTGGTGTACCACTTTGTTTTTTGCAAATTTCCTATTATTCATTTATTTTGATAAATTCCATTATTTAATATATTTATTTTAAAACAAATTTGAGTAAAATATATGTTCATGTGATCTTAAAAAGTGTTTTTGAATTCTATATGGTTCGATTTTAAGAGTATCTAATGACAAATGAAATAAGTGAACCATTGGAACACAAGAAAACGGCAGTGAATGCATTCCTGGTAATAGAATGGGCCTTTGATAATACCTTCCATGAGGTAATCAAAGGATCTCTACAAAGAGGGAGTGCGGACAGCTCCAAATCAAAATGCGAAATGCTGAACACAAGGAGAGTTGAATACCAAATGGGATTAAATACCATTAAGATGAATATAATACGAGGGTTCACAAGGTGGAAAACTAAATATCTAGGAATAACATTTGATAGGAAACTTCTTTGGAATAAACACACTGAAATTTAATAGCGGAACATTGGGTTGAAAATTTGAATAATCTCTACGAAATAGAGTCACTGTTAGAATTTAGTTAACCAATAACCGAATATTTAGAGCCCATGATCACATACCGTATGGGAAAACGTATCATTCATGGAGTCGAGTGGGAGTGGGGTACTATAGATCTTTCAGGTCACAATACTTTTAAAACCACAAAATTCAATCTTAATCTTAGTCTGAATCTTAAAGATTTAATTAAATGCAACATTTTATTTATCATGATTTGTTTTATTGTTCGCAAAAATGGTATCATTTATTAATTTTTATATAGTGACTTTTCCAAAAAATATGTTCAGGGTGTGGTCAAAAAGTTTCGATCAATTTTTGTTTTATTGTTAGTATTTTAGTGATAGCGGAATAAAAAAAAACATGTCGAATATTGATTGTTGAACCCTCAGCAACACCTACATAACAACATAATATTATAACTTATATTTTATATATTAACATGAGCACACCAAAGCTACATTTATGGTTTATTATTTATATGCGAAATTTATATTTCGGTTATGTTCAAAAAATATTGTTGATATAATATATGTCAACATTTAAGAAGACTATAAAGAAAAGATCATACGTGCATTCAAACATTTTTCAATGTTAGAAAAATATAGTCCCGTACAACCGAGTATGAAGATAGGCGGGCAAAGAATTATCACCGCACTCATTAAATGCAAAATAAATTTCATGTAATTGTTTTAGAAATAAAGCTTATTTATATTTGGAATACAAATGCACTTGGAATGGTCGTCGCTTTGCGTCGTCATTTCATCATAGTACAGTGTAGTGTACATGTAGTGCACATGAATAAAAAAATCGGGCAAGTTTGATTTTGAAAACTGGAAGAACAAATGTATTCAGTTGATAAAACCAACATATTAATTTTATGCGAAAGTTTTCAATCAATGATTCAGAAAATTTTCAAATGAAATGCATAACATTCTGCCCGATTTGCATAGATAGCAAAAACTTCAAAATTCAGACTGTTTAAAGTGCTTTCCAAAATTGTTTCGTAGATTTCGGAATGGTGATTTTCATGTTAATAATCAATCGACGCTATGACAAACCTTCGAGTATATTAATGATGATATTGTAAGTGCACTGGTGCGAAAATGTTATCCTCACATAAAAACTAAGGAGATTGATGAGAATTTACATACTAATAATTTATACTTACTTACTTTATGACATTAAAACCCATGTACGTTCTAGCTTTCTCCAACCAGACCTATCTACATCTAAAGTTTTTAAATCTTGAATGTTAAAGATCTTAATTCCTGTATTGCTGGGAGTGTAAACATTTAAAATTCAACCACCATTTATAGAGTGTTGAATTGACTACGAAGGTGCAGAACCAATTACCAAAGTTGTCGCCGGCATCAAATGAATGTATTACTGCGTGTTTGTTGGGATTGGGGTGGAATAATTCACTGTGAGTTACTACGGCATCGTTGAACTATAATAACACAAGCAATGTGAACAAATTACTATAAACTGGATATAGGCAATTTTGGTCAATTGTCAATTGGTGTGAATTTCCAACATATTTGCTATGGACATCGTGTGGTACAAAAAACAATACAAACACTGAATTAGCTGAAATGAGAAATTTTGCTTCTTCAGGTCTGTACAAATCTCCGCAGATAATAGTTTGAATGACAAAAATGACAAGAATATCAGATTAGTGAAAGACATCGAAAACCATCTGATCAACTACTGTAAAGGAAACCCATTGCAATTCTGTAAACAAAAATTTAATAAGATCATTGGAAAGGTGTGTAATTATAGAAAATGTTGGAGATTATATATAATTGATTCATAAAATAATTATAAACTATTGATTTTAGTTTTTAGATTAGGCCGCTACTTATGTATTCCAATCCAATGTATACACATTTTCTTCATCATAAAATTGTGCCATATATTATATTATTATGAAAATATTTATCCGCATATATTATTTTTGCTTTTACTTATACGCTAATTTAAAAAGTAGATTAAAGCAATTCGATTCGATTTTTAGGAAACTTTAATTACTTTATTTGCTCATTTAAGACTTGGTTTTTATTTTTAAATTATTTTCGTTAAATCATATAACGTCAATCAATTAATTTGACATAATTTATGTTTTCATGTATATGTATCGTAAAATATAACCTACAATTGAATTTTCTATTGTGACATATACAGAATTATAAATACAAAAAAAAACACACCGCAACAAATGATAGCAACAGAAAAATTATTTATTATAAACTTATAAATCGACGCCGCAGTATGTCAGTCCATATAAAAACATACACACAATATCTAAAACGTTAAAATACAAACAATTATTATATTGAATTAATTTAATGTCGCATATATGTCAAAAGTATAAAAAGTGCAATATAATATATTAATTAATTATTTTTGGTAATGGACCGTTAGATTTATTGGAATGCTATGTCTTATATCATGACATGAATATATAATCTTTTATCACACACATAATAATAATAATAATAATAATAATAATAATATGTCTTACATAATTTTGATTACTTTGTTGTGTTCGTTTATTGTTAAATTCACACACATCGACATCTATACATTATTTAGTATTTATACAATTTTATTTATACACAGTGAGAAATTGTCACATTTTTAATTAACTGTATAATAATTCTATGGAATATTTGTAATTTTTTTCCTATACTATTTATATTATGAATGTAATGATATCAAAAATGTAATACAAATAATTATTATTGTACAGTCAATTCACGTTGAAATTATTAGATACTAGACTAGAATTACAAAATGTATACAAAATAAGAGAAAAATGAGAAACAAAAAACTACAACTAAATAATTTAAGGTTTGTGATTATAATCCATAAAATAATATGTATTAAATAGAAGCAATCAAATGTTAATCAAAGTATATGATGTAACCTATAAATGTCGAACGAAATAGGTTTCAAGTATTATAGATTGAAATGAATACAACACACATAAATTACAATTATATGGTAAATTAATGTATTAAATTACGCATATGTGCATTTTTAATTCACATAAACTGTACCACATTTTTTTATTAATTATATGAATGTAAATAATAAATTTAAATTATAATTTAATCATCGTTCTTATTAATTAATGCGCAATTATTTATTAAGTCAAAATCAATACAGACAGTCACAGTCACAAATAAAATCACACATAAAATTTTAGTATTATTCTAATATGTTTGATAAGGCAAGTTTTTATGATGAGATGATGAAAAATTGTCCAAATTATTTTGTATATTGTAACTGTTTTCATTACTATTTTGTCATAACTTTGTTAAGATTTGTTAATTTCAACTATAGATAACAGCGTCTGTATAAGTTTTGTACCTGACGTATTGGACAATACATTTTTTCGAAATACATCTATTTAGTATATAATCACTTAAAAAACGCAGGCAGATGGATTCCTCATTTTGAGACGGTCTTCGTTATGCAACGTTCTTCCTTATCAGTTGTTGATTTGGCAGCGTATTGTTTACATCCACATTTTGTTTCTCGTCGATTTTTAGTATGGATAAAAATATTTAACAACGAATTTGCATTAAATTTTGTGCGAAAAACAAAACAAAATGATAGAAAAGTGTTTTGTTGATGATGATTTGAAGAAAACGGCAGTATATAAGTGGTCGTGATGCGATATTTATTGAAAGTGATCTGAAAACCCGAAATTGACAACAGGAAGATTGCTGAAGAGATCAACATATTAACTGGATCAACATAAATAGTATACATGATGATTTGGGCTTGAAACGTGTTACTGCAAGATTAGTACCAAAATAGCTTAATTTTTTGAAAAAAAGAACGATTTAAATTTGAAAAGATGCTTTCATTGATTCCGACGAAACATATATTTAACGCATAATTTCTAGTGACAAGACATATGTTTATGAATATGATTCGCAAAAGAAACATCAATCGAGTCAATGGCAGTCTCCAGAAGAACCAAAACCGTAAAAACTAGGTCGTTTTCAATAAAAAAAAACCCAATGGTCACTGTTTTCATCGATTACCGATTAATATCATATTGTGCGGCATCATGAATTTCTCCCACAAGGTCAAACAGTTAATAAAGAATACTACTTAAGCGTTATGAAACGTTTGCATGAATCAATCCGTAAAAAAAGACCACAGCTATGAAAAAACAATTTATATATTTTGCATCATGGTAATGCACCATCGCACAATGTACGGATTAACAAGCGCAAAACCCACCTGATATAGCCGTGTGACACCTTTCTATTCGATGAAGTCAAAAAACCACTTCGATGAACACGTTATGAAAGCACTAAATTCATATAACAAAAATCGCTGGAAGCTTCCAAGCCTGACGGAGAACCGGAAGTGTTCCAAGAGCTGAATCAAATGCTGACATAGGTGTATAGCAGTTGATGGGAAGTACTTCGAAGGAGAAAACATAAATTTTGATCAAGAATAATGTATTTTAAATTTTATGACTAAATTCCGCGTCAAATTTGAGCATGGTACTATTTACAATTACTGCACAAACAAACACTGTTATTTAATTGAACAAATATGAGTTAATGTTACACAAAATATTACTGAAAACAATTATTTGCAATAGATAATAATTTAGAAAATGTTCCATCAATTTTGAAACTTCTATACGAAACTAATAGTTTGCCGCACCAAATAGGATCATAATAAATTTGTATGTGGAATTCGCATTTACTACATATAGAAATATTTTCTACATAAATTCTATTCCAATATATATTTATTTAATATTACATACACATACGAGGGCTTTCTGAAAAATTCTCGTTCTAACAATGAAACGCAATTTTTATTAAATGTTTTATTTTTCTATAAAATGACCTGAAACATTAATACATTTATTTAAAAGTTTTTCCAATTATTGAATACCATCATTATTAATAAAGTGTTAAAGCAAAATTTCGATCGACGCAATGGAACCGTATTTGGTGCACCACCGGCTTTGACGCCATCGTTTTAGCTGTATTCTCACGCACTGTTGTATAGCTATTTGGGGATATAAGTTTCAACGAAACAGTTACGAAAAGGACTTTTGAAATAAAATTTATTTTGTTAAAAAACCATTCGAACACGCTTAATTTTTAGCATTTTCCATTTGGCACACAAATCTTTTTCATGTGATATTCTTCATATGCTAAATATTTCCAATTCGATATTTTTATATGTGCGTATATGAACCCAGTTTTTTCACATCTATCATCGACTTGTTTTTGCTTTTTTGGGACAACCTTCTCGTGGATCATCTGCAATGCAATTTTTGATGAATTTCTGTTGGTGTTAAACCATCGAAAACAAAGAATTTATAATCATTGCTATCGTTCGATATGATTATACATATAACAATGGGGTATGTTGCATGGGTTTTTCTTACATTTGTTTCGTGTAAATAATGTAAAATCCAGTCATGTTTGCCCTTTGTACCACTCACTGGAAGTTAATCGTTCTGCAGATATTTCATATAAAAAACATATTCCAAGATTTGGGATATTTTTTATTTTTATAGTTTTTACAAGTTATTATGTAACAAAATGGTTTAAGTTGCCTAATTTATAACTTATCATGCATTTGGAACTATACAACTTATTATTACTGTTTGAACGTATACAATTATTATTTAAGCCCAACATATGTGGAGAAATTTACCAATATGGATATTATAAATATTTGGTAGATGACTTATGGGTCAATTGTATAGTAACATGGCTTGTTCAATTTAGCATTTCTGGCGCTCTGTATATCCGTAGTTTTATTGTGAATACAGGCGTATTTTATTACATTTCTCTTAATTAAATTTGACCCAATTAAACTACAATAATTCTATAGATACTTTATTACATCTTCATCCAACAATATATTTGATTAAGTTTTTTCGTTATTGCAATTGAGTTTCACCACACTTAAAATTAATTATATGTGAATACTTTTTATAGTTTAGACTTTGTTACTTCAATAAAATTAATAATACGATAGTTCTTATATATTTATTTTATTATGAACGGCATACATAAAAAGAATTTTAAGCATTCGTTGCAATATGGGACTGAATATAGTATTAATACCAATACAAAATGAAACACATAAAATGAAGTATGGTAAAAACAACACTTATAAGAAACAAGTTCTTTTGTACAACATTCGTATACGCAATTTAAAATACAATTATATGTTATTTATTTAACAAATTAAGTATTTGAAAATTTATGAAAAATGTTAAAAATTGTGAAATTAAAATTAAATATTTTTTCCACATGTTAATAATATAATCATTGTTTTGATTAATTATTGATTACATTAGATTAGTTGATAAACGTTTTAACTTAATATAAATATGTTACTTGTTACCTAATATAAGTTTTCAAAGTAAACATAAATATTTACAATTTTATTATTTATATGATCTTTGACATCTTGTTAAAATATAAAAATAGATACAATATAGATGCAATATTATTATTTATTGAAATGTTGCCGTATAATAAAATTTGATCACTAACTATGTATTGTCAGAAAAATTATAAACTGTTATTATATAATTAAATTTCATAAATATTATGAAATTATTATTTTATTATCAATAATAAAATGTGTATAGTAAAAATTGCAAATGATGCGCCATTTAAATGAATGAATTTTATTAATAAATAAATAACTTGTTAACACACATTTCCGCCGGCTGTATTGCAAAGAAAACACGATTAAAATTATCACATGGCACGCACTTGCGGTCAAAATTTGCAAAGAAATTATGATTGATTATTAAAATTAGTTTTTCTGACACTTACAAATTTGATATTTTTCATTCTTTTGTTTTTATATAATTTTACAATTCCCGTAAGATATTGAAAAAATACAAATAAATCAAAATCCATTTACCATAATATAGAAATTGGATAGCAGTTATAGTAAGGACGGTCCTGAGCCTTGCCGAATTGTTTGCGTTTGATTACAAGTGCACTTTTCACTAAATGTTCCTTGTCGGAACAATCGGCATAGTATGTCCGCCCTATGCGAAATCTATATGCATAAGATATTTGGAAAATACACAATGAACCATTCCACAATGAACGGATCATATATATAAGAAACATCTCTGGTTTTATTTCTGAAGCCAGGCACTTCGAAGACTAACTCACAGAGAGAGCACAGTGGACCTTCCTTGGTCTAAGTGCCGGAATTAATTCTCCCTTTTATAAAATCATCATCAACGATAGACTATAAATGATTATTTAAAAAAAAAAGGGTATAATCTCCTTTATCTGTTCTCATTTGTCAACACAAGATTTTCAAAATCTTCCTATTTTAGGATTTAATCGCGATTGTGATTGGACTTCTGTGAAATGGATACCACATCCGCAAAAAACTCAATAAAACTGACCAGAGTGTCAATTTCATAGAAGTTCAGTAGGAACTATTCATTTATAATCACATTATACATCTACATACCAAATTTAATCAAAATTGGATAAGAATTGATCTAGGTTTAAAGTTTCCAGGAAAACAGTTTGCGAATGAATTGTGGTGTATTATTATCTTTGTAATTACTTATAATAATACTATTTTGGAATTTTAAGGTACTTAATATCACAGTTTACTTTATCTAGCCATCTAGCCGTATGTCTTCCGGCGCTCCTTCTACCTTCTGGATTTTCTGGAAGTTCTATATAAAATGTGTGAACCGTTTCTGTAATTTGGTTTGTCCAGCGACCAGGTTTTTAAAGTTTAATTGTGTGCAGTTGTGTTTTATAAAATAAAAGATAATACGAGTGATTGAGTTCTATATAAGCTCTGCACCCTGGCCACATTTTTATGCAGGTACTGAAAAAATTTGTAAGTTTCTCTACCAAGATTTGTTGAAATTATTGATGTAATGTAGCTATGTACTGTACATATGTAGTGTAAGTGTAAATTGATGGTATTCTATTATAAATGTTGTCGGATCCTATGAAGTGCGACAGAATCTGGAAAATATAATTTCGAAAAGTTATTATAATTTATTTAAATTTAAAAAAAAAATTATACAAATAATAAACAAAATGAAACAATACGCACGAAATTTTAATTTATATCTATCATATATTATTTCCAGTTCAAAGACCATTAGATATTAAAAATCGTCCACGGATACCAATTCCAGACGAGGATCCATATAGTGTAGCTGGTAATGGTGGTGGTAGTGGCGGTAGCGGTGGAAGTGGTGGCAGTGGTGGTAGTTCAGGTAGTTCAGGATTTGGTGCTGGCGGAAATTCAGGTATATTTTATTAGTTTAAAATTTTCCAATATTTTTCAATAGCACAAGCAAAAGAATAAACAATCATGTGCAACGTAAATAATACGCATACTTTCTGTTATCATATATGCATATATATTTTATATAGGTCATGTAGCAGCAACACGAGAACAATTATTACTTCAAACACAACAATTAGCACAACGGCGTAGTGAAAAACCACCAAAATTACCACCCAGAGATAATTTATATCCACATGATATTCCGAAGGTAATCTATACTATTATATTAACTATAAATTTATTTAAACATAAATATTCTTTTGTACATCATTTATAATAGCCTGATTACGATGATATCCATGACGATGATAACAGAGTTAAATCATTTAGAGGAAAATCTGACAAAGGAAAGAATTTAAATAAAAAATATGGTGAGTTTTTGCATATTATTAAAAATTCTGAAGAAAAAAAAATAAATATACCTTTGAACAATGCAATTTTGTTCTGTAACAAATATATACACTTTGTGCACACAAATACGACGACGCAAGTATATTTTTAATTTAATATATAGAAAATGCAAGTGAAAATTTCTCACATAAATTAATTTGTGTCATTTTGATTTTCGTACATTGATAATAAATGTATAAAATGAAATGAATAATACTGGTGCAATTCTAAGTAAAAACAATTAAAATTAAATATGTAAAAACTAGAAAAAATAAAAGAACTACAGTATTATCTTGTACATTATTTTCAATTTGTGATTTGTATTCTGCATAATTAATCTATTAGTATTGTTGTATAATCACAATATAAATAAATAAATAAATAAAAGTGATTTGGTGTGTTTTTGTTACTAGTAGACATTATGTTAAAGTAGTACGCGATTGAATTATTCTTTTCGCTATTTATATTGTATTTAAAAAATAAGAGTAAAATATACAATTCAGTCACGATTTATGCGCTAAATATAGGTATATATAGCTATACTACATATTTCCATATATAATTTATAAAAGTATTTAAAAGTGTTTTAATTAATAATTCATTTGAAATTGCGCGAATACATAACATTTATAAAACATATGCATTTACATTTTTGCCTTGTTGCAGGCTCATATAAAGTTAATTTTAATGCATATATTTTACGAAAGAAACAAAATATGTAATGCATTTAATTTGTATTTTAGTTATATAGCGATAGATTACATATATTTCTGTGCGGCTTCAGCATATCTATTTGTTTGTTTTTTAGTACATAAATATAAAACCATAATATAAATAATGTGCTTTAATTGGAAATACAATATATATAATAAATTCATCTTCATATTTTAAGGTATAATAAATATACAATTTTCCAGTTTTATATTTGAGAAAACAATTAATTTTAACATTCAAACAATATTTCAAAAATTAACAATTGTAAATTAATTAATTTAAGAAATATATTGTATAGAAGGATGTGTATGCGGGTCCTACACGTAGTGAATGAAAAAGCAAAACAAAGCATCGTAAATAATAATTTTTTAAGGAACCTATGAAATAAATCTTCAATAAAAATTAAATAAATGACTCACATATACACCCTGTTTCCGAACAATAATCGAAATTAATTCAGAAGAAAAAATTTAGTTTAATCGAAATATTCTCGCTCAACTGAAATATAAGACACACATGCATCAAATGACTTTTTTATGTCGTTGATTGATTGACATGCTGTTACGTTGATTGTTCAATGAAGGAAATGTTTTTTCTTTCATCACTAAATGAAGTTTAACGAATAAAAAACAGTCACATTGAGCTAAATCAGGTGACTAATGCAAATTTTGTAACAAATAAATTTGACTTTACTGCATTTATACAATTATTTTTAAGAAATTATCATCATTTTCACAATATTTTTGGAATAATGAATTCGGTGCAATTTATGAAAGAAACTTTGCATTCACCTTTTATGATACAACAAATGCAATTAGCAAGAATCTAACTGACGATTTCTTGCTAACTTTCACAAAATCACATACTTTTTTGATTCAAAAACATGTAATTATTAAATAAATAAACCACACATTTTAAATAAGTATTTCAAGAGTTTCGGTATATGATTTTATACTTTAAATAAAATTTAGCGTTTGTTCTTTGGTCATTTTATATACATTTATCGAACGGCGCAAAAAATTCCATGTTACTTAATGCTTTGTAGTATGGCTTATATGGCTTAAGCACATACTGATGGAAGTGTGACGGTGTATTTTTGAATAGAAACTGTACATTTGGTCTATTTCTATGCGAACACTTTCTCTCACCGTTTTTGTTCAGTTTCTTTCTGAGGTAAAACGGATGCAAATAGAAATGTTAGAATTATTATGGTGTGGAAAAATAATTTTTATTATTCCTAAATCATTTTTTATTGAAGAAAATGAATTTATTTTGCAAAATAATTTAATTAATTTATTTATATAAGCAAATAAAAATGCACACATTATGCGAATTTCGTCGAATTAATTCTTCTGTGTGCATTCTAAATTTGATGGCCACACCATTTTATTTATTTTAATCACCATAGTCACAGTATGTTTAACCATTTGCACTGAAGGAAATGTCAGAGTTTGCTAAGTTACGTTTACAATACACATAAATCAATCAGCAGCCCTATAGATGACGTTACCAGATCCATATATTAGAAATAAATTTCGATTATTTTTCGGACAGAGGGTGTATATACATAAAAAAAAAAAAAAAAACAAACATACACTAAATTATACGAATATTAAATACATAATTTCTACATACATTTAATTTATAAAATAAATTTTAAAAAATTACAGATGATCCTTATTATTGTGGATTACGTGCACGTGTACCAAATTTTGTAAAAACAACACCGTCATCACAATCACCAAATAAATCCGGCAAAGACACAACATCATCGAAACGTATTTCAGTTTCACAATTACAATATCCAGCATCGTTAGCACAAATTCATTCACAATTTTCCCATCATATGCATCAAAATGGAAGTCATCCACAACCACAACAACAACAACAACAACAACATCATATAATGGCTGCTCATCAACAACATCAACAACATCAGCAACAACAACAACAACACATGATGATGATGAATCATGCTAGAAGTTTTGAAAGTGGTATTGGTATGTATAAAAATTATATATTAGAACCATTTCCATATCGATATAGAAACTATCTCCAAAATTGGAATAGTAGTAATAATAATTCATTGGAAGATTTGACATTACATCATATTCAAAGACAACAACAAAAATTATTACAACGACGACGACAACAACATCAACAACAACACCAACAACAACAACAACAACAACAACAACAAAAACAACAACAATCACATCAATACTATCATCAACTACAAAAACAACAAAAAAAACAACAACAATCGAATTATCAAGATTCGTCCGAACAAATACAATTACGACCACAACAAAACCAAAGACATAGACCTAGATTTCAATCATTTTGTACTAACAATATTAATCGTAGTAGTAGTAGTAGTAATAGTAATCATAATTATAATTTTATCGATAGTAATTATAATAATAATTATTATCCATTATCTAATTTTGGTAATATGGTATTTCCAAATCGTTGCTGTAGTGAAAATAATTTATTTAGTTCATATCATAATAAAAATAATATCGATGATAATAATAATATTGATGATAATAATAATTATTATTATCAACATCATGATTATTCTTTGGATAATTTAAATTATTTTGATAAAAAATTTCCACCAAATTTTATGCGTAATAGTAATTTTCGTGCTACAGCCTATTATCCAATTCGTTATCCCAATGATAATATAAGCTTACCATCATTTTATGATAATATGTGTTCAAAAAAATATTCAAATTTTAATAATATTAGTAATTATTCTATTAAAAGTGAATTAACTAATGATATTAATAATAATGAGAAATTATCAAGTGATAATGAAATAGAAAATTCATCGGATAATTTTCCATTGTCTCTCAGCGATAACGATGATAATAATAATACTAATAATAATAATAATAATAATAATAAAAATGATAATAAAAAGGAAAATCAACAAACGACAGATGATAATAATAAAAAAAACTATAATAATGAAAAATATAAATACGATAAAAAACAAATTGATAATCATTTAAAAATGTTGATAAGAAAAGATAGCGTAGCGAATAGAAAATTATCGATAACAAATAATAATAACAATAATAACAATAATAACAATAACAATAATAATAATAATAATAATAATAATAATAATAAAAATAATAACAATGAAATTAATGAAAATAAAAAATCAAGATTTATTCGTTCAGTATCGCAATTTGAAATTCCACGTAGATTTTCCGTTTCGAGTAAATCGGAAATAACATCGGCGCCATCGACACCACAAATTGAATGTAATGAAGATTTAATTTATGGTGGCCTTATTCAATCGAGAAAATATCGAAATTTTCTGTTAAAATCACAGCCAAAATAAATTTTTGATTTCATTTTTTTTCGTTTTTCTTGGTTCTTTCGAATTACAAAAATACAAATCCAAAGAATTTTCATATTTAAAAATTTGTTTTTTGCATCGCTTTTATAATTATTAATTTTTTTTTACAATTACGTCTATTTATTTATTGTAGAACATAAATTTTCATTTAGGTGTAGAAAGTAAAATTCTAATTCTAATTTTCTTATTTGTTATATGTGTTCTTTGTGTGTGTGCGTGTCTGTGTGTGTGTAAAAATAATTAGTAATAGAAATTATATTCACAAAATTCACATTTACCAAATAAATTCAATGTAAAAATGGGCGAACGTGCGCGGTTATTTTCATTTTCATTAAACATATTAGAATTATGAGATATATTTTATTAATTAATTAACTTCCCTAGTAACAATTTGTCCGTGCTTTGAAAAATGCGGAAAATTTCCGTGGAAAACGACCACATATTTTCCATGGAAAAGATATATTGAAATTTGTCCAAAGAATGTCCATAGATTTTCCACTTAATATAAGAGTATTTTATTTAGCTCAATTAAAATCTTTGGATTGTCAGAGTAATATTTCCACCATATATCCGCACGGTATTGTATTCATAATTTATTTTACCAATTATCCAAGACAGTGGTTCAAATTTTATATATTTCGCTTATCTAGATATAATCCTCACTCTTTTTAATTTATTTTCATAATTTTTAAAACAACCAGCATCTCCAATCTATATATTTCCTAAGTATTTTGTAATATGGATTTTATCAGCGGTTAGAACTTCTGGTCTATCAATTGCTACAATACTTGTACAATTCAAAGATATTTTTGTCAAAATGCGTTGATCTGCTCACAAAAAAATTGAATATTCTGTAGAATAATAGCAATGAGAAATACTTCTAAGAAGAATCCATGGAAATTATCACCGGAAATATACGCGGATAATCCAAGGACATTTTTTATAAATATTCATGGACAGGATTGCACTCATCATAAAAAAATTCCAGCGGACATCCGTAAGAAATCCATAGATATTTCCTCGGATTGAAACTATGGATTACTACATATAATGTGGACATTTTGCTGACCATTACGAACAGTGTTACTAGGGTTGAACGTTTTATTTATGAGTAAATTATTTCTATATTAAATGTGAATTTTGTAAAAATATGCTGATTAAAACTTTATTTTTTTTTTACGAATTGTTTTAATATTTATGTCTAATTTCCAACATTTTTTTTTAATTGATATTGGTTTCTAAATTTACTCTAAATTTGAAATTTAATTTGCAAAAAAAATATTTTTAAATTCATAATATTTTACAAATTCCTAATATATTTTATTTTTAATATTGTAGAAATTTGGAAAAAATATTTCGGTTATTTCAATTCAATTTGAAAATAAAATAATGATTAATGATCATAATTAAATTTAATTGTCTATTCATTAAGACAACATCTTTTGACATTTTTGTCATAATACTCAGCCACAGTTACAAATTTGAAAGAATTTAAGGTTCATATACTTTCTGCTTTAATCTTTTGATCTGAAATGTTAGATTAGACATATTACTTATTATAGGATTAAAGGAGATGGTTTCATAATTAACAAATTAATTTAGCGACCAGCAAGGGAGGTGTCGTACTCGGAATTCAATGAATTGCCAGGTTGTAGCACTCACCAAAGTATAGAACAATGTTGTTTTTTTTCCCCCAATTTCACTTATTTTAAGGGGGACAAAACATGACATTACAGATGGGCAGCTCAATCGCCAAACTAACATCACATTTAGATTCTTCCAACGAAAGTACCTCAGATGCAATCAAAATTTTACCTTCAAAAATATTGTACATATGCAACACTCTGTTATAAAAATATACATAACTTCATAACCTATATTAAAAAATTATGGCTCAAATTATAGGTGAAGAATTTCTCCATCGACTTTATTTAAAGTAATTTTTTAAAAAACTTGCTCCTGACAAAGTTATAAGCTAAATTCACATTTCTTTTATACAATTTTTCAAAATTAGTAACTTTTGATACACTCTGTGACCAAATCCAATTAATTTTAAAGAATTTTTTTTTTTGTGAAATGAAGTACACTTTAGATAGTAATTATTATTTTCGACTTCAAAAATTATTGTGGCACTTCGGGATCAAAAATTGTAGATTTTTATAAAATGTCATGTTTTGTAGTTCTTCGGAGGGATCGTTACCCCCTTAAAAATTAGATTGAGGAAAAAATAAAAAACTTTGTGCTATACTTTGGTGAGTACTACAAGCTGGCAAAATTTCATTGAATTCGGAGTACGACACCTCAGGTGGTTCCCTTGTAACGACAAGGAAACGGACGAAAATTGGTGTTCTGGTGTAGAAGTGTTAGCGTAAATGAACATACGAACCTACGTGCTTAGAAAGTTCCCTAACATATTGCTGCGAAACTAGCAACTAAACTTGTAAAAATTGTTTGTGAAATTCATAAACAGAAATTAGAAGTAATGAATCTATAAGAAAAATTTGGGTGTCTGCATAGCGGTCGGTGAACATCAATTGACTGGGGGGTGAATTGATGATTTATTTATGCATATCTTCAAATAAACATAGAGAGTTCAAGGAGTTAGTTACTTATTATTATCATATTATGGCCGGATGTGGTTTAATTGAATGGTATCCTATTTTTATATAACGCTGAACTTATGTTTATATAGTTACCATTGCCGTCTGTATACAGAGAAATCCGACTAAAGGTTGTCAATAAAAATAGGACATAACCTTATCAGCATGAATATTTCGCTTTGGCTGCGTTATGGACCAGCTTCACTAGGCATGTACCCTAGGTTTTTTACTTATAAATAAATAAATATGTTGTTTACACTTCAATCAATATATACTACGTTTTGAAGTTTATAAAGAGAGTTTTTAAGGTCATGTATTATACAAAGCGGTCCGGATAATGAGGGTAAACCTTCTACAACGCTGTACTTTTACAACGCGGTCCGAATAATGCTTCTTTTTTAATTAATTTTACGGAAAATTGATTCTACAGAAAATACGGTCAGCCAGGTTTGAAAACAGTTCTCAATTTTTAATTGCGTTGAAATTATTGGTTCGTCACTGAAGGAGTTACGTATATCGGCAACCAAGCTCTAGAAAGCGCTATTACCGGATATGATCAGTGTGGAAAATGTTGGTGAACTAATTCAAGATAGTAAGATATAGTAAGACTTGTCCGTGCAGTAGAAAGCGATGGATTTGATGAAATAACAATTGGTGACATCCCAGAATTAGTTATTGAAGCTTAAATAAACGAAATTGATTTGCGATTACACAAATAACCGAAACAACATCAAAATAAGGCTTCCTCTGAAGATTCTTGTCAAGAAGAAAGCTTCAATTTCACACTAAATTGTATTGAAAAAGGCCTAACGGACAGAGCCAATATATTTTAAAAATATTTTTAACATTGCTTATCTGCCTATCAGAAGGTCTGCAAAGATTTGCAAACGAAAAGACAATAATCCTTAATAACAGATTTTTTAAAACCTAAATTGCTCGGCAGTGCTAAAGAATTTGATATTGGATCAAACCTAATTTTAAATAACGCAAAGCAAATCATAAATGAAGTGAAGAGGATGGGAAAACTTATGTCTGCCTTGTTGGTCGTTTAATGAAATTTGAATTTCTATAATCTTATAGGTTGTAGTGATTTTTAAATTATATATTGTATTTCTTACAACACGGCCTTTTCTAGGAACGTATCTACTGCGTTGTAGGAGGTTTCCCTACGTATATCATATGTGTACATTTATCTATATTAATATTAAAATCATATATATATGCGGAATAAAAAGAAGAAATTCACTAACCCACTTTTATCTTCCATTTGATTGAATTCGCGCGCGCACATTTATAATTTAATGTGACATTCATTATTATACAATAATTATATCATAATATGTTACATTTCTATTTATGGTATATAGTGGATTTATTTATATATGCAAATATATAGCTACAATTGAAATATATAATACAAAGAATGTTGTACCTACTTTATATAATTTTTAAATCTATTTTATGCAAATTAATTTCAAATCGTTATATTTATTGTGTTAATATAATACTCGTTCGTATATAGAATATAACATTTATAAAAATATAATATAAATATAATAATAAATTTAGAAGGTATGTAATTTGTTAATGTGTTTATGTTTATAGTATAGTGTTGTAGATAGATAGTTACAGTATAAATATAATGCCTATATAGACAGGTACAGATAGAAATAAAAATAAGTATTTTCCATTTTACTTTTAAATATCATATTTTTATTATTATTTGATGTGATGTTTTGATGGCACTCCTATTTTACATACGTATACCAACCTATACTTAGGATAGCTATATAGTTATTATATTGTTATGAATTTTATTTTAAATTGCATATTTATTCTATATTCATATTTCTATTATAGCATGTTTTTCCTTTGTATTTGTAAAATTGCAAATTTCCATTTATATCATTTTATTTTATTAATATACACTCTCTCGCATTTACAAAACAAAATATAATAAAATCATATGCATTAATCAAATTCCAAAAAAAAATTATATAAAATACTATAAATGGATTTTGATTCATTAAATTAAATTTAGTAAATCAGTAGTTATAGTAATTAATTTAGTATCTATCTATATATAGCTTAAGCTATTTGTACTGTATTTATTTTCTTTAAAAAAACATAGTATTATTTAGTAAAAATATGGGTTTTATATGTAAATATGTCAAAAATGTGATACGCATAATTTTATATGAATCTGATTATAAGTTCGGTAATCTCATAAAATTACACTTCAATTTTAATTAAAATTATTTGGTGTGTGCGTGTTGAATGAAATTCAAAATCGTTTGTGGGTTGATATAGTTGAAAAAAATCATTTTGACCTATAAATTTGTTATATTATGAAACTGGAAAGTGAACGATTAACAACTTCATACTTATTGAATGAAAAATCACCAATATAGGAATTCACGAAGAGCTTGCATTAAGAGTGACACAACAAGATGAAAAGTAGAAATGATACAATAATTTAAAATCACATAGGTTAATGCAGGACAATTCATCCAACATCAATCCCGTCAACATTTAATATTTTATAAATGGTATAGGAAGGTTTTACCTACTGTGTGTTGTTGTCTATATATGAGATCCAGAGACATTAATGACATAATGTAAAAACTTAGTGAACCGATTTCGGTTATACAATATAACAATTGGGCAAAAAATTTCATACACAATTTGAAAATGAAATCGAAAAGTAGGTTTGTTGAATGACAGCAATTAACTAAATGTTATATAAAACAAACAAAAATTTTATAGATATAACTTGAGGTGGTCGGGTACCTCACGGATTATTTACCGGATGGGCTCCCAATGAAAATTTCTCGATTAATAACATATATATTGTATGCAGAAAAGATAGTTATTTTTCAATTATATTGTTCAATAACTCGAGACTGAAGCAAGTTATAAAAAAATTTATTGCATAATTTAATTCAGTATTTAATTCTCTACAAATTCAGTCTATCATAAATTTCCTGTATTTACCTTACTTTAGAAGTTATTGATACTTTAGTGATGGACTATCGAGAAAAATTCTTAGGGCCGTATCTTAAAAACAAAGCCCCAAATCGAAAATTGTTATTTAATAATTTCGACATCGCTCATGGACACCATATATATACTCACATACGAAGTAATTTACCAACTTGTCTGCGATGTTAGATGGTGATGTCGTAAAGTGAAAGAAACTATTACGGAGGGGAGGGGGAATGACAGCGTATATCTCTGCATTCAAATATAGTTCACTCGATAGGGAGACGAAAATGAACCCAAATTGTAGTCCGACATGATATACCATGATAAATTTAAATAAATAAATACTGAATATCGATTTGAATTTCATTTATTTTGCGCACTCACCGAATTTTATCGAAATTTATTGGAAAATTTTGTAATATTAATTTTCAATATTATTTATAATTTACTAAAATTTTACAACATATGAAACCCAATTTTTTACAAATTTTGTATATTAATAATTTAATTTAATATTATAGAATTGATTGTTTTTTGTTATATTCATACATATTTGTCACTAACTAAAAAATTCTTCATAAAAATACATACAAAATTGTCTTAACAAAATAATCGATGACACAAATGATTGTTGTTGAATTTATATGACGATGGAAATTACAAAGATGTTAATTTTGACCTTATTACATACATAGAAAAAAATATTACACATACACCACACCACACCATTTGACATTACCTTACCATCAATTACCTAACAACAATTATACAATAAAATTTGTTGGTATAAAATATCACGCAGTTAGCAGAAAAATATAAATATTCCAACAACAAAATGAACATTAGTACATTTGAAAATTAAAAAGTGAAATTTTTGACATATAAAATTGCAGTATACTATAATTAGCGTGTGCTTTATTCAAATAAAAATTAAACAAATACAAAATTATTTCTCTTCATTTGTACGTTGTCAGTTTGTTAGTTATGCGAGTATCGCGCTTCTTCATTCATAGTTCAAATATACACAAATTTTGTAATATATGATTGATTTTTTTTGTTTATTATAAAATATGTAATTATTATGTCTAATGGGTGTTTACGTTGAAATCTACCTTTTTTATATAAAATTTTTTTGAAATGATAACATCAATTATTTTTATTGCGATTGATGCGTCACTACGCATTGTTTCTGGTTTGTTTGTAAAAAAAAATTATCGGTGAACATTGTTCATCGAATACAACTTTCAAAAACTTGTTTAGACAATTTAGAAATGATGATTTTGCGCGGGATGTATCATGATGGTGGGACCAGAGAGGTTTGGTATATGTTACGAGCTTCTGAAACCGAATAAAATGGTCACAGATGATTCGTTACAAACACCTATTAAACAATATCAAAACGCTCAAAAGACATGAGAATATTATTCTGCAGCATGACAAATCTAGATCGTATGTTGTCAAACCGGGTAATAATATGTTAAAAGCATTTCGATTGGAAGTTTTATTCTACTCGCACTCCGTATTCACCAGCTATTGCTTCATCAGACTACCATTTATTCCGGCCGATAGATTCAGTCCTTTTTGCGCTTCAGTTCATACCGAATTCGTTTATATAATGAAAGATGGTCAGAAGTTGTACCAAACGATGCACAAAACTGCCAAAGTAAATACATTTTTTAACACACACAAAAAAGTTAAATTTCAAGGTAAACACCCGATACGTTATGTGTGTGTATATACACTAATAATTTTCGTTAATTTAATAAATACATGCGTATACATTATTTTTTTGTTGATGCTGAATCATTGACAATTTATACAATTAATATATTGAGCAATAGGTGTATAAGTGGATTGATTAGGCACACATCATCAACCAATTGATTTTTGTAATTAACAAAACATACAGTGACAATTTTGACAACTATTCAAATACATATTTATATAACTTTTATAGATTTTACTATTATTATATATAGAAATGGAAATATCACACACAAAAAAATCAATGGCACTCTACTCTGATAACGTACGTATATGTATGCGCATTGTTCGTTGACTTTGAACGCACTTTTGACTTTTGTAATTTCTCTAGATAATTTTAACGAAATCACAATATATGAGCCTAGTATCGCCATCAATTCACTGCTTGCTATTGATTTATGTATCATGAACTGGAATTCTGAAAATCGAAGATGGTGATAATTGTTTTTATTCAAAATACAAGTTTTTGAGTACAGCATCGATGATACAATGTGTTACAGTATCGAATAAATAAAATTATTTCCGGTTAATTTATGTGCAAAAGACTTATTAAACTTGATCTAAGAAAGTTATGCGGGATGCAATTACACAATATTGAATGACGGTAAAATTAGAACAACTTTTCGCGTGCGTAATTATATGAAGCACAGTAATACAGAAAAAGTATTACTTAAATAATAGGGTTATAGGTTAGAGTTATAAGTACAAACGTTGGATTTGTTCTTCAAACGGCTATATAAATGATAGATCTATATGTTGCTAAAAACCTATATAGATGGCCACACTGCATCCTCAATTCAGCTACTAAGATATAGTGATGGTATTTGCCAAAATCTTTATGACCAAAACCTATAAAATAATTTTAGTATCCGATTGTCGACCATAAAACTGTTCTGAAATATCTTCGGGTGATCTTATGGGAAATATTGCGGCATACTATCAAATAAAAAAGTAGTACGCTTTGCTACAATAGTAAGTCACTTCAAATTATATGCAAGCAGTTCAAATACAAACAAAAAAGGGTAATCTCTATAGCATGAAATATTGATATATAACAAATCGAGTGAATACTTCAGACCACATGCCAATTTAGTTTTCAGTCTTATATGTTAACATTACCAATAACGAAACAATTCCGTAATCCAAAAAATGCGAATTGACGAATTCATTCACTTCCTTTAAAACATTCACATATTTATGTATGGCTGTAGATGGGATTGTTCCGACCACTCTGCAAATGACAGATAATGTAGTACTAAATCGTCAATAAGAGATGCATTAAAGTCTGACAACTTCTATACTTAAAATACTATAAGGATACTCTTATATATTGAGATCTGTATTATAAATAAAGTATACAGCTGCATAACCTTTTGTTTACACAAAGGATAAATCCACTGATTGTATGAGGTGGATCTGTTGAGGAAAAATCTAATTTTGTGGTTGGGAGTTATAACCGAGTTAATTGTTATCAATAAATACCCATAAATATATTACATTAATTTGAAATATTTGAAATATTAAAGTATACCGAAAGACATGTGGTAATGTGATCGTACATAATTTTTATCACATAATGGATTTAAAATTTGGTATTCCATATGTAAATAATTACTACTAATTTATTTCAACATTGCAACACTATTTATTAAATCTTATACGAGTATATTTGAACAAAATATGTGATATTTAATTGAATTATTTTTCGACTAAATAATATTTCATCATCGTAACAATTCAATTTATAATTTTTTTTCTTCATTATATTTTTGTTTCAATTTACATAAATTTCATTATAAGTATAAGTAAATATGGGTGTTTTTTTAAGACCGATACAACTTTGAAGTGACAAATTATTGTCAAACATTTTTTTCTGTTATATTAAATAATTAATTGATAACAATTAAAATGTTTGCGAATCGGATTAGTCTAATTTTTAATCACTTTTTACCATGAAAATGCACAGCCATTGTATCATATTATAATGAGGCAACTTTCGTTGACCTCAGCAATGTTTCAAATGTTGTTGGTTTATCCGCGGCACAGACCAATACTTGGATGGAGACACAATATAAATAAATAATCTAAAAGCATTAAATCCAAAGAAGACCTTGTAGGTCAATTCACAGATCTACTTTTCGAAATGATTGAATCATTGAATTGGGTTTTTTTGCAATAAATGGATTGTTGCATGCCATGTGACACCAACCTGCTGAAATCAAATTGCATCTTTATTTCGATGTCATTATCAATTTTAGAAACAAAAACTGACTAATCATTGGTCTGTAACAATCACAATTTTCCATAACGCAACACATAATTTATTATTGCGAAAGAAATACGGTCCGATACATAGAAGATTATTTAGTGATTAAAAATGTTTAGATAAAAATAATAATTTGCTAAAAGCGTTATTGAAAAGGTGTTTAACGTTCCGCATAATGATTTGTTAAAGTATGTATAGCGAAATAAGGCGTTTCAACAGATACACGAATACGATCTAAAGTTTATATGAGCTTGACTTCAACGTTGACATATGATTCATACTAAACATGTCTAAGTTGAGGTAAAGAAAATGTTATCATTATTATAAAAATTGTATCACTTTTAAAAAAACACCCCATAAATTCAACATAAAACTGTGTGTGTGCTTGAATAATACGAGATATGCTGTTTAAATGACTTGTCCGTTTAACAACATAATTTTTAAATTATGTCTTATATATCTTATTATTTAAATAACCTCTTTGATTCCTATACATCATTTGCAATTGAACAACCGTATGGAAGTAAATATAAATTATTATAATTAAAGAGTTTATTATTAAATTTTATGATGTTTTAAGAGGTGCAGTGTTTTCAAATATGTAAATAATTTTATAAATTTAAATATGTATATTATTTATGAATTTAATATATATGCATTATATTGAGCACACACATGGAGCGAGTATAGCTCATCATATAATAAAAAGATAATAATAATAATCTTGTTTAGTTCATACATTAGTAGTTCAAATACATAAATACTATTTAGCATATATGTAAATTGTAAATGAGTGTATAGTTTAGTAAGTAACTAACTATATATGCTAAAAATCACTTATTGCAATTGTTTAATGTTTTTTTATTTCTTTTAAAAATTATACAATTATTTACATGTAATAAAATCAATTTCAAAACGATATAAAATTACATGATAATAAAAATTATATTTAATGAAATTAATAGCATAAAATTATTATTGTAAAAATAATATTAAAAAAGACACGCTATTTTTATAGTTTTGCTGGCTGCTTAATGTTTTCTTCCAATGTTTGTGTTAATAATCGCGCATATATATAATGCTACAGCCAATAAATATACATACAGTGAACGCTCTATATTCTATATAAGGCATTTCAAGCAACCGGAAAAATCAAAGTCGAGAATGACACACTTTCGATACATATAGATTTTTAAACGGATTCTATGAACAATTTTTCCGAAATTTCTATATAAAATTATACTCAGTCAAGGGATACGCAAAAATTTGCCAATGTTGGTCATTTATCAACCGATTTTGAATGCAAGTATATGCAAGGATATAATGGAATTATTTGAATAATTTTTATTAACTCCCACGTCAGATTTCCACATTAAGAGTCCAGACACGTACTAATTTTTTTCAATCCCAATTTCGTTCATTATAAATACTCACAGCAGTTATATATAAGGTTGTCAAATATCTCCCTTCCGCCTTTTTGTCTTTTTAATTTCGCGGCTATGTACAAAGCGCTACAGATCTCGTATCTGGCAACACTGTACATAATTTGAAAGCTCTTGACATAACAAACAAAACGACGCTATGTATGATTAGTTTGGATATTGCGTTCAACAGTTATAGACGTGTAAACATGGAGTTCACTAACGCCGAAATTCGCGCTATTTTAAAGTTTTCCTTCGTTAAAGGCAAATCCGCTAGAGAAACGTTCCGTGAGATTAATGGTGTTTTGGGGGATGGTACTCTATCACTTCGAACCGCGGAGGAATGGTTTCGACGATTCAGAGCCGGTGAAAACGACACCATGGATAAGCCAGCCGGCGGAAGACCTGTGACGACAAATACCGATCAAATCATGGAATACATCGAGTTAGACCGGCATGTGGCATCTCGTGACATCGCCCAGGAGATGGGAGTTAGTCACCAAACCATTTTAAACCATCTGCAGAAGGCTGGATACAAAAAAAAGCTTGATGTTTGGGTGCCACATGAATTAACAGTGAAAAATCTAATGGACCGAATTTCCATTTGCGAAATGCTGCTGAAACGGAACGAACTCGACCCATTCTTGAAGCGGATGGTGACTGGCGACGAAAAATGGATCACATACGACAATATCAAGCGAAAACGGTCGTGGTCGCAGGCCGGTGAATCGTCCCAAACAGTGGCCAAGCCGGGATTGACGGCCAGGAAGGTTTTGCTGTGTGTTTGGTGGGATTGGAAGGGAATCATCCACTATGAGCTGCTCCCATATGGCCAGACGCTTAATTCTACCATCTACTGCGAACAACTGGACCGCTTGAAGCAGGCGATCGACCAGAAGCGTCCAGAATTGGCCAAAAGGAAGGGTGTAGTGTTCCACCAGGACAACGCCAGACCACACACTTCGTTGATGACTCGTCAGAAGCTACGGGAGCTCGGATGGGAGGTTTTATCGCATCCACCATATAGCCCGGACATAGCGCCAAGTGATTACCACCTGTTCCTGTCCATGGCGAACGCCCTTGGTGGTGTAAAGTTGATCTCAAAAGAGGCTTGTGAAAAGTGGCTGTCCGAGTTCTTCGCAAATAAGGAGGGGGGCTTCTACGAGGGAGGTATTATGAAGTTGCAGTCTAGATGGAAACAGATTATCGAACAAAACGGCGCATATTTGAACTAAATCCGATTACTGTAACACTTTTTATAAAGCATTGAATAAAGAGCAAAAAGGCGGAAGGGAGATAGTTGACAACCTAATATATTAACCATATGGGATACTTTTATGATATTAAATTTTTCTTTTAATGAAACGTTTAGAATACAATTATAGATATAGTTTCAATTCAATCTAATTTGATCAGCAGAATAACCGAAATAGTACTAGTGACACAGATATCAGTTTACAAGGAACCTGTTAACAAATGCAACCTTATAATTAATTATAATTTGTATCTATAATAGTTTCTAGAACTATACTGATGTGAGTATCAATTTTTCAGAATTTCATATAAATCCAGTTCATGTAAAATTCCGTCATAATTGAATGAATATTTACCAAATTGGAACTACTTTAGAAATCTTAACAATTTTATAGAACTTTTATAAGAATTTTATTATACCATTGTAAGCCTTTATATAAATTTTCTTATGAAAAGTGCAATAAAATGTGTAGTTTTGAAACAAAATTAGAGGATAATGACGACTGTAGTTCGATCGAGAAGTTAAGCAAGCACTGTACATTTGTATATATTGAATAAATATATATGTATTTCTATACTGCGGTATCAAATAGCCGCATATAATTTAATAATGCAAAGCAAATGAATGGTAATATCGTACACGTTGAAGGTGTGAGAATTACGGAAAAATGCAGGAAAAAATATTTAACAAAACACAATAAACACTTTTGTAACTAAATAAATGTAAACAACAATTTGTTAAGACAAATTAAATAATAATAAATAATACATATAATGTATCGAAAGCTCTTCTTATTGAACATGACATGGCGCCATTAACGAGATGTACTTGTAAAATATTTATTAGTACATTTTTTGTTAGTTTCTTTTCCTTACATACCATATAATTATACATTGTATAGTGAATAGATGCGGATAAATGCACGCTATATAGAATTTATCAGAAAACGTTTTTCATTCAATTAGTGTTTTATTGCATTTGTTTGTTTAATAATAATACTAATAATTGTTTTATATAAGCGATATTATATTTACTTGACGATGAATCCTTCATTAAGAAAATAAATCATAAACCACTTGAAAACTCTGTACATTTAGATTGAAAGACAGCGCGAATACATTGTAATAATATGTATACTTAAAAATGCATTCATCTAAATTTATGTTCTATAATTGAATTAGATCCACATGTATTTTATTTCTTGTTGAATTTTCATATACATATTTCAAACACTTCGCACAAGTAAAAGAGTCGCAATGAAAGAGTAATTAAATTTTTTACGTTTTAATTTCATTCTGTTTTGAAATATAAAAAAAAACACTGCCGAAACTACAGAATTTATATAAAATCGACGCTCTCCTTCGTACAGTAAAAGTTATCCAGAAAGAAATAATCTGAGAGATTCTTTAGCATGAGCAACATATTCACCAGATTTAATTCATTATGATTATCACCCGTATTCAGATGGATTTGACCTTTTTTAAACGACCAGCAGTTCTCGCATACGGTACGAAAATGACTAGTTGATTATTTCACTTGAATACCATCAAGTTTCTATCGCAATTGCTGAATAATGGATACTCTAAGCCACGCGATAATAAGCATCATCATCAATCATAAATTTGTGTTACTTCTCTAGGGGACCACAGAACTTCAATAAAATATCTTATTCTATTTTGTGTCAAAGTCGTCAAGTTTAACGATGTACTTCGGCTTTGCCTACAGTGCTATGCCATGCACACCTCGATTATTGACTACCCTTCCCCCTACACTTTTGGATTACCTTGTAATATCCACCACACTCATCCTCGAAGCTTGTCCCATCCAACTGTATTTTCGTCGTTACGCCTTCACCAATAAGCTACTTTACATTACCAATTATTTAAAGCCAGTATGCACGAACATTTCGTCGAAGGCATTTATTTGCAAAAGCTTATAGGATAAATGTGATTACAAACATTACCGTGTGCGTTTTGCATGCGTATAATAAAACACTTTTCACGTTTTAACTAACAATTCTCAATATGATAGTAAGAGTTACTTTGAAAGAAGCCCAAATGTTATTTTGCATGTTGCATATGCAAACCGGACTTTGTATATATTCTATTTCTTATGTTCCATCAGTCGTCACCATACTACCCAGTTAGTGGAATTCATTAAACTCCAAAATTATGTAATCATCGATTTTGATTGGATCAGTAGTTTTACTTTATTTTGCATATGTCACCTTTCGGTATGTGTCAGTAAGCAGATATTATCGAACAAATCAATTGAATGGTTCCGATGAATGAAAGGATGCAACTCTGTCTTATTACAGTACACACGGGGAATGGTGGTTGTCCAATGCCGTACCCTACAGCACCTTTACCTATAAAGTTCTTTAATCATGTTTACTAACGTTGCTGGAAGCCCATTATTTGATAAAAACATTCAAAAGAAATTCACTGTTTGGACTGTCAAAAGCGCGTTCGTAGTACACAAACGTTGCATTGTGATGCGATTGCATCTCCACAGACTGCTCGATACTTATGTGCAAGGTTTTTATTTTATCAGTATATAATTTTTAATAATACAGACATTCGCACAACTATTATATAACGAAAGCATACACGCGTGTAAAAGTGTTTTTGTTGTAATTTTAATCCTGATCAGCTCACCAAAATATCTGGTGTATTTCTAATTAATTTAATGAATAATTTAGTATTCTATTCCCAAGCAAAAACTTCTTGTCTATGAAACGTTGTTTGATTTTATTAATTTTATGCGATAAAAAACAATGAACTGAGAATTTGTTATATATTTATTTTTATACAGAGTGAAATATGTTCGTTTTTACATTGGATCTTTCCACAAGAATTGTTACAATTATAAATTCTGAATTTCATCTACACATAGTTATAGTGTGCTTGTTGCTCCATATAACATATAACCCATCATATTATGTTGTATAGATAAAGTACATGAGAACAGATACGTTGTGGATTCAAGATATTTTTAGTAAATACCATTTAGTCGATTGAAATTTTAATCTTAATCCACTTTGTTATACATTTCCATCAATATTTTCATACCCCTAAAATTTGCCCCTAAATTTTTGATTCAATTGAAACACATTTGCATTAAGCTAATTTCAAAATAGATAAAGTAAATGTATTTTTAAAAATATTAAAGTCAAAAATCAATAAACTTCTGTGCATATGTAAAAAATCGAATGTTGCCGTTTTTTTGCAAGAAAAAGTCCTTGAATTTTTTTCCAAAATACAAATAAAATTACCGCAGAATAAAGCGCACGCAAAATATAATTGCATAAAAATAAAAAAAAAAACACTTTACATTCATTTTTATAATACACAACACGAAAGGACAATATTAGGACGACAACAAACGAACGATATAAAAACATATTAATTACAAAATAAACATCATATTAATTTTCATTATGTTAATTATTGATTATTTAAAAAGTAAAATAAAACCAAATTTCGGGATATTATTTTTTCAGATAATGAAATGATTGAATCACCATACAACCATATTTATGGACGTGTCCCACTACCAACCAGAGGTTATATACCAACTCCACGGACAATGTACATTGGAGATTGGGATTAAAAATTAAATTTATACCACATTACAAATAAAATTATACAATAAAATTTAGGTAGGCTTAAAATCAATATCAATTTTAAAAATTATTGAAAAAAACAAAGGAAAAACAAAATTAATATTTATATTGTGAATGTATTTGTGTTAAAAATTCGTATTAATCAAAAAGAAATTAAAACAATTTCGAATAATTATTTAAAATCCAGTTTTTTTTTTCAAAATTAATTGTAAAATTGTAAAAGAAAAAAAAACAAATTACTAATTTTTATTTATTTGTCACAAAATCGTATTTGTTTTACGATAATATATTTATGATTTTTTGATAATTATTGTATTTGTATAAAAACCATTTATTTTTTTTTTTTTCTCTTTCTTAAGTATTTTGCAATTTAAAATTAATTAAAAATTTTGTAATGTGATTATTTGTAATTATATTTTAATTTTAATTTCTATTTTTAAATGATACAATGTAAAATTTTATGCTTTATGTGTATAGTTTTTAATTGTTATTATATATTTTATAAATTTTAACTTTTAGATAAGATCTGCTGTATAAAATTTAATACGATCTATTTTATCATTCACGTTTTACAAGAATAAGGGAATCAAAAATTATATAGAATCCCATTAAAATTATTTCGTAATATTGTTAATTTGTTTTTGACTTTTTATAATCATATATATATTTTTTGCACGACAAATAATAAAGATACATACGGCAGACAAATCTATTAATATTTTTTTTTATTATCACTGTAAAGAAACCTCATACGACCTTTACCAGTTACCACAAATCCCATTACCTTAGAAAGATTTGCACAATGTTTAAATTAAATTTTACATACTTTTGTATTTTGTAACACACGTACATTTTTATTATTTGTTTTATTTGTACTAAATTATCCGTAACTTCTTGAAACAGAATGATGAAAAGCATATGAAAATAACACAATTATAATATAATCACTTCACAGTCACATCACAAATAATAATTATTAAATTTGTCTTCCTTTAATTTATTACATTTTACAAGAAAGCAAAATTAATAGTAATTTTTTTTTTTAAATTCAATTAATTCTGGTTATAAAAAATAATTAAAATACTATTTATTTATAACTTTTAATTAAATAAATACGAATTACGTGTATAATTATGAAACAATTTCGATAAAAATTTTATCCAATACTGCCAACCTCCCTCACAACATAATATCAGTTATCACATGCAGTACGTGCGCCATACGACCAAAAACATTAAAAGCACACAAAATTATATATTATTTCACATCAATTAATAATTATTATTGAATAATTAATATTTTAATAACATAAAATAAATGTTTTTAATAAATTAATGCTAATTAATTATTCACAAATCACAAAATACTTTTACTTTTTTTTCTGTGTAGTTTTTCCTTTTGCTTTAGTTTTTAGTTTTTGACAGAACAGAATAAAAAAAATTTGTATGCGTCGTGCTGAAAAAAAAACAATTGAAAAGAAAATGTAAATTAACCAAAAATAAAATGACCTTGATCTTGTAAATTTAAATTCACCACAAAAGTGCTTTTTTGTTTTTTATATTTTTTATTTCAGAATTATTAAATGGGTACGTTCTTTTCGTAAATTTCATCAGAATTAAAGATTCATAAATTTTTACTATAGTGAGTGCGTTCAATAGATAACATATTAACGAATTATGCAGTAAAACAATTTTAATTTTGTAAATAATTTAAATAATATAAATTATAATGATATTAATATAATTTTAAATAGATAAAAGATCAAGTGAAACCAATTTTAATACTCAATTAATTAAGGCAATTTCTTTTTTTATTTTCATTTCCAGTTTTTTTTTTAAATAAAAAAACAAATGTTAATAAATATTTTAAAAAGTAAAATTTCCTTAATTATGTACATACATAGCACATAAACTTAAAATAAATATTTTATATAGTTTTATGATTATTTTTTTGTAATATGATATTCATTATTAAACAAAATAATTAATAATTATAGTATGAAATTAAAATGAAAATCATTTGAAAAATATACGTTAAATTAATTTTCTTGAATGTTTTTCATTTTAATATTATTATTAAATTAAAAATTACCATAACCTATAATTTATAATGTAAATTTTTTTTTTTATTATTATTATTAGTACTTTAATTTAATATAAAAAGAATTACTTTGTTTTAATGTGTGTGTAGTCAATCTATATATGTTATATATTAATTTAATTAAATAATTAATTAACTTTTATTTTTTTTATAAAATAATTTGAACATTAAAATTAATCAAATTAATTTTAGTAAATTATGATTAAGTAAATTGACAAAAAAAAAAAATTTACTGAAGAATTATTATTTAATTTATCTGAACTCTATCTAAAAAAAAAATAAAATAATAATTAAAATACTGTAAAGTTTCTGTATTAAAATTGAAAATTATTGATTTAAAAAATAAATAAATTAGGTGTGGGATAATTTTAAATAAAAAAATTGAATGTGTTTTATTTCTTGTTTTATATCGGCGATTATGATAAAATTCATAAAATTAAAACAGCTTCATCTGAATATTGGCAGAAGAAAGGCGGTGGACCGACTTAGGAGTAAATGATCACAAAACTGTAATTGTAGTAGTTGATGATGGTCAAGTTTAATCCGGGAGAAAAGTGAAAATTTATACTCAAAGTCGAACAAAAGATGTCGCGTTTTTATTTATGCTCTTTGTTGCCTGTAATAGTAAGGGAAATTTGTAAAAATATGTCTGTGGCACTAATAAACAATAAATACACGTAGAAAATTTATACACATTCCATAGGATAATTTAAATAAATATATACTTACTTACTTACTTACTCCATGGCGTTACAACCCGGGTGCGGTTTTAGCCTTCTCCAACACGCTTTTCCAACCTGACCTATCCGCAGTTAATGTCTTCCAATCCCGAATTCTTAGGATCTTTATATCACAGTTTACTGCATCTAGCCATCTCGCCTTAGGTCTTCCGGCTCTCCTTCTACCCTCCGGTTTACCATTTAACAGTTTTTTTGGCACACGCTCCTCCTCCATGCGTTCTACGTGTCCAAGCCATCTCAATCTATTGATCTTGATTGTTTTGACAATATTTGGTTGACCGTACAACTTGTCTAATTCAAAATTGTATCGTCGCCTCCAACCATTCTGTTCTTTGACGGGACCAAATAAATATATGCCAATGTGAAAATATAGGGCCACATCTTAGAAACGATCGCAATAGCTATCGCAAATTCACCATTTTATGGTTAATTACGTTGTGTTTTTTTGTGATTGGGTTCATTCTATTTATTATAATTTACTCAGTTTATTAATAATTTGTAGTATTTTTGTTATTAATTACATCAATTAATTATTTTTGTAATGTGAGGCTATGAACGTTATCAACTCAATTGCGATAACAAAATTATGATCTCAATTTAAACGTGTGCATACTCTACATCAATGTATTTGCTACATCAAGATAAACCAGAAAGGAACAATTTACAATAATATTATAAAGATAAAATGGCGTTACAACCCGGGTGCGCTTTTAGCCTTCTCCAACACGCTTTTCCAACCTGACCTATCCGCAGTTAATGTCTTCCAATCCCGGATTTTTAGGATCTTTATATCACAGTTTACTGCATCTAGCCATCTCGCCTTAGGTCTTCCGGCTCTCCTTCTACCCTCTGGTTTACTATTTAACAGTTTTTTCGGCACATGCTCGTCCTCCATGCGCTCTACGTGTCCAAGCCATCTCAATCTATTGATCTTGATTGTTTTGACAATATTTGGTTGACCGTACAACTTGTCTAATTCAAAATTGTATCTTCGCCTCCAACCATTCTGTTCTTTGACGGGACCAAATATGCCCAACAATATATATAGAAAGGACTAATGAAAGCAGGTCCGTTAAAAGTCATAATATCATAATAGATTACTTAATCTTCGGTGTTATGTTAAGATATTCTATTAAATCAACTAAAATCATGATTTACTCCGTTGGAATGTTTCATAAAATAACAATAATCCTGCAAAACCAAAGAAATTGTTTGTTTGAACGAAACTTTGATTCCATTATTAAAAAAAACATCATATCAATCTCAATTTCATAATAATTATTGCAAAGTTTAATGGTTATATCATCAATTTGTAATACATCGATTTGATTTAAATAAATAAATTATATTCACTTGCACAGCAGAATTTATTTAGAATTCGCAAAAGAATACAAAAAAAAATTGATGAAAATATGGGTTTGGTTTTCTTATATAATGAAATAAAATGTACATTTCTGGAAATCAGCCCGTATTTCCATTGAAACAATCAATTATCTAATTACATTTAATTGAAATTTATATAAATCATTAAAAAATATTTTTATTCCTAAAAGAATTCAAATTTATTCACCGCAATGTATTCACCACTGTATTTAATTTATGTTGAATTTATAATTTAAATATGATTTCAATTCGAAATAATTTTTTTCTGGAATAAAAAATACAGAATGAATTTGACACTTACAAATGCATTAAAATCGTTGCGTTAATTTCTGTCACCCATGCATGGTATTTTCTTTTTTCTCGATCTTGTTATTTTTTCTGCCGAATCGGAAAGTTATGCGAATATTGCAAAAATATAAAGAAAAATATAAATATAAAACACTTTAATTATGTTGTCAAGATGTTATAATATTTCTAAAAGTTCAATTTCATCATATAATCCAATTTATTTTCTAAAGGTAAAATATTCATTTTATATTATTATATATTTTTCCATACAAATTTCTAACCTAAGAAATCGACTAATTTTATTTTTTATTTCTCTGTGTAGATAAATGAGATTGATTTTAATCCAAAACAAAGTCGTAATTATCATTTGTCAACACTAAATCCATCCCATCAAAATGGAAATGGTTTTAATCAATTGAATATAAAATTAAAACAATCCAAAAATATATTTATTTCTCAACGTTATGCTAGTACAGATCATGCAATTAAGTTAGCTACTAATACCGTCGTTGGCCATTCTAATAATGATAGTATTTCGAATGCCGCAAATAATTCAAATAGTTTTTCATATGATGCATTACCAATAATTCCCGATGTACCACCAATTCCGGTTGCACCCATTGGATCCACAACTGTAGCTGATATTATTGAAGTATTACCACCAGGTGTTGAACCATCATTTGCATCAATAGGATTGGGTGGTTGGACACCAGTTGGTATTGTACAAAATTGTTTAGAATTTGTGCATGTAACATTAGATATACCATGGTGGGGTGCAATAGCTATTGGTACACTGGTTGTACGTATGATTCTGTTTCCATTGGTAGTACTGGCACAACGTAATGCTGCAAAAATGAATAATAATTTACCACAAATGCAAGTATTACAGTTAAAAATGACAGAGGCACGTCAAAGTGGAAATTCGTTTGATTCGGCAAGATATGGTCAAGAAATGGTACAATTTATGAAAGAAAAAAATGTAAATCCTCTAAAGAATATGTTAGTACCATTAGCACAAGCACCCGTTTTTATTTCTTTTTTTATGGGTTTACGTAAAATGGCAAATACACCAGTTGAATCTATGCGTGAAGGTGGTATATTTTGGTTTACTGATCTCACGTTAGCCGATCCATATTTTATATTGCCCGCTATAACAAGTGCTACATTATATTTAACAATTGAATTGGGTACCGATTCAGCCAAATTATCAGCACAAAATATGCAAACAATGCGTTATGTTTTACGTGCCTTACCAATTATTATATTCCCATTTACAATGAATTTCCCAGCCGGTATTTTATGTTATTGGGTTAGCAGTAACTTTATATCACTTGTTCAGGTGTGCTTTTGTTTTTCTTATTTGATATTTACAAATTATTTTTATATTTTTATTAATTTGTCGTACGTTTTTATTTTTATTAAATTAAGGTGGGTATCTTAAGAATACCATCTGTTCGAGATTATTTTAAAATTGAACGTACAATTACACATATACCAGATTCATTACCGGTAAAACCAAAACCATTTGTAAAAGGAATAAAGGATTGTAAGTGAATATATTTTTATACTGTGAATCAATATTTCTTTTACAATGTAGGTTAATTTAAATTTTTCTTTTTTATATCTTTAGCTTGGCAGAATATAAAAATTACAAAAGAATTGGAAGAACGACAGCGTATACATGAAATGAGTTATAAAAGGGCTGGTAAGGGACCACTTATTAAAACATATAAATATGATCCAACTAAAAGTGTTAGTGAAACAACAAGTTCAACGTCAACATCAACTGTACCAACATCAATTCATGCTAAAAAACGATAAATTTGTGTGATTTTCTTGGTGTTTTTTTTTTTTTTATTTAAATTAGAAACTATTAAATGTAAATTATAAATAAAATTGAAAGCATTTATTATTTAATTAAATTAATTAATTTTCAATTCTATTATATAATTGATAAAAATGATTGCATTTTTTAAACAATTTATTTTAATAATATAAATGAAATAAGCAAATATTTTGAAATATTTTATTAAATTGCAATACATTGATTAATAACTTCAATTAAATGTTTATTTTCTAATGCGGCTGCTACACGTTCTTTGTCAGCCAACTGTTTATTAACCGAATGTTCAGAGGCATGGGTGCCTGGTGTAATTTCAACTTGTACCTTAAAACGAGGTGGTAACGAACGTAGTAATTTTACACGTATTGATAGACCAATTAATGTTGCCATACTACAATGTGGAATCGTTGGTGTAAAATTAACATAAACTTCATTATTTTTATTATTAACTGTTATTAAATTTTCTTGTACAACATGTAATTCTTCTAATGTTAACGGATGTTCAGGATCATTAATAGCACGAATTAAATCTATACAATTTAATTAAATAAATACAAAAATGTGTTAAATATTTATTGTGTCATTAATATTTTTATAATTATAATACCAAATATTTCCCGTTCATCGAATGGATCAATTACATTATTATCTTCTTCATTTGTAGTAATTAAACGTTCAGCACATTTTTTATAAACATTTGGATTTAGATTTTCAATTTCCATTTTATAATTAAGAATGTTAACTAATTTTAATAAGTTTTTTTTAGGAAATTGTTTTTATTTTGAGAAATACTTGTTTTTATATTATATTTTTTGTTAGTTTTCTTTCAAAATATATATATTGACATTGACTTAATGACATGTGACTCATATGACTTTCAATTTTTTGTTCATGTCAATTTTTTATATACGTATTTTCATTTTATCTATTATTTCGTAGGTGACTCTGTTAGAAGCTTAAATTAGAGTACTAAAACAATTTATATATTCACAATAAATTAGTTTTCATTATGGTTTTTGTATAAACTGAACTAATTTTTCACCAAATTTCTTTTTGTAGATGAAAAGTAAAATTTGCTTAAATATTTTCAAATAATTATGTAATTTTAAATAAAATATATATATAAGATTTAATTATTGATTTTAAAGTATAATCAATTACACACCATGCCTTTATTAATTAAGTAATAGTATGTTTCTCATTTGCAGAGTATCTCCGATTCCAGGAAATGGAGAAATGGTGATACTTCGATCACTTTCATCCAATCAGTACAATCTTTTCTTTTGCAGATAAGTTTTGCGACGATATTCTGAGGTTTCTTCTGCAGATCTATAAATTGATGGTTTGAGATATTTCCTCAAACTATGTATTCCCATCAGTATCCAAAAGGCCAGTTTCTGTTTCATTTTGAGACAGATTCTAGGTATTTTTTCGGATAAAAACCGCCAGAAGTTCTTTAGATTGTCTTTGTTCATCTTTTATTAATTTTGTTTTCAGATTATGCGTGTATAAAATAACAAATATTCATAAATTTATATATTCTGTGCGACAAAAATTTATTTGCATTTTTTTTAACCATTAGTTTTAGCATCAGAATGTCAAAAAAGTAGGATAACAATTCGAAATAATTCGGATATCAGTCTAATTATTTTTAATCATTTTCGAATCGAATAGTAAACGTGTCGGATGGTAATAGCGGATGCTTACACATACGATTTTTAACATCTTATCGCAGATGCGATCTAATTTCAATTCGATAAATAAAATATGCGTAAATGAGGTCTAACTGCACCCCATCCAATCTGAACGGGTGCTTTAGTTTAAGTTTTATTAGTAAATTCAAACGGTGTGGTAGGTACAAGTGAACTATAGTTTATTATTTACAATCTGCTCGCAACCCAAGTAGAGATTATAACATCTCATTGAAAAAGGGTGGTAGGAAGAATAAGGATACAAACGAAAAATCAATTGTATCACATTCAATAAGTTAAAATTAATGGGATAATAGGCCTCCGAGTCTAATGTTTGAATTATCGAGTATAAGTATAATCCATTAATATAACTTTATACTAAATATTACTAACATTATCACACACCCATGGGTATCAACAGCCATAATTTCATTATGTGCGTATATACATTTTAATATATATTGTAAAGTTAAGAGTATATAATTGAACTATATGAGAATGTCCTATAGAATAGAAATAATAGTACATGAATGTCCATATACAAATAACAGCAATAACGCAGTAAGATAAGTACAATGTGGCGCCATAAATATTATATTATTATATCCCACGTATATTTTGTATATATGCAATCCATATTCATTCATATATGATATAAAAATGTATCTTATAATATTCTATGGCAAATGATATTTATATTTTCGTCGGTTGTTCATGGTTTTATAATAAATACATTTATACTGACTGAGTTTATGCCGATATCAAAGTAGTGAGTGACGGTTCGTTGGATCAAAGAATTGCGATGACACTTAACAATGATTTCTGATGGATGGGTTTGAATACTATTTCTACAGAGAAAGAATTAGTGACAGAATTAATGGAAAATGATGGATTTTATGAGAAAATATTAAATGAATTTAGTTTATTGAAAGATTCGAGGATGGATTTAATTTATACAACCACAACAACGAATCCAACAGAATCTATAAGATTTTCTAGCTGGTTGTCCATGTGGATATGGTCTACCTACATCGTATATGTACTTGAAAGTGATAGGAATAAACTTAATATTATCGAATTGTATGTAAATTGGTAGCAGGATAGTGAATTGAGGCTCGCATTTGTACATAGAACTATTGATGACAATTATATAAAATCTCATGGAATTTAATTAAGTCTGTACCATTTGCCAAATGTTACATATATGTATTTAAATTGTCTCGTGGAACATATAACTTTAGATTTATTAATACTCGAGTTGTTTAGTTCTTCTAGTCTGGTGGATGTATCATTAACAATTTCATGTAATTTTTCTGTCCCATTTGCATTCAATATAATTATAACATTCTCAAATGTAAGGTGATATAGTTTATTTCCAATTGTACCCAATCTTTTTAAACTGTTTATGTGTAAATTAATAATTTTACTCTCTATAATACAATCGAGATTCAACATTCTGTTATTATTTAATGTAATTACAAATTTTATAAATATTTTAAAGATACGGATGGTTACCGAAATAAATTCCTAGGACTCAAAAACAGACCAAAAAGTGCCAATTTATAGATACTTTCAATATCTATAGTTTCTGGAAGGATCATACATCACTCCATTTGTGTGAACACCTCAGCCCGCATAAACTAGACTATATTTTAATCCCATTTGGTTTCAAAAAGGTTCACAATAATGATTCAAATTGATAGAAAAATGGTTAAATATTAAATGGTTTCTAAGAGTAAAGAAAGAGCCTGCAAATCAATAGATATTTTAATTTAATTGCATGTTTTTGCCATTTTACATTTACAATTTTCAATTTAAGAAGTCCCAGGAGTGCTGGTTTTGTTAAATTATTGGTGTGGTAGTAATATATCACATTAACCTCACTTTATTATAATACATGTGGCCAATAATAATGACGTCCTACGCAAAGAGTGGCATAAAAAAAGTATTTCAGTTAATCAGCAGTTCATTTCATTATAATCATTAATACATCATTCACGTACATGTGCTGTGACCTGTGAGACGGACGTGTAGTGTAGAAAAACAAATTACAATTAAATTAAATTAATAAATAACTTAAATAAATACAAGAAATATTAAAATAATTTATTTAAAATAAAATTGTGAATGCGTAATTAATTTGTTTTTTAAACGTTTAATTTTTATAGTGTATCAATTTTCTGATAACATTTTTAATGAATTTGCATTATTTTAAATTGCCACTAAATTGTTGTTGTTTTGTGTGAGTGTGTGCGTGTGTGTGCGTAAGTGTTTTTTTTTCAATCGGCTTCTTATATCATTTATAATCTCAGTGACGAAGTTTAACAATTTCTTTCTTACTTTGGACATTCGTTAACATATTTAATGAATTCTCGTTTTTAGTTTTTAAAGTTACACAAACAAATTTTTGATTACTATTTGCGATATAATACAAAAACTACATTTATTATTTGTGAAATTTAATATATAAGCACACACACACAAGTGTAACACACGAATTATATTTTATTTTAATTTTATTATTAATTTTTTTATTGTGTTTTTGTATTTACAATTATCATTCTATTATTTTATCACTATATTCATTTATAAACAACACGACGTCATTGTATTATATATCCATCCATACAGTGCGAACTGTGAACACAATATATGATAAGAATAAATGGAATGCTTAACAAATTAATACTCAAATCTACAGTTATAAATATATTTAAATATGTCAAAATGTGATTTTTATGTCTCCATAAAAGTAGTAAAATAATGAATTAACTTTTGTGCTAACCAAAAATACGATTACGTGAACGATAATTTAATTATGCTCTCGTATAATTGTTGTTATAAATTGTTTATTATAGTATTCTTTTGGATTTGTAGTTGATTTCAGAACTAAAACTACATATTTATATTTCGTTATTTTTATTATTCGCATAAGATGTATATTTTATATTTATATAATGTTGTTGTTGTTGTTGTAGTTGATAAAAAAAATGAATTAATATTATTATTTCCATATCTGATGTGATAAATAAATAAATAAATAAATTTATAACAAAAATATGTACGATTTAATTATTTTATTTGTATACATAGAGAAAGGAATAATATAGAGACAAAATTGTACTCTACTAATCGGCGTGCATTTATTCAAAGCGATTTTTTTGTAATAAAATTGACCAACTTTAATGGATTTAATTTAATTAGAAATTGACCTATGTATTACAGTTCTTTGTAATTCACTGGACACTATATTTTAATAATTATAAGCAATTATTGTAAAGCAATACTGCATCGCTGGTCTCTATCTAATTCCTGTCTCTATGATTATATAATAAACTACACTTTATCACACCTCAATATTTTGTAATTATTATTATTCATACATAACATATTGCTCTTCGATTCATGGAATACAGTAGAAGCTCGCTATAATAACATGCGATCCTATTAAAAACCGAATGTGGTCACAATATCAAATGCGTTTCATAGTTGCATACAACAAATAATATTTGTTAATATTGTATACAACCGACACACGATAAAATATTCAATCCAAAATAATCACATCAAATTCAATAAATTCGAAAATAAATACTATTTTCATATTACAAAATATTATTGGAAATGTTGTATTCGAGAGAATTTGTTCAAAATATTGTATTATAAAATGGAATATTTTTAACACCGTCAATTTAGACTAAATACAATATTCACTGTATCGTCTAATGTGTTGGAGTTTCTATAAGAACATATTATCACTTCGAATTTAAAACATTAGTTTTTAATTTAGTGCTTCAATGTAAAAATTAAAATATTGATATCAATAACGCGGAGGAGTTCATATACGACCGCAGATATAGTGTTCACATGCGTTATATTGCAAGCTTATACTGTACTAATTAATCAAAAAATATCGATTTAATTTTTACAGTTGGGAATTAAATATAACAGTAGATATATATTATATTATAGTAGTTACACACAAGGCTATAAATTCGGTATAGGATTACTGCAATGCATTTACGATTGTAAAGTAATTATTGTATTTTTGACCATAATTTTTCATTGGAAATCGATATATGTGTCAAGTCGAAAGGTAATATCGCGTTATCATCAAAATAAAACAGAGTGAATGCAAAAATTCTTAAATAAAATAAATTTTATTACACAATTATTTCAATGTAAAATGGTAAATAATAAAAATTGATAATTTAAAGCTATAATCGCAAAAAAAAAACACCAGAAAATATGCCAAAAACATGCGATTAAAAGGTTTGTCAACACGACTTAAAACTTAAATCGAAGCCGATGTGACATTCCTGACGTCAAAAAAGATGCCCGAAGATTCGCATAGAACATCGTTATATGTTATTGGATGTGCATATATTACTACTTGTCTCTGTGATCATCCTATATAGACGATCATGAGATGTCCGATCGGTAGGCATATTCCGTCAACATCGTATGTTATCCCTATGATATTCTAAATGAAATGAGATCCATGTGCCGTAAAAAAATTATATCCATGAGAACATCATGAAACATTATTTGAATATCGCAAAGATATCCCATATTCTGTAAATGATACATAATTTGCTGTCAATTTATATTCATTATAGCATTACAGTCAAGTTGGTAAATAAATCTGTATGATATGGGATTTTAGTATCACTATAATTCACCAATTGATCTGCAATTATCACGAACGATATAGATATCGATGTTTTTTAAATTCCAATACCATAATTACAAATATATTCGTATTTTGAATCCATAAAACGAACAAAAATGGTAAAACGATGAAATATTTTAGTATAAAAACAACGAAGTCATAGTTTGAAGATTAAATATTACACAGCTATAGACGTGTCTATATTTGTAAGTAAAAAAATATGAACATATGTTTACTTTTTCGTAAGTAAGGCATTCTATAATCTATTCTAGCACATCTCGACGGTGACTAAGCCGTCAATATTAAAATCATATCAAATCAATATATATCTATGGAAGGTGATAATGTTGACGTTTGATGGCGTTGTAACCGACCAGATTATCACCAGTAATTGTATTATGGTAATCAATTCAAATTTATTATCACACAATCCACCATATCGATTTGTTCTGTATAGCTGCTACGATACTTATTTAATGATTGTAAAAATATAATTTTAAAATACGACAATATAAATACAACTGTCATACAAAGTAGAAATCCGGCATATTTATTGGTTCTTGATCTGTGCGACCTTAAATCTATATATAGGTGGAAAGGTATATATTTAATAGTGAAGAATGCACTAAATACTTTTTCACTATACTGTAAGCAAAATATAAATATAAAATGCAGAATTGCCGCTAAAAAATATTGTTACAATTTTATTATCCACTGCTACATTATGTATATACTAACGTAAATGTCACCCCATATTTAAATATACAAAATTACACTACGCACATTGCATCTGTACCAAGCTCCAAGTTACGCAGCATCCATAGACCATACTAACAAAATATCTGTGTAACAAACGGACTCAATATACTAAATAAATTGCAACAACAATACAATACACATTTACATCAATGTCGAATACATACAACACTATGAACCACGCACGATATTTAAAAGAGAACAGCACACATAACACAGCACACACACACACACATCACACGGCAACGCAATGGAAATGGAAACATAAAAAATTATTTGAAAACATTAAACATAACACATGTGCCAATAAGAAAATGCGAATCATCGAAACGATAGAAATCAGAAAAAGTAAATAGAGAATGCAAAATTATGTATGCTCATTTTATGTATGATTGTATGTGTATATGTTTCCTGCAATGGATAAAAAAATTCAACGTTTTTCTTCGTGTGTGAATTTCATGCGTATATAAATGAAAGTAAAACAACAACGAAAATTCATATGAATTTTTACAATATGAGTGCGTATGTTTCTTACACTAAAACCAAACGAAAGTTAATGCGCAAGGCCAATTTATACGTGCACACATATTTTCTATATATAAATAAATAATTTTTTAAAAAGGGTCAACAACAAATCTCTAATCAAATGCTATTTATATTTATTGATAAATAAATAAATAAATAAATATATAACGATATAAACGAACACACACGATCTGAGCAGTACGTACGCTTATATTAACGGCATTATACAAATTACAAACACACAGTATAAATATATATTTGCATTGTTTTTGTTTTTTGTTACATTATTTTTTATCGAATAATGAACCTCTTTCACTCATTTTCGCGCAGCAAAAAATCATATCAATTATCATTTATCAATATCAAATCAACATATACATATAAAAGAAAGTCGGTTTGATTTTTGTTGCATTTATTACGGAGCACACACACACATTCATAAACAATTGATGTTCAAATATATATTTGTTTTGTATAATAATATAATTAAATAAATGATATAACGCATATAACAGTAAACACCTCTCTTTTTTTTACTCAATAATATGTGCATGTGTACGTATATCGGCAAAACTCAATACAAATAAAATACAAGAAAAAACCAAAATTTTTCTTTTCTTTCTCAACAAAATTTCATTCAGTCTCATTCGGTGATAGCAAATGGAATTGAGTAGACCATTTATATCGCTGTGTGGCATACGCGAAGATTTGTTATATACATTTTTTTTTTTCTTTTTTATTATTTTCATAATTTCTTCTTTTATAATAAAATACTAATTGTGTGATTGTGAAACAAAAACAGTTAATTATTTATTATAAAATTTAGCATTTTGTGGAATTGAAATTTAAAATACACATTTTTTTTTTCCACGAATAATTACGGTAAAAAGTGATTGCAAATTGTACCGCCGCTCGGTGTTTGATATATTTTGTTTTTCTATTTTTATGTGGGTTGATTTGCTTTATATTGAATTTTATTTATTTTTATATTTATATGAAGATTTTTTTATTCGTTTCTTTTTATGTAAAATAGAAAAGAACATAAAAAAAAAAGAAAAGCAAATTAATATAGGCGTCGTTCATCCTATGGAAAATTTTTTTTTTTTTAAAGAAAACTATGCAATAAAGAATTTCTTTAATTTCTTTTTTCTTTTTTTTTTATATACTTTTAGAAAAATTTTCCATCTGAGATGAAATAGAAAAAAAAAAAAACGAAAAGTGTTCATCATTAAAAATCATGTTCTTGTTATAACTTTGCGCATATAATATTACACAAATACACTTACAAAACATTATAGTCACTCACTCACACTTATAAATACGGCAGAGCCTTTTTATTTACTTAAATAATTTATAATTTTATATACAACACAGAGCCAAAGAATAAAATAAATATAATACAAGAGTGAAATTTTTATTAAAAACAAAGAAGGATAAAAAAGAAATTTAAAATTATGTGATTGATTTTTTGTTTTTTATATTTTTGATTCACTAAATATTGAGATTAAAATAAATAAATAAAATGTGCCAAAAAAAAATTGTGTAAGGTCGTGGTCGTTTTAAATTTTTCAAGTGTAATCAATAAATTGTTGAAAACATTATTTTTAAAAATTAGGTGAGTAAAATTTACATTATTAATTATAGGATTAGTTTTAGTTTTAGTTGTTTATAATAAATTAAAACAATTTACGCTTTTTATACGCACACTTTTAAAGTTGGAATCGAATAATCTTATGTGTTATACTCTATGTCTTGAATCATAATATGATGTTCGGGTATTTTTTTTTGTGATTGCTTAAAGAGTGAAAAACAAATAAATTAATTTTCTGCACTTAGACCACCAGTGTGCACACTCCAGTCATCAAAGCGTCTGTGCGCACATGATCCCAGAAACATTCCTTATAGAGAATTCATTTACCGTGGAAGGCTTTATGATATATGCCACAAACATCCTAAATCTGCTGCGTCTCGCATAAGTCACATAAATAAAATCATGCTAATTTATTACAAACGAAATTTATAACCAAATTCTATTTATGATAGTTTAGATCCGTAAGGATCGCTTCAACCAATCTTAATTTCTTTGTGGATATTCTGTCGACATGTAGTTCACATTTGAACATGAAATCGTTCTTTATCGAAAAAATAATGTCCCGCTTTTTTTCAAATTAATGGAAACCGGTATACATGGTTCTGGTTCAATGAAAGCAGACAGTACACGAATATGTAGCTCGTTTCCTATAATACCACCCTACCACCGGATTTCCTAATTGCAACCACAAGTTTTATTATCGCTGTGGCACACTTACCCATAGTCAAAATCAAGGGCACCGACATGTCCGCATTGCAAATTTCTATTCCCGACAAAGAACCTGAAAGGCATCCTTCCGTATATCAACAGTTTCCCGGGAGGTAGGCAATATTCTATTTATACACGTTCAATCCTTTCTTAGTTAGATATTTATTTCAAATTGTTTACGAAATAAAATTTTGTCAAAATCGGATATCATGTCTATAATATACACTCCCATTTTTGAAGTGTCCATAATCATTCTGTCGAAAACATCTAAAGCGTTAACCTTGAGCGTCCTTTCTATCCGATTTTCTAACATCTACATCTCAGTAGATTTACCATGCAGTTGTACAATTTTCCATTTATAAATTTCTATAACACTTTTCTAAATTTTTAGCATTAAACGTAAATGTTTGTCGCTCTACGCTTTGGTATGAAAATATTGACCGGTCTCCGGGGTTAAGGTATGCACACCATATCAATACTAGCTCTGTAAACACTCCATATTGATGATAGAACTACATCTCCCGGCAATTTTACAATCCACTTAATGCTGAATTTCCATGAGCACAGCCTTTGAATAAATAGCCGCCAATTTGTAGCGTACCGCATTTTTACCATGTTGTTAATTAATTTTTTCTGTCAATTTAATATACTGTGAATTAGCCGTTTATATAGGAATTAGCATAAATAACCGCGTATTCTAATTACTATCTATTTTCCTCTGGTAGATGATTTTTGCCACCAATAGATGTACTTCTGCCTTTGAGTACAAGGATTGTGATGCAATGGAAATTTTACCAGTACCTTTGACATTAATGCGTAACTAAACTTTTCATGATATATTGGATAAAAAGAGATATGTTAAGTGTCAGCGACCGAGTAGTTAATATAGACCGCCGGTGCTGTGAATTTAACCTTCAATAAGTATCTTTTAATGCCGAAAATTTGCATGTTAGGTGCCGGTATATTTTAGTTTTATGTTAACCAACATTTAGTTAGGCCACCGGTTCCAATAAAGTCCCCTGGTAATATATACAGTCTTTTCGCCGTATTGTTTTACACATACGTTAATGTTAAATAACTGAAATGAATCATCGTTTTGTCTAACAAATAAATAAATGCGGATGGTTATGGATAATTAATATTTAATACAAACAATTCATATAATGCGTCATAATCAAACATTTTTGTCTTTATCAGCAAATTCATTATTTTAAATTTAAGTTTATTTAAGTTGTACGGGTTTTATTACTTTTAACATAATGAGATCTGAGAGATATTATTTAAACAACATTAAAATAAAGGACTCATGTGCAGATGATTTTATGCAAGAGACATTCTGCATTTTTTCCTCCCTAAATTTACTATTGGTTTTTTTGTGTTTTTTTTTCTATTCCCTATTCCCTCCCGTATAATAAAATAAATAGAAAAGGATATTATAACATAACCTACCCTATGTTGGTTCTAAAATGCAGTTCAGTGGCGAATCGACGATTTAAGGAGGTTGCGGAAATCGGTACAGGGCTCATCTCTACCACCCTATGTTCTATTTAAATTATCGCTGTGATGGATACATAATAAAATTACGTCAATTGAGCATGTAGCAAGTGGGAATGGTTAGAAGGCGTTACAATTCTCCATTTCCAAGGGTGCGGACGTTTAAATAAGTGTTTGAAAATATTAATTATTTGATGGACAAAGTTACATAAAATGTTCATTGATATAGAAAGGAGTTGAATAAAAATAAGTGATCCACTTAATTGCTGGAGTTATATTTTGCAAAAAATTCTCTAATTAAGGTAAACATTATTAATAAACAATGTCGACAATGCTCATTGCTACACTCTATTTTTAACGTGTTAATATGTAATGACTGAATTGACTGAATATACCAAATCATTCGTAAAATAGTCTAAATCTAATGTGGAATTCCATTGACCAAAAAAATTGATGTAGATCATTGATTGATTTTTAACAATATTCACCCTTAGATTTACTACATCTAATTCTAATAAAACACATACAATTGCAACAAAAAAGTGATGTTCCATTAAACAGAGTAAAATTTGATATTCCCCTTAAAATCTGAAAAAACAATGGAATTCGACTTAAAGCATGACTTGCCACGTTGTCAGTTTTATATTCCATTTTAATTTGTAGCTATACAATCATCAATAGACCAAGGCCGGAAATAATACATTGACACCTTAATTTCATTGACTTTGAGTGAAAACAAACAAATTTTTCGTGTTTTATTTTGTTACCCATAAATTGTTTAAAATTTTTTTCTGTGTATAGAATTTTATTATTTTAATATTTGTTTTTATTACATTGCAATGGAAAATTTTTCAATTTTCAAAGTGTTTTTGAATAAATTCATTCATGACAATTTTATGACAATATATATGTTGATTTCAATATCAAATATTAATGTGAAGTTTTTTGAACTCGCCATATAATGCACCTATGTAAAATGTGACTGCAGTTTATGTGAAAAATAAATCGTCTATGTATACAAAAAAAAGGGGATGGGATATGTATTGCATATGCAATACCATTGAATTTTTATATTTATAATATATTGTGTATGGGGTTGATTTGTCTGGAAATTAATAATGTTAATGTTTAAGTACAATAAAAAAATTTATATATTTTCAAACTTCAAATAAATGATGTTTAATATATACGGATATGTTAGACGTATGCGTACCATATTATAAACGGCATTTGGTTATTGTCTACGCCGCCTAAAGCGAAATCTCAATATATTGTACATATTTATATTTCTATACTAAATTATAGTCATGAAATGATTGAAAAGTGCAATACTTTTGTTAATGCAGAATTATTTGAATCATCTTATTAGGTCTTCAGGTTTGATAGTTCTTTAGATTCTACACCGTTATCACAGTTCGATCTTCATTCATATGATTGATTTCACAAGTAAAAATGCGTATGAATTAAATTAAAAAGTAAAAGTTTGTATGTTATCTTTTTTACCATTTAATGGAACTGAACTATGCATTTAATTATACTGAACTATGCAATGTATTCGTAAATTATCAGCAGATATTTGCAAATATTGAACTGGTGGTGAACTGAGAAAATGATGCTTTTATTCAAAATATTGCGTAGCTATATAGTCGCATTTGCTTCCGTAATTTATTGATAACATTCAAAACAATTTATTCATCCTTATTTTTTGAAGTGTTGCATTGCAGTGCGCTTTCCAACGATGTAGAAACAAATTGTAATCTGATTGAGTAACCAATTTTGGTGAAAAAATTACACTTGTAACTCTTCCCAACCAACTGATTTTTTAACGTATCTAACTGAACTAGTTTTATTCTGTATGTGATTGGATTATCGTGAAGAAAAATAAATATATGTCCGATTTCATCACTTTCATAACATTTTGATTTCGCTCACCAAATACAGTTGGTGGTTGTTCTTAAACGATTTTGTTTTGATGTTGATATTGATAGTTGAACTGGATAAATCAAAAATTTTTTACACGTTCTGTATTGTGAAAATAGATTCATTTTTTTTATCACCAGTGCAACAATTCAATAAAAAAAATTCTTTCTTTTGTACATTTGAAGTAAAATGCTATTCTTGTGTGCTTTTGGTTTCTATCAATTGTATTTATATAATCAATCCAATCAATCTGACTGATTTAAAGAGCGTTCGTGACCAAAACTATCACGGAATTCGTACTTACGAACCCTCTCTAGATCAGTCTGACTGATCAGACTGCATATATGGAACACATCTTACAATTCAGTTAATATGCGACTATGATAGCTTTGTATGCCACATTTAATCGATCTGTCAATTGTCGAGAAAAATTCTTGTATAACATGTGTATGTTTTTTATCTGTGACATCAAAATTATCAATTTTACATCGTATAAAACGCAGTATCCAACATGATTCATGTAGTTCAGTGCGCCACTCTTAATGCGTGTTAAAGTGGTTAAAGCGAATATCATATATCAGGTGTTGCGAATTTGATCGCCCATATCGATTTAATATTGTATATTATAAAGTTTGTATCAAAATTTATTTAAATAATATATTTTTTTCAAATAATTAATATCACGGAGTTTCGGAAGCAAAAGTGTATCAATGTAACTTCAACTATTAATTATGTTAAAATAAATTGGTACAAATCCTAAAATAGGTTTGGCGCATTATATAAGCCATAACAAAGGTAATAATAGACAATTCATTCTCAAACCGTTTTCCTGCACCAACTCCTTGAAACTTTAATACTTGGCCAATTCTAATCCAATTTTGATCAAATTTTTATTATGAATATTTCCAATACTGAGTTTTTATGAAATCGATACTCTGGACAGTTTTATGCTCCTGATTCTAAAAAACACTTAAAAATCTTCAGAATGAAATTAATATTTAAAAAAGTTTAATATTTTAGGTTCTATAATATGAAATATACTGGGTGTCCTATTTCAAAAGAACTACCCAAATATTTCGCATGGGATGTCCCAAATGCAAAAAGTTCCTGATTAAAATTGTTGCTTTCGAAGGTGGACGTCTAATGGTGACCTTAAATTTGACGTTGGCCTTGGTCATTTGAAGTTTTTTTTTTCAAATTTATTCTTAAGCCCAGATTTAGAAATAGCGTGAAATTTTACTATCGATCGTGTATTCCTAGGTCAAATTACAGTTTTGAGATTATTGTAAGGTCATTACATTACATTTTAAAAAACCCAACCAAATATTCGGCAAGGGATGAACCAACTGAAAAAATGCTTCAAGCAAAAGTTTTTGCTTTCGAAAGTTACGTCTGGTTACCCTGAATGTGACCTTGACCTTTAACTTCAAGTGTATTTGAAAGTCTAAGCTTTTTCTCAAATGGGAATCCATATTTTTGACTCCAGATTTAGTAAGAGCGTGCAATATTACAATGGGATATGTAACTTGGAATCAAAAATATGGGTTACCTTTTGAAAAGAATGTTTAAGCTTCATGTAAACTTGAAGGTCAACGTAAAATTCATGGTATAACTATTATATGTGCAAAAACTTGATCACAACTATTGTAGTAGAATATTTAGATAGGAATAATTATTGATTGTTTTCTGATTTTTGTATAATAAATTACAGCAGAAAATTTCAGGCATTCTAGAACACCTTGAACGATTGGAGTAATCGCCTTTGCCCCGCTGTAATTACCTGTAAATCATTTATATATTATAAATAAAGAAAGAATGAAAGTGATAATAAAATTAAATTAGAATTACCAAAAATTGGCTCTCACTCTAGCATAAACTTATAAAATTGCATGTGTTTAATATGAATTATACGCCGTGTCGTTATTGTTATAAATTAAAATATGAACATTTTAAACATTTCTTTGAATTCTATTGTATTTTATTGTACACGATAATATATTTACCAATGTTTAAATTTCAACAGATGAAAATAAAACAAAATATGAAAACAAAGAAAAAGGATTTCATTATTCTTAAAATAAATAAACATGGGAAACACTTAAAAGAATATAAATATAAAAATTTTATATAAAGGAAATTTTAAATATGTATAAATACAAAAATAAAAATATGACAAAATACTTTGATATTTTGTCGGCAATTTATTTTCAAAGTTCAAAGTAATACGGAAAATTCATAATTACTAAATACAAATATATAGAGAATATACGTACAATTGCATTTGGTAAATAATTGTTAACAATTTATGTTATAAAGGAATTGAATCGCAAAGATTACATCACAATATCAAAATATTATTATTATCATCATCATCATCATCATCATCAAAACATGTTACTCCAAGTGGAGCTTACGTTATCTATACCAAACATTCATTACAGTCAAGTTGGAAAATATATTTCGTATAGAAGTGTATAACATTTGGAATTAAATTATCTAAATCTTGTGGAAACGTCTATTTTATACCAATATTTCTTATATGAGTTATAGCACAGTCTGGTGCAGAAATTGTTAATCTTTGAGTAGCATCCAACACTGCATCATATATATTCTTCTTTTTTTATGTTGAAGTGACTATTCGTGAAAATAATGATAATAATACTTTAATTAATTCATTTAATTATATTTTAAAATAATTATCCCAAAGTATATTTTTTTGTATTTATATTATGGTACACAATGTTATATTTCCTACTTCCTAAAATTCATCATGTACATGTAACCTGTCGAAATTTAAACATTTATCCAACGAAGAACGTGGAAAATCACCCGTTGTTATATATACAAAATCGACCTAACCGGCAAAAAATCGTATTTATGCTACCATTCAGTAAAGGTAGACGACGAATAACTGCCAAGATCACCCCGAAAATGAATATTAAACATTTGTAGAACAAATTCACTGACTTCACTAAAATATGAAATACCATCGATACAAATTCTCAGGAGATTGTATTTACAAAATATACATGGTGGTATAGTGGTTGCCATAAAATTACTTTATGTTCGGTAAGACTTATTTAGAAAAACGGATGTAGTTCTATCATATGAACATATTCTTAAATAAGTCGCCAGGATTTCAGAATCGCATATTCTGGACCGACGGATCTTTGATTCGCCTAATATATATGTGGTGACGGTAAGATATACGTATGGCGAAAAAGGGAGAATTACTCGCTCATATAATTGCTTAAAAACGCATTAAAATCAACTGAAAAGGGAGTAATGGTTTTGAAGAGTATTTCTACTTCTTTGATAGATAAATCGACTTAAAAGTTTACCTAAAAATTACAGAGTAAGTCATTGTTCCAGGTGAAGTATAAAAAAGGAAAATAAAAATAGTAGAGTATTTTATCGTACAGTAAAATTAACGATTCGTAATGCGAAAATCATTTTCAAGTACTCTGCCCGTGCAAAGTTTGGGTCTGGTCACCCATAAAAAATGCGATTAGCTTAAAATTCGAACAAGGGCTTCTCAAAATATTACAAAATTAAAAGTTTTAATAAACGAAATTTGTTTGCTATTATCGATTGAAGCTTACAAACAATATATACTCTTTCTGTTCCATAGATCATATTGATAAAAATGTCGAAAAATAAAGGTTGTCATTGTGAATATTAACCGTAGACCTACGTTGGGATCGTTTTCGATCAAAAATAATTTTTAAATTTATATATTTTTAAAACTATCAACGCTCTGTTTTTTTTATTTTGTTGTAGTACAGAAAATTGTAAAAAAATTTTAATTACAATACTTTTGAAACGTTTTTAGGAAAAATTAAGCTTCGTAACAAAATCTTCTTGATGTAATATTGAAGTATTTCTAGATTATTTAAATGGGGCTCGAATACGACCCGCTAACGTAATATTAGTGGCCAAATATTAACGTCGGTCTACGGTTAAATGTAATGTTCTATTGTGTTGAAGTTTTTTTTAATAATTTTATTAAACTTTAAATCAATTCAATATTTATTTCTTAAATTATTTACTATATAATTGAAAAGTAATTAGAAAATACTTGTCAATATAAAATCAAAGTAATTTATTTAAAAATTTATGAATAAAAATAATTTGTTAACTTATTTATGGTACATAGTGTACAAACGTACAAATATGGTATTCAAATTAATACCGAAATATTTCACATGTAAATTTCGGAAATTTTACAAGGTACTTCACTTCATAATCGATTAGCATATGAAAGCTACACAGCTACTGTGTGTTATCAATATTATTTTATATAATTAATACAATCAGTTAAAATTATAATAATTTATGTACTACAATCACATCATAATATCGTAATATAATATTTGCGATATAATACAATTCTTGTTATGGGTAGCGTCAAAATATCACACAAAGAATCAATGATTGATTGATTAATAGTTTTATATTATTAATTATTGTAATAGAATATGTACCTTTAGTATTAAAATATTATAAATGCGTCAATATAACGAAAATTAATCTAATAATTGAAACTAATATTATATTTTATATTATATTACATTATATTATTACTCGTTCGTATATATAAAATGTAAATTAATTGATAAATAAATTGAATGAAAATTATTGATTTTAATTGAATGGTTTATGTAAAATGAACCAAAGAAAAAAAAATTGAATTGAAAATTAACTTTTAACCCCTATCTCTCCCTCTCTGTAGTACACAATACATTGTTATTGATATAATTTAATACTAAACAAAATATAATGTATGTTATTGTATTGTTGTTGGTATTGTTGTTGTTGTTGCTGTGTTACATTTTTCTTCACATTATATATTAATATTAAATGTTGTATATAGATACAATACAAAACAGGAATGTTTAACCCATAGCACTTGAGCCAGTGTTTCTTATTGTATAGACAATTTACTCGGGTGATGTGGTTTAGCATTAAATTATTCTATTGTACTTTTAGAGATATAAACTAACTTGCATTCTGTACGTGTCGAATATTATAGCATCTTATTTGTTTGTCTTTCATGTATATATTTCAGTCTGATTAATTAAAGTTCTGCGTATATAGAAATAAATAATTTACCATATTACTGTGGAGCAAAATGCAATCATTCCAACCCACATAACATAAAACCACAATGGATTCGATAAGTTTTAAAATTAGAACGTAAATGAGCTCTTAACCCTCAATTATATTAAATTTAAAAATGCTTGCGATGTAATCTTTAAGAAAACGTTTTTACTTGTTTTACCAATTTACAATTAAAAAATTAAATTAATGCAATTAAAAGTTAAATACCAAGTCTGGGTTTTTATCGCATTATTATAATTGTATACGTAATTTTTTTTCTTGTACCCACATTTTGAAATATTTGTGATAAGATATCATTGCATTTTTTTTGTTGTCTTTTTTATAATAAATAATTTTTTTATGTCGATTACAAATTAAGGTTATTTGCAGTAAATGTATTCAATGAGTAATTTATAGTATTGGGAATATGTAAAAATAGGTTCCGTTTTTCTACTAGATGACTTAAGTCTTCTGATGCATAGCATAGAATCTGGTAATACATGCTCTTGAAAACTCTCTTTATAAACTTCAAATTGTTAATTATATATCATTTGATTTAAGTGTCAACAACATATTTTTTATTTGCATGAAAATAGAAAGTGTTGTACCAAAGACACGACATTTCGTGGGAAGCATTATTATTTTGTTTTAATTTTAAAAAATCCGTTACTGAAAATTGTGAATGGAGATGAAAAATGGATTTACTGAAAATTCTGAGCACCACAGCCAAAACGAAATATGCGCATGCTGATAAGGTTACGCTCTGTATTTGATGAGATCAATAAGGTGATTGTCTGCTATGAATTGTTGAAATCTTCTGAAACTATCGCTGGTGATGTCTGTAAATTGGCGAATTTAAAATGGAACAATACACAATCAAACAACAATCCTAAATGGTTGAACTTTATTATATATTATAGAAACCACTTGCAAAATATCATTTTTAAAAATTATACCAAAAATATTTCCCATTAATGGGGAATACGGTATACTGTATTTTAAAAAATAAATGTAATAAATGTCCTCTTGACATTGACTTTTTCTAATTTCATATATTACAATATAATAATTGGTTTTCGTTGTTTCTCTTTATCCGAAAATTGATTGTAAAATAAATACATTGTTTTTTTAAAACTCTAAAAACTTATTTTTTATATACATGTACACCCTCTGTCCCAAAAATAACCAGAATGACATTCAAATATATTCATATAGTAATGTCATCTATTGACTAATTGATGTATTACCAACTGGCTTTCAAAAAAGCAATTAAAGTTAAATGACATTCGCTTCAAATGTAAGCCAAAATACAATGCATTTAGTGACTAGATTGGTGACCAAAAATTGCTCAGAATTGCAATATTCCAAAGAGAGCTGATTAAAAAATAGATGTAAGTGCAACTATTGTGACTGGAGATGAAACGAACGAGATGAAGGAGATCAAAAAAAAATATCGATTGCAAAGGTGTATTATCCACAATGTTCCTAATTTTAACGCTTTGCATTACTTTAGTGTATAGTTAAGCATTTGCTTACCCGCATTCGTTATGTACGTCCTGAATATCGAAAGAAATGTATTTGTCGAATATTATACGATACCCTTAACGAGTCCCGTCATCAACAACATTCTAATCAGAAACATAAAAAAAGTTATTTAAGTTGACGACGAATATATTCAATAAATAAAATTATTTAAACGTTTTTCTTAATCCATTTCGGTTATTTTTCGGACAGAGAATGTAATTTATTTTAAATAAATACAAAATGAAAATAGACAAAATAATCTTCAAAAAATAAATATACTTATACGCGAGTATACAAAATAATATAAACATAAAATTGATGAAATTGTGATGGGAATTCATAAATTGGATATCGTTGATGGAATTGTAAATTGTTTTATTCTTATCATATATGACAACATATTTTACAGTAAACTAAAATAATATACATTTAACTTGTATTTCCTAAAATATAACATTTATTATAACATGATATTAATAATGAGATGAGTTCAACTAAATGCGGTTATACATCATCAATATCTTTAATGTTCCTATATATATCAGATACAAATTTTATTGTAATCATATTCTTCACCAAACTATCAAACCTATTAAATGTTGTTATTAAATTAAAGTGATTACAAATCTTATGTAATGTGTGTGTGTGTATATTTAACGTTTTTCTATTTTGTATATGCACCTTCTTAAATAATAAATAATATTGGGTTCAAGATACCTGTCTCCTCTTTATAAATGTAAAACTAAAACTAAAAATATTGATTTTCAGATATTGTATGTAGAATAGTTTAACCCATCTCTACTCCAGCGATAGACACCAATATACAATAGATGGATATAAATTGAAAATTATATTTTTTAGTTATACATATACTCTTGTATTATTTATTTATAAACAAATACTTTAATATAAAAGTGTGTATACAGTCAGCGACACAAAAACCATCGAATTACATTACATTTTAAAGTACTTGCATATTATAATGACGAACTTTTGTAATTAAATTAAATTGTAATGTAATTCTTAGATGGATTCCACTTTCCGCATCATAAAATCTGCTATATGAATATGTTTTATATGACAAAATGTACCTACTCTGAAATAATGTTTCGTTTTCAAATTAAATATGTAATATAGAGACTTCGTTGAACATATGATTTGTAGTCTACATACTCATCCTAAATTATGAACTAACTACAAAGAATCATATAAAAAATATAGACATTAAACGAAATTATTATCTTTCGCAATTTTGTACGCCAATTGCGAATTATTATATAATATACTCCCATGCCGAATGCGGAATAAATTTATTGACTTGACTGTAATGAATGTAGCCTAGTAGATGTCATAAGATTGATGATGTGTATGCCGATGACTTTTCGTGATTAATATAATTAAAATATTATATTTTTAAGTTCAAGGGTCTTTGTGCCGCTGACTGTGTAATGTATATGAATTAATTTCATGTTATATATATTATTTATTATGCTTTTTTTCATATATTGTAAACTAAATTGAAATATTTTTTATTTAATCATTTAATTATTATATGATAAAAATTCTATTTTTAAATTATATTTTATTATTATATAATTTTATTATAATATGATTGCATACATATGTAAATAATGACTTATTTAATCTCATAATATTTTAACAAAAAAAAATATGCATCTACGAACTCTCTCTGTCCGAATAATAACCGGAATGGATAATGAACGGATAGAAAATTCGATAAAAATAATTTATAAGGTAAATCACCTTGAACGACAGATGTCACTATAAGTTTTGTGTTTTTGAATGCGTGAGTGGTCGTTTCAGACGTTTCGGTAGCATTTTTAACATTTTTCGAAACGATGTCTTTGTTCTTTAAATAACATTAACGCATAATTACTTCTGTCATGTAATGCTTTGTATATTTTGACATATACTGAAGGAAATGTCATGAAACATAAAGAGTTAATTAAGATCGACTCATAATACTTCAATCAATCAGCAGTTAACCATATGGCGTTACCTGATCTATGTACTAGAAAGTAATTCCGGTAGTTTTTCTTACAGATTGATAATTTACCATTTATAATCTCATAATGTTTGACTAATAAAACGAACGTTTGTACATTTGATATTTTATATTTTGGTATAGAAAAGATTACTTTTGATTTGCTTATCTTATATTTGTATTTGTATGTATGATTTTTATATTATAATAAAATTTGCATAAACTGAATTAATTTATACACGTATTTTCTTTGCTTTTACATTATGCATTATACAATAAGAAAGTGAAACTTCATGCTGTATAGAAAAGTTCGCTAAATAATTAATTATTTAAATATTCACCGCATTTTGATCGATGACCTTTTAGTATTTTTCGCGTAGAGTAATTATTGCAAAGACCGACAAATATTGATCTAATGGTACACGGTAATATTATATGGTGAATCCATCAATACTTCCCACGCGAGTTCATTCAAATTCACTTGCTTCAATCTCGTTGATTGATAAACAGTAGCGATCAGAGTAAATTGTTTAGCTAGGCAGTACCAGTTCATAATGAACAATTGCATTCCTATCCCACAATCATCTTCGTCGGTGTTAATCGGTGGCTTTGCAACTGTTGTTCACGTTGCTTCAACCAAGCATTTTCCAGAAATTTTACTCATTTTTAACATGTACTCTATCTTAACTGAATAAACAAATGTCACAATTTTGTCTTATTTTTACTAATAATCTACAAAATGTCACCTGTCAAACGTATTTAATACACAGACACTTTTTCATATTTTGTTATATATATTATCATATTAGAAATACAGATGGCAATATAGGTAATTGTAGTAGACAATTGGTATTACTTTTGGAGAATGAACGTGTCCAAATGGTAATGTGATATTAAAAGTCTTAAAATTCAGGATTGACAGATGTTAACTGTAAGTAATTAATTAATAAATTGCAGTCAGCAAATTTTATATCGGTTATGTAAATATAATGATAAAGTGTTATTTTCGGATTGTACTTTGCAATATTTTAATTTCAGAAAAAGTGTAGTAGAAACCCATCGATTGCTTGTAGAATATTATGGTGATCAAGCTCCATCGCATACCGCAACATATAAAGAGTGGTTTTAGAATATTTATTAATGGTGATTTTGATGTCAATGACAAACCGTGTTCTGAGCATTCGAAAAAGTTCAACGACAACGAATTACAACCATTATTACACGAAAACTCAACTTAAATGCTGAATGAGTTGTGAGTTATTGAAGCAACTGTTTCCAAACGTTTCTGTGCCTTGTGAAAAGTTTACAAAAAAAAACAACTACCGCACGAATTGACGCTAAATGCCATTGCGAACCGGTTTCACAACGCGTTTTCTTTGCATATTATAATTATCGATGAAAAGTGGATCTACTTTGATAATTTTTAACGCAAAAATTCATGAATATAGACTAAGGAGAATCATAAACATCCTGTCAAAACGAAACATCTATGGTCACAAGATTATGCTTTACATTTGATGGAATCAGCAAAGAGTGGTGTATCACGGATCTATAAACCTAATGAAAGTGTTACGGCTAATGTCTGCCAACGTTGATTGAACCAATTGAACAAGGTACCGTCTTCGAAAAAATGTATAGTAACAAACGTAAAGTGGGAAGTGCACCCATCATACTCATCAGACATAGCGCCTTCTGCTTATCATTTGTTCAAATCCGTATGCAGAACGGTCTGACTGGAACGGTCCAGAACGGTTGGCGGTTATCCAAACAAAGATGATATTAATCAAAATAAGATTATGTTATCAGTGTAATTACAAACGGATTGTATATATTTCATATTCAAAAGATCAATTGTTGATGTGTTCATTTAACAACTAACTTATATCAATGCAATTCAAGAAAGACGTCGAGAAGTGGCAAATCTGAAATCGTAAATGTATTGTATTCCACCATGACTGTGCAAGGCCCACACACATGTTTGGTCACTCGTTGCCACATCCACCATATAGGAAGTTCATCATTAATTTGCTTTTTTTTGTGCAAAGCTTCTTGAATATGGTAAAATATTATATAATGTTGATGATGATGTCAAATCGCACGTAGTATTTCCGTTACAAACAAAATATAAGGTTGTCAAATATCTCCCTTCCGCCTTTTTGTCTTTTTAATTTCGCGGCTATGTACAAAGCGCTACAGAGCTCGTATCTGGCAACACTGTACATAATTTGAAAGCTCTTGACATAACAAACAAAACGACGCTATGTATGATTAGTTTGGATATTGCGTTCAACAGTTATAGACGTGTAAACATGGAGTTCACTAACGCCGAAATTCGCGCTATTTTAAAGTTTTCCTTCGTTAAAGGCAAATCCGCTAGAGAAACGTTCCGTGAGATTAATGGTGTTTTGGGGGATGGTACTCTATCACTTCGAACCGCGGAGGAATGGTTTCGACGATTCAGAGCCGGTGAAAACGACACCATGGATAAGCCAGCCGGCGGAAGACCTGTGACGACAAATACCGATCAAATCATGGAATACATCGAGTTAGACCGGCATGTGGCATCTCGTGACATCGCCCAGGAGATGGGAGTTAGTCACCAAACCATTTTAAACCATCTGCAGAAGGCTGGATACAAAAAAAAGCTTGATGTTTGGGTGCCACATGAATTAACAGTGAAAAATCTAATGGACCGAATTTCCATTTGCGAAATGCTGCTGAAACGGAACGAACTCGACCCATTCTTGAAGCGGATGGTGACTGGCGACGAAAAATGGATCACATACGACAATATCAAGCGAAAACGGTCGTGGTCGCAGGCCGGTGAATCGTCCCAAACAGTGGCCAAGCCGGGATTGACGGCCAGGAAGGTTTTGCTGTGTGTTTGGTGGGATTGGAAGGGAATCATCCACTATGAGCTGCTCCCATATGGCCAGACGCTTAATTCTACCATCTACTGCGAACAACTGGACCGCTTCAAGCAGGCGATCGACCAGAAGCGTCCAGAATTGGCCAAAAGGAAGGGTGTAGTGTTCCACCAGGACAACGCCAGACCACACACTTCGTTGATGACTCGTCAGAAGCTACGGGAGCTCGGATGGGAGGTTTTATCGCATCCACCATATAGCCCGGACATAGCGCCAAGTGATTACCACCTGTTCCTGTCCATGGCGAACGCCCTTGGTGGTGTAAAGTTGATCTCAAAAGAGGCTTGTGAAAAGTGGCTGTCCGAGTTCTTCGCAAATAAGGAGGGGGGCTTCTACGAGGGAGGTATTATGAAGTTGCAGTCTAGATGGAAACAGATTATCGAACAAAACGGCGCATATTTGAACTAAATCCGATTACTGTAACACTTTTTATAAAGCATTGAATAAAGAGCAAAAAGGCGGAAGGGAGATAGTTGACAACCTAATATTTCATAAACGTACAATTATAATTCTGCCCGAAATATGTTAAAAGGTCATATATTACAGATAATACTGCCGTTACTGATTAAAATTATTTTCTCAATTAAAAAACAACTAAAAATATGTAATTACTCAAAGCAATATTTATTTATATGTTTTTATAATTTATGTAATTTTAAATCAATTTAAATATTTAAATATTTTTAAGTGTTTTGGCTGATAACAGTGATAACGCAAAAACATCAATTCCCATGTTCAATATAACATTAGTATGTATTGATAAATTATTTATTAAAAAACTATATGTATTTTCAAATATAAAATGTAATAACTATATGGGAGGATATGCCCAGTGATGCATACACAATACACTTATTTATTCTAGAACACTCTGTGATAGATGATAAACAAATGTTCAACTACTGCATACATTCATTGAAATTGAAACCTAAATATTAATATTACTGCGTGTCCAATAAATAAGTTGACATATTAATTTAAACTTCGTGGGTATTGTTGAAAATAAATATTTTTTCCCATAGATTCGTGGTACTGTCCTTTACATCTGTGTCAAATTCCACTTCCTAATATTCCTTGGGTATTGACGTCTGACGTTTGGTTTTATTCTACGTAAAAAAATAATTTTGCTATTTTTATAATCTGTGATTTTGTTGAGCAAAGATTTGAATTAAATTTTATTTGCAGAATCGATTTTTTGCCGCAGATTCATTAAAAACGTTGCATCAAACTATGTTTATAAAAAATACAAATTACACGAATTTTTGCAAGCAAACAGAGAACGTTAATTGTTGAACAACTCGTCAAGAAAATAAATGTATATGGTCGATTAATAATTAGAGACCAAGACCATTAGCAGATACTATTTCAAAACATTCAGTGAATACCAGTTTAAAAAATATTTTGTATCTCAGGCGCGTCAGTGGTTCTAAACAGACTTGATTTTCTTGAAAAAAAAGTGTCACATAAACATCTGCAAAGAGATGATTTCTGTCTATCAAATGGTCATGATACAGAAACAGAAACAGCTGACCAATCAAGTAAATAAATCAAAGTCATATTAACAGTTTTCTGCGATTATCGTTATTATTGTGCATTATGCATTTCGTCCTTCGCGTCAAACTGTAAACAAAGAATATTAATTGGATGTTATGTGTCTATTCGCATAATGTGCTCAAAATAGTGGAATGATAATTCACCACGATAATATGTACAGTGCATTGATTATTCGAGACCATTTCGCCAAAAAATCAACCCAAATAGTTACACAACCATCATATTCGAATGATTTAACACCTTGTGACTTCTATTCAACACGCTCAAAAGACCACTTTTAGACACCTTTTTGATTCGACCGAATAGATACAATTCGAAACGAAGGACTTTAATGTCCATTCAGACTGAATAAAGTGAGAAAACGTTGGCATAAATATATTGTGTAGAGGGAGGATTATTTTGAAGGTGACAACATTGAGTTGGAAGAATAAACAAAGATATATTCAGAATGTCACTCTATTTTTTGGACACAGTAGTATTTCAATAACAATAACTCAATTTAAATTTCTGATATATTTAAATTTAATGTTAGTTTTATGTTTTTCAGTACCTAATATCAGTTATAGGAAATGTTTGAGATTCAAAATTTTTGGATAATATTAATATTTTTCGAAAAAATTAGTTCCGGTCTCTTATTGTATAGATGGCAAGTACATTAGTAAAAACATTTCCAGAAAGATTGGAAGAACAAACAAACAAACTCTGTATATTTAACCGTATGCTAGTGTTAAATAAACACTGCTTATAATACAGTAAATACAATATTTAAGTAAAGGTAGTATTGGTAGTATGCACTTTTGTAGATAAACTCGTACATAAATAGAATATAAATATGTTTAGAGTTGGAAATTGGAATTCTCTATCTTATAATATTATTATCTATTGCTTTTATAATATTTATGTTTTGTGTGATATTGTAGTTTGTTTGAATTTTTTTTTATTAATATTATATATGCATTGATGATGATATACACGTGATTAGTATATATATTAGGTATTATATATTATAGTTTAACCAGTTTAACTTATGCACAATAGATACTATTTATATCTATTTTTAACTTATATGCAATTATATAGTTTATCATCATATGCAGAAAAATATAATACCCTTGAGGTGATAATTATCGTATTTATGTTGAACACTTTACTATAAAAATTGTGCATTCAATATTTTTAAAAATAGATATATTGGAAATATAAAATAGTATAATTTTAAAATGACATAATTTTATTTAATCGTTTAACAAGTTTTTAAAATCTATTGCATAAACAAACAATATTCACTTATTTGATCTGTTTTTTACAGATTAGCTGTAATGATTTAATTCGGTTTCAGCAGTTACACAGTAAACCGTATACTTCTATGCGAATATTCAGTTTTGGCATCAATGAATCACCTGATGCAGTGCCGTTAACTTTACGTGCATTCTTTCGGACGTTTATAGGATTATCGTATAGTGATTCACCTTTCATTACTAGCACGATTTTCACTTTCCTTTCTGTTTTCTATTTTGTAGTTCCTTGCTACGGCTATCGAACGGTTTTATCGAAAACCTTTTTTGGTTCTTTTTTTAATGTGAGCCGGAATGAAATCATTTACATATTGGATAACGCTAAAATATGTTGATTGAAAAAGATAAAAACCAAAGGTATAAAGAAACAATAGTATCATACGTACGTCCTATTGCCCAAGTTTTATATTAGGTGAACAACCCGCGTATTAGGTAAATATTTATATAATATAAAGTCGTTATTTAAATCGCTTTTTCATCAATGCAAATAATATTAAATATGATTAGGCGTTAAATAAAAAGATATATAGAGATTAATAATATGATGATGATGAAAAATTTCCGTTTTTAGAAATGCTTTGAAAGGATCCATTGTGTATTTTACAAATATCCTGTGCCTACTATAATGTCGGGCGTTCACAAAAATAATTCGCGGACATAAAGGCATTTTGTGAAGGTAATAGTTTAGTGTGTATTGCACCAAAGTACCCTAACGTTTAACAACCTATTGTTGTCCTATTGTGTGCCATTAGTATAGCTAGCCTTAATGTCGGAGCATATGCTAATATTCTCGCCAGATATCCGATTTTATCATTTCAATAGCACATTTTATAACCGGTGAAACCTGCAACTGCATGGAAAACCCCATAGGCACGGCCAACCGGACAAACATATAATAACCGCATATACCAATACCAGCAGATGGCGTCACCAACTCTCGTAATCGATATTCAGTATTCGCCGCTGATTCTTTAGCAAATATAGGTCCCATGGAATCATATTCAACAGAAACACACGAAGGAATGGTATGAACAACACCCATAATTGATATACAAATCAGACGCTGCATTTTTCCCAGCTGTCTTTGTACCGAATTTTAACATAACCTTGCCCATCATACAATAGCACGATAAAATATCCTTGGGCTTACGACTGCCGTGCACAACCAGTGTATCGTTATGTTGGAGATGAAACTCGAGAGATACCAAAGGCGCTGCGACCCGGGTTGGCATCACCTTCAACGTCTTCTCGGTCAATTTGGAAATGCTTAAAGCACACAAAACCCCCTCAAGTGATAAACATTCAATCCCCGCATATACTTCTTTAAATAAAAGATAAGTTTCAGTAGCGTTTTTCCATGTTTTATACAAAATTTCGCGACAATTCGTTGTTAAAACACATCATTTTTTCGGCAATAAAAAAAACAAATCTTTTACAAACAAAGCTCACGGCCTGACTTATGTGTCCACTGTCGGTCGTCTCGTACGACTTTAGCACATGCGTAGTTACTCTTCCGAAAGCATGGATCTCTTTATTTTATAGCCACACCTTGCACATACGTGCTTTCTATAGCATACACATTTCAAACTAACACTATATATTCGCACTGACCCTACTTAATTTTGTGAGATAATATCGATATTACATAGAACTGTTCGTACTAGGTTACATTGATTTTGTTTGACATTTGTTATATCAATAGAGCAATATGTCAAATTAAAGTTTGTCATCAAAATTTGGTTTGTCGTGCACAAATGTGTGTGTCATCTTTGATAGTGAATATGTCAAATGACGTATTACCAAATTTCTCTTAGCTCAATTGTCAAAAATTGTTTGATGAATTTCTTGAATAAATTTTCGTTTTATACATTGCAAGTTTTAAGAGATTTTCACCCAATTCGGAATGATAATCTCATCAATTAGCTTGACTATAGTCAGTTTACAGTTAAGGCTTGATTCGCGGCTATTATTTGTCAAATTTAATGTTAAAAAAACAAGCAAAATATCTAACTGCTCGATGAGATTTTCATTTCGAATTGAGTATTTGTTTGTAATATTGTTATTATTAAGTGAATTGACTATATATTTCGAGATATCAACCAAACGTATGGGTTATTACTTGATTTTGAAGTTGATGCCTTACGAAATCAAGTAATATTGACTCAATGCGATCATAATATTAATTTTAATATTTTTTCATAGTATACAATGAATATTGTATAAACTCCAAACTGACGGTGACAAAAATATTCCATTGAATACAATATTTCCGACAAAATTTTTGATATGAAAATTTAATTCAAAACGTTGCTATTTTCATATTAATTGAATATGACGTGGAGTATGTTGGATTGAATGCAATATTCGCTTAAATTGTGACTCGATTGTTTAAATAATATTCACTGCGTATATTTATTTAATGTTTGTTATTGCGCTCGACCTTTGTCCGGCAAACATTGTAATTATTATGTATTTGCGCAATATATAAATACGCATGCATTATAACACAGTGAATTTTTCTGTTAAGATAAATAAATATTTACATCTAACCATACCATAACATTTGTTTACTTTATATTTCTCTTTCACCTCCTCACACAAACACACCAACACTGAATGTTAACATATATCGCAATTGCAAACCAATAGACGATTTTTCTTATTTCCACTTTTTCGTGTCCAAATATAACTTATCTTATATATAATTAAATTTGAGATGTTGCCTATGTGCGTATATAGCTAAAGCTATAGCTATAGCGGCATTGTATAGAAAATATATATTCTTTATACAAAATATAATACTTTGTAAACATGAATTTATTCTACAATACTACTTCTACGGTAATATAGAATTGAATTGAAGCATATAGCATATAATCATACACACACACACACACACACACACACACACTAAATATACCTTCTTATAAGAATTATATTCACTCGCTCGCACCCACCCATTCACACCACAAATGTATATAATAAAATATGTATATTTAGTGCGATATTGTAGTGTGCAGATAGATTGAATAAATTATGTGAAATGAAAATATCTTAAAATTGATTTTATATAAAATGTAAACAAATATCAGAGGAGAAATAAAGAAATGTTGTGTTATTAAGCAGCTGCAAAAATGTTTCTATAAAATTTTATTTTTTAATTTAGTTTTTTCTTTGTGTGTAGTTAGAAAAAATAATTAAATGATGAGTAAGATTTTTAATAAATTATCCCAAATATATTGTTAAAGTATTTACAAACTTTTTTCGTTCAACGGTGGTGTACTATAAAATTAAATATTATCATAGTATTTAAATTAGTATAAACATTTTAATAAAATATTTATTCTATTGTTCATTTACATTCAAATATTGTGATTATCCGGTTATTACGAATATAAAATAAATGTTGGGATGAAGTTGGATATTTTCAATTAGGTATAGTACAAATATAACTATATATATGTAAATGTGTGTGACGTACGTATAGCTAAATAATATGCAAACAAATTAGAAAATAAATTCAAATTCTATCTTCATCATCATTAGTAAGCCATCTTGATCTATTTTCAGCTTTTACCTCGTCAGGTTTTACAATATGGCTTAGGCTTCAATTACACAGTTGTGTGTCATGTACCCCTTGATCGGGCCACTTTAATATCATACACATTCCTCCTCAAGATATGACTGATCCATCTCTATTTTCGCTGTTTGATTTTAATATCAATTCTTGTTTATTTGCACTCCGTCCAAATATCCACAATATATCAATTGTTTCAGGTCAGCTGATATAAAGGATACTTCGAAGGCATTTATACAATAATGTGTATAGGCGATACGTTGAATAGACATGCGTTATCTGCAATTATATATGAAATTTTTAATCATTGCAGAAAACACTAACCATATTAATGGATTGCTCATATATAATATCGTTTACTATCTTGACCAGTATCACAGTATATCAGGTGTACCGGTATCAAATGAGCGTTTTATTGTGAAAATAAAACACTAATTTTAAATGGGGAAGTAAGAAACATTTTATTCAAAATATTGACCATTGATTTCTACACATTTTGACCACTTTTCTTGCAATTGAATTGTTCGTTTTTTGAAGCAAACCAATCATATACCCAATTTTCGATTTCTTCGTAGGAATCGAAGTACTGCTCAGCCAATGTGTGTCCCATCGATGAAAACAAATGGTAGTCGGAAGGAACCAAGTCTGGTGAATACGACAGGTGGGGTAGCAGCTCTCAGCCAACTGCATTGATTGTATCCTAAACCGATTTTGCTTTGTGTGCAGGTACATTGTCATGAAGAAAGAATTACCTTGCCGTGTCTTCTGGCCCATTCATTCGATGTTGATGGTTATCCTGGATTAACCCAAGATTTTTTCCGTTTAGGATTCTTAAAATAAATCCATTTTTCATCGCCAGTAACAATTCGATGCAAAACTGATTTTCTTTCGTGTTTGGCAAGCAAAATTTCACAAGTGTTTTTCGGTTTTCCGTCTGTCTTTCATTCAATTCATATGGCACCCATTTTCCACACTTTTGGATCTTTCCCATAGCTTTTAAACGGTCAGAAATTGTTTGTTGTACAACATTTAACATTTCTGTCATTTGTTTTTGCTTCAAAGTGTCATCTGCATCCAATATCGCTTGCAATTCGTCGTTTTCAAAAGTTTTTGGTGGTTCCACGATAATTATTTCTCACATCAAAATCATTATCTCTGAACCAACTGTGAAACCATCTTTTGGATACTGCTCGACAAACATTCGATGCGACTCTACAGCACTATTCTTCAAATGAAAACAAAAATTTAATGATTTCCGCAAATCATAATTTTCTGGTACAAAATTCGATATTTTTAACACGATGAAAAAATAAGATATTGTTTGTACAATGACTTGATGTATACTAAATATGTTTGACAGATGTCATAGCAACTAAACAAAAAAAAAATTAAGTCTCGTTCACTTCATACCTGATAGACTTGTATATTAAATTTCATCAAAATTAAATGTGAATTAGCCATAGATTGCAAGTATATCGGAATCTGATTACGTAAGCTATCATGTGTGACTAAATTCAAGAATTTTATTGGGAAGCCATTTTCAAGCTGCGTACAAAATTTGTTCAACGTGGTACAAGAAATACCAATGTAATTTAGAATTCTTTTCAATTATAAAAAATTCCACATTGCTAAATTCACATGCTAGATTTTTCAAATTATCCCGATTATAAAAACATTTCATATATCAGTTATATGAACAAGAAGGATCATGTTTCTGTATCCTTTGGCTCCTGAGATAATATATAAACTAATTTATACTTACTCACATGTAAGTCTGGTATTGAATGTAAAAAATTAAATTACAATTGGGGCAACCTTTAAAACAATCTAGACCAACTTTTTTTTGAAATATGTTTATTTCCGCTTTTTAGGAAGCTACCGAAAAATTCATGTCGATTCACCTTCGTTTTCATAGCGGTTTTTAAATTTGAAAGTGAAAACTTACACATGTATATAGTTTCGCATTGACCGAAGGTTTAAAGATACTTTCGATCTTACCCCTAATACTGGTATATAAAATTATATTTTTAGGTATTCGTGTCAATTCAGTGAATATATATACCCACACATACACAAGTTGTACGCAATTTTATTTTACGTAATGTTAGTTTTCATTGCAGAATTCTTTTAAAATAAAATGTTTTAATTTTTAATTATTTAAAAATGGTTTGTGTCCTTGGTTATAAATTAAAAATATATAAATTCAAATTAGTTGGATAAATTTCGATGTTTTGATTTTGTAATTTCTGCATTATCTAAATATATATATTTTACAATGAAAATAAGCATCCTGTTCTATAAATTGTACACATTTAACTTCTGTGTAGGTAGTACTGAATTATGCCGATTATTTAAATATTTAATTAAAAAATACTTTACATCAACAAACTTTATATAAGGTTGTCAAATATCTCCCTTCCGCCTTTTTGTCTTTTTAATTTCGCGGCTATGTACAAAGCGCTACAGAGCTCGTATCTGGCAACACTGTACATAATTTGAAAGCTCTTGACATAACAAACAAAACGACGCTATGTATGATTAGTTTGGATATTGCGTTCAACAGTTATAGACGTGTAAACATGGAGTTCACTAACGCCGAAATTCGCGCTATTTTAAAGTTTTCCTTCGTTAAAGGCAAATCCGCTAGAGAAACGTTCCGTGAGATTAATGGTGTTTTGGGGGATGGTACTCTATCACTTCGAACCGCGGAGGAATGGTTTCGACGATTCAGAGCCGGTGAAAACGACACCATGGATAAGCCAGCCGGCGGAAGACCTGTGACGACAAATACCGATCAAATCATGGAATACATCGAGTTAGACCGGCATGTGGCATCTCGTGACATCGCCCAGGAGATGGGAGTTAGTCACCAAACCATTTTAAACCATCTGCAGAAGGCTGGATACAAAAAAAAGCTTGATGTTTGGGTGCCACATGAATTAACAGTGAAAAATCTAATGGACCGAATTTCCATTTGCGAAATGCTGCTGAAACGGAACGAACTCGACCCATTCTTGAAGCGGATGGTGACTGGCGACGAAAAATGGATCACATACGACAATATCAAGCGAAAACGGTCGTGGTCGCAGGCCGGTGAATCGTCCCAAACAGTGGCCAAGCCGGGATTGACGGCCAGGAAGGTTTTGCTGTGTGTTTGGTGGGATTGGAAGGGAATCATCCACTATGAGCTGCTCCCATATGGCCAGACGCTTAATTCTACCATCTACTGCGAACAACTGGACCGCTTGAAGCAGGCGATCGACCAGAAGCGTCCAGAATTGGCCAAAAGGAAGGGTGTAGTGTTCCACCAGGACAACGCCAGACCACACACTTCGTTGATGACTCGTCAGAAGCTACGGGAGCTCGGATGGGAGGTTTTATCGCATCCACCATATAGCCCGGACATAGCGCCAAGTGATTACCACCTGTTCCTGTCCATGGCGAACGCCCTTGGTGGTGTAAAGTTGATCTCAAAAGAGGCTTGTGAAAAGTGGCTGTCCGAGTTCTTCGCAAATAAGGAGGGGGGCTTCTACGAGGGAGGTATTATGAAGTTGCAGTCTAGATGGAAACAGATTATCGAACAAAACGGCGCATATTTGAACTAAATCCGATTACTGTAACACTTTTTATAAAGCATTGAATAAAGAGCAAAAAGGCGGAAGGGAGATAGTTGACAACCTAATATGTAAATATATTTCTTAGGTTTTGTGTTATATGAATTTTTATATTTTATTGTGCCACACCCTTGTGTGTAATATTTTTTATTTTTCCATATAGAATTATATATGAACGTTGTATATATGCAATACTAAATAATATTTTTGAATTTAATCCTAGTTACATTATCCACCTATATACTCGTATACTTATTATGATCCATATATATATATCCAATGTGTAAAAAATACATATATTCCTATAGATATATTTATGTCTCTGAGAATATGGGCGCATGACTGAAGGTGAAAATTCTACAAGTATTTTTTTATTTTTCCTGTCTCCCATATAATGTTAGAGTTTAGAGATGTTAATCATATACAATATATGCATCTATCTATATTATATTCTCCCTAGATAATATTTTTATATTTTTTTCTATAATATTATAACATTTTCACTCAATGATAATTAACATTCTGTATATCGAATAACAATTTTAATTATATTTAATTATTAGTATCAAGTTTTAATTTTATCTATCTGTATATATTTCACTATTTTAAATACGAATCCCATTAGTTAATTATTAAAATTCTTATTTTACAATTAATCATATTTCAATGTGTGTTGCGTACATGCTGCGTATATGATAATTCTTTCTTTATTACTTCATGTAATGATATTATCATCAAATTGTGTTACTCCATAACTAGAATAAATAAATAAATATGAATGATTAGCCTCAAAAATAATGTAAAGCTATAATACATATTAAAAATAGAAATCACCTAAATGTAAAATGTAAAGATATAATAATATATATATTCCAATAATTTAGAGTATACCTTTACGTAAACAAATAGACATACAAATTTATACAAAAAGCGATATATATATCTACTATATCTACAATGGAAAATTTAAAAATATTTAAAAACGTATACAGGTATTCAATGTATTGTTTGCCTCTATATATTTACAATTTGTATATGTATAATAGAGATTACTTATAAAAATTTGTAAACAAAAAACCAAGCCAACAACAAACAAAAAATAATCCTCAAAGAAATTTATATATCAATTTACATGAATTGAAATGTACGAAATATATAAATGGTATTATACTATATTTAGTTGGAATGTATATATATATAGGTGTACCAGTATACCTTACACAATAGCACCATCTACCCTATAGACTTAATTCACATTTTATTGGGGTTAGTATAATAAAAAATAAAAAAGAAATATATTACAGAAACAATAGCAGAAAAATAAAATCATAAAAAAATAAAAACAATACAATAACAAAAAATAATATACGTAACTCGTATATATTTACAAAAATACAAATAAAATTTCAGGACTTCTAATGTCACGTCATGGAACGTGATTTCCTATCCTTTTTTCTTTTTTTACAATCACATACACAAATATATGTTACATACAAAATTATATAACATGATAATACAGTTCTTATATGTATATGTAATGTTAAGTAACTTGATGGCTATATGTTTATGGTATATACCAATACAGTAATGGAAATATATAAGTAAACGATTACACATGTTTGATATTTCGCCCGCATTATATATTACGATCAATTTAGATTATTTTATAATAAAGGAGGCTGTAGCGAATGTCGTCGCACTGCGCATACACATTCCCATATTGTCATATATAAGTCGCTGTTGGCGATTATAACTCAAATTACACACTCATAATAACTATATATAGGGTCTTTTGATCATAATAGAGAAGACAATTATCGATTCAACACACTAAGTCATAATCACAAAAAAAAAAAAAAAGCGGCAAAATTTGAAAAATTTTGCATATATCGTGTGTATCCCAGATTTTAGTTAAGTCTTGATTATAAACGTGGGCGATGTGTTATAAAAATTTTGACATTTCCATATTTTGGGTAGTAAATAAAGCATGTGCTGTTTTTTTTAATGAAAATAAAATGCAATGGTTTGATTGAATTAAAAAAATTTATTTAATAATGTATTGTCCATTTTGTTCGATTTCCTTTTCCTATCTTTTTGTTAATTTCATGATTCCGTGCTAGTAGAACTGCTGATCCTTAAAACTTAAAACAGTAAAAAACTTAACCAAGCGCATTTGATATCATCATCATTATTGAAATTTTTACAATTCAAGAAACACTTTCCAACCAAGCTCCAATAATTTTTGTCGAGTGATCAAAGAAGTGTGTGGCCGTGCGTTGTCATTGTGGAACACAACCCAGTTTCGATTTGCTAATTCTGGTCGCTTTTCTTGAATTGCACTGTACAATTTGGCTAGTTGTTTTATGTACACATTTGAATTGATCGTTTGGTTGTGTGGTAAAAGTTCAAAATAGACGATGCCTCTGTATTCCCACCAATAACATAACCTTCTGTTGATGAATATCTGCTTTAGATGTTGTTTGCGCTGGTAAATCGTTCTTACTCCACTATCTTTTTCGATTTACATTCTTGTAAGCAATCCATTTTTCATCGCTAGTTATCAATCGTTTTAAATATGGATCATTTTCGTTACGTTTCATAAGCAAATCGCAGATGATAATGCGTTGTGTTAAATAAATTTCTTTAAGTTGATGAGGAATATCCAAGTGGTTTTAAATGCTTTGCAATGCATGTATGTGATACGCCTAGCTTCTCTGCAATCTCACTCATCGATTATTGTTTTGATTTGGTCGGTATCCACCTCAGCTGGACGTCGTGAAAGTTGTAGTTGACAATTATTGTACCTACTATCAATAAAAAAATATATGGTTTGACATTTCGAATGAATTTAGATTCATCAAATGATATCGATAAGTGAAAACCGCACCGGTTTTGTTTACGATCCAATAATTTATATGGGAAAACGGAAAGCATTGCGTAAAAATAGAAATATTATACGCTAAGAACACATGCGAAAGGGACAAATATATTCTTTTACATTTAAATTAAATAAATTCCTTTAGCAATAAAAAATTTAATATTTTGGTTTTTTCCTTTATTTTTAATTAATTAATTTTTATAATTACTTTTACAATTTTGATGATGATTTTCAAATAATCAAAATGAAAACAAATTATCATAAAAATGTAACCGATTCTTTTCAGTTTCAATAGTCTTCATTTCTATGCTAAATACATTTTATTTAAATTTAACATCAATTCAAGTATTTAATTATTCATATTTATTTATTATTTAATTATTATTCTAAGAAAACACGAAATTTATTTCATGAAACTTTAAAAATTAATACTAAAACAAACAATTAGAATTTGACATTTATACTTGCGTTCTTTGTGTTTAATATATCGATTCTTTGCGTTTTGGTTTTTGTATTTTTTTTTTAACCGCATCGCACGCATGAAATATAATGGAAGACTTTAATATTAGGTGTACAAATTGATAATGCCCGTAATATATAGTGTAACTCATACTGTTTGTATTACGTGTGAATTGGTCTTATGTTTATTCCAAAAGTCTCGTTATAATCATCAAAACATAGTATATGACATTTGGTTTAAAGTATAAACAACTTTACACCACAGCTAAAGAGAAATATTCATGCTGATACGGTTACGGTTTGAAGGGAACACAAAAAGGTGTTACTGAAACCTTCTGAAACTATCATGTTGGTGTTTACAGCAAGCAGTGATGGAAAAACGATCAGAATGAGTGAAATTTTAATTAATTTAATAAATTAATCTTTCAACATGACAATGCCAAACCTCATACTGCAAATATCGTTAAAAACTATACATATATAGACATAGCGAAGATTACCAATTATTCCGATTGATACAGTTAACCCTTCAAAACGTACGATTCGCTTTTTATGAAAACATCAGAAATTGACTCAATAAATGTATCGCCTGAAAAGACGAGGAATTCATCATACTTTGATTATGAAATATTGATATTGTATAGTAAGAAATGAAGGGCTATACATCCAACCGCATACAAAATGGCATATAAAGCTATATGACGTAATTCAAGATTATGATGACATTTTTAAAAATTTTTATCCTCAAATATATCAAAATAACAATTTTGACTTTTAATAAGTACTACAGTGAAATACCGAACTCTGAAAACTATAAGCATAAGCGACTATAAGTTATTATATATACCTATATTGAATCTCCATCCGTCTATTACTTTTGCTATGTTGCCACACCTCTTTATTTTCATCGATCGCCATGGATCACCTTACCCAAACCACGATAAGCTCATTTTGTTTCGAACTCCTGTTTAGCATATTGGACACATTCTGAAGTTAAAGATTGGCTTATATTTGTCCGTTTCATGCTATATAGACTAAATATATACATCATTTGCTAAAATTTGTAGAAAAATTCAAAACTTGAAAATCTGGTGCTTCGAAAGTTGTAAATTTAAAAGAATACGTGTCACGCTGAAAAAAAAACTTTAACCAAGAAAGCGTAAAACGACAGCTTGCAAAATAAATATGTGGTGCATATAATGTAAATGTTGGTGAATCGATTGTTCTAGTTTTGCTGGTGTGGACAAATTGACATTCATAAAAGCTAATTTATTTATGCTGGTTTCTTGAACATCTTTATTAAACAATTTATAAAAATCTGTAATGGCTTTGAAAATTTATTATGAAATGATTGCGCAAATAACACCACTTCCGCTAAATTGTGTTTCATCCGTCCATGATACGTTTCTAGCAAAAGTTTGATCAACACGAAGCGTTCAAATCATCAATCTTCAAAAATGAACTGTATAATAGAAAACAATATATTTTAATTAAGCATCTATCGTTCGTTTATATATATATTTCCATCACTGTATAAATGTAATATAAAAAATATATACACGAACACATCTAGAAACCCTCATGCATATATATTCTATATATGCTTAACCGCATTGTAAGCTTTTTAACATATACAGTTTTTTCTTTACACGCAAAATAGGAGTAATTAGAAAGCTAAATAATATACGGATTATGGTACAATGTTAAAAAAGTTGAGTTTTAAATGATACATAATGATCTTCGTTTTGTTAAATTGCAAGTATATGACTTTTAGAAATAATTTACCGTAAATTAGTTACAATTCAACTGTAATTTTATCATTTTTTTTTTTAAACTGAAGATTTAAGACTACATCCTTTAATGTTCGTATTGACATTGCCATAACAGACTTAATATATTTATTATGTAAAAAATTATTTATTGTCTGTGATATATTGATAAGGTTTGACATTAACATAACCTTTTTCATGTACGTAATTCTTCATACCAAATATTTTCTAATCGTTCTTTTGAGATGGCTACGACTTTGACTATTTCGCACGCTTTCAATCGTCGATAATCTAACACCATATCAAGAACTTTTTGAATGATTGCCGGTTTTGCAATAGGTTTCGATACACGACTTTCACTTGCATCATATTCAAAGCTTGTACAACCAGGTTTAAAAAAACAGCCCTTTTTCACAGAAGGAAAATGAAAGTTATGCATCCCTGTACAATTTTAATAATTATTGATGAATTTCTGTTTGTATTAAACCATCGAAAACAAAGAATTTAATCAATGCCGCTATATTCAATTTTTTCAATTTTAAAAAAAATTAATGATACGTTAATATAAGGCGTCTCGTTATTACTGTGGAATTAACAGATCGAAATAAAATGTTACATGTGTTTATATAAGAAATGAAACTTTCCAATACAATTATAGTTCCACAGTTCCTAACGCCATCCATTGTCAAATATCGACTACTGATCATAAAAGGTTTAAACCGATAAGTTTAAAATTTCAATAATATCAAAATAATGATATCAGAGATATTCTAAGGGGAGTGTATGAAAATAATATTCCTTATGAGAACAGTCTTGTTGCTTGGTAACTCTATAGTCGTTAGAAAATTTCTAATACATATTGATATGTTTGGAAAAATTATGTGAGGGTGAACAGTATATAATATTACAAATGCCTGTACGATAGGCATATTAAACACGTATTACCATGTTGTAGACGCAATCCATAATATTGATTAACAAATTATCAATTTATGTCATATCGATCGACATGTCAATGTTTGAATTTGTAAAAAAAATTGATCATTGAAACTGAGTGAGGGGACAGTCTTGGTTTTTTTTATTTGCTATTTTGTAGGCAGTATCTATACTAAGCGTTGTATATACTACCAAAAACCACATTTAATCAAATCTTATTAGAGACATATTACATTTCAAATAATACATAAACTGCTTTTTCCTTATCAGAAACTATATAGAAATTGTAAATGCTATATGGTTTGAAAAGTTTCCGGAATAAAAATGAAATAAGGAAATCAGTTTATTCTTCTCTACACAATCTCCGTTTAGCTGGACACACTTATGCAATTTGTCAAGATTTTCAAAATAATCTTTAGTTTCACATTCGACGAGGATGTTTGTGGAAGTGGAAGCAATTCTCAAAAACAAATCCATTTAATTTTACATAGCTTTTAATGATGTAACTTAGATTGTGTGGTTTCTTTGGTTAAATTTGATCGTTTCTTCTTAATTTTAGCATTCAATTTACCTAAAACACCTCTGTCTAATATTCTTCTGTTATGGTTTTACCTTTTTCTATATAATTAGCCTATATGAATATTATAGGTGTATGTATCATGTGAATTCTTAAAAACAGTGGTCCTAATTCTCGTTTGAATATACTGATAACGTCATATTTAATCAACAGCTATGAATTATAGCATAGAAATTAATTTTGATTAACGCTTCAAAAAATCTGCACAGTCCTTAAAAAATTTTTGATACGATTGCGTTTTTTGTCGATTGTTGTCAAACGCGGTCGACATGTTGCAGTTCAAAAAATAATCGATGAAACATGAAACTATTTTTATATATTATTTTCAGAAACTTTTCAAACGATATATAGTAGAATTAATTTTTACATACCATTTTGAGTGAAAGCAGAATATTCTATTATAAAAACGAAAAGGTATCCCACATGGAATCATTACAAATAGACATTATGTAAGAATTTTGTAGATTATATATTGCTTTAAACAGAGATATGGTATATAAACTATACAAATTGGATTTAATTATGTGAAATGTGGGCGATGGTATATTACATATTTTAGATAACAATTAATAATGCGTTCTATTTTAACAATTCTTCAATTTCAATAATTAATTAAATTTATTCAAATATAGAAATTTAAATTAAATATTTATGTCTACATATTTCAACTGGATAATATATTGTTTAATTTAATATATCTTTGTTCAACATCTTAAATAAAGAAGTATTGTATATCGGTATTATTTTCAGTTTTATCTCATTATATCTATGCATTCTGTGTGTTATTTATAAATAAAATTTTTAATAGTAGAATACCAAACCAAAAAAATATTCATTGCAAAATTGGGTTTTTTTTTCGGTTGTTATAATTTTCAATATTCGCGTAATTTATATAAGAATTGTGATATTTCTTTAAATTTTATTGCCCTATTTTATGATTCTATATATGTGGGCGATTTTTTAAGCAAGGTAAAAGTTGAAGAGAAAGAGCTGTTAACACCAAATCGATATTATTTTTTAATATATTTTATTTTATTAAATTTGGCGATAAATACAATATTAAATTCATTATATAATCGCGGTTTAACGTCTAGTTGATGGCAAATAATCGGATTATATTAACTTATGCTATTGGTACCCTATATATCGAAAAATTGGCATATAAAATTACAGACAGTCATTTTAATTAGTTTTGTTTTGGCAATGTGTTATATTGGTTTAGTTATTTATAGGGTAGTGCGGGGCAATGTTACGACGTTTTAGTTTTTTTTGTCTTTTAACAAGTATTTGTATTGTTGTTGTTGTATAATGAAATAGTATTTAGTTTGAAGTAATGTCTCTTAGACTACAATTTAGAAGTATTATCGAATGAATTTAAGATTTTATTCGGTACTAAAATAGGCTCCATTGGCGCGGCAATTTTGCGAAGTATGCGTGAGGAAACTCTGCAAAATACCCGTCTGCGGCTGCTATCAGCCTTTTCATTCGACGTAAAATACTTTCCTCGGAGAAATTTTTTGAAATTTCTGAAGAGGTAGTAATAGCTGGGAGCTAAATCTAGTGGATGATCAATTATGGTAATTCTTACTTTAAATCGTTGAATTTAAGCATGGTCAAAACACTAGTGAATTGATGCAAAATGATTTTTTTTTACAATAATATTCTGAGTTGATTGTTTTACCTTTCTGAAGATAATCGATCAATTAAATTCCTTTTGCATTCCAAAATAACATTTTTTGCCGTTCGTTTATGCTTAATCTGCTTTGGAGTCGAATATCCAGCTTTAATCCACTGTAAACGTTCTTGTTTCAATTTAGGATTATGGTGGTAGATTCAAGTCTCATCCATAGTTATAAAACGACGCAAATTCGTTCTTCCTAAAACGATCCAAATACCGCTGACAAATTTGTTTGCGATTGGGTTTTTGTTGAATTGTTAACTTTTTCATTTGTAATTCTTCATGTAAAATATGATGTGCTCGTTCATCTGAGATGCCTATTGTATCAGCAATTTCTCGCGTAGTCAAACTTGGATTTTTATTAACAATTTCACGTATGTTTTCAATATTTTCTGATGTTGATGCAGTTTTTGAATGTCCCTCTCGGCGTGGTTCCCCTTTTCCCCTTCAAGGCTTGTACGACCACGTTTAAATTCAGTAACCTAATTGTTATACTGATGCATATGATGGAGTACTTTCATTTAACACATTAACCATATCGTTATCGAATTTTTTGTGCGGCTAACCCTTTTTTAAATAAATATTCAATGACTGCTCGATTTTTTAATTTTTCCATGTTAAAAAAAATCACTGACACTCCAACTTCAAATGGCTTGTAAACAAGGAATGTAATTGACAGATCGAATTGAAATTTTCTAGGTATTCATATGACCGATGGAATATTCCAATACACTTATTTATTTGACAGTATTAACGTCATCTATTTGTAAAGCTTTAGAAACTATTCACGCAACTTGTATCATCACAAATGATTAAATTTACGCAGATGAAATTTCAGTTTATTCTTTTATGGATATTTGTATATTATTTGGGAAGTTCTTAGGAACAACATACAGTCCGTTTAGATTCAACGAAATCTCATTAAGTATTAATATTTCTTAACTTTTATGAATGAAATGTATCGATTTTCCAGAATTTAACTCCTACTCATTTTTGATTGCATTTTTTTGCAGATGATATGTCTTTCCAACACACAAATAATACGGGGTTTTTTTTGTTCATGACTTTATTTTTTAATTACAATATAATGCTCAATTTGACACATTTTACGAGCAGTAAAAATAACAACAATTACACCCTTCTATGAAAAATATAAGTGTTTGTAGATAATTAGTTAATAAATTATGTTAAAGTGTCACATACCATGACATTATCGATATTAGATGAAACGAAAGAACAAGATACATAGATAGTGGGAAATTAACTAAATATATATTATTATAGAAAAAGATGGGTAGTAAAAAACCAGGAAAGATTTCATATCTGAATTTTTGATTATAATGTTTAAACTTTGCTTGTGTTGTGACCATCGATGGTAGACTTTCAGTGTTAAACATTTTTTGAACAAAAAACGCATCACACAAACAAATGAAAAGCTTGGCTTTCTATATTGAAATCCTATCCGAATTCCGCTTCGATTCATAAGTCGTGTCGATGTCGAGCTAAAAGAAGAATTAATTTTTTTTCTGATCAAATTTTCTAATTTCGTGTGTTACTTTTACCTTCCTTATCATACCGCCTTCGTATAAGCATAAATAAACATAATTTTCTTCATCAATTTTTTAACGTGTAAGTTATAAATGTAATTTATTAGTTTTTTTGTTGATACATTTATTTATTCGTTTGTCTTATGATGTGTCATATTCAAATCTACAAAATCTATATATATATAAATAAAGATATATTGGGAAGAAATTATTCCAATATATTACTAATAATATAGAGGAAATGAACTAAAATAAGACTATGGAAACATTTTCTTGTATCAAATTTAATATATCTTCATTATTATAACCTGTCTAATATATATTTATTGATTTGGTTAGTCTTACAATTAGTTGTACATTTTTATTGAATTGTGCTCTCTATCTTTATAGATTCTACTTTATTTATAATATACGTATTCATTGAATTAAATGTCATTTATTATCTTATCTTCGCATTTTATATTATGTATTTATATGTTTAACTTATAAACGGATATTATATCCTTCATATATATTTTATATATGTAACAATATATATAGCAATTGAAATAATAAACATAGATAGCGTATTTATATGAAACACGTGTTTGCGATTAATTACAATTGTTTATTTACGTATTTTTACAAATAATATAATTTGTCATTTATATGATGTTTATATTATAAACAAATTAAATAAAAATAATCACATACACAAATCGGCTTATTATAATAGTGTGTGTATATATATGGTTTTATCAAAAAGATTATAATAATGAAAGCGCTATAACACATGGGCTGAAAAGTCTCCGAAAATTCTAAGAAAAAAACATTTTTTTTGCAAAATTAAACTTTATTCATCGACATACATCCCTTCGCGGGAGATACACTAATTCCAACGATCTTCCAACTTTTCGATACCATTTTTATAGTACGATTTCGTTTTTTCCTCAAAATAGGCTTCTCTTTCGGCGATCACCTCTTCATTGCACTTATCTTATCAATTCGAAGCTCAATTCATGCAATTTTGCCATCGTTTTCATTGATTTATGACAAGGTGCGTTGTCTTGATGACTTTTTCAAATGCGGTCGTTTCTTAGCGATTTCATGCTTCAAACGCTCCAACAAGGCTATATAATAGGCACTATTGATCGTTTTTCCATTTTCGAGACAGTCGATGAAAATTATTCCATGTGCATCCCAAAATACAGATGCCATAACCTAGCCAGCCGGCTGTTGCGTTTTTGGTCGTTGTGGACGAGGTTCGTCGCTTACTGTCCGTGATGCTGACTGCCGATTTGACTCCGGAGTGTAATGATGGAGCCATGTTTCATCAATTGTCATATATCGACGCAAAAATTCTGTTTTATTGCGGTTGAACAAGCTCAAACACTGCTCTGAATCATCGATACGTTGTTGTTTTTGATCGATTGTGAGTTCGCGCGGCACCCACTTTGCACAGAGCTTTTGCATGGCCAAATATTCATGCACGATATGTCCAACACGCTCCTTTGATATCTTCAGAGCCTCAGCTATCTCGATCAACATCACTTTACGGTCATCTAAAATTATTTTGTGGACTTTTTTGAAATTTTCTGGAGTAACAACCACCTTTGGACGTCCACTGCGTTCATCGTCCTTGGTGCTTATATGGCCGGTTTTAAATTTTGCAAACCACAAATGTACTGTTGAAAGAGCTGGAGCAGTGTCGGGATAATGCTCGTCAAGCAGTTTTTTGGCTTCAGAAATATTTTTTCCAATCAAAAAATAAAGTTTAATCAACGCACGAAATTCGTGTTTTTCCATTTTTTTTCAAATAATAAAAGTAGCTACACTCACAACGCAATATCTCACAAACTAATGGTCGGACTGCTGTCAAATTTTGACACGTATCGTTTGAAGGTTGGTACTAACTAAACATCATATGAAAAAGATTCTAGTGGCGCCACTTCTTAGAATTTTCGCAAACTTTTCAGTCCATGTGTTATTCTAACAAGTGTATAATAATAATGGTTATATATATATATAACTTTTAGTATATGCAAAATACTATTAAAAATTCATTTATATTAATATTGATATTCATAATATCGATTTCATTATTATGAGTGCGCTGTATAATCAAGAAGTTAATAATCAAGAAGACGATAATCGCGAAAATTATTGTATTCAACAACGAAGTTGATAAGCAATAATGTTATTGATACAGATGGCTATAAACAAGAATGACTATAACAACGAAAACTGATTCGGTCAAACCGAATTTTTTAGCAACTACACAAACATGATTATATTTTCGTCCACAACGTGAAAATTATATGATATTAATGAATGCAGAAGGCTATAATCTAGAATGGCTATAACAACGAAAACTGATTCTAGCATGTCTTATTGTATAGCAAATACATGAACATTATATCCTGTTGGCTATTGGTCCACAACTCGATAAATATAAAGAATATAATGTTTGGGTAATTGCTAATTTAAGTTTCGTTGTTATGTCCATTCTAAGTATATCCTTCTGCATTAATTAATATCATATAATTTTCTATGTAGGTGTCACATTGTCGACCTGAAGCGTAACACATTTTATCATGTTTGTGTATTTACTAAATTCAGGTGTTTCAGAATCAGTTTTCGTTATTATAGCCATTCTTGATTATATAGCCTTATGTATAAAAAACATTCTTGCTTATCAATTTCGTTGTTAAATACAATAATTTTCGTGATTATCGTCTTCTTGATTATTAACTTCTTGATTATACATCGCACTCCATTATTATTAATAAAAATGGATTAATTTTATGTTTATACTGCGTGCTGTATGAATATTATAACCGCAGGCGACAGCATATACAGTTGATTCTTCTAGGTTGAATTCTATTCGTTATTCCAATATATGCTTGGTTTACTTTAATACGTATATTGTGTGGCCAATTGGTTATGGAGTGCGATTTGAGTATCCATTAAATGGTATGTTGTCGTTTTCTGTTGTGAACCGTCAATTCTATATGTTCATTTCAGAATTCATGTCACATTATTAGATTAAACGTATGCCGAAGATTTTTTATGTAATTTCTCATTTCGACCCCCCCACATTGACTATGTCTATAAATTGTGGAACTCTCTTAGTTTGATTGGGTCGCTGCCTTTCTCCAGATAATTTTAACTCCTCTTTTGCACCATTTTACAGCGGATGTTCGAAATAATTTTGATGAACATCAATTTGGTGGATTTTTATTTTCAAACTGTTCGAATATTTGTTATGCAATCTTCACTATATTAAATTTAATTCAAATGGATCGGACAATCTGTTTCTTAAATTCACTAAAATGATCTTGTCCATTATACTATACCATACGCGACGTTAAGCATATTTTTAATTTTATTCTTACTTCTTTGGATTTTTATTAAAATTTTAGAATGTATCCAAAATCATAACCATTTTTAAATCTAGGACATTGGAATCAATAATGAAATCACAACTATGCAAATATATTTTTCTCCTATTCGGTTTAAATTTCATCAAAATCATAGCATAACTTTATTTTGTCAAGTCAATACTAATTTCCTGTGTGCTGTATTCTAATTTCAAATTTTCTAAGACTTCAATTAAACGCATTAGAAATTATTTAACTGATAGCAAATTCCTGTTATGGCATGAGTAATTTTGTGACCTCTATTTTACTAACAATTTTTATGTTAATTGACTTTCCTGAAATTCTGTCCGTCTTTTCCACATATGCATATGTTTGTCGATAATGTTCACAATTATCGTTCTTGTCTTTTGTCTAATGTTTATTCATGCATTACTTCTGCCATATATGAATAATGGATATGAACTTATGTTATTTAATACTATACTTTAGTTATTGAGTTGGAAATTAAACGTTGTTAAATTTTAGGATATTATTATCTATAAATATGAAGATTATACAATTGGTTTGGATTTATTTGTCTTATCAATTTGATTAGTGTCAGAAATTTTGGCATTTTATAATGGATAAAACATGTCTATGTTATTGCTATATGGCAGGCTCCAAATGGGATCTTTTGTAATTTGTGTGGAAATTTGCTTCACTTCTTGTGATTTCTGTATTTTGAAAATAATGTTTATTGATACATTTGTGAACTGTTCCGTCAATTTAATCATCTAATGTTATGAATCGGTATTCCTTTGCAAATCGTTTTTGAAATGCCTTTATGTTTGGTTTTTTAATTAAATTAATTAAAAGTGGTCTGCAGCGTAACCCGTTTGATTTATAAAAATCATTACACATTAAAAATCTGTTAAAGCTTATAAACAATTTTGTAAAATATAGTGACACTTATCGGATCTTGTGATACTTATCACATCATGGTATATAAGAAATTCAGAGTGTTTGGTTTAAAAATAATTTGCATAAATTTTATGCATAGAAATGTACTGAGGTGTACCTTTGTTTCAAACAGTGATTTGTGTTTAAAGGAGTAAGGACATTTCAAGAATATTAAAATGAATTTTTTTAAATTCGGACACTTGATACCTCATATATGAAAGATAAACCAACAATGAATTACGTATACTTTGTGTTCCATGGGTCTATGACTTTTCTATATGATCATATAAGTTTTTAATTTTATAAATATTGTACATATGAATTTAAAACATTAAAAAGTAATATCTTGAAAATGACTCAATGATTCGAAATGTTGACGATAAATAAAATAATTATTTATTCATAAAATATAAAAATTTTTGTTTACAACAAAAACATATATATAATGTGATTAATTAAAACATGTTATAAATGCAATATATAAAGTATACGAATGTAATCGAGGTGTAAACAGTATAAATTTGTAGTAATTATTATCGATTTTACCTAATTTTGGCTGCGTGAATGTTTGAAATTGCTCACAGTTGCATTTTATACTATATAATTTTAATAAACTATTGTAATATTACTAATTAACGTGAAATTTACATATATACGAGTACAACCATACCATATATATCCTCTGTTAGAAAAATAAGCGGAATCGATTAAGAAGAAAGGAAAAAATGAATTTATTTTTACAATAATTGAAAGATCATTCTGGTTATTTTTCGGAAAGTTTTATTCTGCCTCATCTAAAATACATTGAATTGCGAAATTACCATTCAAAATTGTGTTTTAGATGCTACCGTCATTTGAATTTTGGCTTTTGGTCATGCAAGTTTAACAGTTTGTTTGTGGACGGTTCACAATACGTAAATCAATCAGCAGCCAATAGGACAGATATTATGGTTATGTTGTTGTTTTTCGGACATGTGTATATACAAGTTAAACTATAATAAGTCAAATAATTTTTGATTACCGTATATGTTTTTTCCGTGATAGATTAAATAAAATATATAAATAATGAACGTCCTGTAAATGACATAGAAATTTATATTTATGTAATGTAAATGTAATTATAATTTATAATTATGTGCACGTAAATTGTTTATATTATATTATTTTTACGTGTTTTTTAACATACATTATATTATTATTCAAGTTTTTATATAAGAATAAGATTTAGGGAGATACGCCATTAAATAAACTAAATATTTCAATAACACCCTACTAAAATTATTTGAATATTTCTATATATGCAAAAAATACAAAGATTAGTATCTCTAATCATCACAGATGTCATGTGCGAAAATGTCTAATGACAGCAATGGAGAGGCTACTGTGACTCACTCCAATACATTTTCTAATAAACGAAACTGCTAAAGCATTTTTGGTCGGATTCTGCAGGGATTAAAGATTAAACAACTTGCCGGAATTACCCCAAACGAAAACATGATCCATATAGGCATGACTGTCAAAAAATTCACATCAAAGTTAAATAAAGAGGCATTGAAAAGTAAAGTTGTAATGTAGCATAGATGGAACAAGATACCCATAACATGATACAAAAATGGTTCTAAAATCAATGTTTACATGGTAGTCGGAGTAATTGATTGACGAACTAAATTCTCAGCTACCATGAGGTAACGTATGCAGGTGTTTTTCAAGCAGAGGTGTATCCCATCGAAAAATGTACTCAATTTAACGTTGACACGGATGTACAGCAATAAGTGCATAGCAATTTTAAAAATGAGGAATGGGATCAATAACATGGCTTATGTGGCCCGACTCCCATTTTTGTAGAGACATAAAATTCACAAACTAATGGTAAGATGCAATGAGATAAACTATGGCACTGGTATGATTCAATCAAAGAACATTTGAGGGCTTCAACACAAGATAACAAATCTGCTTAGGATTCTAATCGAAATAATTATAGATCACTGCCGATAAGTAAACATTTAAAAAACATTGTGCATCCTAAAATTTATTCAAGAAGCGGGAGCGGAAGTGGGAAATCTAACGATGGGAAACGCACCATTACAAGGGATTTAGAAGTTTGTGTACAATAAATCATTTAGGTGGCAGTATACAGTTGGTATATTACTGCCAATGTGAGTGTATATAACAAATTACTACAGTCTTATTGATTCCATTATTATTCCTATATTAGTGAAACGCCCATAGCGTTGTGTGTGGAGACATTGTTTATCACTGAATTGCTTCTAATTTCCAATTTTCTAAGATATTCGTTTCTTCAATTCATAAACAAATTATTGATAATTCATGTCAATACCGGAAATGAACTCTCAATCTCCGAGTTGAATGACATAAGAATTTTTGAATCCTATAATTATAATAATAATAGTTGATATTAATTTGCTTTCGTAACGTAACGTAACAATATAGTTTTTATTTCGATAATAATAACATTTACTAAAACTTTCAATTTTATATATGGCAAAAAGTATAATCGCTTTTAATTGAAGTTTTATAATGAAATTTTCTTTTGTATTTATCGACTAATATGCGTATAACCTTTCACATAATATTCTCGCATGACCCGAAATATGTTTTTCATTATTATCTACGACGAGGTCTAATATTATGTATGTCTATCTATGATACAAAGGATTAGATTATATAAATAATATTAAGTCCGCTATATAATAAAATTTCGCATATAATTTAATTCATTTCCAATTCAACAAACATACAATGAAATACATATAACAATAAATTAATTCAATATCGATAAAATGTAATCTATATGAGACGGTACGCAATCATTAATAATGATGTGTATGTGTGTGTAATCTATATTAAAAAACAAGTATTCATTTTTGTTTTATTTTTTTTTTCCCATTACTTTAACAATTTCTAATATTCAATATTCATAATTGATAAACGATATATGTATCTATCAATATGTATTAATAATAAAAACGTAATACTCGTTACTTTCCATATTGATTAATTTCAATAAAAGTATATTTGACATACTTGCAGTGTAATAATGTAAATATTATGCATATATAAAAGTATAGACGAGTATAGACGATAACCTCTATTTGTCTATCTATCGATATCTATAAAATATACAAATATACTCGAATAATATATAAAAACAATGTCTGAATTATAATTGCAAATAAATAAAACGTTTTAGTGATTACGTACGTATTTTGATGACACCCATATGTTAGATGTTATACAAGGTGACCACGAGCGGTGCGCATTCCTTCAAGGGGGGTGATGGGGTACACAATTCTAAGTCAAAATTACTAAATGGCATTTTTCGATTTGGGGCTCTGTTTTCGAGTTACGGTTTAAATTCCGTTTATTCATAATCAAACACCGCCTACTCTTCTTTTGTACGAAATAGATATAATTTTAGTTTGTAATTTTTTATTTCTACATTTACACCACTTTTTCAAACATTTATAACTTTTAAACCGTTAACCATAGCTAAATATAATTCTTTTTAAAATAGTAGCAAAATAAATTAGTTTTACTTTTTTGACATAAAAATAATATGTTGCGCCGTTAGATTAAAAAAATTAATTTTAGTTAGAAATTTTTGAGAAAAGATAGTTATTTTTAAATTGTATTGTTCAATAACTTGAAACTGAAGCAAGTTATAAAAAAATGTATAATACAATTAAATTCCGAATTTAATTTTCTGCAAAATCGGTCTACTATATATTTTCTGTATTTATGGTACGTTACTATCGAATTTATTGGTCCATTAATGATAAGACTACCGAGAAAAATTCTCAGGGGCGTATCTCGAAAACAGAGACCCAAATCGAAAAATGTCATGTAGTAATTTCGACTTAGAATTATGTCCCCCTTTAAACCTTAAAGGAATGCGCACCGCTCGTGGACACCCTGTATATATTCAAAACAATCATATGGTACCATACATACATTGATTGATATTCAACGCAAAATATTTACGTATGTATTAATTAAACACATATACAAATTAATTAAATATTTATTCTCATATGATGACAATATAATAATTATATATTGATGAATTTTAATTAATTTCGAATTTATATAAATTTAAATCACTTAAAAAAAAATAAATAAATAATTTTGCACAAATAATTGAAATTTGAGTGTGTTATTTTAATTGAAATTACTTATAATATTTTGATGTAATATGGAATATATATTTGAGTGCGTAAATTCAATTGATTGATTGACACCAATGATGATAACCGAAAATTTGAATCAATTTTTTTTTAAATTACATTTTAATATATGTTATTGATGTTATCTATATATATAGTGGTAATTCGTATTTTAGTTTGGAATATTGGATTATGGATACATTTCCTAACGAGTTGATCTTGTTACCGATCTTCCTTCTAACCATCAATTGATATCAAATCGAGTATGAGAGTTTAAAATGGGATTATATATGTATATACCCATTGTCCCATAATAAACCGGAATGGCTATGTTTACCATAGAACACGTAGTCTCTTAGTTTTTTTGTGATTATGTTCTGTGAACGTTCCTCAACAAACTGTCAAAATATTATGACATTACATTCAGTGGAAACGAAAATACAACAAATAAAGTACCAGTTGTTTTTTTGGTGCGTCAGACGAAAAATGCATAAACAACAAAGATTAAATATTATATTTGGTTGTAAAAATGGTATAAGCTTCAAATGCTTAAAATCACTTATGCGGTGCTAATTGTTTATCCAAAACCAAGTTTTTGAACATTCAAAGATGGTATAGAAGATGTTAATGATGATGAACATTTCTGTAAAGTGATTACTGAAGAAAAAATTTAAATGAAACTAGAAACAGTTCTTCGCATTTTGATTGAAAAAAATGGTCTGAAAATCAAAGTTTGTATCCACATCATCGATTAACAGATAATCAAAAATAGCACCGAATTGAGCATTGCAAAGACATCATTGAACTAGTTCGACGTGATAAAACTTCTTAAAATTGATTGTTACTGGTGATGAGGATGATTCAATTTGAGCCAGAAACCAAACGTCAAAGTGCTGTATGGATGGTCACCAGACGAAGGAAATCCAAAAATAATCACTGATTTTTAACTAAAAGCCACATTTTTTTTACTTCAACATTCACCATAGTCACCTAATTTATAACTCCTTGTGACTATTTCCTATTCCCTAAACTTCATTGGGCTATGAAAGGTAGTCGTCGTGCATCAGTTAAAAAACATTCAAAAGGCGACGAGCACCGTTCTCAACAGCATTCCAATCACAGACCCCAAAAAAGTCATTTGATTTGCGCACTTGTTGAATGTTCAAATCGATTTATTTCAGTTGATGGCGATTATTTTGAATAAATAAAATGGTTTTTGTGAAAATTAAATTTTTATTTTTGTGTTTTTTTTGCTGTAATTTTTGTTTTGCTGTCAACGTAGTCGTTTCGAGAAAAACTGTTATAGAAACTATTATTTTAAGATCCTTATACAATAATTATAATAATAAAAAGAAATTCGTCATCACTTCGTCATTATTTTGAATTTAAGTTAAGGGGCTTGCGGTTTAAATGTACCTTAAATGTTGAAAATATTTGTTTAAATAAGTAAATTCGAAACCCTTAACGATGGCTTTTGCAGAAACATTCTCTGAATTTAAATTTAAATATTAATTTAACTATTAATTTGTAGTGAATATTGTCGCAATATAAAAGCAAAATTGTACCCAGCTTAAATGTCGTTGTGGATAAATACAGAATTTTTTGAAAATTACAAAACAATAAATTATTAAATTTGATTTTTTAAAATATAACTGGGACTCAATTGTTGCAAGCAACCTAACATTTGTGCATATGATTTTTGTGAGTGCTTCAAATTCACGGATACGCAAGTTAGTCGTATGCGCTTCTATATTCTTGAAAGTTACACAAGAATAATATTCACGTAAAACATAAGTGGCTATCATTTATAACGTTCTGCCATTTCGACTGGTCTCCCAATGAAAAAAGTTTTGCAATTTGTCATTTGTACAATTATGGGTGTTTTTTTTAATGTAATATCCGACTTCTTGTTTTAATTTCGTCAATTAATTTTTTTTAAATTTTGTAAATTTTTCAATTTTGTTTGAAACATATTTTTAATTTTTAAAATGTCTATTGATTAACGATTAACGAATGTCAAATATCAGAAATAAAAACTAATTTACATTTTTTCAAAACACAACATAATTATTTTAAAAAGACATTTTATTTTTTTTTTCATACAACCTAATAATGTAAAGTTTAGACCTAATATTCAAGAATACCTATTCGAACGCTGCCACACGTAAACTGATGAGTTAGGTATAGGTATAGTTGCGATTGGCGCCAGAATTTTATACCTGAATATAATAATTTTTTTTTCAGATATGCGGTTATCGATACCAATTTTATCTATATACAGTACTCTTAAATTATGATGACATACGACACTTTACTAATCATTTATATATACATCAGCAGATCATTATTAAGGTTTTCATATAGTATTATTAATAAATTATAATATATTGTCGTGTATCGCATGTTAATATAGAATATATAAATACATATTATATTACAATGGTATTATTATCGAATAAATTAATATTAGTTGTATGTAAATTTGCTTTGCTTATGTTTTCCATGTACGTATGTCATTGTATATATTGATCAAGTTAGTTTTTTATTTCTGTGCATATGCAATCAATTAAAAGATAAAATATATGTATATTATATAGTATCGCAAGTACCGGTGTATAACTACAATACTTACAAATGTAATGTATTTGTGATAAAGATTTTTACTTGAGTTAGTTTTAGTCCTATATCTCTTGAAACAACGATATTAATAAAATTGAAAGCTAAAGACAAAATATTTCTCATTATATTCCGCACACAAATTTAAATGGTTCCGTATTAAGACCCCAATGATAACACTAAATTTTTAATCTTTTACAGTAATATGGAAAGTAATTAAAAATTCTCAATCAAAATATAAGGATAATATTTTGGTATCAAGTCAAACGCGACCCATCATTAAATTAAATTTCACCTTTCATATAATAACCCAATGTTTTTTTTTTAATATACAGTATGTCCCACTAAAACCAAACCCAAAAATTATCGGTTAGCTCAAAGTAATTTTAGAAGACTCCAGTATAATACAGGCCAGCTTTATTTTAGGGGTCAACCTCTTCACCTCCCATAGAGAATTTTCTTTCACGATTTCCTGTATTCGTTAGACTAACATTAATATTAAAATTTCTAATTAAATAAACAAATAATTATCATATAATTGCATGAAAGGAAATTTGTTTTCTTAAATCGTTCGTATGCGGAAACTCTAATAGTTTGTTAAGCTCTGAACAAGCCTATCGATGGCATTACCAGAGCCATATATTAGAAAGTTTTTTCCTGTAAATCCCATTAATTTCCGGTAAATTTCCAGTAAATTTCAATACTCGAAACATCTTTTTTTATTTTGCCATTTTTAACTGTCAATAATTTTATACATTTGTATGGGAGAGGGTTGAAGCAGTGATCGGATTATATTCATTTTCAAAATGACAAGGATAGATAAAATCTTATGTCCAAAATTTCATCAAAATCGGTGCGAATTCAATTTGAAGAAAATATATTTTGGTTTAGCTGGACGATGGTGTACCCACAGTGTCTGACCAGGCAAACTTTGCTCCATTTTTTCTTCCCTTATTTACCCTTCTTTGATGCTTCACGATATCCTCTATTACTGTTCATTTCTGGATAAATTCGTGAAAAGAAAACAAAATTGGATTTTAGTAAAAAAATTTTAGTATTGGGTATCAAATATTTCTATAATTGAGAATAAAATTTGAAATGAGGAATAAGTATATTAAAAATAGAAATTTAAATTATTATTATTTTTCCTATATTTAGAGAGTAATAAAAATGTAATAACGACGATAATATTCATTTTTTATGTTAGATTTATTTATTTTTCGTATAAAACTCATAACGATATATGAAAAGAAATAAAAATATGCATTAATTCAGAATTTCACATATATACATTTAAGATAACATTGTATAGATTAAAATGTTAACATTCTCAATTTCATTATCATTTTTATATATATTATTATCCATATACAAGAAAGAACATTGTATTTTAATGTATTTTATATAGGTATGTATAAGGAAAACACTAGGCGGTTCAATATAGTGGTTATTATATGTAAACTCTTCTATAACGCGATTAATTCGTACCGCGTTACAAGCAACTCGATTTAGTAAATGCTTTTATGGAGATCGCGTTATGAGAAACATAGAAATACATCGCGTTATATGTAAACCACTGTTGCGTTATATTAAAACTGCGTTATTAACTAATATAAATTCAATGAATTCGTACCGCGTTGTTTATGGAATCTTTGAAATAAATAAATTGTAAACAAATAAACCTATATAAGAAACTGTATTCTAAAAATACATTATGGGGTTGTCATTAATAGGGTTCATGAATGAATTTTATAATATGACTAAAGAATATATAATTTATTTAGATATTTTAATCTAAATTTATTGGATATAATTCATAATTAATAAAATTGAAAACTAAAAAGTAAGCCACCCTGTAAATGTAAACTTGACTGCCAGATCAATTTAATATGGTTTTCGCGGCTTGAGATGTTCCTAATATTGACTCGGGTTCGAACTTGGATTTGCCATATATTCAAATTGTGATTTCAGTTTTCGTATAGTCCTACGTTGGGAAAGGGTTTCAATTCTATCAATTTAATCAGCTCCAATTCTATTAACCTTTAAGAATTATTATGCTTTTATTGCCTGGCTATGCTGGTTATCGTCTTATTAGCTTACTGCCATCGGTATCATAGGATTTTGAGCTTTTGGATAATTTGACATTATTTTGCATACATTTAATAATTCATAATCCATTTCAATCCGGTATTCGCGCCAATATTTGCTAGATTTTTTGATGGCGTTCGATACTATATTATTATTATTATTTGCTATAAATTAAATACATTATGTGAATTCTCCTCGGTTAATATTGGTCTAATCACGTCGCATTTAAAATATTAGTCTAATCGAATAAAGATATCCAAGTTTGCTTCTCTTTGTTTATTATTATGATGTTTTTCAGATTAACGTCTCTTCATCGCAGTCTGATATAATTGATACAATTGCTAAATTTGGCTCTGACTTGTATTCTATAATGCGCACTGGGGGTTAATAATAAAAACTTAGTCAATTTTTGAACGATGTGATTATTATGCAGTAATCTCCAACTGTATGTTTCGCGATATTCACGACGTAAATGACGAGTACGACTTACCAAACGCTTCAATACAATATTTCTTAGAAGTTGTCACGAAATCATGCACTTTTTCAATGTTTTCATCAGTAATTGCTTCAAATGAATACTGTCCGATATATTTTTCCATATATTTTTTGTGTACCATATATGAGATGAGATGCCTTTTGTTAAAGCTTATAAAAACATGACTTTCGCAATTATTATATAGATAAATATAGATAAAAAATATATCACTTTTAATAATAAAATTAATGTAATTTTTTCTTTTCATTTCAGGTGAGTTAATTCGTCAAAATTAGTCTATACGCATTTGGATTTATATCAATATAAATTAAATTAATGGTAACTATATATATTTTACTATAAAACACTATATATTAATAATTTTGTGCTCAACTGATAATGAATTTGTGTTTTTTTTTTTTTTTTATTAAAAGGTAATTTTATATTTGCCCTAGAGGCGTTTGCGTTTTTTTGGAATCTGAAACGATTAAAACCTACATAAAATTAACATAAATCACAAACTAAACTTTTTATTGTCTTATATCAAAATAAAAATAAAATAAATAATTGAACGAAAAATTCGTTTAGCTTAACAAAAATTATAATAAATTGTATGAGTTTTCTTCGATACAAAACGATATTTTATCGTTCTGAAAAGTTTATTATAGTATATAAAACTTGTGATAAGATGTTTGGATGCGGTATACGAGGTGGTAAATTTACTTATACTGTATATTTTCCGGTATTTATACACTTGGAGGTCATTAATTATGCTGGACATACGTTAAGTGAACACCTACACTCCTCAATAGTGTCACTTATTTCTATAACGCAGCTATCAAACATTACGCATTTAAGTTAATATAAATTATTCCATATATGAGAAAGTTATTATGATTTTATAAATGATTTATTTATTCAATTAATTTTAAATAAGTAAAGAAATCATATAGTTGTGTGTGGAGAAACTTTGACTGGCGTTCAACATCCATAGGTTCAAAGCTAATAAACGTTTGCTGATACACTAAAAGAATATATGATAATTCAAATGAATAATTTTCCGGTACTCGAGTGTAGAAAACTGATCTGAATGTCATATCTTTTATATTTATATGGAAATTGTTTTTATTTAATCCTGTTTGCAACATTAGAATGATAATTTGTCAAACGAGTTTTTTGGAAATCTGTTCAGTGAGTTTCATTTTCTATATACTAACTCCACAATAATTCATATATAATCTAATGATGATAATTCATAATTATTTACAGTTTCATTTCCTTCATTTCTATTTTCAATATAATAATCCGGAATGGACACAAAAATAAATATTAAATTTTTACAAAAATTATTTTATTTATTCAAAATAATCGCCATCAACTTAAATACATCGATTTGCACATTTTACAAGTGCGAATCAAATGACTTTTTTATGTTTGTAATTGGAATGCTGTTGAGAACGGTGGTCGTCGCCTTTTGAATGCCTTCAACTTCAACAGTTTTCCTTTCATAGCCAAATGCGATCTAAAAATTAGTCGCAAGGAGTTAAATTAAGTGAATATGATCAATGATTAAGCAAAAAAATTTGATATTAGTTCAATTCGGTGCAATTTTTGATCATCATTTAATTGATGTGGAACCAACTTTGAATTCACCTTTCGTAGATCCATTTTTTCAGTTAAAATTCGGTGAATTGGTGTTTCCGATATTCCAAGCTCCATTCCGATGAATCTCGCTGAAGATTTTCTAGAAATCACACGCTTTTTCAATGTTTTCTTCAGTAAATTGCTTCAGATGATCGACTTGAACATTTTCCATCACTTTATAGCTTCCCTGCCTTATGTGATTCATTTATGCCCGTTCAAATATTTGTGCTTTAAGCACGAATTAATCACCATACGCGATTTTAAACAAATCATACATTTGAGTAGAGTTTTTACCAATTTCAAAACAAAATTTAAAGTTGCTTCTTTTATTTTTAAATTCATTTTTCGACCGACGCACAAAAACAGCTGTAACTTTGTGTGTTGTATTTTCGTTTCTACTAAATGTAATGTCATGAAATTTTTATAGTTTGTTGAGGTATGTGCACCGAACATAACCACAAAAAAACTTAGAGGTAGCGCTACATGTTCCATGGTAAACATAGCCATTCCGGTTTAGAGGTTGTATGTGTAAGATAAATCACATTTACTATTTACGCGATAAAGACAAAATCGCACTATGTGTGTAGCCTTTTAGCTAAATCTAATAATATAAATTATATTTGATTAGTCCTCAAAATCTTATCCATGGTAAAACAAGAGACAGTTTTTATAAGTGATTCATATTCATGTTATGTGAAAAGATTAATGCATTTATCGTCTATACCAGGTATAGGAGTATGAATTGAGCCGCTGCCAATAAATATATTAGTAATTGTGCAAGAGCCTTAATGTGATGTTTTTTTTATTGTTTTGACATCTGTCAACAACATTCAGTGTGGTAAATTCCATTTGTAATACAACAACATAAAATTTTATCGTGTTAAAAATGTCTAATTTTGTGCCTTCAACAAACGATTTGCGGGTGTCATTAGTTTTTTGTTATCATTTAAAGAAAAACGCAGCTGAATCTCAACGAATGCTTGTAGAAGCTTTTGGTGATCATGCTCTATCATTAGCAACATGCAAAAGATGGTTTCAACAATTTAGAGACAAAGATTTTGATTTGAGAAATGAAGAACGTGGAAGACCACTAAAAAAGTTTGAAGACAGTGAATTGCAAGCATTGTTGGACGAAGATGATACACAAACTCAAAAACAACTTGCAGAAGCCTTAAATGTAGATCAAAAAACAATTTCTAATCGTTTAAAAGCAATGGGAAAGATTCAAAAGTGTGGAAATTGGGTTCCACATGAATTGACTGACAGGCAACAAGAAAATCGAAAAACCATTTGTGAATTGCACCTTCAACAATACAAAAGGAAGTCTTTTTTGCATCGAATCGTGACTGGTGATGAAAAGTGGATATATTTTGAGTATCCTAAACGCAAAAAATCATGGATTACACCAGGTAAAGCAGCAACATCGACTGCAAAACCAAAACGATTCGGTAAGAAGAGAATGCTTTGTGTTTGGTGGGATCAGGAAGGTGTGGTGTAACATGAACTTCTGAAACCTGGTGAAACTGTTAATACGGTTCGCTACCAACAACAAATAATCGATTTGAACCATGCATTATTAGATAACCGACCAGAATGGACAGAAAGAAAGAAAAAATCTGTTAAGGTAATTTTGCAACATGATAATGCACCAGCACACACAGCAAAACCATTTCAGGATACGATAAAGTCGCTTGGATGGGAGCTGTTACCACACCCGCCTTATTCACCAGGCTTGGCTCCTTCGGACTACCATTTGTTTTCATCGATGGGACATGCTTTGAAAGAACAGCACTTCAAAACATCTGAAGAAGTTGAAAATTGGCTATCTGAATGGTTTTCGTCCAAAGCAACACCATTTTTTCAACGTGGTATACGAAAATTGCCTGAAAGGTGGTTAAAATGTGTAGAAAGCGATAGAAGTTATTTTGAATAAAATATTTTTGATTTTTCTATTCTAAATAATGTGTTTTTCTTCCTTTAAAAAAGGTTCATTTCATACTCCTATACCTGGTATATACTTTTCATACGCATAAAATCGACATTCACATACATAAATAAATTGATGGTGTGATGATAATATTGAAATTATCTAAAAATTTGTCTCCAGTAATTTTTCCAAATAATAATAGATACGCATATATTTCCAAATATTGCATTTTATAAATAAACGAAAAATCTCTCTGATGGCTAAACTATTTATGACTTCATCTATTCAAGCGAATTTTTAAACTATTTTATTTCTGTTGTATAAATTTCAATTTAATAAAATATATAACTATAAATTTTATGAATAAATAAAAAATAAATTCATCGCAAACTCATTGAAAATAAAAACACATGAAATATTTTATTATAAAACATCATTTAACAAACTAAGAAAAATAAAATGCGTTTGTTATATAACGTGACGAGATGAACAAACAAGATGAAAATCACTATAAGAATATATTACATTAAATATATATACGAAATACAATACAATAACAAATATATAAAAGTCTGTTAAATTGAACGAATAAAACCAGCACAAAATAAAAAAAAAAAAAACACAAATTTTAACAAATAAATATACGTGATACATTTAGGATCCCCAGGGATTTACATGTATACACCCTGTGTTCGCCAAATAATCGGAATAAAGTTACAAAATATGGAACGCGGCCGATTTATTTATGTATCAAAGATTCATGGCATTTGCCTTAGTGTTAAAGCCGAAATGCAATAACACAATAAGTGACGGTAGTTTTGTGTGTCGGTTGAAAAATTTATATAGAAATAAAAAACCAACACTAAATTTTATCTTAAACAATTGATAAAAATGGTATACCGAAACGCTTGAAATGCTTAAAATGGTTTTTATAGTGCTTTGTTTCTCCAAAACACACAAGTTTTTGTGTGACATGGATAAAAATCATAAAATTTAACAAGAAATTTTCAATAAGATTCATGAAAGCGACGATAATTACTTAAAAGCTATATAATAACTGGTGATGAAACATGGTGTTTTCAATTCAAAACAAGAAACTATGTGTCAAAGTACTGAGTGAATGACGGTTCCCAGGTTTGGTGTGTCAAAAGTCAAAACAATGCTCATTTGTTTTACAATTCCAAATGTATTTTTGCACAAATAATTTGTTCCACGTGGTGGTTAATACCTTATGTATTATCTTATGGTGTATTTAAGCGTTTACTAAGCCGTATTCGTTGTGTTCGTTCTGAACATCGATTGGTGATTATTACACGATAATGCAAATTTTCGTCATGCCACAATTATCACTGCTTTTTTTTTATTGAAAATCAAATTTATGTGTCTTAACATTCGCTTTATTAACCACCCGGTGTAAATATTTTTTATTCTCTAAAACCTTTTTTCTTCAAGTGTATATAGACATTGTGATCGACAGCTATACCTAACAACAGTTTAATCTGTGACATAAACAATCGTTTGATGCACACTTGTTGAACGTGCAATTCGCGTATGTATGAATATTTCGATAGTTGTTTGGGTTTTTCTTAATCCATTCCGGTTATATTTCGGACTAAGGGTGTGTATAATAAATAATATATGTCTGCATAACAAACGTTTACAATAGTTCTATTCTGTATATTAAAAACATATGAATATAGTAGAAATTAATTTATATAAGAATTTATTTACACTTAATTGAAACTTTATTGATCCGTATTTCTTCTGTTTTAATTAGATTTTAATGTAGTTATTCGAGTAAAATAAGATCACTGTATTTTATAAGAATATATTAACAGTTTTTTCGCATATTTCCGAATCTAATATATTATCTTTTCAATTACACATAATAAACCTTTTTTTTATACATATGTTATAAGTATATTATATTAAGTATTTGTGTAGTTTGTGCTTCGAATAATGCCAAATTGCGATACTATAAAACTACAACCATTTTCTTTGAATTGATTGTTATAGATTTAGAGTTTTAGATATATTATATTTTTTTATGTATATGCAAAGACAGACTGTAGCTTTACGAAATAAATGCCTAAATAAAAGGTGATACATTTTTACATAAAATGAATATTGCAAATTACAATAAACAAATTTCCTTCTACGTTTGTGTCATGCTACACAAATAAAGATTCTTACGACAAGACGTAAAGTTATAGAGAGAAAGTAGTTTTGATGGGTCGATTTTCGCATGAAAATTCAAATTAAATCCAGTCGAGACGGTGCGTTAAATAAATTTTGTCCATTACGCATAAGTGATTTCATTTAGATGGCATAATTTTTATTTGAGTCATATAAAATATGTACTGGCATTAGATTTGTGTTTCTCTTCTATGTTTTATCATTATATTATTTGCTAATCTTATTAATTGTATATACGTCATATCTTTTGAATTGTAATTATATATACTACTTGATATTTAGAGCACAAAGTTCATTATTTCTAAGTACTTGATTACATTTATTTTTTGTATTGTAAGAGATTAATTAGTATAAATTATGAGCTTTTGTCATTTGAGACACACAATATTTTAAAATTTACAATACCATAATGTGTTTATTTATTAATAAATTATCACTAAAGTTCAGCTTGACATGTCATTTAATACTGTTTTGCAAAACAAGTACTTATTTTATTTTTCAATTTTTTCAATAAATGAAATTTTTGAACGTAGAAGTGTAATTAAATGTTGTGTTAAATTTGAAAATAATTTTAACGTTTAAAAATGTTGATAGATTGTTATGGTGAAAATGCCACAATTGAAAATAAAAATATATTGCGAATGGAGTAAAAGTTTTAAAAGAAATATTTCATATTAATTGACTTATAATTGGTGAAACTGTAGAAATAACCACACGTTAATTAAAAATTAGCAATATAATTCTCAAATGTAGCTACATTATTTAAAACAATCCACAAGCTTACACCATGAACAAAAAAGGTACATAAGACACACTACTAGAACAATATGTTTGTGAATAAAAAGGTTACCATTTCTGTTAGAAATTCCATGCCGAATTAGACCAAATAGGTACGATGGGTGATTAGATCTGAACAACTTTACTAAAAAGTGTATACACCTCTGTAATTGTAGAAATTCATGATAGAGTTTACATGATAGATAGTGACGTAACCCAAATGCATACATCACACAGGAATAAAAAATCACTTTGAATTTAATGGGACCGGCAGGGGACCATAACAATATCAATTACGCAAAATGCCATAGACCCGGCTAAAAATCAACATAATATGTTCAACCATCGACGTGTTTTCTTAAACAACCTGCCAGAATTCTTTAATTTAGTCACTGACATCAAAAACCAAATCAACAATAACTTTTCAACGCGTTTCTATGAAAGATAGGAAATTGATTATAATTTGCAATTCTGTTCATTTAAATGGAAATTCGTTAAAACTGGATCGTAATATAAAGAGAAGTTAAATCTTAAAAGTCGATTTTCCTGAAAATGTAATAAGTGATAATAATATATTGATAATGTAATTTGGAAACACTCTTTCAGTCTTTGCAATTGAAAAAACTTATTTGGACAGAACTGATTGTAATCAGCATATTCGGGACCGCGATAATACTGACCCTATTGATGTTGTTTCAAAGTTATGCTGCTTTTATGCTGAATGACAAGTTGTTATTTGACAAGTTATTCAAATTTGTAAGTCTTCGCACATTTTTTTGCCAATTTTAAAACAAAATTTAATATTTGCTCTTTGTTTCATTATATTTTTACAACTCAATCATCAAAACTACGAACACTCAAATGCGTGTAACTTTTTAACCTGTCAACCGATTTGCATGAAATTAAGTTCATTTGAAAGAGGACTTTTTATTGATGCTAATTTTCAATAAGAGACACTACATGTTCTATTTTTTTCAAATTGCTGTTATTTAAACGACACAATGTGTATATCAATATTTGTTAGCTCCAGGAGTAAAGAAGATTTTGATGATATTGACAATGACTAATGACAAATAATTTTATTATCACCGAAATTTTACATGGCCGATAACTTTCATATTTAGTAATTAGGATTTATAATTTTACTACAAAAGTTTCGAGGGCAAAATGATAGAACTAAAACAAAATAGTTAATTTAACTAAATTCTTATAAATATATCAATATCTACATACATAATGTCGTCATTATATAAAGTTCATTATTCATTTCTTTCGCCATTTCAGTCATTGCGTCAGTTCATAAAACGCCTACTAATAATATATGTAAATGTATATTGTCATACATATATATGTTTGTAAAGTTGATTGTTGTCAACATTCTCCCACCGACAATCATATCAATATCACGTGCAAAAAGTCATGCAATACGGAAATATATCATTGGCACTATGTTTACATATTATTCTAACCGCAAGATATAAAAAATGAAATAATAACCATAATAATAATGTATATAATCAACGATTTTATGAACAAAATAAATATTATATTATGAATGACCACCCATTACAATATAATGTATATCATATAAAGTTTATATGGATATGTATATGTGTGTAATATTAACGTATTTACGTGTTACCAGTAATAAATAAAATATTTGAAAATTTTATAAACATTCAACTAATGAAATATTTAAAAAAAAAACTAACTAATAGATGAAAATTAGATTGGTTTTACAAAAAACATCAAATACATCAACAGCCTTATTTGACTTTCTATATAACACGTATCCAAACAAAAAAAAGACTTCAAGAATGCCTTTGAGTCTGTAAATAGACATAGTTTATTAAAAAAGATGTTATCAGTTGGTATTCAAGGTAATCAATTAAATTGGTTTAAAATTTATTGTGAAAATAGAACGTAATATATAGATTTTGACAACATAAAAAGTTCAGAGCAATTGTAAATACAAATGTACCACATTGAACTGAATGGCAAACAACTGTTTTTGCTTATTATTTATATTAATTATTTTAAGAAAAAATCACCTATTTGATAAAAGCTATATGTATGTTATACCGATGATTTAATTTATGTTAGTTAATTTATGAAGCCAAATCAGATAATGGATTACAACACCAAATAAACGATGACCTAAATACTAATATTTCAAAATGGATGAAGATAATATGTCCCATAATAAACCGGGATGGCTATGGAACATGTAGCGCTACCTCTACGTTTTTTCGTGATTATGTTCTGTGAACATAGCTCAACCAACTGTCAAAATCTCATGACATTACATTCAGTAGAAACGAAAATACAACATATATAAAGTTACGGCTGTTTTTGTGCAACAGGTTCCAAAATGAATATAAAAACAAAGAACCAACATTAGATTTTGTTTTAAAATTGGTTAAAATTCTACTCAAACGTATAATTTATTTAAAATCGCGTATGGTGTGTTAAAAACACAAGTTTTAAAATAAAAATTGCATAAATGATTCACAGAAAGTAGAGAAGCTGAAGAAAACCAATTTACTGAAGAAAACATTAAAAAAGTGCATTGCAGTAACATTGTCCGTAGTTTGTTCGCAAAATTTCCGGTTCAGAATACAATCAAAATACCAGACTTGGCTCATTCCGACTACCATTTGTTTTCATCGGTGGTACACGCATTCGCTGAGCAGCACTTCGATTCCTACGAAGTAGTCGAAAATTGAGTGTCTGATTGGTTTGCTTCAAAAGACGAACAATTCTATTGGCGTGGTATCCACAAATTGCCAGAAAAGTGGTCAAAATATGTAGTGGTCAATATATGGCGATATTTATCGAAATGGAGCTTGGAATACCGAAAACAATAATCCATCGAATTTTAACTGGTCTACGATATGTGAATTCATAGTTTGTTTCACATCAATTAAATGTTAATCAAAAATTACACCGAATTGAATTAATAAACAAATCTTTTTTCTTAATCATTCACCAATAATCATTTAATATAACTCTCTGCGACTAATTTTTATTCCCTAAACTTCATTTGTCTATGAAAGGAAACGTTTTGCATCAGTTGAAGGCATTCTAAAGGCGATGACCACCGTTCTCAACAGCACTCCAATCGCACAGACATAAAACTGATTTAATACAAATTCAAAGCAATAAACAATTTATTTGGTTACAATAAAATGGAAAGAACTTACAAATACAGTGGATTCTGTATTACTCGACATTTCAAGAGAGTGTCGAGTTATACAGAATTTTTATTTAAATGGTTATCATTCGAGTATTTTCATTATATCTTGACAGAATTTTATAAGTGAGATAGGTTCATAATGGGATTGTATTAATAATTTTATGAATATTAGAATCAGGTCAAATTCACAGAATAGATTCCAAGAACGAGACAATTTTGGTCATTTCTGGGTCGATTTTGATGCATGTTTTTAATAGGGTTATATAAACAATTTTTATTAAATTTCTAGAAAATGATGATCAGGTCAGCTTTACAGAAACCTGACCATTTTGGTCATTTATTCACCAATTTTGAAATGTAATTATTACTACTTTTCATCTAATACTAATCAAGAAACATTTTATTAAATTGTTTCCTTAGTTAGGCCTACCACTTATTATTGTATCTATTTTCGCATTATTGTAAATTTGTTTGTTTTCTGTCGTTATACACTTTAAAAAATTCAAGTGTTGTTGTTATATGGAAATTCCATTAATTTTCAACGATATACGTGCGGTATGCATTAATTTTGTATTATATAATTAAATATATATTTGTATGAACACAATTTAATTTTATATCAGCAAATTTGTGCTCTTTAGATTTTATTATATTACCAAATAAATAAAAATAATAAAATAAGAATGACGAAAAATATGTTCATGTAATAAATTTTATAATAAATATTTTTTATTATTATATTTTTTTTATATATTAACAACTCAATTGCGCAGTGTTTAGTGTGTGCATGCCAAAGAATCATGAGGTCGTGGATTCAATTTCTGAATTGGCATAAATATTAAATTGGTAAATAATATACACACACACACTCCTATATCCATCCACAGAACTCCCATTTGGCGTATGTATAGCTTATATGTAGCATAACTTAACGTTGTTGTTTTTGTTTAATTATGAATAACATTAAAATCGAAAGTTTTTTATTTATGTGAAATACAACAATAATGTATTTTCATAGTATTCTAATATATCTAATATATATATAGCTATAGACGTATACATTCCTAAATTATAGTATAATATTAAAATCGAAAAATTCTTATTAATTCTATGAAAATAAATTTTTTTTGATAGTGTTGATACTTTTTGATTATAATGCTAGGATATTATGTAGGATTATAATACATTATTTATTATCAGCTGTATGGCGTATGTATGTACACGTATATGCATATAAATATATATGATAAATACTAAGTTATTGGTTGATATTGTGATCAAAAATTGATATTATAATTGTGTCCTAGTGACATTTTCCACGCACTGTACATATTTAATCTAAAAAAACACGCATGTACTTATAATAAACGATGATAATTTGATAATTTAATGAAATAGTAAAATTAATTTTTATATATCAATAAAATAATAACTTTGTATTATAAAATTAGACATATTTTATATTAACTTCATCTAGGTAGACATTACATTTACCATCAGGATTCGGTTACTACGATTTGTTCATGTAAAATTGTATAGTTTTACCATCGATTCCTAAATTATATCTAACAAGGGGATCACCTGAGGTAGTTCCCCACGCCCTCCCTCCCCCCCCCTCCGATTACAATGAAATTTTGTCAGATTGTAGTACTCATCAATGTATAAACCTTTAAAAGCACAACATTTTCTGAAAATCTATAACGTTTGAACCCGAAGTGCCACAATAATTTTTTAGTTGAAAATAATAGCTATATAAAATGTCCTTCAGTTCACAAAACAATTTTTTTTTTAAAAATTAATTGGAGTTGGTGTGTATCAAAAGTTATGCATTTTGACATAGTGAAGCATCCCACCAACTACAGTTCGTAAATACTGTGATCACCCAACAGAAAATGAAAATGAAAAACGTTCCCTTTGCAACAATTTTGCTTCAGAAATGTTATTAACATTTTTTTTTACTACCCTTTTTATGTATAAAAATTTTTCCAAATATTTGGAAATACTTTATTGTTCAGAAATTTATTAAAAAGAGTTTATAGTGGTAAAGCCAGATTATAAACACAACATTATTTGAAAACAGTTAATGGAATATTATCATCATGACCACTTGTGTAATCATGATTTGCATTTAACAATGTTGTTTTGGGAATCATCACTACTAATAGAAAAGTTAATATTATTAAAAAATTAAAAAGATTAAGTATTGTCAAAGGAAAAATTACTAGTTTCTACAAGTAAAAAGGATAAACTAAAATAAACAGCAAATAAATTGCTAATAGAGCAATCATCAGTACCAATTTACCGTTATATAACATATACGAAGTATGGCCTCAAATTTTTCTTCTATTATTAATAAAACTCCAAAAACTCCTAGGATCATAGGTTAAATTAGATTCGATATTTGCAAGGTATCATTGATAAGAACGCGCCAAATGATTTTTAAACCTTGGATTTAATGGATTGTATGTTAATAAATCCGCCACAGAATTTGATTTACATTATTGCTCTATTGTGTTAGTTATGAAGGTTTCTTAATTCATTATCATACCAAAGATGGCCAATAATTTTTGTATGTAAATTTTTATGTGGCTCAAAATTATCAAAGTACAATAAATTAATAATTTTATAATAAAAGAATAGTTGCCGCACATATGAAGATTATCACAATTAAGTACACCTGAATCACTAAAATTGTCATTTTTGAAATCATAGTATAGTATTTCATTTTCAACTTCATTCAATTATTTGATTGATAACATCAGTTTAGGATGATGTCTATCCTCTTTAACTACATAATTAATACAGTGAGCAATGCTGTAGCCCAAAGAAGTGAATGCAAAAATTAATTCTAAAACCATGATTATTATGATTTTTAATTGTATTTATCTGATCCAACTCAAGTGCAGTATGCCATCAATGATAAAAATTCTTTTTCATAATTGACATGTTATGAGGCACCAAATAATCACTATCATCAGAAACTAACAAATCAATATATGTGGCAAATTAAAGTCACCAAATAATAAAATATCATCATTACCAACACATAACTCCGACAAGTATGTGACGCACTTTCATAATTAAATACACATATTGTTATCACTAGGTGGGTACATACATAACAATAAAACGCATATAAAACACTCACTTTCAATTTTAGAATAACGCAGCCATATTCAAATGCTACAAATATATCCGGTATGCCAACATCATGCAGCATTTATTGTTCGATTATGAGAATTTTAAGTATGATTTAACATCTTTACGATCATCTTGGAAATGCTTAAACCACTCAAGGATCTACGCACTTGATAAACGTTCATTTCCTTCAGAGTTCACGTCATATAACTATTGGTCGTAAAACTTTGGCGTATGCAAATTTCTTCTATATAGTCATCAATCTCGTTATTTTATATAGCCACGCCTCGTATGTAATTCTTCTAACCGAATATTATCTCTTCGATTTATGATGTTTTCGTTTTATATATACAATATATGTACTAGTGTATGGGGATGGGACGTTGATGAAATTTGGCAAACTTAAATTTATATAATGTTACCTTACAATTTCACATTATATACCTGCGTATATATACGTAACGTAGGTTTACGCCATACGGTACAGTGTACAGTACATACGTATAATAAATAATGTATGTTTATTAAATTATAACGTGACCTATGTGCTATACGTACTACCAACCCATTTACTATTTGTACACGTATTATTGTAACTAATATACAGTAGGTGCTCATATTATTAGGGACAAAGTACTAATATTTTTGTGTATTCTAGTTTAACTGATTTTTTCAAGCAAAATAATAGGTTGTAGGTCTCATAGCTATTTTTTATTTTTTTAAGAGTGTATTATAGAGATCATAAAAACAATAAATTATTTAAGTAAAACTATTTATTTTTTTCATAAAAAATAATAAATACATTAATAAAAATCGTTTGGTGGTCATCATTTTCTTAGAGAGTTCCAAACAGTAATGTTATTTTCAGCCAGGAATACTGTACCTAATAATTCGAGCACATACTATATATATCGCACATACAATACATAACATATCCCCAACATACATAAATATATAATATAAAATAATGTTGAGAGGAAGAAAAACATTAAAGGTAAAATAATATTGTTTAGAAATAAAAACACGCAACAATGTTTGGTGCCAATTTATGAATTAAAGAAAAAATATAACAAGTGGTGCCAAGGGATTTAATTACATTTTTTATAGGATTTGTTATTTATTTCAATTTTTAATTATTCCGTCCAATTGTTATAATATAAACACTTCTTATATATAGGCAGACAGACTATTTACTTCTTAAAAGTGTAATTCTTTTAAACATTTTTATTTATTATAGGTAATATGAAATTCCCATTCAGAGTTTTATTCTATTATTTTATTCTCCTCCTGTTAAGACCAAGGCAGTCTTGTGGAAAAAGTATTTCGATTACAATATAACGATATTTTTCTAATATACTTACTTACTTACTTACTCCATGGCGTTACAACCCAGGTGCGGTTTTAGCCTTCTCCAACACGCTTTACCAACCTGACCTATCCGCAGTCAATGTCTTCCAATCCCGAATTCTAAGGATCTTTATATCACAGTTTACTGCATCTAGCCATCTCGCCTTAGGTCTTCCGGCTCTCCTTCTACCTTCTGGTTTACTATTTAACAGTTTTTTCGGCACACGCTCCTCCTCCATGCGTACTACGTGTCCAAGCCATCTCAATCTATTGAATTTGATTGTTTTGACAATATTTGGTTGACCGTACAACTTGTCAAATTCAAAATTTTATCTTCGCCTCCAACCATTCTGTTCTTTGACGGGACCAAATATGCCACGGAGTACCTTTCGTTCGAAATATACACATTTTGAAAGTAAATAGACTAGAATACTACTAGATTATGAAAAAAAAAGTTTGGGTGATCACCTATAGTAAATTTTTCCGGAGCGAACGACTTAAATTTATAAAGATTTTTTTTGATTACGGATCATATGTTTAAAAGATTATAAAATTTTCTGTATTCAATAAATTTCCAATACTTTTACTATAAAATCCAACATATAAATGTTCCCCCATTTTTGTTGTAAAATAAAAAAAATTCATAACTCATGATATTCTTTAAATTTTGAATTTATACCTTTTGGATCAAATCACATATTAGATGGCAAATTTTCAGAATTTGTTAATATCGGTGCCCTCTCATACCAAATGATTCTATTCAATATTTGGTAATTAAAAAGTTGAATGCTAGTTTAGGATAAAATTTTCAGATAACTTCCTGATAAGATCCTTCCTTACACATGACATTGAACTTCTTACATATAAATCTATTTAGTATGTACAGACATTGCTATTATCTGGAATAACGTCCAACTTGAAATTTTCAAAAATATGCGTATTTTTGTCTGATTCTATAAAATAAACAAACAATTGGTAGCTCATGTAAATCTTATGAATTGAACCCGGCTGAGTATTTTAAAGTATCTAACAAGATCGTTGAAAATTGGTTAAAAATTAATAAATAGATTATAATTTATACAAAATATTTTTTTATAAGAAACTTTTTAAAATTGTTCTCCGGACAGCTTAAATTTAAAAAACAAAGAATTTCTGTCAAACCAACACCCGTAGAGTTCATACGGATATTCGTGAAATGGCAAAGCTCTACTACATTTTATATGACACTTTTTCTATACAATTAATCCTTTATAAATATTATTTTTGGTCTATTTTTAAAATCATTCGTTATATTTGTGTATTATAAATATTCATTAATTACTATATTTGTAAATAATATAAAGAATGGGTGTCTTTTTAATAGCCATACACAACTTTGAAGTTATAAAAATAATACACATGTAACATATAACATTTAACACATTGTTGAATTGCACGGCTACCTGTTACGTAAAGCACCTTCGATTATTCCAATTATTGATTTTCCTACAATTCATATGCGTTATTTCATTAATGATACAGCCAATACCTCAAATGTTGTTGGTTTATCGGTATAGATCAATAAAATAATTTTAAAGTGTCAAATGGCAAAATCTTGAAAGTCAATCCACAGATTAATTTCTCGAAATTATTTTTTCAATAAAAATATTGTTACCGTTTGTAGTAAAGATGTGGTCAATTTTAGAAACATTTTGCTCTGTAACCATCATTATTTACCGTTATGTCAGTATGATTTCGAAAATAATACGAAGTGATGATGTCTCTGTGATGCCAATAAACCGAAATTTAGTCAATTTTTTGAGGATGTATTGCCAGTGACTTTGTACAATATTCACAAATTTGTTTGTTGATGTAGCCATTTAACCATAGAATTGAACCTCCATCATTAAATTTAAATTGAGCTCTATGGAATGAACTGAACACTGATTTTTAAAATAAAATTCCACAATGTGTCAGCGCTTTGTTGATATGTTAAACGTTCCGTGATTATTTGTCAAAATGTATATATGAAAAAGTAATGTAATATGAAATAACAAAATAATTAAGTACATGATTTGAGAAAACAACAATATCAATATCAATCACTATGTTGAAAAGTGTGTATCACTCTTAAAAAAACATCCTGCATATAAGGAAATGGCCTTTGTTCTTTATTATTCTAATATATAATTTTACTAAATAAATTTATTTAACTGTACTTACACATAAAATTTATTTATAAAATTATTATTATTTAAATAATATGTGTATAGAGATGATTGAATACCCATTTCTATGTGATGTGATTACAAATCATTGTATACGCGTACTTGTACGAACTATATACAATATATACGTGGTGGGTTTGATAGGAAAAGTAAAAATCTGTTTTCAACCAAAGCGATATTATTTTTTACATTGGATATTCTTTAAATGTTTGCCATTTTACATAATTACAGATAGACATGACATAACATGATATGTCATTTAATTTTGTTTGACATAATCATTGGAAGCAAACAAGATTTGTTTTACAATTTGTTAAATTGAAAAAAAAAAAAAAATTCAAGTGTTGATTAAATATTTTTGAAAAAAAAAAACCATCACAGAAACAACAGTAGACTTTTATAAATGATGTGTGTACTCCTTTGCTTCAATTAAAATGATTCTTGGGGTGGTTAAATGATTTTTGTTGTAGTCATACAAGCACTAAAACAATACCACCATCGCAGATCGTCCAAAATAGGTAACTACGGAAGAAATTACAATCAGTCGCAAAAATGCATTCGTGTGGCATTACATCTAAGCGTTGCTTGATACTTTTTATACATATAATCAGAAAGAATGTTTACGTTTATTAATCACATGGATTCATCACTCCACACACCAGAAAAAAATGAACAGTCGATGCACAGAGCATAGAATCTGTTGGAATCGTACCAAAGAAATAAGGCAATAACAATTTCATCGCCTAATAAGGTTATAGCAACTATTTTTTGGGGTAAACATGGTGTAATATTTATCAACTATTTAGAAAGAACAATAACCGTTGCATATTATTCTTACTTTTAAACGAATAATTTAAGAAAACTCGATCACATTTAACAAAGAAAAAACTGTTTTTTTCATCACAATAATGCACCATTTCACAAATCAGCAATTGCCATTGTCAAATTACATAAATGACGTTATGAATTTCTTCCTCATCCATGATAAAATATTTGACTATATATATATAGAATTGGATCATATATGCGCAACGAACGCATATATTTTGAGAACCTGTACAAAACCTATTATTCCGAAGCGATACATAAAAAGTTTGTTTTATTTTTACTGTTCTTATCATGACGCCCATCTAAATATACATATTACATTCTAATAATATAATTGTATTTATTATTATATTTATAACTACAATATAATATTATTATTCATAAATTTTTATTTGCATGTTTCTATTATTATCACATACACGAGTATTTATTCATGTACAATGTACGTACATATAACTTTTCTTTTAAATTATTATAATTATATATTACATGAGTTGAGTATATTATAGAAATATAGATAGATATTATATTATAATATTGTTTTGTATATCGAATAAGGTGTATATATTATTATAGTCGTTCACATGGACATCTATATATTCATTCACATTACAATGACATTTTTGTATTTTTATTTATATTGGATTGCGTTTGTATTATTTTTACAATATCTAAATTACATATGTGTAAACAGCGAAACCTCTATTATATTACATATGTAATCTCCGGTATGATAGAGGTTCTTACAAAGTTTAATATATAGTTAATTATTAAATCATGAATGAAACATTTATGCCCACAATTGAAGAGAATTGTCGTGCGTGTTATATATACGATATTGTTGGAAGATTAAGATTATCAGTAAGTTTTAAAGAACATTTTTAGTACCTTCTAAGGATAATTCTCGAAATACTATGTGTTGTCTCGAATGAAAGAAACAAACAGAAAATTAAATAAAACTAAAAATTAAAAAATGAAGATAAATAAAAATAAGCATTTCATATCTCTTATAAAGTAATAATTAAATAGAATTGAATTGAATTGAAGGATAAAGGTTATTGCCAGAACTGCCTAAAGTCAATTCTCGAAAATAAGCATTTTGTATTTCTCATGAAAGGGAATTAAATGCAGGTAATTTAACTGTTTATTCATCGATAAATTACATTACATTGCAAGTATAATTATTGAAAATATACATGTCGTTTGCGTATCTCTTATTATAAAAATGAATTGAATACGAAATTGAATGTAACCGACAATTGTAAGATCAAAGACATTTGCAGGTTCTAAGAATAATACTCAATAATAATAGTACGATATATTATAATCTACTCGTCATGATTTGTATAAATTATGCACAAGAGTCTTTCTTCATAATTACGTAATTGGATGGCATATGAAATTGTTAATATAAAAGTTCCATGATTCTCATTGATACTTCCGCAGAAGACTAATTAAATTTTCATTAAACATCTCAGGTCAAAAATGAAAGAATATACGATTAATTATGATCGAACAATTCAATTCGAGTACTATGTGGGAGCAGAAGAAAGGAAAATCTAATCCAATAGATTTTATTAAATGTTACTGTAAATGCAAACTATACAAAAATACAAAGAAATAGAAAAAATTGTTCTAGATCAATTCTATCGGAAATATTTGGGTCCTAGTGGTACTGTCATCTATTTCTAAACATCTTTAAAACACAATAAATGGTATACTCGAAATAAATAAATGGTTATCAATAAACACAACAGTATGATCGGATAAATGATACCGGGTGGAGTAAAGGTAGTGCCTTCGCTACTAAAAATAGTGAAAATAGGAAAATTTGGGAAAACTGGTTCTTAAATATTATCGAAAGTTTAAGTTCAAATTTTCAAATCGATAAAATTTTAAAACTATTCGACTTATTGAAATAATAATTATTTTATGAATGGGTACCTCTCATTGTATAAGAGTCTTTTATTGTCGAAAGAATGTAGGAATGTTTGTCATCTTAAAATGCATAATTTTTATTCTACAACAATTCTAAGAGTTTTTCGTATCATAGAGATTAAGTTTGATAGAGGTTTCATATGATAGAGACTTACGTATGATAGAGGTTTCGCTGTATATATTAGGTATATACATTACATATAATGTATAAAATCATCATTATCAATTTATCTGGTGTTTTATAAGATATGTATAATTACTTTTACACACAAACCACATGCCATATAATACTATTTAAATCAAAGACTATTAAAATGTTTAGGTATAGTCAATCTATATGTATATGTCGGTATAAAAATGTCGTAAGTTCCATTGCACTTGCACCATACAGAGTTTGCTAATTATTATTCAGTATAATACAATTTATTTAAAAAGAAATACTATTAATCATTTAAAATACAATAGGAAAATTCATTATGAAAGAAATACAATTTGTATTTAGAGAGAGGTCAAATATATATTAAAATAAACTTATAGTTATAATACTATGTGCGGCGTAAAAGTTAGTATTTGTTACAAGTGGTGGGTATATGGACTGTGTAGGTTCAATTTTTTGCTGGTAAAAGTTCCAGGATTACGCTCCTTTCTAGTGTGTAAATACTTACTGGGACACCCTGTATATATCACAGCTCAAAACACTGAATTTGTATATTATGCAAAATTATATAAAAAAGAATAACTATATCAAATTAACATTTTGTGGACACCACAGTCGTTTGCAATATGTATTGGATATCCCATGGGTTCAGCCAGACCATTGCATAATTTCATATGTTTTTAATTGTTTGTTTCTATTTGTGCATATGTGTGGCTTTGGATGTATTTTCCAGTCAATTTCAGTGACTTGTAGTAAATTTTAGTTAATTTATGTACTCAAAACACTTTGTTTTTTGCTCTATTTATCTGTCAACTTAAAGGTATCATTTCTCAACTGATCTTACTCAAATTTGGTACATGAGCTTATAATGTAAGTATATAAATGATTTTCATGATGATCTTAGCAAATTTATACTCATTGGCAGCTAATGTTACCAGCATAGTTTTCAACAACCTGGAAACTTTGAACTAATATTTTTCAGATTTTGATAAAATTGTATAAGAATTAAACTAGGATTCGAGTAGCATAGGCATTTTAAGAATTAAGGACATTTTTTAAATAATCTTATAATACAAGCAGAATTGGGTTAAATCAATTAATACAACATTTATTACAATTGACACTGCAGTAGCATTGAAAGAACTATTTACAAAATTCGGTTTAATCCATATTAAATTGAGAAAAGCTATCAAATTAATTCTTTTTAATTGGCTAAAAAATTAATAAAAAACTAACAAATCATCATCAATTTGATTTGATTTTTTTTTTGATTTTTGGGGCTCAGATGCTTATATACCAATTGATACAGAAACTATCATTTTAGGGATCACGTACTCGAATAGGGTGGGCAGAAATTTTGCTCAGAATTAACCTTGGACGAATTCGTAAAAAAGTTATAGTCATTTTGCAGTATTTGTTCTCATTTTTTTTTTCGTTTTTGACTCATTTCAGTCAAGACTATTTACTTCAATTATAATTCAATTACTTGTTTAATTCTCGTTCACACGCGAGATATTGTATGCATAATTTAACAAAATTATCCATGTAAGGTCCTTGACATGTCCTGCAGCAGTAAAACACCAAATCTACTTGAATCCTTGTTTATTTAACTTGAATATGAGATGTCGTATACATAATTTTATATAATCTATCTTTGTAAGATCTTTGGAATGTCCTTAATCCTAGAATCAGAAATTCTACTCGAAAAAAAACCAATAATATTTGAGTTAAATTGGTTTTAAAACGAGAATTCTAAATTTCTATAGTTATGTGATCGGGTAAGTGTCACAAAATCCGGTGTCACTATTTTTTCCAAAATCGATGCTAAGTGGGTGACACTTATTGCATCATTACTTACTTCATTACTATATAACTTATTGGGTATACCTCTAATACCATACCATCCACTTTTAATAAAATTCAATCTTCAATCACATATCATGAAGAATGACAAATATCGACTTATACAAGTTATTTTACCAGGAAGGGTTAAAGGTCGCCAACGTATATTTTTGTTGGTAAATCTGAGAGAATGGTTTGGAGTCAATTCCACAAAATTGTTTCGAATTGCAGCCAATAACGTAAAAATTGCCATGCTGATAGCCAACGTCCGGAACGGATAGGGCAATTAAAGATGAAGAAGACTTACTTTGGTACAATTACCGTATTATTTATATTGTTATTATTACAATTAATTTTTATTCTTGATGGATAAAGTAAAAAAATAGCATTAAAGGATATCCATATATAGGATTATAGGTGGTACGTATATCCAACATTACATGATTATATATATTCATTATGAATTTACCTTTAACTAATTTATAATATACATAATTTACAAAGTATTAAAATATTTGTAATATATAAAAAAGGGTGCGTTTTTTTTGGTTAATGGTGTCGTATATTCATAAAATTATTCATATAAATATAATTATATTTAAATTTATACTCGCATTTATACTCATTTGTATTTTATGTGGATTCGACGACGTGCCATACGTACGAATAGTTTATTTTCTAATTTACGGTGTGTTATTTTTGTAATTTTTTAGAAATGATGTTGATTGTTCTTTAATTTTAATATAATTTCCAATGTAGAGATACTAATTGCATTTTGAAAGATATTTTTCATGAATTTATATAAATTTTGTATTTTAAATAAATTAAAATGTATAATTGAACACTTATTAACATTCGTTTTTGGTTTGTTTGTGATAAATTACATATATTGTTTTCATTTATATAACAATTGGTTGTGTCTCTAACATATCTCGAAACAAAACAACATCGTTCTTTTTCAGCTTATTGTGAGATGAACTATATTCGGATTCTTTATTCAGATAAATACCTTGTCTTTTCACCCGCACCCAAAATGTATTACTTCACATTCCAGCAAGTCGATTACAGATTTTATTTGGTCGCCACCAACTGCAATTGACCTATCTGAACGTTGTACATCTTTGAGTGGAATATCAAAAGTATTATGGCTAAACTATATGTAAGAGAATTTTTATTAACACAATTAATTAATTTTAAGTTCAGAAAACATATATATCTTGAGTACAAATTCTTCCTTGACAAAGGTATCGTGATCTTATATGGGAATATTAAAAGCTTGAACAACTGCATTATCATGAACAGATGACTAATGGTTTTATATTCTTCATTTGAAATGTTACTGGTGATCGCTACCATAATCAATTTAAAAAAATTCAAATGAGATTGTTCATGGAAAGATGACTGGGATGACTCAGCAGGCACGGAAAAGTGATTAGTGATGTCATCCATTATACCGTTATGTATATATGTATCATTATAATATTGACTATAGATATGATATGGTCCACAAATGTTATTGTGCTAGTGGTAATACAGTTGCCAGGCTAATGATGTATAAGAAACAAGAAAAAGATAACCGACCGCTCCAAGTATATCTATTAGGACCTTGCATTAATAATGTCGATTTGATAACAGTTGGCGTAACTGGCGTTATGTGCATCGGAACACACCGCGGCCATATTCTTTTTTTTTGTCTGTCATTACTCTATAAATTTCAGTATATGTCATTTCGTTGAAGTGTAAACAACAAAGTTTTTTTTTTGCTTCGAACATGTCGAATTATGTGCCTGAAAAAGTTGTTTTGCGGGGAATTTTAATAACTTTCTTTTAATTTGAAGAAAACCGCTGCTGATAGTTATCGATTGTTGGTAGAAGCTTACGGTGAACATGCTCCAAATCAAAAAACTTGTGAACGGTGGTTTACACGCTTCAACTTCACAATCAAAACGCGATATTCATTGCCAGAAGGTAATGCTGTGCATTTGGTGGGATCAGAAAGGTGTGGTGTATAACGAGCTGTTAAAACCAAATGAAACGGTTACAGCTGATCGCTACCGACGACAACTGGGCGAATTGGCAAAAAAATTGAACGAAAAACGACCATTGATAGCTCGAAAACACCACAAAGTTTTATTTCACGATTACAATGCCAGACCACATCGTGCAAACATCGTTAAGGAAAAAATGAAGAGGCTCGGTTGGGATCATCTTGATCACCCCCGTACTCTCCAGACCTTGCTCCTTCTGATTACCATTTGTTCCGATCAATGCAGGTCAGCCTGACAGATGAACGCTTTCGAAATGCTGAAGAAGTGCGAAAATGGGTCGATGAATGGATTGGCACAAAAGATGAAGAGTTCTTCAAACGAGGAATCAACAAACTTCCCAAAAGATGGGAGGAAGTCATAGCTAACGATGGGCAATATATTGGTTGATGTACTCAATCATTTTGTTATACAAATAAATGCCATTTTCAAGCCAAAAAATCGACATTATTAATGCAAGGACCTAATATAAAATTTGTTAGCATCGAAGTCATCACATAAATCTTCCCCTTATAAAAAAAACAGCAGTATCAACACTTATTTATTTATTTATTTATCATAATTGCAATGACAACGATAAGTTTTCGGTTACTGAATTTATTTTATGAGTAATCGTACTATAAATTGTTTTTGATTTTGTGATATGATTTAATTTATTTTATTGAACTTATACTTGACTTTAAATTTTAATCTTTATTTATTTTTTTTTATCTACATATATTTTATTTTCTTTTATTTTATTGCTAATGTCGAGTAACAATAAAATAAAATAAAATATCAATTAAAGTTGAACGGGGAGAGTAAACGATTCAATACCACATATAGCAAACACAAGACAATAAATCCTATCGGTACGATAATCAACATTTCAGTGCCATTGTTTTATCAAAATTTCGCACAGTATCAGCCTAGGCAATAAGACTATCGCACACATCCTCAAATAAAGAAAGTAGGCCAGGTCACGACAATATACATTACGATATGGAAAAAATGGTTCGATGAAACTAATTGCTTCGAAACCAAAATCGTTTTTCCAACACAGAACTCATAAATATCCAGAAAGATGGTCCAAAAGAGTAACAACCGATGGAAAATAGTTTAATTAAAATAACTTTTGTCAGAAATAAACTTTCTTTTGTTTTTTCTCTCAAATCTAAGTTAAACACTCAATATTACCATGTATATACAAAATTTCAAAAACAATTGATAGGAAAGTATTATTTATTAAATTTTGTTTATCAACATTTAAAAAGTAACAAAAAAATTGTTTATCTCAAATGGTTGTTGAAATTAAATACGAACAATATTAGTAATGCGCAAATATAGAAACAAATGTTATTAGGTGGTGTTTAAAAAAAATATAAATTTATCATTTTTGAACATTTGTTTTTTAATATTTAATATTAAGCAATATCCAATTTCACTGTATAAAATGTAAATATAGTTTAAATATATTCTTATTGCCAGATGCTAATAACAATTAAATTAATTGTCATTGCTTTTTATTTAAATTAAATTAATGGTAACAAACAAAACCATTAAAACAACCATAATATTTTATTATATTATGATACACATACATAGGTATATATGTCATGTGTGTGTATTAATTGTGATACATATATGAATGTTATTGATATTTAGCGTTTATATTTCATTTTTAAAATAAATATTTGTTTGATATATGAAAAAAAAATGCGATATGTTTGTAATGTAATAAAAATTTAATAATTTAATTTCATGCAATTAATTTGTGCGTATAAATAATAATATATAAATAGAAGAATAATTTAAAAATTTCTTGCCAAATATTTATTAACATCACTTTAACTCATTATTATTAATTGTTTCAAGTTTGAAGTTGGCACACATTTCTGCTGCAAATCTATAACAATTTTTCTTAATGAATTTAACTGATTGGTGGTGCGGAGATAATTTATAACATAAAAATAAAGATTTGAAAAATTAAAAATATTTGACGACGTCAATTTATTACAAACAAAGTTATATATTTATTTCAAAAACTTTTCCATTTAATCCATACCTCGATATCGATACGTTCCGGGAAAGTGGATTGCAAAACGAAAAGCCACGTATAATGAATCCATTGATACAAACCCACACAAATTCAATAGGATCCATTCCAATTTTATAATAAACCGGGTTTGCTTTGTGTACATTTGCATTGCCATGGAGCAAATTTACCTTGCCGTGTCTTCTGGCCCATTCTGGTGGTTTTTCGATCAATGCATGGTTCATATTGAACATTTGTTGTCGGTGGCGATCAGAATTAATTAATTAATAATATTATATTATATTAAATTAATTAATTTTCTGGTCCCACCAGACACACAGCATTGTCTTCTTGCCGAAGCGATTTGGTTTTGCAGTCGATGTTAATGGTTGTCCTGAATTAACCCATGATTTTTTCCATTTAGGATTCTTAAAATAAATCCATTTTTCATCGCCAGTAACAATTCGATGCAAAACTGATTTTCTTTCGTGTCTGGCAAACAAAATTTCACAAGTGTTCTTTCGGTTTTCCATCTGCCTTACATTCAATTCATGTGGCACCCATTTTCCACACTTTTGGATCTTTCCTATAGCTTTTAAACGGTCAGAAATTGTTTGTTGTGCAACATTTAACATTTTTACCATTTTGCTTTTGATTCATAGTGTCATCTTCATCCAATATTGCTTACAATGCGACTCTGCAGCACTTTTCTTCAAATCAAAACAAAAATTTAATGCTTCCCGCAATTCCTCATGTTCTGCAAACAAAATTAGACATTTTTAACACAATGAAAAAATATGATGTTTGTGCAATTACTTGATGTATACTAAATATGTTTGACAGATGTCAGAGCAATCAAACAAATTAAAAATTTAGGCTCTTTCACAATCCCTATCGAGACATTTGTATCTTGTCGCCTACTTCATACTGGTACACCTGGTATTTAAAATTCGATTCATATATAAATGAGTCGGTAAACATTATTATCAATAGTTTTGTCAGATATTTTTTTTGCCTATAAAATAAAGTCAATACAGTTAATAATTTATTAATGAAGAATAGTCTAATATTAATTGAGCGCATATATGTATATTTCTAGGAATGTCGAATCAAATCACTATTTTTTCCTCCACCGAGTGACCTATACTGGATATGGATGTCGTCGTGATGAAAATCAAACCATCCTTCGAAAACAATGTCTTTCGTCATTTCCAGCAGTGGTTTGAAGATCAACCGGAACATATTCACGTGAATTACAGTAACCATCAACCTGCTGCTTGTCAAAGCCGGACATTGATACGACATGAGCAGCAATCTACTCGTCTACCACGCATAGTCTACATGTATCTTCTTGTAGATCCATCTCAAATGATACCCGAAAAGTAGTAGGGATATGCCGATCTTGGTCCAATGAGGGATCAGGGTCAGGGACAAAGGTCATGTTGTCTAAGGTCACGGGATCAAAGGTCATGGATTAAGGGGGAAAAGGTCAAAATTCACGGGACTAAATTCCAAAGATCATGGGTCAAAGATCACAGGGGCCAAAGTTCACGGGGTCAAAATCCACAGGGGTGAAAATTTACTGGGTCAAATGTTAAAGCCAAAGATCACGGGGTCAATATCACAGCATCAAAGAGGATCGGGTTTTCATGATTTCGCTGATGTAATAAAAAAAAGAAGACTTTTATATCAGTGAGTGAAATAACGTCAATATCACACAGGATCAAAGAGGATCGGGTTTTCATGATTTCGCTGATGTAATAAGAAAATAAAACTTTAACTATAAACATGCTTGAACTCAAAAGTATCATGAAGCATTAGTGCAAAGTTTGTTTTATTCAGGGTAAATATTTTTCTATATCACCATGTACTTTGATGTTTAGTCATAAGGAATATTTTAAAATTCCCTTTGATTCTTGTGTGTCCTTTTTTTATTTTATATATATCATTATTATTATGCGTTTTGTTATCCCGCTTACACAAAAAATGTTTATAATAGTTCAAATTCCGGCCGGCTATTATTGTATTTTATAAATACATAAGAATACAACAATATAAAAAACTAGCAGAATAAAATGGAAAAAAGGATAGTTCGATAACATTAAACAAATTTTATATAATAGAAAAAATATGCGATATAAGAAAAAAGGAATGTGAAAAAATATATACCTTATTGCATCTATAAAAATAATTTTATTATAGATGAAATTCCAACAATATTTATATACATATTACAAAACTATTACTGATAAAAATTTATAAGAAATATAAAGATCCTATTTTTATGCCATAAATTACATAATGAATCATCTATTAATAGTAATTTAAAAATTAATGTAATATACAGAGATCGATTTTGTACAAATAGAAGAAACATTCGAAAATATATTTCAATCTAAGTTTTACATCGATATATAATTGATTTTAAATATTTTGAAATTTAACATCAGCGAAAATTGTTTTACGCGGGTTTTAATAAAAGTGTATTTTGTGATATATTCGTTTTTTATCAGGTGTTATTAACTTTAAAAAGTATATTATAAAGAAATAAAAAGAAAAAATGAATTCGTCAGATGTACTAAGTATTTTAAATAATTGTAACCCGAATGAATTTTTGAAAATAACTGATATGATTATCAATCAAGAATATCAAATATTCAATATGAAAAGAACATCAACCAAATACGTGGACCGAATTTTAGTGGGATTACAACAGAATAAAATTAAATTACCAGAACGATATAATGAACTAACAACTGAGACTATGGAAACAATGGTATAGGATGGAAATTATCATCTTAAATTTACAGGATTGGTGGGCAAATCATATAGATTTGAATTCATATACAAGGAACCTATAGATTTATCCAACATGGAAGATCAGCAATTTTCAATACTATAATATTATGACAACGTATTCCCGAAGTAAAAAAATATATAATAATAATAATAATAATAATAATACCATAGATTATTTATATAAATGTTCATAAATAAAATGTATAATAAGCAATATTTATAATAAATGTATACCTAAATTTTATTTATCATGTATAAGGTTGTCAAATATCTCCCTTCCGCCTTTTTGTCTTTTTAATTTCGCGGCTATGTACAAAGCGCTACAGAGCTCGTATCTGGCAACACTGTACATAATTTGAAAGCTCTTGACATAACAAACAAAACGACGCTATGTATGATTAGTTTGGATATTGCGTTCAACAGTTATAGACGTGTAAACATGGAGTTCACTAACGCCGAAATTCGCGCTATTTTAAAGTTTTCCTTCGTTAAAGGCAAATCCGCTAGAGAAACGTTCCGTGAGATTAATGGTGTTTTGGGGGATGGTACTCTATCACTTCGAACCGCGGAGGAATGGTTTCGACGATTCAGAGCCGGTGAAAACGACACCATGGATAAGCCAGCCGGCGGAAGACCTGTGACGACAAATACCGATCAAATCATGGAATACATCGAGTTAGACCGGCATGTGGCATCTCGTGACATCGCCCAGGAGATGGGAGTTAGTCACCAAACCATTTTAAACCATCTGCAGAAGGCTGGATACAAAAAAAAGCTTGATGTTTGGGTGCCACATGAATTAACAGTGAAAAATCTAATGGACCGAATTTCCATTTGCGAAATGCTGCTGAAACGGAACGAACTCGACCCATTCTTGAAGCGGATGGTGACTGGCGACGAAAAATGGATCACATACGACAATATCAAGCGAAAACGGTCGTGGTCGCAGGCCGGTGAATCGTCCCAAACAGTGGCCAAGCCGGGATTGACGGCCAGGAAGGTTTTGCTGTGTGTTTGGTGGGATTGGAAGGGAATCATCCACTATGAGCTGCTCCCATATGGCCAGACGCTTAATTCTACCATCTACTGCGAACAACTGGACCGCTTGAAGCAGGCGATCGACCAGAAGCGTCCAGAATTGGCCAAAAGGAAGGGTGTAGTGTTCCACCAGGACAACGCCAGACCACACACTTCGTTGATGACTCGTCAGAAGCTACGGGAGCTCGGATGGGAGGTTTTATCGCATCCACCATATAGCCCGGACATAGCGCCAAGTGATTACCACCTGTTCCTGTCCATGGCGAACGCCCTTGGTGGTGTAAAGTTGATCTCAAAAGAGGCTTGTGAAAAGTGGCTGTCCGAGTTCTTCGCAAATAAGGAGGGGGGCTTCTACGAGGGAGGTATTATGAAGTTGCAGTCTAGATGGAAACAGATTATCGAACAAAACGGCGCATATTTGAACTAAATCCGATTACTGTAACACTTTTTATAAAGCATTGAATAAAGAGCAAAAAGGCGGAAGGGAGATAGTTGACAACCTAATATTTTATTTCACATCATATATCAGGCCAATTGAAAAGTCCCCGGTCTAACCATTAGTTTGTGAGATATTGCGTTGTGAGTGCAGCTTCTTTTGTTATTTAAAAAAAGATGGAAAAAAAAGAATTTCGTGTGCTGATAAAATATTGCTTGGCTTGATGAAGAGTTTCCGGGGTCTACACCAGGCAAATCAACCATCATTGATTGGTATGCTAAGTTTAAACGTGGTGAAACGAGCACCGAAGACGGCGAACGCAGTGGACGCCCAAAAGAGGCTGTCACCGACGAAAACATCAAAAAAGTTCACAAAATAATTTTGAATGACCGTAAAGTGAAGTTGATCGAGATAGCAGACATTGTGAAGATATCATCTGAACGTGTATATCATATCATTCACGAATATTTGTACATGAGAAAGCTGGGTGCAAAATGGGTGCCGCGCGAGCTCAAAATCGATCAAAAGCAACAACGTGTTAATGATTCTGAGCAGTGTTTGAAGCCGTTCAAGCGCAATAAACCTGAATTTTTGCGTCGATATGTGACAATGGATGAATCATTTCACTCCGGAGTCCAATCGACAGTCAGCTGAGTGGACTGCACACGATGGACCGAATCCAAAGCGAGGAAAAACACAACAGTCAGCTGGCAAGGTTATGGTATCAGTATTCTGGGATGCGCAAGGTATAATATTCATTGATTACCTCCAAAAGGGCCAGACCATCAACAGCGATTATTATATAGCGTTATTGGAGCGTTTAAAGGATGACATCATTAAAAAACGGCCCCATTTCTTTAAAATAATTTTTATTGAAGTTCAAATACCAAAACAATATCTATATACTTATTGCAAAACTATTGCTAATAAACATTTATAACCAGAAATATAAAGATCCTTTTTTATGTTATATAATAATAATAATGAATCATCTATTGATAGTAAGTTATCGGAAATACAGGGATCGATTTTATTCAAATAGAAGAGACATTGAAAAAAATATTTCACTCCTAGTTTTACAGTGATATAATTAATATTAAAATTCAAGTGGAAATTAGTTTTATAAGAATTTTTTTAGTGGTGTATTTCTGATATATTTGCAATATATTTGTGTTATATAATATTGTGGTATAAATTATAATATCCACGTAAAGTAAAGTAAATTAAATTTTAAATTATGTGAATGCTTTACAGTAATTAATCTTGGCCAGAAGCCACCGATTTAGCTAGTGCTGTAAAAAGATTAAGTTGCGAATTCGATGACATAAGGTGGGATAACTTTCATATGTCGATAATTTAGAAGATTTTTTACCAGATGATAATATATTGTAGTTAAATTAATAGAAAAATACAAGGAGTTAATACATCATACAGATCATCAAAAAATAGAAAAAATAACAACCTTTTTAAAAAATTATGAAAACATCCCAACGAATATAACAACATTTGGCGAACATTATATAAATTGCGTCTGGTCAAACGAAAATGTTAGAGATGATCCTGATACTTGTGATTGTTCGAAAATTGAAATATACAAAAAACAATTAAATTACCTTGTTATGTAACCCGTATGTTAACCCAATTGAGTTTTCATAATTTTTTCAAGCATCTCCGACCTCGAAAGACTAAGTTCAATAAAACTTCGTTGTTATAAAATTTCAGTAAAGCACCTGTACATCTCTTATGGAGTATCTAACGCCCAAATTCAACTTGTACTCTTGTAAAATCCTTGAAATACTCTTGATCCTTGAAACTTAAGTTCTATACAATTTCTGCGCTTGTATGTATATAAGATGTTGCATGCCTATAAAGACAATAATCATAAATTCAAAAATTATTCTTGTATTGATTCTTCAAATACTTAATTACGTGTTTGATTCCCTTTCACACATATAAGGTGTCGCATCGCATGTATTACAAAATCGAAAGCAAATTGATTGATAAATGAAAATTCTGAATTTCCATAACAAGGCCCGATAAATAAGTCACAATACGCCATAAGTAACACTATATTTCTACACTATTGCTCCAAGAGCTGCCATTTAACGGATTTATATTGTGTATATTTTTATGTAAAATTGTCTGAAATAGACATTTTCATTATCACAATTTCTATTGCAATTTGATACCGAACACAAATACAGTGTAATATACCATAAAATATTATTAATAAATTATTGATATTATTTTGCATTTCAATATTTGCATAATACATTTTTTATATATTTCAATTCAACTATTGTATTTACAACAATAACAATAGATAAAATTGAAGAACAAAAAAAGTATATATGTGATTTAGTGTGTGTGTACATTGGTGGTACTTATGATGTAACATATAGACATGAAGTGTGTGTTGTTTATATAGAAAATATGATATATTTATTTGACAACAAAATATTGTATTGTATAAGGGTGTCGGTAAAGTAAATAACGTATGTATAAATTGTAAATATATTTAACTCTCCTTATATAGGACGTCTTTATATACACTGACTACATATATACAATACATAGATAGTTGTATATAATAGATTAAATGATATATTATGTAATTTTTAAATGTCCCTTTTGAGATATGCGGTTTTAGTTTTATGTGCTCATAAATGTACGCCATTCCCTAGAATTATTCTCTCTTGAAAGTTTTGTTTCTTCCGTCGATACACCGATAACATACCTTCATGAAAATTTATATAATTCTCTCTTGAAAGTTCTACAACTATATAAATACCTATTACATCGTATATCAATTAAAATATCATCTTTGTATTGTTTCGCAAAGCACACTATATGTAGAAAAAACTGCAATATTTAGTAATAGGGTGGACGTTTCGTAGCTGGACATGACTACTACACTAAGCAACTGGCCATAAATGAATGTAAATTGGGTGTAAAATACTGCTGAAAGTCGTATGGTAGCAGAAACTTATTATGATCTTTCGTCCGAACATATGCACTTATTATAATTACTGTATCAACCATAATCACTGATAGGCACAGAATAGCAAGTTTATATAATAAACGACGAATTGTTGGAACCATTATAGAAATGTTGATGTTGTCATTCTACTTAATTGATAAGGGTAAGTTAACTTAAGGTTGTTAAAAACTATCAAGATATTGCTTGAAAAAATTTACAATTATATGTGTAAAATCTATTACGGGTATAATAAACCTGCAAAAATAGACTATTCGTTTTGGAATATTACAAGTAAACTAAAATGACGATAACAACATATTTTAATTTTTATAAAATAGAAGAATGATAAGTGTGTTGTTGACAAAGGTATAAGGAATCGGTTTTTGCGCAACATCTGCAGAAAACATTAAGCCTTTTAAAAGTTTAACAAAAACGGGAAATGATAGGTAATACATAAAGAATTAAACCCTAAAAAATCTGGTTGGGGTTAAAATTATTGAAGGAACTGACAGATAAGTGGATTGTAACGATTTATAATAATTTAAAAATATATATAAGTTCGGAACTGGTAAACGGTTTAAACAATTAAAAATAATTATTATAAAAATGAAAAAGAAAAAATTTAATACGAATAAGCTCATCGTGGAAACAATGAGACATTACATATTTGTTCAAAAGAACTATGGCCATTATCCAACACGAATGGAAACTAGCATAATGCTACCGAAACCAGGTAGAGATCATCATTTTGCACTATCATACAGACTACGGGTTTACTACCCTTAATTTCGAAAATCTTTTAAGAATTATTTACTAAACGACTAAAGTAATGTTCATACATACGACACACGAACATTTTCGTACCGACTGGTCCTTATGTATGCCAAAAATCATACACATACGAGTTTTTTATTCGTCCATACTCATAAAAGATGCATTGTTATTAAGGGCACAAAATATTGTAGTTTAGTCGCACAACAATTATTTTAAAATGATTTTTTTCAACTAAAAATTCATTAATTTAGTTGCGTTTTATTTTATATTGATGCTCTTATGTGGTTTAAATAAATTTGTGGTAATTTAATATCGTATTTTTGGTTCATCATAAAATAATTACAAAAAATAATTTACAAAAATCATATGAATAGCATCTATAAGGGATCAACACGCAAAGAAATCCAATCACTACTCTTCAATTCGGTTTTAGAGCACAACATGGTTCATTGGGTATACAATAAAATTGATATTGATTTAGACAATAAAAGATACTGCTGTGCGGGATTTTTTTTTAGAAATTACACGCAGTCGTTCGACAAGTTGTGGCATATGCGGGTTTGCTATACAAGTGTATACAATAACTCCTGGGAGACTATTCTTGAACTCACTCGAAAAAAATCGTATGCAAAAATTACGTCATAACCAATAACTATATAACTATGGTATTCTTGAAATTCGCGTACGAAATAATTCGATTGACTTTCAAGCGAATAAATTCGAGTGGGTATAAACGAGTGAAATATCATATCTCTTGACAAAATTAATAAAATAGGCCATTTATTTTTGTGAAAATTATAGTTTTTTTTTTTTTTTTAAATATAACAATATCGTCGTTTTCGTTTTAAAAATTGTTTAAAATAATTCAATATTTTAGTTATAATTAGTTTATTAATATTCTTATGGCGGAACTAGATGAGTTAGCAGCAATCCTTTCGATTGAAAATATGGTCAATGCAAAAGATCTATATAATGCAAATAACAATAATAATCGAATAGTTCACAAAGCACAAGATACAATTACATTATCCGATAAGAAATTTATTCAAATGTTCAGATTTATGAAAGATATGGTTAATGATATTCTTGAAAAAGTATCTCCTTTTATGATACAACTAAACAGAATCGCTGCTTTCCATGTCAAGATAAAGGTAATTAAATTAAATATCCTATATTTTCCACATCTTTTTTCATTTTAATACTTTTTTTTTGTTATTATTTCAAATTTAAAAAAATGAGCAAAAAATTTTCAACACATTTAATTTGCATATATTTTGGCATTTGTTAGCGCTGATTAAAAGTATACCGATTGAGTGTAAATCATGCAGAGTGAGTTCAAGAATACAATACTTTAATAGCATGCGAAAAAAGTCAGACGACAAATTTCATATACGAATTTTTTCGAGTGGGTTCAAGAATAGCCTCCATGTACCAAAATTATCAATTAATAAAATCCTATATAGAAAACAAAAAATTTATAGTGAAACACCGCGATGAATATTCAGTCACGTTAGAAATACAACGTGGTGTACCCCAATTAAGTATTATAGATTCTATACTTTACCTTCTACAATACATACAAAATGTAATGCAAATATTGAGATCCTCGAAATAATTCAGGCTAATTCATTCACGGCAATAGTAAACGCATCTCGGCAAATACAAAACACCTCGAAATTATTTGTGATTTATAAATGTTCTAAAGTTAAAAAAGAAGTGGAATTAGCTAGCAAAAGCTTGCATATCTGACTATCCAATCATTCTTATTAATAGAACAGCAGTAATCCAATAAGTAGATTAAAACGGTCCAAAACGTCTGAATTACCTACTAGATTTTAAGTATTTATTTTAAGTATATTAGTTTCTATCTTGCCGAACTTTGAATTATATATATTTTACTATTATAAAGAGATTAAAATTACTGGTTCTTCTCCTCGCACATACCATTTTGTCAATTCATATACAATTTACCAATATATGGAACGTTTAATCAAAATTGGATAAGAATTTGCCAAATTTATAATGTTCTAGAATTTGGTCCATAAAACTTTCCCGAATACTAATGCTTTTGAAATTCGGTAGTTTTTATTCATATGTATAATATGTAAAAATTTCAAAGTTACAAGCACCTGTTCTAGGAAAACTGTTTAAGAATGAATTTTCAGAAAATACGAAATATCTTTATAATTATTATATGTAATGCCGCTCCCATTTTGGAATTTGTGCTATACATGAAAAAATTATGACACTATATATTGAATTTGACCTATTTTACTACATATTGAAGTTATCTGTTTAAATTTTTGCTCCATGAAATTGTATAAGTGTAACGCTGAAACCAAAACTGAATATTGTGTAGAAAAATTGTAGAATTATTGTATTATATTATCTATGTTCTAAATTGCATAAATCATAAGTTAGAAGGAATTCTTTTATATTAACCCAATAATTTTCGAAAAATATCATCGGTAATACTTATTATAGTTTTACTAAATTATTGTGTAACTCTTATGAACGTTAAATTTTACTGAAATAATCATTTAATTAAAGTTGTGTTTGTATTATTATATAATTAAATAGCATATCAATAAAATTTAATCATTATAATAATATTATGGCGATCTATTGATTATACACCTCTGTAATTTAACCACTTACTTAAATATATATTGTATGAAGAACATTGCATGACCCTAAAATAATATATATAAAAAAACTGACCATCCGTTATAAAACTTTATATGCGTCTATTTTATTTATTTATTTATTTATTTATTTATTTATTTATTTATTTATTTATTTTATACACAATTTCCCTATATTCAAGTTTAGGCTTTCTTATATAATATGTCTAGTGTCTGTGTATCTATAATTCTATCTATACTAATGAAAATAATTATTTTTGTCTGTTTTATGTTTCGTTGCATGTATTGAAAATGTTGTTGATTATTAGTTACTAATATTATATGTTGTTCAGTTTGTCTACATAAGTTTATTTATATAATTAATTTTTAATTTTATACATGGTGTCATTTAATTATATATGTTTATGCTCATTATAATAATAATATAATCTTTGTTATTATTTATTGACATTGAATTACCATACATTTATAATTACAAAATAAAAGAAAATAATCATAGTGGAACTCTATTCGTATAATGTTGTAATGTTGGTTTTTATGATTTTTAACACGTATTTTGATGTGTCCAAAATAGTTTATATTTTTTAAATATTGGTAAATGTAAATTCATTAATTTCATACGTAAACATACCATATTCTTATGCCATTTCTATGGTATGGTTTTTGAATAATGGTGACAAAACATATCTTTTGGTTTTTTGGTTTGCATTTGCGGATCATAAGTTGAATTTTTAAATATCGCATATTTTTATGAAACTGATAAGACGGTTATATTGTATACTTTAGTTAAGCCAGCGTTTAAGGAAATCTATCTTCGAAAGATAGGATCATATACTGCCTCGTTACGAATATATAGAATAAAACTTTTGAATATGTTCACTCTGGAAACCATATAGGGACTATATGAAAATATCTTTTATTTGCAACCTAAATGGTTTGTATAATAATATTTTAAGAAAACTGCTTTCACCAAATTTTAAAAAATCTTTTTACGAAATGCTTAATTTCAAAATTCCAAAAAAACCGGATAAATAGTTCTCGAAGAATCACATTGGTAATATATTATTTCCATACCTTGTAGAATAAGCCAGAAGGTATGGCGATATTATCTCTTACTGCCGCCATATTGTAAACTACAAAATGATTAAAATTCCCAATTTCGGAAAAAACCGGATAAAAAGATCTAGTGTACTATTGGGAATATTTAGGTACCATGAGAGCACCCAGAACGAGTGGGTGTAGTATCATCTACTTCTCCCCTAATTTATAACTAATTACTAAATAATTAATTTCCCAATTTCAAAAAAATCGGATGAAGTGTTCTAGAAATCTAGAGGAATCCTATTGCGACAGACACCATACTTCCTACACTGAAAATAAATGTGTACATAATTTGAATGAATAGCGTTCATAACCCCATTATTCATTGTTTCAATGCATAATTCATTAATATTTTTAATTTTTAAAAATTATCTTATATTGATTGAATGAATTCGCGATCATTAATTAATTTATGTTCAGAATAATAAGTAAATAAACAGCACACGTTGAAAAAATGAATAATATTCATCAAAACAATTATACAATTCTTTAAACAAACGAAGTGATAAATTGAAAAACATTCATTTTAGATATTATGTGTTAATGAATTATTCGTTGATTTAATAAATGTTATTTCATTTTAACAATGAACCATGTGTTGGAGCAAAATTAATTAATATTTCATTGTTTTGACGTTACTTTTTAATTTACTCCATGTACTTGATTTTTTAATACTTGTATGCAAATTTTAAAAAAAAAAATCGACAAAATGTTTTTTAGTAATTCTATTGGGAGTATTCAGATCTTAAAACTAATACTTCTCCAGTCAATCATATATACATTTTTGTATATGGGGTACTTCTCACAGGAGAGGTTCGAAGGAATGAGAATGAAAGATAATTTAACTAGTTTTCGAGTAGAATTATTGTAAATTTTCAATATTCTTACTCTTAATTGAGAAAAAACAATCAGTAGCGCAGTGGTATAGTGCCGAAATATATATTTATTTATTTAATACTGAAATTTTTCTGCTGGGTGAACATTTGTTTGATTATGGAATAAAAAGAAAAACGGATAGAAAAATAATAGAATTTTGAAAACATCTATCTTTCGTTAATTGCAGTACAATTAGTAAGTTGTTATTGTATATATTTCCATGCGAAGTAATTTATCAACTTGGCTGTAATGAAAGGTTTATTAGATGACATAAAGCTCCACTTGCAATATATGACTTAATGAAAAAAACAAAAAAATATTGAAAAATATAAGCAGCTTTATCGTAAATTTCAATTTAAGCGATTAAGTTATATAATAAAATATAAGATTCATATATTCACATGTTTTTTGTATTACAAAGTCATTTAAAATATAAATATAATAAAATAAATAAATAAATAAATTGCATTTTTCTGGTTTTGTGAGTTGACAATTATTTTATAAGCTGGTGGTTGACACATTAACCAAAATACATTGATTTAGCACCCAAAACTTATACAACCGATCAGACACTAACATTCGAATCATTATTAAATCACTGTTACAAATAACAATAATAATAATAACTCGTGTTTCTATATTCATTTTACCGATCGCAATATTAAAAATTCTTTGACACACTGTACACGCAATATTAAATATAAATAAAATTAAATTTAATAAAGATGTTGTGTATACTTTTGTTGTTGAGAATATCACAGCTGATATATTATTATAATAATAAAATAACAAATTATATATATATAAAAAGTATCTAAATGATTTTGAATTTATTCAACAATTTCCATTCCAATATTCAGAACATTTCGTTATTTACAATATAAATATTTAGTAACAAAATTTCGGTTATATTATTTATGTACTCATAAATATATTATTGTAATATGTATTTAAAATAATAAGGACTTTCTTATAATTTTAAATAGAAAAAAACAATTTTGAAATTGGATCCTTGAGTATTAATTTATTAGTATATGTATTTTGTATTCATTTTTATTATTTAAAAAAAATAATACGTACATATGTAAATTCTATAATTGTATACAAGTTAAAGTTGTTATTTTGCTGTTGGTTTTTTTTTTATTATAACATATACTTAACTTAACCCTCTAATGCGTCTCTGATTTTTTTAAATGTAATGAAAAATGTTCGATAGGTTAGGGGTTCGATAGGTATGGTGCGTTAATTTGTTTGTTGAACGACAGCCACATATTTTGTTGCGATAGACGATAGAAAATTCAACTAGATTGAGGAAGCACTCCATATAACGTAATTTGTGTGATTTCATCAGGACAATTGCTGATGAGGTGAATTATGGTCATATTTTATTGTATTTACTTTATATAAAATGATATCGCGGATTTTGTTGATCGCTTCTTTAAACGTTAACGGAATTAAGTTAACCACTTATATCTCTGGCTATCAAGCTATCAATCTTCTGATGGCTATCAAGCTCTGTTTTATGGTTCCGTGATAGATAGTTATTTTTATGTCAACTACGAGCATTTATTTTTTTTTTTTGGAAAATCGACTTAAGATTCATGTTTTAAGTCTAAAAATTATTCTAAAACCAATATTTTTTTTAAAAAAAAAAGAAAATTTAAGCATTAGAGGGTTAGTTACTTTATTTTCTTCATATGTAAATAAAATCATTATGTCGTCGCCAGTAATCTCATAACAAAATATTTTACTATATCTATACGTACGCATATTTATATATTTATGGATTATAATGATACCGCATATTATGCATATATCCATTTAAGTTAAATATATATGTTTAATGGTTAAGGATCTAATTCACACAACAGACATATGTTATGTTCCTTATATTTATTATCCATATATTTTACAGATAATATTCAGATTTGTTAATGAATCTGAATGTTATATATGACACGCATATTACATTTTCAGATTATATTATATGCTAAACTGAGAATTTTTTTTATGATATATTCGTTATTTTGTGGATGAAACTTAGTTGAAGTCAGGTTTTCTTTGTAAATCTTTATTATTAAATCTGCGGTATGTTTATTCTTTTATTATTTTTATTGTTGTTTTATTAGAAAATTAATAATTATACATTTATTGGCACAATTGTCAATTTCGAGAAAATAGATAAACATATACGTTTTTGAGTTGGAATAGCAATTAATATCAATCAAAGAAATCAGATCAATCAGAGCGTTATATATAGAAACACTTACAAATCGGTCACATCAATCTGAATAAAGTGAGTTATTTAAAGATTAATCTGCATTTAGATAAGACTGATTGATAAGGAATTCGAAAATTCGAACGTGGATTATTTAGAAATATATATATTAATTTCTAAATATAAGAATCAATTAAATATTGGGAAATGAATTATAATTAATTTAGTAAGTCAATTTCCCATATTATAGTCTTAACCACGCGCAGAAAGAGCCTTAACTTTTAATTAAAAAATTACGATTTTAAAATGAAATCTAATAGTAAAATCAATTCGTGTCCTATAAATTTGCAAGTATTTTTTAAACATAACGTTCTTAAAATAAAATGGTCAATTCTTTTATTCAAATATTATGAACATTAAATCGAATTGCGAATTTAATTGTTTTAAAATATATTTTGGTCACTTCATTTAAAATTAATGTGATAACAAAACACGTATCGTTTTGAATATACTTTTTCTGTTTTAAATCAATTTTAATCAATCAATCAATTTTAATCTTTGTGCCATGCACCAACGTAACCGTAACAAAATGATTGTAAGTATCGTTGTTTTTCTCACTAAATATATATGTATTGGTTACGCATACACATTGCAAATATATAGTTGTACCACTTATTGTTCACATCATTTATGTAAATAAAATAAGAAATAGTGACTATTATTTTAATTTAATTATTTAATTTTTATTATATTTATTTTATAAATCGGAAAAGAAAAATAATTTATTCATTTTATTTATCTGTATTTAAAGTGAAAATAAATAGACAAACAAACTGTTTACAAAAAGTTAATTTTGCAAAATAATCTTAAAACTTTTTAAAAAAATATTCAAAAATAAATATTTTCATGTGATTTAGTAAAATTCTTTTAATCAATTTTATGTGTTTTCTTACACTGCATAATGTTGCCAAAATTTATTTAATTCTTTCGTATAGGGTTTAGATAAATAAACAATAAACAACTAAAAAATCTATATATACTAAAACTCCTACAAAACAATAATTTTTCTGATATATTTCAGTTTGGCATTTAACTGCAGAGAAGACGTGAATTGTTTCTAGTTTTTATTTTGAAAAGTAACCTACTGCGAAAACTAACAGATGATTTTTCTTTAGCTGGTATTTATAAGTTTTATGACAAGTTGATTTGGGTGTTCCTGACAGTCAATTTTGAAGTCAACTTGCCCCTAACTGGGCAAATGTTAAGAGATCTTTTCTTATAATATTGTTGTGCCACATATCGTGGTGCATTAACATTAGTTCGGAACACCTTTGATTGTAATCTCTCAAATATCTATCTTTACTTCTATTGTAGTTCACCATCGATCTGAATTGAACCATATATGTTCATACTGGCCTTATTTATGATTGCCTGGCCTTATATCAATAAATATAATCTATTCTATATGTTGATCTATATGGCTAGAAGCGGTTCACACTTCCGGCTGCCATAGATATTTTTCATAGTTGTTTGCAAAATTTTCATCAAAATATCAATAGCCGCACAGCACTATCAGAATCAATTTTTTTAATCTATTTCGTTTAGACAACTATATAATAAATGATAGCAAAAAATATTTTTAATTTTTATATTCCTAAAAAATCTATGACGAACCGTTTAAAATTTTGCCATATATACTTTTTCAGTATTGCTACTGAAAACTACTAGACTTTTTTGTTTGTGTTTACACTGTAAGAAATATAAATTAATATGATATGTAGTATACAGGGTGCGTACGTTATTTGAGAACAAATTGAGATTAAAACTAATTAGATTATATTTTTTCTTAAGTGAATACTTGAGTATAAAATTATTCCATTAGCGACAGTAACTTCCTCAATCCGTGGTGGAAAACGACTGCATGCCCGAATTAAATGCTCCTTTTCATGTTGCCCATGCGGTGGTAGTTATAGCATCTTTCAGCGAAGAAATGGTGTTATGAAGATGTTTATTAGTTTATGACGTACAACCCCTGAGAATTATGGTTTGAGGAGCTATAGGGGGTCATAAGTTCGGGGTGATGCGGTCATGGAAATTCTCGGTCATCTAATCGTGTGATGAAGCAAAGTCTTGCTGGAATATGTATGGTCTGTTCTCACATACACTATCAATCCAGGAATTTACAACACTTTCTAAATCCTCGATGTAGGCGGCATCATTAACTGGAAACCCCCGGGGAAAAAAGTAACGAGGAAAACCATGACCTTCGATGCTTAGAACACCTAAGACAACAACAGTAGCTGGAAATTTCTTGTACATACCCTAGTAACACTGTCCGTAGTTTGTCCGCAAAGTATCCGCATTATATGGAGTAGTCCGTAGTTTTTTTATTTTTATAAAAAATGTCCTTGAATTATCCGTATATATTTCCGATGATAATTTCTACAGATTCTCCTTAGAAGTATTTCTCGTTGCTATTATTCCACAGAATATCCATAGAATTTATATTCATATTTTTTGTGAACAGATTCACACAAATATCAGAGCACAAAAATATCTTTGGATCGTCCATGTATTTTGGCAAGTAATACCCGTGAATTGTCCGTATTAGCAGAATAAATTTTTTTTTTGACGATGATGCCAAATCGCGGTTTGCACCAGTCTTTTACCGATAGACCAGAAGTTCTATTAGCACAGAATAAAGATGCTGAACGATGGCAAAATTTCATCGATTGTGCATTTTTATTTTATAATAAACAAGAACAAAAAACCGCGTATAAAATCCATGAAAAGTCTTACAAAATTCATCGGAAATATATAGGTTTGAGTTGCTGGTTGTTTTAAAACTTATGAAAATAAATTAAAAAGACAGCATTATATCTAGATAAGGGAAATATACAGAATTTGAACCACTGTCTTGGATAATTGGTAAAATAAATTATGAATACAATACCGCGGCATGTTGGAAATATTACCCGGACAATCCAAAGATTTCAATTGACCTAAATAAAATAATATTATATTATGTGAAAAATCTATAGACATTCTTTGGACAAATCCCAATATATCTGTACCATGGAAAATATGTGGATTTTTTCCACGGAAACTTTCCTCATTTTTCAACGTACGGATAAATTGTTACTATGGTAACACGGAGAACCTCTGTAGGTTCTGAACATAGCCATCTATCATTTCTCCCAATTGATTTTTTGGTCTTAATCTAAATATAATATAAGACTTATCGGGCGCAATTAGAAATTTTTAAATCTGTGTGCTTCGCACATATAGCGACGATAATAGCATGTCTCTTCTTTTCTTGTGTTAGATTATATAGTCCTCCAGCAATGATTTGAAAAGAAAAAAATGAAAATAATAACCTTGAGAAATACCGTACGCATTCTGTATATGGTGCCTTAGATCTATGCCATTGCAAACTTGTGGCAGTGGTTTCAGACGTCTGTGTTAACGAAAAACATCTATTGCATAGAAAACATGGTCGCATGACTGCCATATAGTGTACGAGGCACCTTTAATGTTTATATATACTGTTCTGTTAATCATTGTTAATTTGTATGTGCAAACACGTTGTTATATTTATTAGATAATCTTATCTTTTTTATAATAAATATATAGAACGATAGAGAATCTCTTGAATTACAATTTTCACAATTATTTATTTTAGTTTATAATTATTTACAAAACACTTATATTATTAAATTATTTATTTCATTATTATAGAATTCAAATTTCTAAGTGAATCGTAAATAATATATTAAGGTTAAACCAAAATTATAAATAACACACACTCTATACGAATTATGTTATATTGTTACATTTTATAATACACAAATACTTATTATAATTTGAATAAATACAGTTTTTGGCACGTATTTCATAGATATTTATTGATTATTATTTATAATATTATAGCTATACAACAAATGTATGTATACTAAAATGATACGTATCTATAGTATGTTTGAATAGATGGTTTTGTTGCTGTTAATGTTCTCATTTAGAAATTGTATCTGTATGTAATATAATATTATTTTTAATGTTTAAATATGCTATTCGTATATAAATAATCAATATATAATATACAAATTTGTACGAGTATATATGATAGGGAATTAATGTATATGATGCCGTCTTACTTATATAGAAATAAAAAAAAAATTAGACCATCTTTTTGGAGACAACTTAAATCAATAATTAATTTTGAAAACTTTATTTGTTTAAACGTTGTGTGGATATCTTTTTTTTTTCAATATATACGGATTAACTTAATAATTTATTTATATATATTCCTTGGCCAAAAATTTTGGACTATTTATTAAACTATTTTTGGTAACTTAAAGGTTCACACCGAAATTTGATTAAAAAGTAAACCATAATCAAACCATTTTAGATTAAATTTTGAACCCAAGAAGTTTAAAAATATTGTTGCCGAACCGAAAAGCTCGTTTTTTTATATTTCGAGGGTTTTAAAATACCGTAAATATAAACTCAAGTTTGACATACACAATTGGTGTGCCGTATTTTATTAATAAATAATAATACAATTTTGAATTTGAAATATATAAACCATATAACATAATTTTATATTTTCGGATGTTTGAAGGTGTTTTAATCTTCGATGGTTTAAAATACAATAACTAAGTCCTGGAGATAATCTGATAGGTGTCGTAAGTAGTATTTTGCTTGAACGCAGTGTGAAGTGGCAATATTTCGCTATTGTAGTAGTTGAATCCATCTTTCATATTCAGTATATGACATTCAGTTAAAGTTTAAACAAATATTTTTGTTAGTTGATTAAAAATGGAAAATTTTGTACCAACAAAACACCATTTGCGGGAAGTTATGTTAAGTAATTTTATTCAGAAGAAAACAGCAGCAGAAACTTATCGCTTTTTATTACAAATTTATGGTGAACATTCCCCATCACAAAACAATTGTGAGTATTGGTTTAGACGGTTTACAAATAATGATTTTGATGTTAGTGGTAAAGAACGCGTTGGAGCACCAAAACAATTTGAAGACGAAGAATAGGAAGCTTTAATCAGTGAACATCCATGTCAAACGAAAGAAGAATTAGCATTGGCATTTAATGTTGCCCAAGCAAGTGATTCCAAATGTTTAAAAAAGATGAGAATGGTTCTAAAGCTATCCTATTGTGTACCACATGAATTGACGTAAAGGCAACAAGAAAATCGAAAAACAATGTGTGAAATTTTGCTTCAATTTTGCATCGAATTGTGACTGGTGATGCAATGTGGATCCATTACGATAATCCAAAACGTCTGAAAGCATGGGTGAAGACAGGTGAACCAGGTCCATCGACACCAAAACGCAATATTCATGGTTCTAAGGTTATGCTGTGTATCTGGTGGTGTAGTATACTATGAGCTGCTTAAACCGGGACAAACCATCACTGTTGAACGTTAGCGAGAGCAATGAATCCAATTGAGCCGAGCACTGCATTAAAAACGACCAGAATATGCCAACAGGCATGATCGTGTGATATTCTGCAGCATGATAATGCTAGACCACCCGTTGCAATACCGGTCAAAGAAACGTTAGAAGCACTTGAATTCATAATTTGCCACAAAGATGGCAAATACTTTGAATAAAATGTAAAACAACGCAGCTGCCGGAATCGCTGAACTGGTTAGTAAAAGAAAAAATACGAAAAATTAAAATATATGCGATGAAGTATAATCTGTATACTGTAGCTTTAAATGTATTAACTTCATCGTCAGGTTGAAATACGCTAAGATAATGATTTATTATTTATACATTGGTCTTAATTCACGACACATTTGGGATATACTCCGCATTGGAGTATATAACAATTTTCCAATTGTGTAGTACAGCACAGTGCTGTAATTAACGAAAGATTATGAATACATCTAAATACTATTATTTTTATATGGGTGATTAGCCCATAGTTATGTGTGTACAGACATTGTTAATCTTTGAATAGCGTCCAACACTATATTTTCAAAGATATCCGTTTTCCTTTTTATTCCATAAACGAACAAATGGTCCCCAGCTGAAAAATTTCAGTATTAAATAAATAAAAATTTCCTATGAAAAATATCGAAATTGAACCCGCTATGATTAATAATATATATTACGGCGCTATGCCACTGCGCTACTGAGTGTTTTTGCTCTATATGTAATAGAATTATTTTTTTACCATTTCGATAACATTTTTTTATCATATAATATAAAATCATCTTCATCATGCACATTGCACATCAGTAATATGAGTATGTGTATGTGAATCGTGAGTAAGATAAGTATAGAAGAATATTTACTTATTGATAGCGTTTTATTAAATCAGTATTTTAAGTGTAAATAAATTGTCATCGCAGTAATAAAATTGAATTTATAGAATTTATATGTTTATTAAAAGTAACTTAAAATATCAATATTATTTTATTTCATGTTTGTTTGTTGTTGTTTAATTTTTGCCTTGTGTAATATTTAATTGAGCAGCAGATGTTTGTTGTAATTGAATTTTTTAATTTGACACAAATTTGGGTGCGTGTTTTTTTTTCTTAATTATATTGTGATATTTGAATATTTTTTTACCAAGAATAATTAATATTTATGAATTAGTGTATAGTAATTAATCTTAATCATTATATAAAAATATGATATATGATAAGTCACATACATCATTTTCCCAATATACAATAATTAATGATATCTATAATGAGTTTTAAATTATTGATTTTAGTGCCAATTTTTTAGTAATAAATATTTAAAAAATTCATTGTAAACCGTTTTTGTGTATTTTCACTATATGATTATCGTTGGCATCAAATAGGCCTAGGCATTATCGTAGTAACATTCCTATAAAATATATATATATGTTACACGAAATATTCAATACATTTTTAAGTAATTTATATACTTATACCATATTTAAGTATAAATGTAAGTATTTTGAATAGTAAATACGGAATATTTTCAAGATTTAACTATAGTAATATTCAGACAATTACGCTATTAGATTTAAGTCTCCTTAATTTGCGCATATACTTAAAATTTAATATTGTATACGTAAAATTAAGTAAGACTACAAGACTATTAGGATGTCATTACAAAGCACAGACATAATTTGTATTTACTGTATATTATACTAATAAATATGTCATATTATTCTAGGTTTAATAATATATAAGACACCAAAGTCTATGAAATTTGCACATTTGTATTAATTTAAATTCATTTTACAAAATAATGGTATTAAATTTGTTTTAAATATTTTATATGAAAATTATTATAATTTTTAATTGAAAACAACTTTTTGAACGAATAATTTTAATATTTTAAATTTTATAAAATACAAGCATTAGCACAAGACACAAGCACAAGTGTATAGTGTGATTCAGTGGAGCAGTAGCAAAACCTCATGTCTCACGTATTCAATCCGTAGATTGCGGGTTCGATTCCCAATACTAAATTGACATTTTTCAACTAAATTATAATTTGTTCGTTTATGCAATCAAAAAGTGAATATCATTGAAAATATGCGTGTCGGACGCTATTCAGAGTTAAAACAATGTGTCCATACACAAAACTATATGACACTCATAAGAATAATTAAAAGCATCTATCGAAACATTAATGCAGATGAATTTGTGAATTGTTATATACTCACATACGGAGTAATTTATCAACTTGACCATAGCGGTTAGATAGTTTTGTCGTAAAGTGTGAGGAACTATTATGGATGGATGGTTTGGCGTATGCGTCTGAGTAATCAACCAATACGTTCCACTCGCTAGGGGTACGAAAAGTGACCCAAATATTTATCTGATTCGATATCCTCCGAAATATTTGTAAATAAGACCAGCTTTTAAAATGCACCCAGTCCACAATGCAAATGGCGTGTATTATTTACAACTATTCTAACACTAAACCGGATTACAATTTATATTATAAGATATAATCGTTACGTTTATAATATAATAATAATGGTGAAATTCCATACGCGTCAACTGCGATTCGTGTATGTTGTTATTGTAAACGTTTCAATAAACATAAAATATATAAAGAAAATTTATGAAAATATAATGTAACGATTGGTTTTTCCTTTATGGAAATGTTGGAAATTGATGATATTGGTTAATTCTGTAAACAAATTATAAAATCCATCAAAACTGTGACCCCTCCCAATGGGATTCCCTTATGGAACTATTTGTTCGAATTTTACGAAATTGTTAACTTAATGATTTAGTAATAAGTTATAAGAAGTAGGAGATAATATTTACTACTATACATTACTTCCGGATGCTCCTATGGTGCCTGAGTATTGGCAATGGGTTTCCTCTAAAACTATTTATCGAGTTTTGTAAGCATTTTGTAAGAAGTTTTAAGATGTTTTTGGTGGAAATAGGAGACACTAATTTTTCGTTCCTTACTGCTAGTCACGAGAATCATTTTACACGCTTTGCTCTATGTTCCTACGTAGCGTGTATAGTTTCAATAGTAGTTCGACCTATACCATACTGGCAGACAACCTTTTTTTATATTATATAAAAATGTATAAAAATGAAAATTATACAAAGTTTTACATTACCATTTAATTTTGAAATAAATATATGTTTTTTATGTCAAAATCATTTAAATTTGTTTTCTAAATAAATTTTCAACATATCTATGAAGTATGAGTAGAAGCATAAGCATATATACATATGTATATGGTACTGGTATGTAGTGCAATATATATATGATCATTTTATAGTAAATAATCGTATATTCGTATAAGTATTGTACATATATTTAGTTTTATTAATTTATGGTATGGCTATTATTATACTTTAAAATTTATGTTTAATAATTGGTATGTGTCAAAACTTTCCGTAAACATTTATGTTGTCAACCATTTTACAAGGGAATGGTTCCACTTATTAGGCAACATACAATGGACGCTCTAAATTTTATTCAATATAGGAATGAATTCAAAAAATTATATATGTACCACACATGTACAGTATGTCAAACATTTAATCACATCTTACTATCATTTTATGCTGTTTTATTTTTCCATTTGTCAATTTCGGATAATGAAACACTCTACACTACACTAATTCAGGTAATAAACAACTAATGCCTAATTAAATTTGGCGTAAAATCACCATTATACGTATTGATGATAATTTAAAATTTGCAAAATCCAATTATTTTTATTTTTATTTTATTATGTTGGAATTATTGTTTGCATTACGATATCGCGTTGTTAGATTATTTTGTTACTTTTATACCTTTAATAAGAAACATTTTTCATTTATTCTATTTTACAAAAATGTAAACGTAATAAATAAAAGTACATCGATCTATTGCCAGACTGTTCGTTATTAGTTTTTATAATCCCTAAAACTTTTTAAATATACAGGGTGTCCCAATTATCGACGGCAATACGAAAACACTAGATTCTCTGGGTCATTTTGCGTCGAAAATATCATATAACATTTTGGCCGATTCGACTTCGGTACCAAGTTACACGCAAATAACCAAATTTTCAATCAGACCATGTTTTGCACTCTACTGGGATCAATACCTCAATAATTAATTAACAGATTTTAAATTTTTGGTACACTATTAGCATTAGCATACCGAGATCTTTAATTTGACGTTAAGATAAGGCAATTCGGACATGTGGTTATCCAGATACTTACAGAAATGTTGACGATTAGCTGAACGCCATTTTTCTTTTTGAAAGTTTAATCAAGCATAAGTCGAAAAATCATGATGAAAAAATTTTTTCGGTATAAGTTTAAAAACTTACCACATTCATAAGCTTTCGTTTAAGCTATAACATTACGAATTTACGATAGGTGTCAACTGGTTCCAAAGATATACACAAATAACTACAACGATGTAGGCATAAAATTGATTTTCGCTATGGAAAAATTTTATCTTTTTTTGGTTTTATCCAGAACCAACAATACGGACGTGACAGATAATTGATTCCATACACTCCTATGCATTCACACAAACCTTCTCACACACACAAACGAACTCACACACAAAGGCCCACACACATAAACCCACAAAAGTACACGCACGCATATCACCACATTTTTAAACAAACAAAGCCTAAAGTAATTGTTGAAAATGTGCTCCTTCAGCTCGAATAAAACACCCTGTATAAATGGTTACTTGTTTTTGTTATTTATACTCATATACTTTAGAAGAAATGCTGCAAAATTAAATATTATGATATTTAAATTTAATTTTTACAATCTATAAACATATCGAGATTTTATCATTTACAAATGATACACTTAATACCATACATATAATATATCATACATTGGCGGCTTAAAAATGGCATACCAAGCGCTATCGATATAAAAGCAAATATAAATTTATTAATTAAAAATTTTTAATATTATCTAAATAATTATCTTTCGTGTTTTATCTTTTATATACGCATATAATAATCCGATTAACATTATCCAATTAATTCATCGTCATAAATTTTATGGTAACATATCATATATAAACATAACCTAATATATATGGTATATTAGTATAGTATGTGTCGCTAATACAATTTTTCTGTGCAATTATAATATTAACTGTGTGCATTGTGTTTGGAGCTTCCGAACGCTCTCTATTGTCAGTCGAAACAAGAATTTTCTTTAAAAAGTTTTAACGAAATCTGAGTTTCCCGTAAAGTTTTTAACATCATTAAAGAACTTTAGGTACTGTAGTTATAGGCAATTTCATATATGAACACTAATACGCGTGTGTACTGAAACCAAAACATTTGAGTGTAAGTATTTTTAATACTTGCGTCGTATAAATACATTGGAACATGCAGCAAATATTATATTTTGTTTTAAAATTGGAAAGAAATGTGCGGTAACTTAATAATTGTTGAAAAAAGTTTGTGGTGATGATTGTATGTCTCAACGACATGTTTAAGATTGGTTTTCACGTTTCAAAAAAGGTGGTGAAGATTTAAATAATAACAAAAGAACGAAGACGTCCAGAACTTAAAAATCGTGGAAAAAGTCTGTGAAATCATTACATTCGAAGGAGATATCACTGTGAGAATGTTGGCTGATGAACTAAGTACCAGTGAAGACACTATTTGTTCGAGTTAGGCTGGAATCTACAGCAGGAAAATAGTTTATTGCACTATAAAGCACCACCTCACATGGTCAAAAAAGTGAATGACTATATGATGAAAAAACGGATTTCTCTCATCAGCCATCCTCCGTATTCGCCTGATCTATCACCGTGTGATAATTTTCTATTCCCATAACTGAATGCTGCCATGAAGGGAGCGTTTTATGATGATGTTCCCAGCCAGTCAAGCAACCGTGACGCACTTCATGAAGAACATTGTTATTGTGGATCATTTAGGGATGGTTACTAATATTAAACACTAACTGTTCCAATACTTTTATATTGAATAATTATTATAATTTATAATTATTATTATTTATAATTAATTTATTTATTATTAATTTTTTTTATTATATTTAATTTATTATATTTTATTATATTCCTATGCCGGGTTCGCACCGACGTCGTTTTGACGTGTCGTCACACTATTACTGACAAAAAAATCCATTTATGCATTAGTTCCAAAAATTATTATTGTATAATGTGTCGAATTGGAAAATTATTGTTATAAAATCATGGAAATGTCATTGATCTTTGGAATAGCAATTCTACTCCCTTGTTCGTTTCTCTTTCATATGACTTATCGCATATCCAATTTCAAAAGTAATCTTGATTATGTTCTTAATCATTAAAACATAAACTTTAAGTTATACAACATTTCTTGACTAATTCTCTATCGCATGAAGTATCGCAAACACAATTTCAGAAAATATCCTTGTACGGATCACGAAATGTCCTTAAGCCTTGAATTTCAATTCTACTTGCAATGTCTTAATCCATTAATATAAATCCTTAACATTTTTCAAAAGATAATTTTTTTTTTTTTTTTTAAACTCATATTTTGCTCCTAGTGGAGCTTTTATGTCATCTGATAAACCTTTCATTACTACTAAGTTGGTAAATTACTCCGCATGGGAGTATATAACAATTTACCAATTGTGTACTGTACTGTACTGTAATTAACGAAAGATAGATGTTTTCATAATACTATTATTTTTATATGGGTGATTAGCCCATAGTTATGTGTGTGCAGACATTGTTAATCTTTGAATAGCGTCCAACACCATTTTTCAAAGATATCCGTTTTTCTTTTTATTCCATCAACGAACCCCCAGTAGAAAAATTTTAGTATTAAAATAAATACCGAAAAATTTCCTATGAAAAATAGCAGATTTGAACCCGCTATATTTCATGATTATTATATATAAAATATATATATATCGGCGCTTATGCAACTGCGCTACCGAGTGTGTTTACATACAAAATAATTTGAATTTTTTTTAAATATATACAAGAGTGTTCATATTTTACCAGATCTTTTATTGTTAGACTATAATTACTTAAACAATTTTTCGTTATTTATTTAAATATTGAAGTTTTTCATCTGCAATTTATCGGTTATTTTGTTTGTGTGTTTGTACTAAGGAAACACGTTAATATCTTTGAAAATGTGTATGTTGGACGAACGAATAATCAATAATTAACAATATTTGCGCATAAACAAATATAGAAAGAATTGTGAATTAAGAGAACATATTTTACAAACTTGTTTCTAATCTTTAATGAATATGAATGTTTGGAGTAATTGATCAATATATCACTGCATTTGGAGTAGTAATATGACTTGATGATGATAGATAATTAACGGACCTTATCTATTTAGTCGTCTAGATAAAATACTTAATTTTATTAATTTATTTTTTTATTTCATTTATATAACATACAAGTATTAATAATCTATCGATTAAGGTTCAATCAAATTGTAAATAAATTTAATTTTCAGACGGAGGGTTTTTCTTTTAATTTGATTGCTTGCGATTAAATTTTAATTTATACATTATTTTCCATTACCATGAATATATATAGATACGTGTTGACTTAATTACACAACTTTATTTCATATTACTATAATATATTAGGTTGTCAACTATCTCCCTTCCGCCTTTTTGCTCTTTATTCAATGCTTTATAAAAAGTGTTACAGTAATCGGATTTAGTTCAAATATGCGCCGTTTTGTTCGATAATCTGTTTCCATCTAGACTGCAACTTCATAATACCTCCCTCGTAGAAGCCCCCCTCCTTATTTGCGAAGAACTCGGACAGCCACTTTTCACAAGCCTCTTTTGAGATCAACTTTACACCACCAAGGGCGTTCGCCATGGACAGGAACAGGTGGTAATCACTTGGCGCTATGTCCGGGCTATATGGTGGATGCGATAAAACCTCCCATCCGAGCTCCCGTAGCTTCTGACGAGTCATCAACGAAGTGTGTGGTCTGGCGTTGTCCTGGTGGAACACTACACCCTTCCTTTTGGCCAATTCTGGACGCTTCTGGTCGATCGCCTGCTTCAAGCGGTCCAGTTGTTCGCAGTAGATGGTAGAATTAAGCGTCTGGCCATATGGGAGCAGCTCATAGTGGATGATTCCCTTCCAATCCCACCAAACACACAGCAAAACCTTCCTGGCCGTCAATCCCGGCTTGGCCACTGTTTGGGACGATTCACCGGCCTGCGACCACGACCGTTTTCGCTTGATATTGTCGTATGTGATCCATTTTTCGTCGCCAGTCACCATCCGCTTCAAGAATGGGTCGAGTTCGTTCCGTTTCAGCAGCATTTCGCAAATGGAAATTCGGTCCATTAGATTTTTCACTGTTAATTCATGTGGCACCCAAACATCAAGCTTTTTTTTGTATCCAGTCTTCTGCAGATGGTTTAAAATGGTTTGGTGACTAACTCCCATCTCCTGGGCGATGTCACGAGATGCCACATGCCGGTCTAACTCGATGTATTCCATGATTTGATCGGTATTTGTCGTCACAGGTCTTCCGCCGGCTGGCTTATCCATGGTGTCGTTTTCACCGGCTCTGAATCGTCGAAACCATTCCTCCGCGGTTCGAAGTGATAGAGTACCATCCCCCAAAACACCATTAATCTCACGGAACGTTTCTCTAGCGGATTTGCCTTTAACGAAGGAAAACTTTAAAATAGCGCGAATTTCGGCGTTAGTGAACTCCATGTTTACACGTCTATAACTGTTGAACGCAATATCCAAACTAATCATACATAGCGTCGTTTTGTTTGTTATGTCAAGAGCTTTCAAATTATGTACAGTGTTGCCAGATACGAGCTCTGTAGCGCTTTGTACATAGCCGCGAAATTAAAAAGACAAAAAGGCGGAAGGGAGATATTTGACAACCTTATATATGCGATAAATTTATATTACAAAATTTTCAAAAATATTTCTTTAATTAATTTATTATATGTGTGATAAAGGAACAAATAAAATGTTGTTGATTATATTTTAAATTTTTTAACTTTATTTTTGTATAACTGGCCAATTGAAAAGTCCCCGGTCTACCATAGTAAAACACAATTTTTTGGCAAAATTTGATTTTATTATTCAACATAGTTGCCTTCGAGGACGATACAGCGATTATAGCGATCTTCCAACTTTTCGATACCATTTTTGTAGTACGATTTGTGTTTTGCTTCAAAATAGGCCTCAGTTTCGGCGATTACTTTTTCATTGTCGCTAAATTTCTTTCCAGCGAGCATTCTTTTGAGGTCTGAGAACAGGAAAAAGTCGCTGGGGGCCAGATCTGGCGAATACCGTGGATGCGGAAGTAATTCGAAGCCCAATTAATGATATGTTGCCATTGTTTTCATTGATTTGTGACACTGTGCATTGTCTCGATGAAACAGCACTTTTTTCTACTTTAAATGGGGCCGTTTTTTTTAACGATTTCATCCTTTAAACGATAATCGCTGTTGATGGTCTGGCCCTTTTGGAGGTAATCAATGTATATTATACCTTGTGCATCCCAGACTACTGATGCCATAACCTTGCCATCTGACGGTTGTGTTTTTCCTCGCTTTGGATTCGGTTCATCGTGTGTAGTTCTTTCAGCTGACTGTCGACTGGACTCCGAAGTGAAATGATGGAGCCATGTTTCAACCATTTTCACATATCGACGCAAAAATTTAGGTTTATTGCGTTTGAACAGCTTCAAACACTGCTCAGAATCATTAACACGTTGTTGCTTTTGATCGATTGTGAGCTCGCGCAGCACCCATTTTGCACACAGCTTCTTTTGGGCGTCCACTGCGTTCGCCGTCTTCGGTGCTCATTTCACCACGTTTAAACTTAGCATACCAATCAATGATGGTTGATTTCCTTGGTGCAGACCCCGGAAACTCTTCATCAAGCCAAGATTTTACTTCAACCGTATTTTTTCCCTTCAAAAAGCAATATTTTATCAGTATACGAAATTCTTTTTTTTTTCATCTTTTTTCAAATAACAACGCAATATCTCACAAACTAATGGTCAGACTGCTGTCAAATTTTGACACGTATCGTTTGAAGGTTGGTACTAACTAAAAATCATATGGATTTAATACTAGCACTACCATCTGTGTGTCACACCGGGGACTTTTCAATTGGCCTGTTATTATACCATTATACGTATCGTATGACGATATAGTTAATAAATTTATAATAACAATTTATATAATCAGCTTTTATTTTGTGCGTATTTCATTTATAATAAATTAGTAGAAAAAATTCAAAATAATTTGAATCAGGTATGTTTTTTATAATTTATTTATTTATTAAACAATATGTGACATATATATATATATATATTTTAAACAACAATATTTTGATGACAAATCGTATGAGGATAATTTTCTATCATTTACATAGAGGTTATAAAGGTTATAAATTGTACAATATATATATTTATTTATTTAAAAATGTATATAGTTAATTTTAAAATTTATATTTTTCTTGTAATATTATATTATATGAATATATTGTTGAATATATGATTAAATATGTTTATGTACCATATATAGAACATAATTATAACTTAAATATAATTATAAAATTTCCATTTTACATAGAAAATTAATTTCAATCAATATTTATAATTTATTATATAATATGTAACCAAACCCTTTTATTTTTTATGTTATATACAAAAAAAGGATGAACACAATATATGGTATATATTATAATGGGAAAAAAATAACAACCCCCAAATGCTATATATATTTTATGAATAATGAATAAATTGTTTGTTATTTATTAAAATATATTCTCTCCAATGTCTAATTAAACTTCGCATAATAATGATATTATTATGTTATTTACAATATTATATATAATATTATATAACTTATAATTTTATATATTTTGATGTTAATTTTGTATATTATATTTTATATTTATATGTAGATTAAAAAAAAAATAAACAGATACAGTGACGTCTTGTATGAGAAATCGGGCTTACTTCTAAAAAACATCTTTTTCAAGTGTCATGTCCTCCTAGAACGTTGACAACCAACTGCATGATTTTCTGGTACTAAGTCAAACAAGCCATTGGCGTAAATTCTTTAAGCAGGACGTTTTCCTTCTGCCTCCACCTCGTTTTCCACCATCAATTTTTCCTTCAATTATTAACTGCAATAGCTGATATATTTTTCATTACGCATTACGTGAGCGAAATATTACAATTTAAATGTTTTTATGGTGTTTCAGTCTGCTTATTCATTTGATTCAATACTTGAACATTCCTTTTTTTTAGGCAATCCATGGAATTTTCAGCATTCTACGATAAGTCCCCATTTCGAAATGCTTCCAGTTTTTTGCACATGGCTTCAGTTAGATTCCATGCCTCGACACCACATAAGAGTATACTGAATTCATAACATCGAAGTAAACGTTCACATAGTGAAATATGTTCATATCTCGTCTGATGAATACGTTCTTCATTGTTTGTAAAATGCTTGCCTTGCCTGTTCAATTCTATATTTTACCTCTTGTGTGTTATCCCAATTTTCTGTCAAGTAACAACCAAGATATTTGTATGATGTTACTCTTTCAATTATGTAATTTTCCACCTTTAATATAAAATTTGAAAATTTGTTATTATCTTTGCTGACCATTATCCATTTTTACTTTCTTACATTCAATTTTAGGCCAAGATGGGAAATTTTTATCGCCACTGTATTTAATAACGTTTTCAAATATACATAGGCCAATAAAACTGTTCGTCAGCATATCTTAAATTATTAATTGGAATTTCAATCACTATACAAAACCAACATTTATGTCTTCCGTAATTTCACGAAAGATATTTTCCGAATATAAATTGAAAAGCAAGGGTAGGGTGAAAGTACACAGCCCAGTTTCACACCTTTCAAAATACGAGCTTCTTATTTCCATTAACTCGAACCGAAGCAATTTAATTTCAATATAAATTAGCAATTATTCGAATAGCTCTACAATCCAGTTTCAAATCATTGAGTATTGCAATTGTTGCCCATGCATGTCGAATAATTATCCGAATTTTGATAACTACATATATCACATCGCCTGATGACATATATCATTGAATGCTTATTTCATGCTAGTACTACTCGTAACAATCATTGTTAGACTCTTGCAACATTTCTTGGAGTAATAAATTGCATTCGTTACTGATTGCGCCCTCCGCTTGTTACCACTGTATTGTCCGCGACTTCTTATTCGTTGGGATTTCCACTTATTTCGCAGCTAACCATAATATATTATGGTCCCCAGTTTCAGCAATAACGAAAATGAATGAAGTTCACGTGGGTGCGCGTGTGTGATACAAATAATATATTTCACGGGTATCGAATGGAAACTGAACAATATTATAGAATTTAGGAAACATATGTTTAAAAATTGTAAAAATCCCGAAAACTTAGTATAGGTAAATACTACAAAAAGTTTTCATATTTAAATGATTAAATTTAATGGATCATACACATCAGAGAAATTGTTGAAATATTTAACCACAATTAGGATTTTAACAACTTTGTCATATAGCTCCATATGCGAAATTGAAAAGAAAGTTAATTTATAATTTGATGAATCATGAAATATAGCGGGTTCAATTCCCGATATTTTTCATAGGAAATTTTTCGGTATTTATTTTAAAAATGAAATTTTTCACCTGGGTGACCATTTGTTCGTTTATGGAATAAAATGAAAAACTTATATCTTTGAAAATATGGTGTTGGACGCTACTCGCAAATATTAACAATGTTTGCACATACACATCACTATGGGCTAATCACCCTTATAATAATAATAGAATTATGAAACCCGCTATCTACCGTTAATTACAGTACAATTGGTAAATTGTTATATACACCCATGCGGAGTAATTTACCAACTTGGCAGTAATCAATGTTTATTAGATGCCATAAGCTCCACTTGGAGTAATATATGACTTGAAAAAAATATATACTTATTAGTTGGATTTATCGTTTTTAATTGGTGGTATATGTATTTATATGTCTATGTCGTAGAGCCGAAAATTAATATCACAATAATAAGGTTTTCAAAAACATTCAATTTTATTTTATTTTTATAAATGATATAATTTGAAACCAAGTTTCAGGTTAGGTATGTATAGCATATATGATGTAGGTGTATAATACAATACATTTATCATATATTTGATTGATTCTACTATTCTACTCGTTTATACAAAAAAAAAATGAAATATAAATCTGTGTTATAATTTGAAACCAAACTTCAAAGCATATAAAGCTTATAATAAATTCCATTGTATTTGTACAAGTATATTTGATTGATTTTATATATAAATACCAATAAATTGATATTAAATTTAACAAAAAATAAACAGTAAACACAATATTTTGGAATTTTTTAAAATTAAAATATAAAATTAATTGGATGCATTGTATACTGCACATATACTTACTTACTGTGTAGCGCTTAAATTTAGTAATGTGGTTGTAGCTCTCTCCGATCTGACCTATTCGCAGCTAACGTCTTCCAATCTCTATATTTATATAACTTTAAATCACCGTTTACTACATCAAAATTCTTCCATAATTTTCCATACATTTTTCTTTTCGACGCTATCATAAACCGCCTTAAAATCAACAATCAAATAGTTTGTATACAATATTGTACACTTTATACTTTTCCAAAATTTATCGCATATTAAATTGTTGATCAGATCGTATATAGATCGTATTACACTGATTCCACACCGTTATTCTCCGATAATTTCATTGGCACATAAGATCGTTTATGGTATATTCGTATCTTTATTGTCAATGATTAACAAAATTACTCTTCCATATAGTTTTTAAAATCCAATTTGTTTAATTGACGAATAATTCCATTCTTCCATTCTCCTGACACCTGTTCATTATCATCATATGAAATCATATCAGTTCGTTAGACATCTTGAACTTAACAATTTAGACAGTTGTACTGGATAACTTTACCGAATTTGGTTTTAGTTAAATTAAATAAATGATAGTGTAATTAAATTAATTGTTGATAAAACTATTTTTACAGAAACAATTTATTATTTATTGCTATATTACGTAACACTGAATATAAAAGAATAATCGCATTTGTACGTCAAATAGTAAAATATAAAACAATACAATTTACATTTTTGTTGGTGTAACCTAACCGGGCCATAGTATAAAATTTATATATAAGGTTGTCAAATATCTCCCTTCCGCCTTTTTGTCTTTTTAATTTCGCGGCTATGTACAAAGCGCTACAGAGCTCGTATCTGGCAACACTGTACATAATTTGAAAGCTCTTGACATAACAAACAAAACGACGCTATGTATGATTAGTTTGGATATTGCGTTCAACAGTTATAGACGTGTAAACATGGAGTTCACTAACGCCGAAATTCGCGCTATTTTAAAGTTTTCCTTCGTTAAAGGCAAATCCGCTAGAGAAACGTTCCGTGAGATTAATGGTGTTTTGGGGGATGGTACTCTATCACTTCGAACCGCGGAGGAATGGTTTCGACGATTCAGAGCCGGTGAAAACGACACCATGGATAAGCCAGCCGGCGGAAGACCTGTGACGACAAATACCGATCAAATCATGGAATACATCGAGTTAGACCGGCATGTGGCATCTCGTGACATCGCCCAGGAGATGGGAGTTAGTCACCAAACCATTTTAAACCATCTGCAGAAGGCTGGATACAAAAAAAAGCTTGATGTTTGGGTGCCACATGAATTAACAGTGAAAAATCTAATGGACCGAATTTCCATTTGCGAAATGCTGCTGAAACGGAACGAACTCGACCCATTCTTGAAGCGGATGGTGACTGGCGACGAAAAATGGATCACATACGACAATATCAAGCGAAAACGGTCGTGGTCGCAGGCCGGTGAATCGTCCCAAACAGTGGCCAAGCCGGGATTGACGGCCAGGAAGGTTTTGCTGTGTGTTTGGTGGGATTGGAAGGGAATCATCCACTATGAGCTGCTCCCATATGGCCAGACGCTTAATTCTACCATCTACTGCGAACAACTGGACCGCTTGAAGCAGGCGATCGACCAGAAGCGTCCAGAATTGGCCAAAAGGAAGGGTGTAGTGTTCCACCAGGACAACGCCAGACCACACACTTCGTTGATGACTCGTCAGAAGCTACGGGAGCTCGGATGGGAGGTTTTATCGCATCCACCATATAGCCCGGACATAGCGCCAAGTGATTACCACCTGTTCCTGTCCATGGCGAACGCCCTTGGTGGTGTAAAGTTGATCTCAAAAGAGGCTTGTGAAAAGTGGCTGTCCGAGTTCTTCGCAAATAAGGAGGGGGGCTTCTACGAGGGAGGTATTATGAAGTTGCAGTCTAGATGGAAACAGATTATCGAACAAAACGGCGCATATTTGAACTAAATCCGATTACTGTAACACTTTTTATAAAGCATTGAATAAAGAGCAAAAAGGCGGAAGGGAGATAGTTGACAACCTAATATAAACTTTTTGTGTAAAATTAAATATATTAAATTTAATACTCGTCTCTATACCAAAGTATTTAATTTATAGAAAGTCATTTATTGATGAGTTTGAATTTTATTTAATACATAATATGGATTATTTATATAAATTACAATATATAGCAAAAACGTTGAATAAATTAAAATAATGATATTTGTTTATTTTCATATATGTATGCGACGCATTGTTTGTAGGTTTGATAAGATTCAAATTTTGTTATTCTTTTGTTATAATTATATGAAATTTATATGGTTGGAACACGTTTTCAAAGCATTATAACATTATTTATTATTAAATAAACATTTTTATATGCAAATATAAATTCTAAATATCGCGGGGTAATATGAACCGATTCAAGTTTATTAGTTTTATTTTTACTGATTTGCTATACAATAATTTGAATTGTTCTCGTATGGTACGTTTGGGTTAATAAATAATGAATATTTATTATTGTTGAAATAAAATTTACTGTTATACTGTTTCTGATTTATACAATTCCATGGTGAAAAAACGACGGTAACTGGTTCCACCCGAAAAATGTGATGTGATGTTTATTAGAAATTGCGTGTAGGTTTATTTGAAACAATTAATTAACAAATACCACTGGAATTTTATATGATGAGTGCAACTCTGTCCATGAATTTTTATAAAAAATGTCCTTAGATTATCCGTATTTTTCCGATGCTAATTTCTACGGATTCTTCTTAAAAGTATTTCCCGTTGTTATTATTCAACTGACTATCCATAGAATTTATATTCATATATTTTTGGTGAGCAGTGACCACTGATTTTGACAAAAATATCTTTGGATCGTCCATGTATTTCGGGAAGTAATACCCGTGAATTGTCCGTATTAGCAGAATAAATTTGCTTATGACGATGATGTCAAATAGCGGTTTAATTCAGATTTTACCGATTGCCCAGAAGTTCTATGTGCAGGCAATGAATATGCTGCCCGAACGATGGCAAAAATTCATCGATTGTGTATTGTTTTTTGTAATAAACAAGAAAAAAAAACCACAGATAAAATCCATAAAAAGTCTTACAAAATTCCTCGTAAATATATCGATTTGAGTTACTGCGGTTGTTTTACAAATTATGAAAATAAATTAAAAAGAGTGAAGATTATATCTAGATAAGCGAAATATACAATATTTGAACCACTGTCTTGGGTAATTGGTGAAATAAAATATGAATACAATACCGCGGATATATGTTGGACATATTACCCTGACAATCCAAACATTTCAATTGACATAAATAAAATACTATACTATTATATGAAGTGGAAAATGTATGGACATTCTTTGGGCAAATTCCAATATATAAATTCCATGGAAAATATGTGGGTTTTTTCCACGGAAAGTTTCCTCATTTTTCAAAGTATGGACAAATTGTTACTAGGGATCAAGTTACGTTATTCAAATGGGAAAAAATTCATAATTACAATCAAGTTGATAAGTTGTTCAGCTAAAATAATGGTATAAAAATGCCGAAAAATGCTTTATCGATCAATCAATAAGGACCATTGCGGCGGCATCTGCACTTAACCATCTTTAGGAAATTTAAATAATAATAAGGATAGATGTATTACTAAAAAGAACATCCAACATTACCCCATTTCTTCTGGGTGCATCTATGGTATCTGTATGATTATACTATTTGTCCTTTTATTTTGAAAATGCGAAATAAAGCATTCAATAATAAGTTCTAAATTATGGTGGTAGTAAGAGATACTACCACCACTCCTTTTGCTATATTATTGTATCTGAATATTCCCGATTCCTCGAGAACCATTTATCGGATTATTTCGAAATTGTAAACTTAATCATTAAATAATAAGTTTTAAGGAAGTAGGAGACAATATGCTCACTCATTTTTCGTTCCTTACTGCACGCTACAATAAGTGTTGTGCCTCTGTCTCTTCGTAAGCTATATAGTTTCTATATATAGTAGTTGTACTGGCAAAGTATGCCATCTTCTATTTTTATTTAATTTTTACATTATTAAATTAAATTAAATAAAATTATGTAAAATTAAAATTAATTAAATTTTCTTTTTTTTTTCTTTATATTTTCAGAATGAGACATAAATTAATTTGATTAAAAAAGTCATGTGGGAGCGTCGTCCAATGCTTGGGGCTCTCATCGGTCTGACATTATGTGTATCAATATGGCGTATATCAACAATTCAGGAGTCCCAATTAATAACATCTGCAGATTATTCAAATGTGTATATACAAAATTCGGTGTCACCAATTACAACAAATAATAATAATAATGGTGCTGGTCCAGCAGCAAATTATACAAATAATGATCGTCTTGTAAATAAAAAAAATAATAGTTATAATTTATTATTATCATCATCGCCGCCGTCATCACTGTTATCATCAGTATCATATTTTGAATCTTTGGCAAACAATGATTTTTCAACATTAATTGATTTAACTGATTTTAAATTTTTAATAAATCAGGACAAATGTAATATTCTTCCTTCGGCAAATAAAATTGATGGTGATAAAAATTATAATAATGTAAAACAACAACCATTTACATTAATATTGGTTCATTCAGCACCAGAAAATTGGAATAAACGTATTGTTATACGTGAAACATGGGGACACTTAGATACACGTTCACGTATTTTATTTTTATTGGGCGCTGTTAATACAACAATTATGCAACATAGATTAGAACAAGAAAATCAACTGTTTAATGATATAATACAAGGAAATTTTATAGATGCTTATCGTAATATGACATATAAACATGTAATGGCCTTAAAATGGTTTATCTATTATTGTTCGAATGCTAATTATTTATTAAAAACAGATGATGATGTATTTGTGAATTCGATAAATTTTTATGAATTCATTGATACAACTGCCGAACGACATAATTTATTATTTTGTTATCGTATTATAAATGCACCTGTAAAACGTAGTTATCGTTCAAAGTGGCGTGTTAGTCCGAGAGAATATAGCGGACGTTATTATCCACCCTATTGTCCTGGATTTTCAATATTATATTCATCGGATATTGTACATTTATTGTACAAAGAAGCACAACGTAATCCATATTTTTGGATTGATGATGTACACGTAACTGGTACAATTGCACAAAAATCAAATATTACAATAACACCATTGGGTGATTTTTATTTAAATGAAAAATATGTAAATTCTATAATAAAAGGTTTTCGAAATGCCAGCTCAATATTATTTTTATTTACATCACCAAATTTAACGGAAAAACAAATTAGAACATTATGGAAATTAATTATACAAAGTGATAGTTAGTTAGCTAATATTCAATATTATTATTATTATTTGATCTTAATTTAGTTAGTTTTACTAAGTTTTTTTTTATATATATATATATAATACAATAGTTAAATAAGAATATGGAAATGTATATATATAATATTTATGAATCAGCTTCAAATTGCTATATAAAATTTCATCATATATTATATTTTTCTATATTTATTTAATTTTATATACAGTTTTTTGTTTTTTTTTTATTGAAATAAATGAACAATTAATCCTTATGTCAACACACCATTAGTGTTTAGGACTTAATTATCAGACTAAATGTGTCAACAATAATACACACCAATATTGTGAAACCAATCATCATCATTATAACAATTTTAGTAGTTGCTCTTACGTATCTTCACACGGCATCAAATGTTGTTACTCCAAATATGGTGCATTTATTACCAATAACTAATAAATGTTAATTCAGATGAGTAGCGTTATTATAATACATTGTTAATCCCATACTTGCTATGTAAAATTTTTTATGCACCAATATAGGAGTGGTTTTATTTTAACCAAACATAGCAAAACTACACCGGTCTGTGGTCGACTAAAGTGATAAACACCACTTTAATTAACAAGTGTTTGAAATAAGGATTAAAGAAAATAATATATAGAGGTTGACTGTGGCCCCTCTACTAATAAATAATTTCCTAATATATTTTTACTTATATAATTAAGGAAAAACTACTAATTTTTAGGACAAAACTTGTAATTTATTTATTTAAATCATTATTAGAATAAAGTAAAATATATATAATTGAATAATAATTTTAATTTAAATATTCATAATATTTTAAAATAAATTATTTTAAGTGTTTTCACTAATTGAAGATACAATCTTTGCTATTCCCGAAAAAAATGTATGTGTGCTAATTGTTAAAACATGTTTTATTTTCATTTTTGCTTATGGTTACGACCACCTCACTTAGGTTGTCGTAATTTTACGCACGCATATAAAACACAATCCACAGAAATAGTCAAAGTTATAAAACATCTTAAATTTGAGAACGTTTTACTAGAAATTTAAGTTCCACAAACATTTCACATACTATAACTCCACAAATATAAAAAGCTTTTCACCATACCAGTTTTAAAACGGGAATACCAATTGTGTGCGTTTTATAAGGCCGTGCTTAAATTGGCGTGCGTGCAATTGAAAAACAAATGCGTGCGCTTATTTATTATTTATTTTTTGGGAATCGTATAGAATATTACACAATCCAGAAATTCCATTAGCTACCAATATAGCTGCTAAGTATTTTGATATTTAATTTTGGCGAAATAAGCATTTAGTAGTAGCGCAATCAGTTTGTGCTAATGAAGTTGCTAATATTGCTAAGATCAATATGTTCATTTAGAATTAATTTTTCGAGGTTACTTAGCAGTTAGTAAATAAAAATTTTTGTTTAATTTATTATTATTTATTTGTATCAACAATTTTAAATTAATCAGCTAAAATAAGCGGCTTCACTAGCAATTTTAATTCTGAATTCGGTATATATATCAATTTGTATCAGTTTGTGTGTGTGTGTGTGTACATATTTACATGCGGAAATTTACTTTTATTTGCTAAACAATTCAATTATCATTTATCAAATACACTAAAATTTATGTTACTTACAAAACATACAAATAAATTATTATTATTATTATTATTATTTAATTGTATAAAATAACAAAAATTGATTTTATATGTTAAAAAGCTAAAAAAACTATAAGTTTTGTCCCTGAACTAGCTGTAGTTTTACCTAAAATAAAATATTATTCTCAGTTTCTATGTTGTGTTAATAGCCGCGATAAATAATTATATGTATACAAAACAATTTTTTACTGATTGTGAGTGTATCTTTCAATTTTATGAAATAGAAATTATAATAGCAAAAATAATTATAATTTATGAACACGAGCAGAAACAAATAGATAAAAGATTATTTCTATTTAGTGGTATATCAAAATTATATATTAGAAAATATATTAGGTCATCATTATATCTATATATTAAATAATATAATATTATATATCATTACTGCCTCTAAAGTGATAATAATTGAGCTAATTAATATTATATTCAATTATTTATTTGTTGTTGATAAACAAAAAAATATGATTTTATTACATCATCTGATAATATTAAGGTTAACACTATATATTGCATGAAAAATGCTATGCTCTGGCAGATAAACTATATTATACATCTGCACTACAAAATAAGATTTTTTAATATATTTTTTTGTTAAGCTAAGTATTGTACAACGATAAAAAAAACGCTACATTGTGTATTTATAAATGCGTATTTTCTGTTTCCGAATATTTTACAATTAATACAATTAATAATAATTATTTATAAAACACGAACATTTATATTGTTTATCACAATCCAATAAACATATTTAAATCAATTCCGTTCACAGACAATTTTTGTTCCATCGAAAAAGTTATCGCATCAATTCAATGTTTTCATATTTCAAAATTGTCGATTGTGTCAGATGCGAAGCCGGGTGTCGCTTATATTATATGCGGTAATCACTTATCACATACATATTTCACTCGAAATTTAACGAATCTCCACAACAACATTAACAATTACAATATGTGACCAGATTTAAAAAAAAAAAAAACATTTATTTTTCTGGGAACTACTCTTGGAGGAACTACTTGTATTGTATAAGGTTGTCAAATATCTCCCTTCCGCCTTTTTGTCTTTTTAATTTCGCGGCTATGTACAAAGCGCTACAGAGCTCGTATCTGGCAACACTGTACATAATTTGAAAGCTCTTGACATAACAAACAAAACGACGCTATGTATGATTAGTTTGGATATTGCGTTCAACAGTTATAGACGTGTAAACATGGAGTTCACTAACGCCGAAATTCGCGCTATTTTAAAGTTTTCCTTCGTTAAAGGCAAATCCGCTAGAGAAACGTTCCGTGAGATTAATGGTGTTTTGGGGGATGGTACTCTATCACTTCGAACCGCGGAGGAATGGTTTCGACGATTCAGAGCCGGTGAAAACGACACCATGGATAAGCCAGCCGGCGGAAGACCTGTGACGACAAATACCGATCAAATCATGGAATACATCGAGTTAGACCGGCATGTGGCATCTCGTGACATCGCCCAGGAGATGGGAGTTAGTCACCAAACCATTTTAAACCATCTGCAGAAGGCTGGATACAAAAAAAAGCTTGATGTTTGGGTGCCACATGAATTAACAGTGAAAAATCTAATGGACCGAATTTCCATTTGCGAAATGCTGCTGAAACGGAACGAACTCGACCCATTCTTGAAGCGGATGGTGACTGGCGACGAAAAATGGATCACATACGACAATATCAAGCGAAAACGGTCGTGGTCGCAGGTCGGTGAATCGTCCCAAACAGTGGCCAAGCCGGGATTGACGGCCAGGAAGGTTTTGCTGTGTGTTTGGTGGGATTGGAAGGGAATCATCCACTATGAGCTGCTCCCATATGGCCAGACGCTTAATTCTACCATCTACTGCGAACAACTGGACCGCTTGAAGCAGGCGATCGACCAGAAGCGTCCAGAATTGGCCAAAAGGAAGGGTGTAGTGTTCCACCAGGACAACGCCAGACCACACACTTCGTTGATGACTCGTCAGAAGCTACGGGAGCTCGGATGGGAGGTTTTATCGCATCCACCATATAGCCCGGACATAGCGCCAAGTGATTACCACCTGTTCCTGTCCATGGCGAACGCCCTTGGTGGTGTAAAGTTGATCTCAAAAGAGGCTTGTGAAAAGTGGCTGTCCGAGTTCTTCGCAAATAAGGAGGGGGGCTTCTACGAGGGAGGTATTATGAAGTTGCAGTCTAGATGGAAACAGATTATCGAACAAAACGGCGCATATTTGAACTAAATCCGATTACTGTAACACTTTTTATAAAGCATTGAATAAAGAGCAAAAAGGCGGAAGGGAGATAGTTGACAACCTAATATTTTGTAATAATGTACCTTAAAACAGTGATTCTTTACACCAATATTTCATTAATTAATTTAATTAATTACAAAATGCGCATACGATCGCCATTTTATCTAATTATTAAATTATTTTAATGAATCTTTATAATATCAATTGTTTCATACCATCGGACAAACAATTTTCAATTTCTGTACTCTATGGATAAGTTTTGCATATATTATTATGTAATAGTAAAATATGATTTTCCACTAAAAACTCATGTGATTGTTACGAATAAAATTGATTTAGTAATTTTGAATCGAAGGAAATATATGTGATTGGTCTAATATAGGTGCGATATTCCTTTCCCACTCACAAACTATAGAGCGACGAGGGCGGCTATTAAACCATACTTGCGCACTTATATCGAAATTACATTTCAAAATATCGTTGTTTTATGTACTACGAAGTAATTTTGAATTTATCGCCTTTAAAATTTGACTTAATTCCCTGGTATAGTATTGAAATAGTATTTCCAAAATGTTACTATATATCCAAAGAATCTATAAACAAAACAGAAAGCGTCTGAAAAACTTAAACTTATAATTCTTCAATGAATGTTTTATTTCAAAATTTGTGTTCTAACTCCACTCTAATAACCCAAAATATTTTCAATTCGAATAATCAATAGAAACGTTTTTATTTGTATGAAAAATTCTTATGATTTGCAGGATGGAACGAATGATCCACCCCACCACCGTCCATTTATAAAATTAGATTATAATGTGGTTTTCCAATTTATAATTACAATTCCATAATTAATCATTTCAAAGTAAAACGTACTAGCACTCAATTATCAACGGTCAAAGGTATCGAATATTTTCTCCTTTTATGCCTCAGCTCGTAGCGTGTTGTTATTCTTGTGCAGTCTTTTTATTTGATGCTGTTGAGGTGATGCTAAATTTTTATGATATCTTCAATTATCCCGCAACTCAATGTGCACTCATATGATGATGTATTACGAAAAGGACATTAATTTGAAATGAAACAAAATTATTTATTTATTAAAAATTTTACAATATTTTCTAAATTAAGGAATTGTAAAATATATTGTAAAAAATAAATTTTTTAATAAATGTGTAATAGAAATGGAATAAATAAAAAAAAAAAAATAAAGAATTATTTTTAATCAATTTAAATTTAAAATTTTATAAAAATATAAAAAGAAAAATTTTATAAAATATATTATTTATAAAAAAACAAATAAAAAAAAAATAAAATAAATAAATTAAAGAAAGTAAAAAATGCAAAAATGAATATAATTTGAATGTAATATTTAAGAAATTAAAAAATTTATTAAATTTTCTAGCTTTTTTATTTATTTTTTTTTTTTTTAAAGGTATTAAATATATTTTTTTAAATAAAATAATAAAAAAAAAATAAAAAAATTAACAAAATAAAATTAGTTTTTCTTTTACTTTTTAATTTCAATAAATGAAGATATGTAATTTAAAATAATTTTTTTTGGATTAGTAATTTTGAAATGTTTTATTTAATTAATTTCAAAATTTTTATGTAGAAATTGTTACTACTCATTTTCTTTCTAATTTAATTTCCTATTTTTAATTTTTAATTTTTAATTTTTTTTGTTTTATTTTTATTTTATTTAAAATAAAGACTGATTATATTTTAATTTTTAGTTCCCAATGTTTTATTATTGCTGAAAAATCATTATTTATTGAATTTTATAAAACTTATTTAATTTCTATAAGTGAGAATTTCTCTGTTTATTTTTAAAAGAATTATTGAAACTACGAATGAAAATATAAATCATAAAAATATTTTAAAAAGATATTATTTTTGTAAAATAATATTTTAAAGATAAAATAATTTTAAAAAAGTACGAATTTTTTATGCACTTAAATTTTATTATATATAAAAATTAAAATATTTAATTAAATTTTTCGGTAAAATATTTTGCGAAAAGTTAACTGGCGTTGGTTAATTAATTTTAATGGATTGTTTGTTGAGTAGCGGTACACATCTAATACGCAATATATAATAATACATGTATTTTATAGTTTACATTAGCTCTTTTACTGATACTCATTATGTTTAGTTTTATTGTAACCAATTAAAAATTTATGATATAGATGTGACCAACTAAGAGTGTTCAGCAAAACCATTCATCAAATTATAACCGATTCCTAATGCGGCCGCCTAGTTTTTTGATTAATTAACTTCTATACTTTCGAAGCTATTCAAAATGGCAACTAGTAATGTTTCTCAGTCTTTTATCAGAGCCAATCGACAAAGTTTTTCCAATCCATTCCCATTTTCGCTATTTTATTTGAATTTCATTTCTTGTTTGGTGGCACTTTGTTCAAAGCTCCTCAATACCAATTGTATCAAGCGTCAAACACGCACGGATTCTTTGAAGATATTTATTTACAAAAGCTTCTAGTGAAAATGTTATCGCAGACGTGACCCACATATTCGTATAATAAGACACTGTGTTTTTCAAAAATTCGCAATTTGGTATTAAGAATAATGACCACCAGATGTTATATTTAACAATGCAACCCGGGTTCTGCATATTGTATTTCATATATACATTTACGTGCCACCATTTTTGTAAATCATACTATCTATGTAGCAGAATTCATCAATCTCTCAATTATTGCTTTCATCCACTTATAATGTGTCAGTGTTTAATGTGTTTCCCAAATGTAGGAATTTACTTTTCGGCATTTCCACCAAAATATATATATACTGTTGTTTTACTTGATTATGCATGTCACCCCTCGTATGTATTTGTGTATTTGTGCAAGTAAATAAAATCGTCTAAATAGATGTCCGCAAGTTGATTGAATGGTCCCCAACTAATACCAGACGAGTCGTTGTGTTAACGAATCTCATTATACAATGGACGAGAATGGTAGAATGGATGAATAACAGTGGTGAAAGGACACAACCCGGATTTACTCCCGTGTACATGCGGGCGTTTCAATGTTCCAATATGCAATCAACTACAACTGCAGTGCTTATAAAGTTCTTTATAATTTTCATTAACTGCTATAATAATTGTAGTAAATTGCCAAGTATCTTTTTTAATACAATGAGATTCGATATGCTGCGAAGTGTTAAGAGGTGATACTAATGAATTTATGTAGTGTGAACAGACCTTAACACAAGTTTCATAACATTTCGTTCAGTGTAAGACAAAACACAATTATACATTTAGTGACAATAGTTTTTGTGCACTGGTGAAAAAATGAATATAAAAACAAAGAAATCAACATTAAATTTGGTTTTAAAATTGGCAAAAATGCTACTCAAACGTATGATTTGCTTTAAAACATTATAATTGTATGACAAAAGCACAAGTTTTTCGATGACATAAAAAACGATTCACTGAAGACAGAGAAGCTATAGGTGATGATAAACGTTCAGGTCGACCATCTAAAGCAATTACTGAAGAAAATATTAAAACGGTATGTGTTTTTGTGAAAATTTCTAAGCAATCTTCCGTGAGATACATGGAAATGAAGCTTGGAATACCGAAAACAATTATTCATCGAATTTTAATTGTAAAATTGCTCTACGAATGGTTCAAAGTTTGTTCCTCCACTATTAATTAATTGATGATCAAAAATTGCACCGAATTTAACATTGTGAAGTGAAGAAAATTTCCCAGAAACTATATTGCAAATGCTGACGAAACATGGTGTTTTCAATACGAACAAGAAACTCAGCGTCAACGTGCTGAATGACCTTCTAGCTCTTCTATATATTATAAAGTCACTCTGATTATTTTTGGGACACAGAACGTGTACATTCGAAATTGATGTTAATTATTTTTGTATGCCGTAGTAATGCTAGAAAAAAAGGAAAAAATTTTGCAACATATCCTGTATAATTTGACTATACGTAAAAGAGATTTTTCAGCAATAATATTTTTATAATTATTATTCCTAAAATTTAATTATTTTATTTTATTATAAAGTTATATGTATAATATAATATATATTATATATATTGAAAACCATTAACACTAACCGTACAGTAGATCGGTCAAATGACCGATACAAAAGTTTAATTTAAATTTGATCATTCGTTGTTATTTTTTATTTTGTTCATTTAAATGTTACGTAAATTCATGTAATGTATGAACTCTTTAATTAATTTGTTGTGTATGTTGTGTACCATTTCCTACCATAGTCAAATGACTGCGGTTACCGAATGCTGTTAGGTATATGTGACATGATTGCATATGGTTAGTGTTAAATAATCAATATATATACAATATGTATATAAAGAAGAAGGGTTAATTGTGATTTGTATTATATTGATAAATTATTTATAATAAAAATCTTATATATTCATCTGATTCAATTGATAAGAATATATAAATATATATATTGTATGCATATGCATATACTCGTATATCATTTGATATAGTAATAATAATAATAATAATAATAATAATAATAATAATAATAATAATAATAATAATAATAATAATAATAATAATAATAATAATATTAATAATATTATCAGTTAAATTGCACAACATTTAATCATTTATAATACTAATAATTATAATTAATATTGATAAAACAATTTAGTGTTATTTATATAGGCACTCGGAATTCATTCAATATTAACTATTTACAATATTATATACAATTTATTATGTTGTTGTACGTATTATCATCACATAATTTATTTGCTTGTTAAAATATTTTGATAATACGATGCGATAAAATATTTCTAACATTTGACAAATTTTCCGTTGATAATAATAATATTAGTGTATTCGATTTATTTTTATTTTCCCATGAAAAATGTATATATTATAAATTTGAATTCATATATAATAGAAAATTGATTCAATTATAACAACCAGATATAGCGACTGACTGATTGTATAAATAAATTTTACGAAATACATCAAGTTACTTTCATTTTTATTTTTTATTTTCTTTTTATAGATTTGTCATTCAAATTTATTTATATTAAATATATAGAATTTACATTAAATATAAATATTACATCTATAAGAGATAAATTATATATAATTACGCAGTGAAATGTCAAATGATAACGTGTTCAACACAATTGTAATATAATAATATTTAATTATAAAAATTATTTAATATTAATTATCTAAATTTCAATTTATATATATATTATTATTATTACAAAACATATACATCTTAGCACACATGGAAATGGTTAAATATATTTATTTTATTGAATAATTTTTTATGATTAGAAATTAAAATAGAATTAAATAAATTGAAGTATGTATTTACGCAATTATGATATAAATATATGCCATATGACTGTTTTATACCGATGTGCCATAAATGAATGAATGATTTGGTTGCATAATATTGTATTATTAAAAAGTAAATATTGCATAAAATATTGTAAATAATAATGCAAAAAAAAAAAATGTATATAAATATTTGTAAGTGATGAGTGTATAGCTTTGGAGCAGGTTATAACCAAAAAGTTAATGCGCTATTTATAACCAATAAGTCACTACGTTAATAATCAAGAAGCCGATAATCACGAAAACTATATGGAATTTAACAACAAAGTTGATAAACAAGAATGTTCTTAATAACGATGAGTATGACCAAAAATGGTTGTAACAGAAGCTATAACTGATTCAGGCACATCTTCAGTTAGTAAATACGCAAAATAATACCTACAATGATTGTGCATTTGATAAATTAATGTGTGCCTAAATTAGTTTTCGTTGTTATAGCCTATCTTGTCTTCTTTTATTATACTATCATTCCTGTTTATGATAATACATTAATTTTCGTGATTATCGCCTTCTTCATTAATAGACAGCCCTCGTCAACATTTGATTATTTTAATATTAGAATAGTTTCTATGCGTACATACACTCCGCGTGTTTTATTCGTTTAAGGCCACCTGAATTCTGTCCAGATTGATACTTATAATCGCAAGACAAAATGGTTATTTAAAAATCTTACTTTTTCATGTTTTTGATACTATTCCCTTTTGTTGTTTCTCCAAACTATAAGTTTTGTATTTAAAAGTACAAAATTTAAAATGAAAGCGATTAAAATGTGATAATTAAATTACATATTTTATTATCAAAGAAGATAAAATATTTGGGAATAAAATACTGGATTTGATAGGTGTCTTCATATTGAAGGGAATATCATCTCATCTAACTAATCTAATCAAAAAATGATTATTATAAAGCAACAAATATTGACAGTTAAAAAAAACTGAATTTGATATAAATATGAATTGAAACAAAAGTTCAATTTACATATAGCCTTGAAAACCAAAGAACAACTTGCATTTAAATATAAGAATTTATAAATACTAACAAGCAACACCAAGTAACATGGAAACATACTCCAGACGCAACAAATATGGTAAGATGGAACGTATGAACCGCCCCAGCAAAATCCACAATTAGCTCAAGAATTCGTGCCAACAAACAATCGAAAATTCGGATAATAGACCAAAATGAAATTATCAACGTCGAATAAAGTTGCAACGAAAATAAGAAAAAAATACCGGGATATGATCAGATCTCTGGAATTATTCTAAAGAAATTGCTTATAAAGTAGGGAAATTATAATACTAACATACCTTATCAAAGCAGCAATAAGATTAGAATATATGTTACAATACAGTATAAAGTAGCTGAAATTATTATGTTTCCTAAACCGGATACACAAAAGCCGAACAATTTTTGGAAATCCATCTTAGTCGTGAATGTCGATGGACACTTTAAACAATTTCTTCATAAAAAATTACTAGCTCATCACCAATTAAATATTATATAATAATGGAGTATGTTTGGAGGTGGTTAGCGACATGAAAGGTGTATGAAGTTGGTACAATTTGATATAGTTAGGACGAACTAAGATTATTAATTTTTTTATCGTCGTTATATGGAATATTTGAAGATATTTTTAAACAAACTCAACACATTATATTACATTACACAGTTTGTTCAAGTTCAATATATAATGACAATTTTTAGATGTACAATAGAATAAAATACACATTATATTATCTTTCAAACATTAATTTTATTCAAAAAAGATTATATTAGCTTAAATGCAGCGTGTGGCACTTTCAACCAGCTCATATGCATAGTTGTTTTAAACTCAGTTATCGGAATGTTCTTCAACACCTGTGTTACGGCTGCTTGAATGGCTGGTACATCATCATAAAATGCTCCTGTCATGGCAGTTTTCATTTTCGGGAGCAGGAAATAGTTACACGAATACGGAGGGTGGCTGATGAGAGAAATCTGTTTTTTCATTAAATATTCATTCCCTTTTTTGGCCTTGTGAGGTGGTGCATTATAGTGCAATAAAACAGCTATTTTCCAGCTGTATATTCTCCTCTAACTCGAAAAAATATGTCTTTACATTCATCAGCCAATATCACAGTGAAATTCCCATCTAAAACAATCATTTTACGGAAATTTTCCATTAATTCAGCACGATTTTCAATTTCTGGACGTCCTGGTATTAGGTTATCATTTAAATCCTCTCGACCATTTTTAAAACTTGAAAACTAATCATAAACTTGTCGTTGAGATAAGTACAATCATCACCATAAACTTGTTTCAACAATTTGTAGGTCTCTGCCCATTTTTTTTCCAATTTTAAAACAAAATTTAATATTTGCTTTTAGTTCCAATTTGTATTTTTTTAATGCAAGCTTCTAAACTATTGACACTCAAATGCGTGTAACTTTTTAACCTGTCAACCGATTTGCACGATGTTGAGTGCGTTTGAAAGGAGAAAGATGTACCAACATTCAATGGTTGGCATTACGTGCTCTATGATTTATATTAAAATTGTCGTTATATATTGAACAAACTGTGTATATTGTATATGGACTTAATTTAAGGAATTATTATCACTCTAACGCCGGAATTAATAACTTTGATATTTCAATTAATTTATAATTTATTTCTGATTTAGTTAATGTACGTTATATATAATATATTATTTTTCTTAATTTACATATATATCTGTCGAAGTATATTTGTCATACTGCTATATAATTTTTTTGAGGAACATCCAAAAAGGAATAGTATCATGGATCATACAATTATAACAAAATAAGTTTTCTATTTATGATTATTTTATAGTCAGAGAAATCGACGAAAATTCAAGTGTCCTGCAGTAAACAAAATTAAACCGGAGTGTAAATAAGTTTAAAGGCTCAAACAAATGCACGACGATAACCACAACCTCAGCTGACCTCGGCAGTGATGTTACGCTAGTACTTTTTTACAACTTTAACCTACAAAAATTTCGTGTTTTCATTTGTCCCAAAGCCACACGCAAATAAAAAAGTTACGTAAAATATGAATACAAAATAAAAATTTTTATTTAATATATATTAAAACTTATTAATAAATCGAAAAATTTACATAAATCTTATTATTTATTTTTAATGCTATATTTTCGGTTAAGTAAAAGTAAAACTGCGAGGTTGTAATTATGTGTTTAATACAATTGCTGTCAATGTCAAAGTTGAAGTTAAGCTTGTACATCTGTTTGAGTCTTAATGATTATAAAGTGCTTATTAGGTAATTCAATATATACGCTATAGCTACACACAAGTTAAACAGAAAAATAATGTATTCGCTACAGCTATACACAAGTTAAACGGAAAAGGACTAATGTTTTCATTGTAAAATACTTTGATAATGCAAAAAGTATAAACACGTTATTCAAACTAATTTGATTTTGTTTAAAATTGATTAGCATAAGATTATAAAATCATTTTGAATTAATAAATTTTAAAAGTTTTCGTGGTTTTCAAATAATTTTACATTAAGCATATCCTGTTAAATTAACTAAAAGACATTTTCGGTTGCAATGTTAAACCATACAACCTTGAACCTTGAAATTTCAATTTTGTCATATTTTAAATTAAGCCAGAAGGTGTCTTAACTTAACTTATCTGTGTATTTATTTGCTGAATTGCCATGATTATAAGGCTTTCTTTATTATAAACAACAAAATAATAAATATGCTATGAACATTAGATGTAATTTTATAAAAAAAACAAAATCCTGTTTCGTATTAAAAAAGTATATCGCGATCAAATTTACATGTTGTTTAATAACTCGATCATGTTTTTTTTAGATACTCGTTTAGAAAATAAATAGGAAATTAAATATGAATTCTAATAATATTCTTGATAATCTTCATATATTATAACATATAATTAATTAACACACACACACACACCTCTTTCATAGTAATATAATAAACATATTTTCATAATCTAAAAACACTATACACATATTTTTACAGGGAAAATGTGTTATTTTAATTGCACAAAAAGTAAAGTAAATAAAACCCCATTGTAATAACGCGATCATTGAAACTGAAAAGAATATTGAAACATTACATTGAAATATTATAAATAAATATTTACTAAATTAAAAAAATAGGTAAAAAAATTGGTAAAAATAAAATCAATAGCCGAAAGTAAAATAAAATAGATTTAAAAAGCAAACCTCTATTTTAAATTAACTTTTTTTTTTCTCATTCTAAATAATTGTAACAAAAAATAATTTATTATGTTGAATATGTAAACAACATTTTATATTAAAATTATATTAATTATGTTTAAATAATATGCATAAATATGTATATATTTATATAAAAGACTTGTTATATATATATAAATAAATAAATAAATAAAAGGAAAAAAAGGATTAATAAATTAATTATTACAAAAACAATATAAAACAAAAAAAAAAAAACAAAAAAAAAAAAGAAAAAGAAAATAAAATTTATATTACCATAAAAAAAAAATTATATATTTTGGCCTCACTCACACAAAACATATTCAAAAATAAAACAGTTATATTATATTAAAAAGGAAAAAAAAACCACACTGTAGAAGTATCAAAAATTTGAAATGTTAATTGATGTACCTTTCGTGATTATTATACATAGAATTGATTAATTTATTAATTGTACATATACTAAAAACTAAACTATAAGTAAATACATTTATTAATACAACAACAAATTATCTAAAAAATATATAAAATAAATATATAATATTAAAAAATATATTGCGTAATAAATATTCGATGTATATTTCTTTTCATTTATTTTTTTTTTATATTTATGTTTTGTTTCATTAAAAAAATAGTAATTTATTTGTGTATTATTTTAAAGCAAAATTAAAAATAAAAAAGTTATAATAATATCTGTAAAAAATAACAAAAAAAAGAGAAAGAAGCAAAATAACTGCAAATATTTAAAAAGTATTACATTAAAAAGAAAGAAAGAACAAAATGGAGGACAAAAAAAAAGAAGGAAAATATAAAATAACAACAATATCAATATACCTTTTTAAAATAATTTTAGATAGAAAAACAAAAACAAAGAAAAAAAAAATGATATATAAAATTTAAGAATATTTCTACTACAGTACTACTACTACTACTACTTACTACTACTACTACTACAATATATAAAAACAAAAAATATATATAAATAAAAAATATTTATTAATTAATTATAATGAGTAAATTTATTGGTCGTTTTTAATTTTTTAAATTTCCATTCAATTTTCTACAGCCAAACATCGAAAAGCGCAACTTGAAGAAAGCCAAACTGTTGCTTATTGAAAAAAATATAATATATATATACAGTTTTCCGAATATTATGTTTAACTAAATAGCTTTTAATTAAATCATTTTAAAGTACGATTTTGATAAAATTTGGAACATAAGTTGAATGCGGAGAAATACGAAATTTCTTAAAAAAAGTTTCGCTTTTGTTATATATCTCATCGGATTTTGATGAAATTTGGTATGTAGGTTGAAAATTGAATTATATTGTGAGTTTCTACAGAAATATTGGAAAATCTTTATTCAGGACAGTATTGTAGGACGTTCTCCAATTGGCTATTTCTAATACGATTTTGATGAAATTCAGTAGGTAAATTTAAGATGGGGTAATATATATGAGCAGTTCCTAAAGACATTCTGGAAAATTGAGTTGGAACTATTCATATATAATCTCATTGTACATACAAAATTTGATCAATATTATTAAATAAGTATAAACGAGGTTCCAAATTTCTATAATAAAATAATATTAAAACTGCTCCAAGTATCTATTTTCCAGAACTTCATTAGGAACTCATATGATACCATTTCACACTAACATACTTAATTTCATCAAAATCGGTTAAGAAATAGCCAACCTGGCCGAATTCACCACAAACATAATTATTCCAATCTGAATGTGCATACTAAATTTCATCAAAATCTGATGAGAAATGGCCAAATGGTACTATTGCCTGGAAGTTATCCAATAAGACATTCCTGCGGCTATAATTTTGGAGAAACTCCGCTATAACAATTCGTATTAATTAGTACATATTAGACTTACGTTCCAAATTCAAAATCTGAGAAATTCTAATTAAATATTATTTACATAAAACGGTATTTGTATTTTGTTGCTCATATTTTGTATGTAATATTTTGTTGCTCTTATTCAATGACGCTCTTATCGAGGTTTGGCAGTAATTAATTCTCCAATAAAATACCGTTTTTTTTTTTTATTTAACACATTTTATATTTAAAAAAGAATTGTTTGATTGAATGCATTTATTTTTAAACTAAATTTTTTTTCTAATTTCATTTATTTATTTATTATTTTTTTTAATAACATTTTTGTACACTCAGGGCATGGGCACATGTATGTGATTTAACACATTATTATATTAGGACCTTGCATTCATAATGTCGATTTGATAACAATCGGAACACACCGCGGCCATATTCTTTTTTTTTTGTCTGTAATTACTCTATAAATTTCAGTATATGTCATTTCGTTGAAGTGTAAACAACAAAGTTTTTTTTTGCTTCGAACATGTCGAATTACGTGCCTGAAAAAGTTGTTTTGCGGGGAATTTTAATAACTTTCTTTTAATTTGAAGAAAACCGCTGCTGATAGTTATCGATTGTTGGTAGAAGCTTACGGTGAACATGCTCCAAATCAAAAAACTTGTGAACGGTGGTTTGCACGCTTCAACTTCACAATCAAAACGCGATATTCATTCCCAGAAGCTAATGCTGTGCATTTGGTGGGATCAGAAAGGTGTGGTGTATAACGAGCTGTTAAAACCAAATGAAACGGTTACAGCTGATCGTTACCGACGACAACTGGGCGAATTGGCAAAAAAATTGAACGAAAAACGACCATTGATAGCTCGAAAACACCACAAAGTTTTATTTCACGATGACAATGCCAGACCACATCGTGCAAACATCGTTAAGGAAAAAATAAAGAGGCTCGGTTGGGATCATCTTGATCACCCCCCGTACTCTCCAGATCTTGCTCCTTCTGATTACCATTTGTTCCAATCAATGCAGGTCAGCCTGACAGATGTACGCTTTCGAAATGCTGAAGAAGTGCGAAAATTGGTCGATGAATGGATTGGCACAAAAGATGAAGAGTTCTTCAAACGAGGAATCAACAAACTTCCTAAAAGATGGGAGGAAGTCATAGCTAACGATGGGCAATATATTGGTTGATGTACTCAATTATTTTGTTATACAAATAAATGCCATTTTCAAGCCAAAATATCGACATTATTAATGCAAGGACCTAATATATATTTATCGAATTCAGAAATTTGATTTGCTGATAATGAAGTCGCTATTATTAACTTATTTTAGCCTATATTTGTTTAATTTTCGTTAATTTCATTTGACTTTAGCTGATCAATTTAATTTTGCTGATACAAATTTCAATTCTGAATTGGGTAATTATATTTAGCTTGTGACTTCTCAGCGTTGATACATTTTAAAATAACTGTCAACATGTTTAGTACACATTTTAATGAATTGCTTCAAAAATAAATATGTTTTCTTGTTTTATTAAAAAATAAAAATTAGATTTTATTGTACTAAAAAAAATAGACCCATGGAAAACTCGTAAAAATTAAATTGAATTTAGTACACACACACTTTTAAAAATAAATTCCTGTTATAAAATTTTTATTCATTTCACAATAAAATTAAACTAATGTATTTAAATCGCTCTCTTACATGTGAAAAATTAAAATGTGTCAACCATCATTCTAGTTTTAATATTGAAAAATTATTAAATCACGTGCATGTGTCGTTAGCCATATTTATTTATCTTATTTATGCAAGTTTTTTGCCTTTTGAGAATGCAAATAAAAGCAACGAAAAGTATATATGCAACTATGCAACAGTGTTGATCGTTTAATCAATGTATGTGTGTATAAAAGTGTGTGTTGGTAATGTAAAAAACACCAGCCTAAAAATTTATGAAGAGTCTGTGTTAAAGCCGCAGTTCGCAGAAGAAGTGTAAAAAGTGAGGTAGTATAGTAAAGTAATTAGTAATTTGTGGAGTGGCTTTGTTTCGTGGTGGTTCAGTGACTTATATAATGTAATTTAATTAATTAAAAATAATCTATATATTAATACCGGTATTATGTTCTTAATTATTTTACATTAATAAACATTAATAAACATTATTTTAATGTAATAAATTTGTGTTTACTTATTTCTTTTTTTTTATTTAAAATACAGTTTTAAAAATGTTTATAATAATTATAAAGATGCAACGGTACAATTTTTTTGTTTTAATGTATCAAATTTTATACACAAGAACAAAAGCAAAACATTAAATTTTGCTGCGAATTTTTATAATATATTTACACTCCGCAAAAACATAAATATTTATAGAAAAATGATGTTGAGGATATGATAAGCATAAACAAAAATGGTAAGTGTTTATTCAATTAATTAATTAATTTAATTGTTGAGATTTAGAGATTAAAAACAATTGAAAATATACCGAAAAATCTCTATGATGCGTGAATATTTCATACAAAATTCCATTTATTCTCTCTATGCTATTTATGTTGTTAATCTTATGACTCAATTGTAGCAAAAATTCGTAAATATGAAAGAATTCTCCTCTTGTTTCTTAACTGTGAAAAAAAATGTCTTCATATTTTGTCAAATTATATCCGTAGGTGGTTTTGTCACAATTAATAATAGATACGTATCGCATTTTTATGAATATTATTGGATTGGATGAATTGGGCAATTTTTTTGAAGTCCACAAATATTACAATAGTTAAAAAAACAAACCATAACAATAATTCTAAAAAAGAAAAGCAAAAATTTTGAGCTGCCTTTAAAAAATTTTTTGAAAATTATATTATTTTTATTAAAATAAAATATACGTAAACTACAAGAAATTTATAAAATGAAAAACTTACAATTCTCTTTTTTTTTTTTGAACACTTTAGCAAATACAACAACCATTTTGAAACTTTATAAATTTTTTTTAAATACGTCATTGTGAATTAACACTATGATATAAAAAAATATTTTCGTTTGATGGCATGGACAGTACGATTCGATTTTTCTTTATTTTTCTTATAGTATATATTAATTATATTTTGGTATGGGGGGTTTAGGATGGGGTTTAGAATTATATCGCGTTATTCGTGACGTAGTTTATATACGAAATAAACTAACAAGGAGATTATTATAAGCGAATTTCTCTTTTCACACATAATCTTATGTGTTTGTAGTTTGTGTATTATTAAACACCTGTTGAATTTTATTATTATTGTTGTATTTGTTGTGTAGGTAATTGAAGCATATGATATTACATACACTGTGTACAGATGCATATATGTATTTAAATTTGAATTTATAATGTGGGACACGTGGAGGTCAGCATGCATTGTATTTAATTTAAAGGAGTCGATAAAAATAAATTTATATATATTATGTTAAGAAAATGATATAATAATATAATTTCCGTGGATAATTTTTTAACTCCACATTTACTTACAACATACGTTTATGTAATTAATATTAACCTTAAAACCGTGTTTGGGGCACTGTATGTCCTATACAATATAAATACCTACAAAACGGGCTTTTAGTTGTAAGTAAACTTTAAAGCAGCACTAATTTCAGAGAATACATAGTCTATTATCGTTAAAAAGTCCAAAATGATTTACTGGTTATTTAATTTTTGGCCACCACATATGCATAAACAATTCACATACAATAACCATGTTCGTTTAATTTTTTCGTCGTATGCTATTTATTTGAAAATAGTTTGATAAAAAAGTTTTCAGGCTCTTACTTACACCAATTATTATTTCAGAAGTTGTGATGGATACAAATCGCAAAGCAATACTGTTTTATCAATAACATTTTCCTCCTTCATATTAGATTGTGGAGAAGATAAATTAGTCGCATTCCGATGCGGCAGTTGTTCTGAGACAATTTAAATGTGCTGTACAAACCATCTTTAGAACTCACTATTGATGAACAATTAGTTTTCACACAAGGACAATGCTCGTTTCGCCAATATAGAACCCAGTAAAGTATATGGCATAAAAATATTTTGTCTGGTTGATTCGCGCACTAACTATTCACTTGCTTGCTTGAAACCAAAAATAATTCTAAACTATTACAGAAACAAAGGAGGTGTTGACCTTTAGATAAAATGGTAAAATCATACAGCTGTAAAAGGAAAACTAATGGCTGGCCTATGGTCTTGTTTTTCAATATAATAGATACAGCGGCACTGCCTCCATGTTCAACATAAGTAATCCATTGTGGTCACGAGATTTGTCCGGCAAACTCAAAATTTTTCTAAAATCATTGGCGAATGAACTTGCTGAACGACATATGAAAAATCGAATTGCAGAAGAAAACCTAAGGGAATCTGCAATGATTCCGAATCTCAAGGGCCGTTTTATCTTCCTTGCTATATCAATGTATATTGCCCATCATTGATTAGCTGTTTTAATAAAAACGAACCTAGAAAGAATTATTTTGTATATTAAAATTTATAAATTTGCAATAATTTGAATTTTATTATGGTCAAATAAATAATAAATTGATCATAAATAAATAATTTAATGTTAATAATAATTTAATAAAATAATTAAATTACAATCATATCCAAAAATATGCGGTATTATGAAAACTTTATATGAAATTATATGGGGCACTTAGTGCCCCCAAACGCGATATTAAGTTGTTTTGCATGAGCACAGTTTTAAGGTTATTTTTCGGGTTGAAACTTGAGCGTATTGACTACATTATGAAAAAAATAAATTGAGTATCTTAAGTTTTTACGGGTTTTATTTCATTTTTATTTACAGGATTTGCAAAATATAATTAATTTCCAAACTTTCATTAAAGACAGTTTTAAAATCGCGTTAAAAAAATATTGTCGTTCGTTCCATAAAACTAATCACAGTCGAATCTATACGAATGTTGGAGGATAATCGCTAATATGAATTGTTATAAATACTCTTCTGCAGGCTTGAAGAGTAATTAATCAACTTGGCTGTAATGAATGTTTGGTAGATGCCATATGTTCCATATGATGTAAAATGACTTGGTGATGATGATGATGAAACTAACTATGAAAGTATAATTATTATTACTATTAATTTTTCCTTCGTATAATCCATATTAATTTTAATGATGTATTGTACGTGTACACATATAATATTAAATGAGTTCTCTTGGTAATGGCAGTATAGTGTGGTTAGTATAGATAAATTGATAGTGTATAGCATAGATTGTAGATTGTAGTGGAGCAGATACACACAGTATATCACAAATGTAAGCAAATGCATAGTATTATATTAAATTTGATTGAGAGTAAAAAAAAATCATTGATATTTGCCGAACGGTGAAGGAAAAGGGGGATAAATCACACGCTTTTTGAATATTTTCTTCGGTAATCATTGTTGATGGTCGACCCGGACTTTCCTCATCATCCGCATCTTTTCTGCCATCTTTGAATAATAGATTTCACCCAATTATTTTACTTAAGTGGGAACACAAACTAACGAATTGGGCAAGCAGGTATTGTCTATTTTTTTTCCTGTAGACTTTCGATCACTTATTCAAATAGAATCATTTTTATATCTGACATAACATTATTATATTGAAATCAATCAGTAACCAATAAGTGGCGTTACCAATCCATATAAAATTAGAGAGTTATTTGGGTCATTTTTCGGCTACGCATAAACAGTATTAATTTCTTTCGGACGGAGGATGTATAAATAGAATATGATAAAAGAAAATATGGAATACTAATATATAATGAATAAAATATTTGGTATTATGTTGTTACAAAGTCTATATTAAATAGGGATCAAAATCAAAATTATATGTCTTGAAATAAATAAATAAATAAATAATCACATTTTATGAATCTTATATATAATTAATGTAGTTATTATTATACAAATTCGATTTTTTAATTTGAGTTTTATTGATTTTTGCCTACGCATGTATACCTAGTAATTTTCTTTTAAATTATTTAGTATTTCAATCTATATATTTTAAAATATTGTCAATAAAAAATAGTACATTTAATTATTAATTCTATATTATTATGATATTCTTTTAATTGTGTTTGCCTTGAACCCACGATATAAGAAAATTGATAGTCACACTATAGTCCGGTGTTAACAAAATACATAATCGAATGTATTTGAATTTGCACACGAATTTTGAGGATCTTAATATCACAGTCCACTGCATCTAGCCAATTGATGCAAGTTTTAAATCGTTGTCCTTTTTTCGTCGAGAAACTGCCTTGAGTGGTTGCCGTTTATCCTGTCCGATCCGAGCGTGTTGCAGAGTTCATAACTGGTTGCTTTTCCCAAGTTGATAGTTGACCATTTACGTCCAACTTACTTAATCATTCTGTAAATTCGTATGGCATTCACAGTGGTATATTTCATTACTTCCGAAAGTAGTTATAATAGCGACGCTGACTCGCCATGACTGTGTAATCACTGCATCATTAACTAAGTTTTAATCGTATACACAATACCCCAAATTAATACTAAATAACAGCTGTCAGATTGTCCTCGGCTACTTATTTCTTATTCGTATCTAACCCATTACCATCCGAATTTATTGTGTTGTACTTACCTCCGCTTCATTTAATTTTAGAAACACAAACATGAATCAAATTGCTAAAATAATCTCATTAATTTCTGTTAAGAGAGAAACAAATTTCCCAAACCTTTTTCTAAAGATATTAGCACTAAAGTAAAGCAGTTATAACGCAAGTTTTCTTTTTAAATGTTTCCCTAATGTTGAGTTTAAGAGTTTATTTTATCCATATGCTTTACTATTTCAGAAATATGGAATCGTATATCGAATTCCATTTTGTATATGAAACACCAACCAAATGCCTGAAAACGGTATCTAATTTGTGTTTTCTTTTGAATATTTAGAAATGGATTGCAAATACAAATTACAAAATACCATACATTAAGCAAATGTAATTAAAATACTAATTCTAAATAAAACAATTTACTATTTATTTCAATAATTCTTAATATGGGTGGTGTCTCATATTTCGGGCTTTGTGTACAGAAATTATTAATAATAATAATAATACACAGCAAATTCTATTAAACATAAATTAAATTGATTTATTTGTTCTTATATAAATAATATCTGTATAATATTAAGCCATAGGTAAATTAATTGTTTCAGATTACAACTAAATTAAATTCAAACTAATTATCATTTTAATATCAAATCAAAATTATTTAAACATATACTATTTACTGATTTATTTATATTATTACACCCTCTGTATGAAAAATTACCGGAAAGAATTTCTAGCATATAGGTTTGGTAGCGCCTACTATTAGTTGCTGATCGATTTATGGATTGTGAACCGACCTTCACAACCTACCACATTTGCTTGACAATTCTATCTGTGGCGCGTATTCATTCAATCAATTTATATTTAATGTGAAACAATTAAATGTTTGTTTAACGCCGTTTGAATTTAAAGCAAAATATAGAATGACATATAACTATGGATCACCGGCGAAAAACTAGAGATGAATACAATAAATCTACAACGAAACAGTAATATCAAATGGTATTGTACTATTGTATTACATTCCACAATGAACAGATCATATATAACAAAGATCTCTGGTTTCATTTCTAAAACCAGATGCTTTGAGGATTAACTCACACGGACAGAGTACAGTGGACCTGTCTTATCCTCTAAGTGCCGGAATTAATTTTCCCTTTAAAAATCATCATCATCATCACATTGTACAAATAATTATCAGTCCATTTCACATTTTTCTTCAGAAAATAATTGTTATCAATCTTTTACATACTTATAAAAAATTCCTGTTAAACATATTCACTTACATTTTCGTGGTATTGTCTTCGAATGGTGGAAAAGAGCAATTATAGCAACATTTTCTGTGAAAAGATATAAAATGCAATTTTGTACAAGTCGGTATTGCGGTTTCATTGTAGGATATGCGGCTAATACAAACCCTTGTATTTTATAATTCACTTGACATTTCGTTACGTCCCCATCGTCGACTTTAACTGTAGGGCAAGCTAAAGTAAAAGCGATTAATGTACAGTAGTTTTTGTGCGCCGGTCAGAATATGTATTATAAACACAGAACCAATATTAAATTTTTCTTTAAAATTAGTAAAAATTCTACCTAAAATCGCGTATATGGTTCTATTTGTTTATCTAAAACACAAGTTTATGAAAGGCATCGACATCGACCATTCAAAGATGCTATAGAGCAGTAGCAGTTGTGGATGATGATTAACGTCCTGGCCGACCATCAACAAACGATTAAAAAAAAACGTCAAAAAGTACTTGTTTACATTTTAACAACAAATCTTAAGTGAGATTCCTGGAAATAAAAATTGGCATATAAAATACTACAATCACAGAGATTTTAACTGAAATAATTGATCTTACGAAAGATTAATTCAAAGTTTGTTCCACATCAATTGATTGATAATAGAAAATAGCGCCAAAGTTTAATCATTCCAAAGACGTCATATTTAAGAACTATCTATAATTTCTTATTTGTTTTGACAGTTTCAAATTTATTTACCATAAAGAATTTGTTTGAACGGTTAAAGGTTTGCATTTGCTTAGTGTATTGAAGCATTTTCTATACCGTATTCGTTGTGAATGTCGTGAACCACTAATTTGATTAATATTTCATGACAACGCCGTCTTTTCATTGTGCGACATTTATGACTGATTATTTTTCTGCCAAAGAGTGTGTCTGTGTATTCTCTGATTTGTATATAACAGTAAAATCTATCCATTAACAACATAAATTCGGTGATAAAATCTAATGGCCTTGCACATATTTACGACTGTACGCATAATTTAATGATTGATTAATTAATTTTATCGATTTGTACACAGTTAGTATTCTCTTCGTACATTCTTTAAAAAATAAAATATATTAATTGTATATACGAAACGTTAATAGAACAAATTATATGTAATTAGTCAGTATAGATATTTATAAAAATTAACTTAAATAATTATATACTACTCTGATCAAATTTTCAATTATGTGGTGCGTATAGTAATTACCATTTGATGAAATAGGCTCATGATGGTGAAACATTATGCACTTTTTATAATTGTTTCTTTTTTTGTATATTGTTATCATAATCATTTTCGAAGTGATTTTTGTTTGTGTGTGTGTGTGTGTGTGTTGAACATTAATTGATGACCGTCGCTTTTAAAACGTTCATGCCATTGACATGTTGTTGTCTTCAATTTATTTAGGGTATTATCTCCATTACAATTTTTTCAACATTATTATTGATTCAGTATAGTTTTTAATACGGGAAACAGAATTCCAGCTTCAACTTCAACCTCAACCTCAACCTCAACTTTGACACCTGAAATAAAGTTGTTAGTAATAGAATGGAATCTTTGACTGAAGCAATCCATATTGTTTGTGTTATATAATTCATAAATCAATTAATAAATATAGAACATGAACGTTTAAATAAAGTTTTACAACAATATCAATAATAATAAATAAATTAATAAATTTAATAATTTAAATAATAATTTCAATTTGAGGTTAAAGTTGGCAAAAACTAGAAAAAAAATCTACTCGCGTCAGCCTCAACTTCGGCGTCAACTTTGTGTTGTGTTACTTACATTTGTGATCCATATGTTCTACTAAGCTGTCAAATCAAAGTCGACTGAGGTTGAAGTTGAAGCTAGTGTTCTGTTTCACGCATAAGAACTTTGGATTGGATGGTTAGATGGATGGTTAGAATGCATTTCATTCAATCCGAAGGTTGCGAGTTCAATTCCGTTACTGCCACATAACACATGGGTCAAAAGTCTCGGACCTAACCACTGGTTGGTATCTCTAACGAAATATTCGTATGCTATTTCATTCAATAGATTATCAACACACGAAACTGTTTTGAACCTATTTTTCGGAAAATAACAAACAAAATGTCAATTAATCCATTGAATTAATTTAGTATCATCGAAACATAAATGCAGACCAAGTGATGAATTAAATTAAATAACTTGTATACACAGTAATTTATCAACTTGAGTGCACCATGAGTTAGATGTTTGATCGTTATGTCATAGATTATGCCATAAATGTAAGAGCACAATTACGGGGATCATTTAACGTATGTCTGAGTAATCAACGCATATAAATACAGTCCACTCGGTAAGGGTACGAAAAAGAACGTAAATGGTGGTCTGATTAAACATTTTTGTTTTTTATTTCACTAGTTCGGATTTTTCGTTGATCAGAGTAGTATTACGTATATGTGAATGGGCCAAAAAGAATTAATTTTATTGTGTGGCATAATTAAATCAGATATCCTATACTTACGCAATACGTGTATATAGGAAAAAGCTTAATATTAAGTATTGTTTTACTATATTATCCATATAACCTATTTGTATAGTTAAAATATTATTACATCGTATTATACGTAATTAAAAGGATATATTATAACAATAATATGTTTTGGTTTTTGTTTGTCTATATATTAATTATATATAAAAACTTGACGTTTGATTATTATTAAATACATTATGTTGTTGGAAATATTACTGATATAATTGAGGTACACACACATACATGATACAAATACAATTAAATAAATAAAAGTATTTATTTGTGGTAGAATCTGTTTTTTTTTTAATTAGTTTGTGTGGGTCTTTTGTTAAATTCTAATGGTAAGATAATAAAGTACACTGAGATATTTTGGACAATACATTTATTTTTCTATATAATCTGCCATATTAATATAATAATATACTTCCAAACACGCAGCGATATAATAGATTTTTTATACGAAAATTTCTTGTGAAAAGCTATGGTAATCTAATAAATAAAGTGGATGATAGCGGAAGAACACATATCTTGTTGATAACTTTGAAATACCACCTATAATGCTTTACTCCAAATATTGTATATGCTCGTTCAATTTCGTATTTTTTAATTCTAACACATCTTTCAAAACAATATTTCATACTATTACTACTTTTTCTACTGTAAATAGTTAATTTTTTAATATTGAATGTCCGCTCGAAACTACTGTTAATTACGAACAGGATTGTGAATCATCCTATCTTTGTTTTCACTTATCCAAAAACTTATCAACATATACTTTTGTATTTTATATTTGGTGAAAATGTTCGTTTTACTGAAATTTACCTATAAAAAAAACCTGATTCCTATATTAAAAATGGTAAATACACAAATGAACCTATTCATATTTTTTCCATATTCATTATTACAGTTTAATATGTTGAAATTGTACTATCGAAATTTTGGGGAATTCACTTAGAAAAATAAGTTTTGAGTAAGGTACTGTAAAGAATTTTATCAATTAAGACTGTATATTTGACAACAAATATACATATAGTTTAACGGACATTGTTGATGTTACGTATAGTTGACTCCCCATTTAAGATGTATTATTTATATTTTATTCTGTTTTGATATGGTATCGAATTAATAAAAATCGGAAAATCGGTTTTTATGAATTGTCCTGGCAAATTTAAATTGAATCAATTTCTAGAAAAATTAATTATATAGTAATTTGATTAATAAAAATTATTTATTTGTTATGGTTAGATTGCATGTTGATCAATTGAACAGTAATTTTTTTTTATTTGATTACCCCTATTATATGGACTATATACTCTTGAGGAAAGACATTCCTTCAAATGATTGTGGAAGCTTATATGATAACGTTATCCATTTGTATATTATAATTTCAAACTATTATGTTAAGTTAAATTATTCACAATAGTTTATGTTTTATATATGGTGTGTTGAACTTAAAGTATGTCGACGTTATTGATCATATCTTTTATATGATGTCTGGGCTTATGTAATTGCATGTAAAGGTTATTATAATTATAATATATATATTAATATATATTGATACTATATTTTGAGTCGAAGTTATATGTTGCCGAGATTATTGTCGAGTCGATGTTATTGTATGTCAAAGTTATTGTGTTTCGCCTTTATTACGCAAAGTTTCAATCTTATGGTATTCGATCCTATAGTTTTATGGTTTATGGGATGGACTCATTAGAATTAAATAAATAAAAGATTAACATAAATATGGTTTTTTTTTTCTAAGAATTTAGATTAGTTTTAAAATTATATACGTTTAAATTAAAACCAACAGCGAGCTATAGATCCAGAAAATTAATATATAAGGTGTACCGGTATGAACTATGAAGTGAGTGCCAAGTTACAAATTAATTAATATTTTTTTTGTTTGGTAGCTATGACATCTGTAAAACATATTTAGTATACATCAAGTCATTGTACAAACAACATCATATTTTTTCATCGTGTTAAAAATGTCGAATTTTGTACTAGAAACTGATGATGTACGGAAAGTATTAACTTTTTGTTTTCATTTGAAGAAAAGTGCTGCAGTAATGATATTGATGTGAGAGATAATGAACGGAAGCCCACCAAAAAAGTTTGAAGACGCCGAATTGCAAGCAATATTGAATGAAGATGACACTTTGAATCAAAATCAAATGGTAGAAATGTTAAATGTTGCACAACAAACAATTTCTGACCGTTTAAAAGATATGGGAAAGATTCAAAAGTGTGGAAAATGGGTGCCACATGAATTGAATGAAAGACAGATGGAAAACCGAAAAAACACTTGTGAAATTTTGCTTGAAAACACGAAATAAAATCAGTTTTGCATCGAATTGTTACTGGCGATGAAAATGGATTTATTTTAAGAATCCTAAACGGAAAAATCATGGGTTAATCCAGGACAACCATCAACATCGACTGCAAAACCAAATCGTTTCGACAAGAAGACAATGCTGTGTGTCTGGTGGGACCAGAAAAATGTAGTGTACCACCGAGCTACTAAAACCTGGTGAAACTGTTAATGCTGATCGCTATCGACAACAAATGATCAATTTGAACCATGCATTGATCGAAAAACAACCAGAATGGGCCAGAAGACACGGCAAGGTAATTTTACTCCAAGACAATGCACCTGCATACAAAGCAAAACCGGTTCAGGTTACAATCAAAGCACTTGACTGGGAACTGCTACCCAACCCGCCGTATTCACCAGACTTGGCTCCTTCCGACTACCATTTGATTTCATCGATGGGACATGTATTGACTAAGCAGCACTTCGATTCCCTACGAAGAAGTCGAAAATTGAGTGTCTGATTGGTTTGCTTCAAAAGACGAACAATTCTATTGGCGTGGTATCCACAAATTGCCAGAAAGGTGGTCAAAATGTGTAGAAAGCAATGGCCAATATTTTGAATAAAATGTTTTTTACTTTCCCATTTAAAATTAGTGTTTTATTTTCACAAAAACTCTCACTTGATACCGGTTCTCCTAGTATATCTTAAACGTATACAAGGTTTCCTTGTAGGTTTACCAACTATAGCCTTGAATATGAATTAGAATTTCTTTCAAAATTATTCTAAATGTACATGTATAGGTTTACTTTACATGTTATATAGAGAAAAGAAAGGAAATTACGTTTATCAATTAATAATGAATTAATTTTTAGATTTTCTATTGAAATACAATTGGTATATAGAATGAGTATGTGTACAAAATACCTAGTAATAAAAATAGAAAATAAACGATAATAATTATTGGCATCAATATTATATTAATTTTATGTATTCTTAAACACAAACACTCTTATTCGTTTTCATATATATAAAACTAATAATAACCGCATTAGTAAATAAATAAGACAATTTTAATTCGTATTTTATTGATTTTTGTTTATTCATGCGTATATTTTTTGATTAAATTATTTAAATTTTCTATCTATTTTAAAATATATATAATTATATACGCCATATGATCCCTATATAAAATTTGTAAGTAACTAACCTATCTGTAAATAATTTGGTTGACTTCATATTGTTTGACCGTGTAACGGCAAATTAAATCTATAAGTTTTTGATAAATTTAAGAGTAGAAATTTGTTTTGTATCCATTATTAAAATTAAAAATAATGCATTAAATTATTTAACTAATTTTTACGTGAATTATTAAAAATTCAAATTATTTTATTTAAATTAATAAGTTTAAAATAAAGGACGTTCATATATTTTTAAATTTTAAATAAAACAAATAAATTGTGTGAAATCTTCATTTATTTTTATTGGAAAGTAAAGTACATTGGTTCCGGTTAATAATGAAAAAGAATGCCGTTCAAGTGACCTTCTCTACTAGCTCGTCAAGCTGTCAATCTTTTACCAAAATCTTGAATAATTCTTTCGCATAATAATGGTTCAATTAGTTATATTTGCTTGGTGATGTTGTCTTTGAGATGTTGAACAATATGAGGATAATCCGCATAAACTTTACTCTTCAAGAAACTCCATAAGTAGAAATCGAATGGTGTTAAATCGCATAATCTTGGTGGCCAATCCCAGTCTGTTCTTCGAGAAATTATTCGATTATTAAATTTCTCTTTCAAAAGACTGTGGCACCGTTCTGTTGAAACCATATATTCTGCACATCAATGTCTTCCAATTGCCTCCACAAAACTTTGTTTGGTGGTTTCAGGTTTTATTGCTGTAAACGAAGACGAATTGATGTCCTTGGCTGTTCAGCAACACTTGTGCTACCTGCATGAATATTTTCACTTGAATGAATGATCACTACGATGATAAATTGTGTGTCTCTGATCTTGAACTGCACCAGTTTCTTCAAATTTATCGGTGATAAGTTTAATAACTTGGTTTATCGGAGCATTTTCTCTACAGTATGTTGAAAGAAATTTTCTTCCAATTTCTGAATAACTATCACCAAATTTAAAATAAGTTAATAATGAAAACACGTTGTTCCCCATTTCGAGTAGTCATACTAATTTGTTTGCAGGGTTCGTCCGCACATATATTTATATTGTATTTTTGGTCTATATTAAAAGAGACATAAAAATAAAACAGTTCATTAGAAGTTCATAACGACAAACTTTCTTTTGTTCGCACAATTGAAAAATAACATATACAATGCAATATTACTTGTGTAACACTGCGTACTTAATATTAATTATTTATATCCTTTATATAATGGTGTAATAAATAAATTTATCGTATATATATAAAATATATTTGTATGTGGATAGAGATGACGAACAAGTGCGAGTAAAATAAATAGTACAATGGCAATTCGCACAGAGAAAAAACTTAAGGAAAATCGAATATTTTTTGGATTGTTTGAAAAATAAATATTATTATTATAAACAAAATAGACATGTACTAATGAAATAAAATACACATTACATTTCCGGTTTTAAGAACTTAAAGTGAACCAAAAATATACTGTATATTTTTTATGAATGTAAATTTTAGTAACATTCCATTTTCCATATAACATTCACATCAAACTAATTGATTGCCGTCTTAAATTTAGAACAGTAGAATTTGAAATAAAATTTACACTTTTTTCTATACTTTAACTACGTTAACGACTTTTAGGCTTTATCTGTTTATTATATTAAATTAATAATACCTTAAAAATAGCTATGGAAAATATTTTATTTACAAATTATTAAATTTATATAACTTAAATAATTTTTCTTTCATAAGTTATTTAGAAATTTATTTGAAATAAAAATTGATAGAAAAGAAATATACCTTAGAATTCAAATTAAATTAAATTCTATATATGTGTTTGTAACAAAAGCGTATGTGTGTGTGAGACAGAAGGGTTTATTTTATTATATTCTTTCCCTCCTTATTAAATTTTATGTATACATTCTTTATAAATTTATGATACAAAATCGATGCCGTCAGGACAACAGGACATTGTACTATAATATTCATATGTGTGTTTATTTAATATATCATATCATGATTTGATTAACCTGAATAATAATAAAAATATATATTGTAAATAAAATCAAATTGTATAAATATTGAAAATATTGTGTTGTTTATGCATACTCTTATATATAAGCGTACTCCCAGTGTCCGAAAAGTAACCGGAAAGAATTTCTAATATGTACATCATCATCTATTGACTGCTGATGGATATAATATATATTGTAAACTGATTGTAACAAAATCGTAAAGTTTCATAACATTTCCTTCAGTGTAAGCCAACATACAATACAATACGTCACTACTTATTGGACGTCGGTCGGAAAATGTAAATAAAGAGCAAAAGAACCCATATTGAATTTTGTAAAAATTCTATCGAAACGGTTGAAATACTTAAAACGCTTATGGTGCGATAATTGTTTATGGAAAAGACAATTTTTTTAATGACATTGACGATTCAAAGACGACAGAGTAAATGTATGGATGATGATGTACGTCCAGGCTGACCACCTATAACAATTAGTAGAAGAAGAAAACATGTAAAAAAGTGTGCGATTTCGTGAAATTTATCACAAAATCTGAATTGAAATTTGGTATACCAAAAACAACAATTCAATATATTTTTATCTATATGCGAAAGGTGAATTCAAAGTATATGTACCAAAATGACCAAAAATAACCAAAGAACTAAGATGTGGAGGGAAATTTAACGAAGTTTCTGAACGATTTGAATTCCCTTGCTATCATGAAAAGATTTTACAGGACAATATTAATTTGAAGCTGTATCTATAACGGATAATAAAGCGAAAATTGTTGCTTATAGAATGATAGAACGATTCCATTGAATCTTGAAGTTAGCGTTAAAATGCGTTTATGCTGTCGCTGGTCGGGGAATGATGTGGTGGTTTTGCTGTATTAATGAAATATGAAATTTGCTTTTTTCTTAATCCATTCCAGTTATTTTTCTCACATACCGTCTGTTCTGTTATAGATTATAAAACCATGTAATTGTATATAGTTTTACTGATTATACGTGTACATTATATGGTATATACCAACATTTAGTCTATATCTATCTATAAGCTATTTTTGTTTGTATCCTTTATTTGTGTGTACATAAATTTATTACCTCGCTCCAATATATATTATACCATAGTTAGTATACAAGTGATGTAATAACTTGAGCTCTCCGCTTTTTGTTCATGACATTTTGTGTATATTAATTGAAAGAAATCCTTAACAAAATTTAAATATCCAATGATCGACTGTGAGAAAAATATTGTTTTTAATGTGAAATTTTATTCATATAACAATATAATTATAACATAATTTTTACTTATTTGGTACCTTAAACTGTATAAACTGAAAATGCCACAACTTTACAAAAAAATTCTCCCATTCATTTGTGTTACATATATTTTTTTCTCGTGAACAAATTGTTGCTAGGGTAATATTTACATATACACATATACTTATACTACTTTATATTGATTTTCATATAATACCGATTTACTATACAACAGATACACCACACATATGTTATATGGATATACAATATAAAGAAAATATATAAAACCGACTGACCGTCCACCACCAACAAAATTAAATTTTGTCTATTTGGAAAAGTTAGTATATAACTTAAATAAAAAAATTAGTCAACTGTTGTACATGCTGTGATTAAGATCATATATATATTTTATATTAATAATAATAATAATAATAATAGACAAACGAACGAATAACAATTTTTTTAAAATATTTAATTGTATGTAATTTTGATTGTAATAATAAAGTTTACACATTTATTCATATTTGTCCAAAGGTAAATATTAATAAGATTGATTTTTTATAAATTTATTAGCTATGATTTGATATAGTTATTTTTAGAACATATTTTATATACGTAAATAATTAAATATTGTGAGTTTGTGTCCTAATTTAATTTTAAATTCTAATTTCGGAGAATGTATATATAGGAATATTTGAATTATATTGAATTTACTTATCGTTGGTGAATGCATATTGTGTATTTTAATTAAATGTTTCTATAAATAGAATTGTCACAATATTAAATTATGGCATATATCTGTATTATATACAAATATCACTTTACCTGCTTAGAAAATGGACATTTTAACAAAGTAATGTATTTGTGTATAAAATATATAAAGTTACAATTGAATATTTTATGAAAAAGGTATTTAAATGAATATATTAGGAATAGACTCTTATGTATTATATTGAAATGTCTTTAGAAATTGTGTGTATTGACTTGACTGTCAGTTATATATATATTTCATAATAAAATATTTACAAGTAGGACATCTGTTAATAAATAAATTGTATGAGGTTGTACACTCAATCAACGAATATATCTAGTTCATTAATATACAAAATGACATATTATATTTTAAAGTTTTTTTAATAATTTACACATTGTTTTTTATTTGTACTAATTATGACTATATGTTCGTAAAACATGTGAGTGTGTGTGTGTGTGTGTTTGTGTAAATTGTATATGCACACATAAATATACCTTATAATCTATCTCCATTAAATAAGGATTTTTATATTACCATAGAAAAATTTATATTTATTTTTATCTATATTCATATCTAAAAACGTACAGAATAGAATATTAATTTAATTTTTTATGTTTTTATGACTATCACTCAATTTTTTTTTCGTAATTAATACAGTACAATAATTTTTTATTACAAATGATTTTTTGTTAAATTTATGCGTGTGTGTTGTGTAATGTACTTATTTTTATGGTAGTATTGTGAAAATTACTTGTTATATTCGACGATATGGTATTTTGACCAGAGATTGTCATACTAAAAATTTTATGAACTAAATTACCCGATGTTACCGGTACGCAAGTGAGCATTTTTTTGTTAAAATAAAACACTTATTTTAAATGGGAAAGTAAAAAACATTTTATTAAATATTGGCCATTGCTTTTACACATTTTGACCACCTTCCTGGCAATTTGTGGATACCACGCCAATAAAATTGTTTGTCTTTTGAAGCAAACCAATCAGACACTCAATTTTCGACTTCTTCGTAGGGAATCGAAGTGCTGCTCAGTCAATACATGTCCCATCGATGAAATCAAATGGTAGTCGGAAGGAGCCAAGTCTGGTGAATACGGCGGGTTGGGTAGTAGTTCCCAGTCAAGTGCTTTGATTGTAACCTGAACCGGTTTTGCTTTGTGTGCAGGTGCATTGTCTTGGAGTAAAATTACCTTGCCGTGTCTTCTGGGCACTACGTGCATATAAAATCGCAAGAAAAGCGTAAAACTTTTCTTGAGATAGATCCCATTTTTCACCAAGAACTCGGAACGCTTCTAGTGTTGTACATGTTCTAATATGGTATATAATTCGCCGATTGATTATCATTATTTTCTTTCATGAAATGAATGGCGGCTAGAGGTAGTTTTTGAGAAGTTTTCATATTGTTTTTATATTTAAGACGTTAAAAATAACGACAGTATATATAGGTATATCACATACTGATATCACAAAAATGGAAGTGGGAAATCGATATAATCTAGGATATTATTAAATACATAAAATTGGAAAAAGTCTTAATATTATCATAAAATATTAAATGAAATTTTTGAGACAATCTTGCGAACAATTGATACAACCGATAATTTTGGCCGGTGGGTAGTTCTAGTGTTAATTAATGTTAAGTTAATGGTCGGTCAGTGGTGCTGAACAAATACTGGTATCACTAGTTTTTCTTATCTTTCACTAGTATAAAATAGCATAATATGTCCAATAATGGTAACGAACTGTGACGAAGGCGGAGAAATATCATTCAATTTTCAATATCACTTTATTAACCTAAATCATGAAAAATTAGGTGTACACTGAATTAAAATTTCCGGAAAATCGACTATTATGAATTATGATCTTTTTGAATTACGGGCCATAGTTTTAACGGCTTTCCATTTTTGTATGTAGAAATGCAAATTACAATCAATTCCCAATATTTCATAGAAGTGATTTTTAAAAACGATTCACGCGTTCAAAAGATATGTCCCGATTTTCCAATCGATGTCAGAGAAAATTTAAAGAATTTTGTGGTACTGTATATAGTGAAGTGTATACCAAATGGTACAAAAAATTTATACATTATTTCATACAAAATTTCACGGACATAAAAATGGAAAATTGGTCATATTTTTTGAACCCGTCAAACGATTTTAAAAATCTCTTTTTATGAAATTTTGGAAATTTATTTCGAGCATTTGAATTTTTTTTTTGTTTATTTCAACGTACTCACCTGTTTTTTTATCGGGATTCTACAACATTATGATTAGTATTTGAATTTGAGACGTATTTTGATAGGAGAAATATTCTCCCAGCAGCAAATGTTTCACATTCCACAGAATATAACCCTAAATTTGCAACAGTATATATATGTCGAAACAGATAGATAAATTTAACACTAAACCTACCGACAATTCTTGTATACCTATTCCTACCGCGCGCGATGAAATTGACAGGTAATTAAAAAAGTTATCGATTTTATTATTCAGTGCAGATAATGGTTGATTTGTGGATAAATGTATATAAAATAAAGAATTTTCATGAAGTTTCGTACAAATTTATTTTTATATAATTTCTAAGATTCTTTATAAAAAAACAAATAAAATTAAATTTTTATACAGAATGTTATGCATACATAATATACTTTATTCGGCTTCCTCACATTGTTTACAAATAATTTTAGTCTGAAATGTGCATTTGCCGCAAACATATTTTTTGCACTTCGAACAGATTCCTGTTGTTTTATAACCTTTACAAAATTTTATTTGACAAGTTTTTCGTACGCACAAATCGAAACTTGAGGACGGTGTTTGTAAACGCTTTTTTTCTTGAGATTTTGTATATGCGTCGCCGAGTTCTGAAGCTAACTGAAACAAAAATTCCTGCCAGGCAATGTTTTCACCCTTCGTTTCTTTATACAAAATCCAGGCATTTATTCCAGCAAGGTCCAAAATGTTGAAAAATACCTGAAGTGGCCACCTACAACTTTTCGACTTCACGCTGTATTTCCTTGCCATCTGGTATGCCACATCTACACCAAATTTTGTACTATTATAAAATCTAATAGTTTCCAGTATACGTTTGCTGCTTTTTTCTATTTCTATTAAGTTATGTTTGGAACTTAGGACAAGCACTTTTTTTCGGCTTGCTTTATACACTGTAAGAGTAATGTAATTTGATTTATACAATTTGCTTGAAAATCTAGTCATTTTCTCTTTTCTTTCTTTGGCAAACTTTGGCAACTCTCTTTTGTTTCCACGAATTGTTCCAACAATTGTGGTTTTTTTTTCAAGTAATTTCTTGGCTAATGGTACACTCGTGAAAAAATTATCTGATGTTACATTCCTTCCGCATCCTGTGAAAGGATCCATCAGCTTTAGAACAACGAACTCCCCAAGTGGAATTGAACAATCTCTCCTTTCATCCTTTCCCAAATAGGGAAACCCATTTATAATATACTTACTATTGACGTCACACCAACCAGAACAATTTTGAGAATTTTCAATAAATCGATCCCATATTGTAGATATCATAGCAAATTTATTGGTTTGCAAAAGCTGGCTTCTTTCGCTCTTCTTATCAAATTGTATGTACTTCATAATTTCAGTAAAGTTGTTTCGGCTCATTGTTCTCGAAAAAAAAGCGGGTCCCCAATTTTTATTCCACAAATATGAGATATCCAAATTTTTGGCCTCATATGCGCCGCGAGCATATAGCAACGAAATAAATGCCTCTAGATTTGTTGTATTTAGCTCCCACTTAGTCCCCAACACCCTAAATGCTTCTTCTTCTGTACATTTTATAATATGATGCATTATGCGCTGATCAATGATAATTTTAAAAGCTGTCTTCATCTCTCCTTTCATTATATGCCGTTTAGCGTATCCTGTTGGTCCTGACATATCTCTAAAAATATTATGAACTGGTAACCTGCCAGGTTTAGGTCTTCCGTTTATTTCTTCCCAGACTGTTCCTTTATCTTTGTTATACATAGTGTCTTTTCAATACTATTGTTATTTACTCTTTTCAATTGAAAGCGAATCTGAGATAACTGTAAAAAGTTTTTCTCTGAGATAACTGTATAACATTTTTTCCAACCGGTAATATTGACCGACCGCGGTAGTTAGGCCACATAGCAATTTTTTTTTTGCAAAATAGAAAAAATATCTATGAGTAAAGAGTGAAGAAAATATTATATGCATATTCTAAGAATTGTCATATAGTTGGATAACGGTATTATAACGTTTAAAAATGTTTAAGTTTTGCAAAAAGTTTGAAAACGGTCAATTTCACCGGTACTGGTAGGTTTAGTGTTAATATCTAAATTGGATCCATTCCTTATAAACAATTCAATATGTTCCTATTGAAAAAGTCACTAGTTGGTTTTCACTGTTATGCGTAATATACGCACTTATTTATACACTATATTGCTATAGTTAATGTTTGTTGGATAAATTCGGTTGTCTCCAAGGATTCGTTGCCATTTGATTTGGATGATTTGCAAGTCTCATTTGATACATGACACTGAAATTCCGTATTTCATGTGTTTTTAGATGTCTTTTGTATAGGTCTCGTTGCATGATTTAACTTTTTACGTATTGTGTTGCATCGGCTATCAATCTTTTCAACTATGACAACACCACAAAATTACAATATTCGAGTTACTGGTCATTCATGCCCAAAGTTGTATGCGGTATGTCCAGATAGGCTTTAGTATAGCCTTATATAGCAGTAATTTGTTGTTCATTGAAAGGTTCTGTGTGTGTCAATAGTCAATACATTTTGCTCACTTTTAAACCAATTTGTTTTCTTTTGGTGTTAATATATCTTTACCACGTGGATCGTTTATCCAGATCCATTTCCAGATATTTAATATCATACGGTTGCGGTATACAGTTTTTATTATTGATGGAGACCGACGGGTTTGTTTAACGCCTCTTTGTAAATGAGACGTGATTTGAATTAGTTCCATTTACATGTGTATGTAGATATACCAACTCAAACGCCTGACTTACATTCTCACATCTATACTGATGACGTCATTTATTCTGTGTACTTGTTAAGTTGTTGCGTAACCATCATTTCTAAAGCCAAATTAATGATTTTGTATTATTTGTTATGCAATTGGATTTAGTCTAATTATCAGTCTATAAGATGTTACAAGGCTTACTCGGTGGTGAATTATGTATTTCTCAGAATAGCCTTACTAATATATATCATGGATTTGTAACCGATTTTTGGACTTAAATATGCTTTTCGATCAATTTATTGAAGTTTAGTTAATCGCAGATCAATTTATTACGTGGATGAATTTATCGACGATAGATTTTGCATATGATTAATAGTATAATTTAGGTTCTGTCAGGAAGTTACTGTATAACATATATAATAGAGCTTATAATTTGAAATATGATGGTCATATAAATAGAGATCTTCCATAGCAAAGTTTTGGTTTCATTTTTATTAATTGGGCAATAGCCCCGAAATTTGTGAGTTGTCATCAAAAATTATAGGAATTTTACGAATTTTTAAGTAAAATTATCAAGAATATAGAATATAGAATATTTCGATTTTAATATAATAGGTACTATTTTAAAAGTTATACTAACAATGCGTTATTCTTCGACCTTATATAAAATAAAATCCAATAATTATGAAAATTGAAATATTAATTTATAAAATGTGTGTTTTGTATTCGATAATTTTGAGTTATATTTCTGTATACAAACATATCATTTATACATATTTGTATGAATTATCCCTTTATATACGGTATACCTGTATTGTATACAAGTACTAATATCATTTACTTACCTTCATCAGAAAAGGGAACGTTTACAACAAAAGAAAACTTGATGCTTTGTCTTATTTTTATAATATTGTTTAAAAATTATTATAATTATACACAAAAAGCATTAATTTAATTCCTTTCATAAAACGAGTTGTATACAAAGTATATACGAATACGTATACGAACAAATATTGTCACTCATTCAAATGAATAAAAAAGTTTAAGCTCTTTAATGCTTAATATATGTTACAATAGTAAAATATATGGAATTCATCGAATTCTATGAACATTAAACAAGGAAGTATTGTATATTTTAAATAATTATAATAATAATAATTTTCATATCATCACAATATATCTAAAAAGTATAATAACATTTAACACGTTTTAATAATAATCTTATTATTTAAAATAAACATGATTCATTCAATTTTATATAATGCATGAAATGCTACCATACATTTACAATATTCATATTATAAAAGTTTGATTCCTCATTACCAATTCAAAAGTTTCTATAATTTCTCATACTATGCACATATTTACATTAGATAATTAAAGCTTTATAATAAAAAAGTAAATAGGTATGTATTTCCGTTCTTAGTAATATAAATTTATGTATAGGGGAAAGTGGAACATATCAGAACACCTTATTTCGTGTTACGTTCATAACTTCTAATAATATAATGTTGAACTAAGAAATGAAGATCAACTATTTTTCATCATGTTTTATATGAAATTTTTAGATTGATTATTGTAAATGAGAAAATATGAAAGAAATCAATGTTAAGTTGAAAAGAGTAAGAACAAGTTACTTGGAACAAATTAATTAGTTTTGGCTTAAATAACCATCTGAATCATCATCTGTTTTTGAAAAATAACTTGATGGAATATATTTTGATCGTGTTTATCATTTGGCTGGATGTATACAACTTGTACTTGGTTATGGTTCGTTTGTTTGATTATTCTGTAGATTCCTTATTTCGACTATAGATCTATCATCTGTTAAATTGAATGTTTCGACCTCTTTGTGTATTCTTCTATGCTTTTGGATGTGACGTAATTGATTGAAATATTGGGTATATGCAAAAGTAAGATCCGTTATTGTAATAGAGTCTTCCTTTGTGTATTCTCCTATGCTTTTGGATGTGACGTAATTGATTGAAATATTGGGTATATGCAAAAGTAAGATCCGTTATTGTAATAGAGTCTTCCATAAGTATGTGTAGAATCTAGTAATACATGCTCTTGAAAATTCTCTTTATAAACTTCAATGCATTTGATTGAAGTGTAAACAATATATTATTTTATTCGGATGAAAATATGGAAAGTGTTGTTCGTTGTTACAAATAAACGACATTTGCGGGAAGCAGTATTATTTATAAAAAAGCTTTAGTACAGCCTGGCGAATTTGGCTCATTAGAGCCAATGCTGTTAAGTTTAAGCTTTGTATTTGGTAGGATCAAAAAGGTGTAGTGACCTGAATGAATTGCTGAAACCTTTAGAAACATGATACAAAAACGATCAGAACGGGTGAATAAACAGAACAAATTGAATTTTTCTACATAACAATGTCAAATCTCATACTGCAAATGTCGTTAAAAACTATTTACAAGGACAGAAGTGGGAAGTTCGATCCCACACGCTAGTAATTGCCCCTTCGGATTACTATTTATCCTGGTCGCTGCAGTCAGTCTATCAAGACGCACGATTCACATCTTATGAAAGCATTAAAAAATGGTTTGACGAATGGATCGCTTTAAAAGACGATGGGCAGAGCATTCGTAAATTACCTGAAAGATGGGCGATGGTTGTGGCTTTTCATGGTGCATACTTTGAATAATGTACCACTATTATATACTTGCTAAATAACCATGTAATTTTAACCAAAAAACGGAACTTATTTTTGCTTATATCCAATTTTATGTATGATTTGATAACAATATTAATGAACTTGGATTAGAAGTGTTGATTGGTTGTATAATTTTACAGTCATCATTATTGTTATGTCAGTTATATCACAGTATCAACGATTTCTTCATAAACAACGATTCATCCATCATTCGTTGATTCACCTGGTGAGTATTTACGATCAGTTATTGGGCTTGGTAAAAGTCGATTTGATTAAATATATCTGGATCAAGTGAATATTCCAGTAGAACAAAAACCAGATTTAATATTCACTTCTGTCGCAACAATTTCCAATGAAAGATCAACAATCGCTGAAATGTTGAACATGTCGCCAAGTTGAACATATTGTATACCATTTTCAAGATAAAAATGCAATGCTGCCAATGATTTGTGTGTTTCGTGGTCAACCAATAGTAGTAAAATTGTACATCATTTTGAACAAAGTGTGAATTTTTTAAATAAATGTAAAAATTCAAGGAAAAGTTCAGGAATATGATCCAGCCTGATAAATTGGCTCTACCAGCGTTTGATGAACGCAATTCAAAAAATATTGCGGAAAACGTAAACGATGGAAAAACAAGGATTGGTGGGATTTTTACTCCACCGTAATTTTTGAATTTCATTTTTTACACTATTATATGATTTCGCTTGGAAAACATTGAAATATTTATCTCGTTAGGATAAAAAAAAACCGTTTATTTGCTACAGACGCCAAAGGAAAATTGAGAAATGGTTTACAACGACCAAATTAACGGTTTGCAATAGGTTTTAGATTAAAGTTGCTGTTTGTGTTGGTCCGATTTGAACCACTGTTCCGATATGTACCAGTTTCCTCCTCTACCCATATTTTATTATATTTAATGTATATCTAAAAAAAGTCCATATATTAAACATATTTATATTTAATGCTATATTATTTACAAATTTTTTTACAACAAAGAGAATATAAAAACCTCCATGGGCATGTTCTTTCTTAAATTATAATACATTTTTTTTTTATATGCTTTTATAACTTTAACAATGATAAAAACGAATTATATATACATTTTATTTTCTTATTCTTATAATATAGGTATATTATTTTGGAAATACCAAATACATTCTATTTACTATACTACCGCTAACAAAAAAATACACGAAGGAACCTATATTTTTTAAAGTAAATTACAAGATAAATAATTATCAATTGGAATGTTATTGTCTGCAATGTAATATGGACTTGTGAGAATGTTTAATTCAATCTTCGAATCCATTTTTATACGGAATCTTCGGTAGAGTTCTGAGTACAGCTCCATCGATTTTTCTTTTATTGCCTCAGAACTGTGTCAAAACTCGCGTTCCTCAAAGTCTATTGTATCAATGCACTATGTATAAGATATGGAGTGTTATTATGATGTAAAATTAACTAACTGATTTTTCAATAAATTCAGTTTTTTCCAATAAGATAAAACTCATTGTTGACTTTTTTTATCTTCAGGCAGAAGCTCATAATGTTTTCAATACAAATTCTTAGCTCAATATAATTTCCTCCGTATATATATTAATATTAATCGCAGAAAATGAAAAAGTTGATGTAAATTGAGCCTACTACTAACTGAGTGACAATTGATCAGACAGAAACTTAGTTTTTTTTTTTTTGTATTTATAACATGTGGAAGGTTGACACGCTGTGAGAAGAAAAATGACATATGTGCTCCTTACGTGTCAAGTTTAAATTTATAGATGACCGGGTAGCTTTTTGATAGTGGTAGTTTATGCGCATTTTATAATAATAATAAGAAAAAAAAATAAAATAAATGCGAAATATTAAATTACTTAATAAAATGAAATCTGTTACATTTTTCAAAAGATTTTATACTATGTTTGAATATTTGCCTACAATAGCTGGATCCTCTTGTACACTATATGCATTATTGTATTATTGGTATTATCATATGGTAATATCATTCATCAAAATATGTATATATGTTTATGTTTAGTAAACACGACGTATTTATGTTATTATATTATTTCCTGAGGGTATACACCTAAATAAGTACTTTTTTTTTCGTTAACATTTTTGTTTTTGTATATAAGAAGAAATCCAATTTATTAAATTTTAAATAAACAATAATAAGTGAGGATTTACTGAAAACACAAAATTTCAATAGCAGAAAATTCGCAATATAGATATTCCTACTACAAATATTTTGTCATATTCTTATACAAAACCGCACATAACACACTTTAATTGATTAAATTAAATTATTATTCAAATTACAATAAGTTTTGAATATATAATAAATATGTTATATTTAAAATAAATTCAGGTAAAAATAATAAATAGTTTTGTAAAATACTATGAATAAATTAATTGTGTAGTGTAAATATAAATAGTTCAGAGGATATTGGTTTCCTTCTAGTAGACACAAAGATGGAACTATACTGATTGGTTTTCATAATGAAAATTACGGCATTCTTCCACAGTAGTTCTGTATGTTGAGTTGGTTGAATTCCACATAGACATACAATAACATATGATTTACGCCATGCAATCTCATCGTCTTCCATGCATAGTCAACATGTATTTTCGACAGGATTCCCATCCGTCTCAGATGCCACCCGAAATCACCATTACCCGTCTCCTGTAACAATTGCGTATTAACTAAAATACAACGTTTATAAAATATAAGTAACTCATCAATTTATTCACCGAGTCTACCGCTAAATAAGAAGTTATGATATATAATTTGTTCGTCGCGAAGTGCTATATTTTTTATTATTCGCACGGGAAATAATCACTTGAATTTTTAAATAGTTTCTCATTACTTATCAAATAATTATTCGTCTATAAATGTACAATATGTTTTTTTTTTTTTGACTTACATATTAATAATTAATTTAATATAATTTATTTTACATCCAATATTATATAATAAAAATAATAATACGTTTTATATTGTCAAATACAATTACTCGTGTTATTTTCACATTTCAAGGTATTACTACACCCATTTTCGTGTATATTTAAAAACACATAATACTTTCATTTAATGCATACAATTTAATATAAATATAAAAAAATAATAAATCGATATATTTATTTTATTTTCTAATTGTAAATGATAACAATATAATATATTAATAGCTACAGTACATGTGAGATTTAATGCATTCATATATAGTTGATTATAAATGTCATGTTTATAGGGATCATATTTTCAAAGTGAAATTGGGGGAAAATAAAAAACCTTGTTTTATATTTTAATGTGTACTACTACTCAGCTGGGCCCCACGTTAGTTTATATAATCCAAATCGAATTAGGCATGTTTATATATAATTGTCGGTGAATAAAGTACTTCCAAATCTATGTCCGAAAATGCCAAGGATAAAAATGGCGATAACCAGGTACATCCATTGGAAGCTATATATGTTCATATTCAGTTTGGAGTACCACATATGCTTATATAGCCTCAAATTTGCCTAATGGACGATGCTATAGACTTGCGGATCCTTTCTGATTTTATTAATAAAATGAACTAAACTATATGCCCAATACGGTTGAACTATCCTCACTACACACCTTGTATTGATTTATGCAGTGAATAATACATAGCAGTACATTGACATATTTTAAATTATTAATTAGTTATTGTATATTTTGTTGAAGAAACACGTGAATTCACATTTTATGTTGTCATTGTACGCATTAATGGGTTTATTAAACCCAAATTTATTAATTAATTAAATCGTATACTATATTACATTCATATACTATGAATAATAATAGTACATATATATATAAATCTAATTTTTATTCTGCTCTTAACAATTGTGGTCGAAAAAGCCTAAACAAAATTTTAAAAATGACTACTAAAACACACAACACATATTATCGGGCATCATCTTTTTGTCAGAAGCGCCACCTTAACAGCACTAAAACTCAACATGCGATCTATTTCATAATTGTTAAATTATAATTTTTATCGCTAATGTATCAATATGTCACAAACAACAACCATTTCTAAAGTGGATTTATTATATTTATACGTCCAATACATTACACATCAATGTCAATACTCAAAAGCTTTTTAATTAAAACATAATATAAGAATAATATTGAATGCATCAATTAATGGCAGTTAAATTTAGTATATCTGAGTTTGGTACTTATGCAAATGAAAAACTTTCAATAAATATTTGTTTGTATATATTGAATGTATTTGTATTGTATGTAATCTAATATATGTAACATATAAATACGACAAGGACTACATAAATATTTAAACAATAAATATATACCATAGGGTAGATCAGGTAATCTAATGCATACAGAGTCAGAATGTTTTAGAAAATATAATGCATTTGTTTTAAGTTATTTGAATAATATTTTATTGAAAAAATCAATTTGATGGTTCGAATCTTCTCTGGATGAAATCCAAATGAAAATTGAATATTATAAATATTGGAGAAATTCTGGAAATAAAATAAAATACATTTCCATTGTATTTAGGATATTTTTCAAGTTATTTTTCTTCAATTAAATTTATCGCATGTCATACATTTTCTGAATACTAGAAATTCCACCTAAATGTAATAATTATATGTATTGAATTGCACAGATGCAGCTGATCTGCTGGTAAATTTGAATGAAATTTGGTACGTGCGAGCTAAAAATGGGACACTGAAGGTAGTAGTTACTTCAAAATGCAAACTCTTCCACTTCCACTAATCCAATTCCACTTATGACTGATCTGCTATGGTCTATTTGGATAAAATTTAATATACACACGTCTTTAATATGAAATTATGCAGGTATAGTTCAATTTAATTTACTTCAAAATTCATACCCTGGACACTTCTACGGATCCAATGAGCCAGATGTGTCCTTATGGATGAGTAGAAGAGTTCAGACTATTAATTTTGAAATAAACTCATAGAAACTATCTGCAATATATTAATCCATTTAAGTGTTCCAAATAAATCAAAAGATCAGCCTGACGTTCAATTGAATAAGTAGAAGCGTCTAGTGTATGAATTTTGAAATAACTTCATAGAAATTATCTGAATTATCAAATTTAAAGCACGTTTACCAAATTTCATTCAATAAATCATAAGTTCACTTAGTTATGCAATTGAATCAGTAGAAGGTAGAAGCATCCAACATACTCTCCAGATCTTTCTCATTCAGACTACTATCAACTATTCCATCATGTGCAGCATGAACATCAGGTCAGTGGAATATGTCGAAAACTTCACCACCATATTCTATCAATCTATAAGATCAAAAAGCTATAGTATAACGTGGCGCATATGTAGTAGGAAAAAGAAGCGATGAGTATATAATTGATTAATAAAACGTTTTCCAAAAATATAGCTTGGTTTTTAAATCGGGCACGAAAATTTGCAATCAAATCCAAAAAATATATAGTAATATATTGAGTTGAGGTTAGAAATATTTAGCTATATATTGTAGTTATTATTGTATTGTAATTGTAACAGATGTGTATATTAACATTATATTATATTATTATTTGGACTAAAAGTTTATTCCATATTATTAAATGCAAACAACAAAAAAGGCTTCAGACTATTTATAAATTTTACCGAAATTATACGATTATTTTTTTGCTAAAACTTTCAAAATAAAAACACACTTGTGAGCTTTTGACAACACATAAATGAATAAATTTACAAAATTATTATTATATTATTTTATGCTATATCTTCATTATTTTCATAAATTGTATGTGTATTAATATCCTGTTGCACGAGGTATAGTATACACGATCCCGTTCATATACACCTATATCGAATGTCATAAACTCACATATGTAACTTATGTTATTAAATATATTTATTACAACTTTTTTATTTTTCCAAATCAACAAAACATATTGTTAAAATTGTTTTCTTTCGTGTTATGTACACCGTCTGATCGAAAAATAAACGGAATGAATTATGAAAACAACAAACAAGTATTTTTATTAATAGAATATAATTTAATGTTACTTTATTAATAAAAATATTAACAAAATGTAATAGTTGTTACATATAGAAAAACTATAAAAATGGGAACCATATTAATGTCAAAATAAACACCAAATAAAGAACGATATTGTGCTTTAGCCAATGAAAGAAATTTGGTGATACGCATAATACCAATATTTGTCGGTTTCGTAAATCATTTTGGTGAAATTTACCAAACCAAACACACGCATAATGATAACTTTTAAAATGATAACTTCGGTGCAATTTTTGGTCATCAGTTATATTTTTATATATCGATTATATATATTACACCTTAGATCATGCCTGCGAATTAATGTTTTAAAATCATTCTATACAATATTTATATTAATAAAATTAACTTTGTTGATATAATAAATATTATTTATTTTAAAATTAAAATTATAATGGTTTTGTAAGACAATATTTATTTTCATATTCAATAATTAATCATTATTATTATTATTTTATATATTTATAGTATACAGACTTTGTAAATGATACCAATGGAAACATCACTGGGTTCACAAAATGTAAATGGAAGTTCAACAACAGTATTAGTTCATCGTGATGATGATTATCGTAAAAGAATTTTGAAAAGTAAGTTTGATTAAATTTTATATAATGTAATTTATAAAGTTCCCGCTCTTCGGACACTCTGTTTCTGAAATGAATTTTGTAAATCCATACCTTAACTGTTAGATATATTTTTACGATTTTTTTGGATATTATTAATTGGCTGTACATTTGACTTTATTCTAAATTGTTTTGTAACACTTTGATTTTCAATCGGTCTAGTTGTATAACAAAAAATGTTGAAATAAATCAAATATAAAAATAGTGAACAGTTTTGTGCTAAAACTTTGATTGTGTTCATGGTATATATAATTTTTCAATATTCAAATTAATTGTTTTTTTCAACTTTTTTACCGAAAATTTATAATTTAATTTAGAAAACACTAACGCAAATATATTATTTTTGCGTCGCCTTTACCATAGTAAATAGGACACTACATTTTCTTCTAATTTCAGTGCACTGTGATATATTTGGTCGTTCAGTTAGTTAGGTGACATAATTTGATGGTTTTTTTTTTGTATTTCAAAACAGATAAATGTAAAATATTGGAAATAAAATTATTACTTCCAAATATTATTCATAACGGATCCAATAATCAAGTGCTCTGCGTAGAATCCTAGAATATTGTGATGGTAACATCAGTTTATCAAAACTATCATAAAATGTTTGTCGATCTACTTTGCACATAATAATATAAAATATTTAAATAGGTTTCAAAATTATAACATACAATAAAATGATTTATTTGTTCATGTTTTTTTTTCTAACACGATCTATTATTTTGGTTGAAATTTAAATATCTGGTTTTAAGGGTTGTATTAAGGGTACATTTCTTATATTATATATACAGTCGAATTTTCTGAATTCATTATTATAATTATTATCTTTTCAGGAATGAGAAAATTCATTAATTCATAGCATTCATAAATTTTCGGATGAAATACATTTTCTTCCGAGATAGGACCGAAACACTTATATGTCTTAATACCAATGGTATCTAACCAATTGTTCTGAATAAATGTGCATAATCATTAATGAAACCAATTAGAAAGTTATTCAATATATTATAGCACCGGAATATTTATAACATATTGGAAAATCACCAAAGTTATCCCAATACAAAAAGGAGGATATCCAAGAGATCATTCGAATTATCGGCCAAACCATTACATCTATCCTTTCTATAATTATGAAGAAATTTAAAAGTCACAAACTTGTGAACTACTTAGCGATCAACAATCTAATCAGTGATAGCCAATACGACTTCAGAAACAAGCGTTCTACATTAGTATCCAGGATTCATAATTTTGGGTTAGGGTTATATTTTTTTACGCCACTTTTTGAATATGACTCGCATATTTGACCCGGTGCTACAATTACAATACATTTATAACATTTTTTTCGTTAATTAATAATGATGCATTTACAAATTCTATTGATTTATTAAAACACCGTCGTACGGTAGCTGCAGTATTTATATTTTATATAGGTAGTATATAATCATAACTTTGCATTAAATCATAGAAATTGTTCCTATTTCTACCAATTTTTTTTATAATTCACTCAGTTTCACAATACGGCGCATGTAATCACTTTATCTACAAATGTTGCTCTTACTGTAGTAGATAGGGAGATATTCTTTCATTCCTAGAACTACAATACTTTTGCATATTTCCAGGATATACGAATTCACCAAATAGAAGTGCAATAACATAATATTTACTTTACGATTGGTTCACTTAATATAGAACTCGGACTTGTTAGTTTATATATGATTATGTTTTTTTATATTATTGGCTATTTCAAATTTAACTATTTCAATTCACGCGTTATTTGGATCTATAATATCACTTCAATGCATACAATACAATACCTTACAAGTGATATCGTTCGGGCTCAAATGTTAAGAACTCTGAGGTTGCAACGAACTTGGCAAAAATAAAAAAAAGGAAAACTGTTTTTAAATTTAAATTAAATATTTCTTAATAACATATATCATAATTACAATGAATATGATATTGTATTTATTGCACTATATACCTCAATACCTGTAATAAATGGAGTTTTATATAAATAAAAAATTAGTAATAAAACATTAAGTGTATTTATAAATATGTTACTGATCGTATATTTGATGATATATTTAATAAATCAAACTATTTTTAGAATAGTATTTTCAACCATTATAATACGTACATTAAGTTTTAGTATAATATAGTCAATAAATTCCAATTCTATAATCCATAATCTTTCAAGATAGACTGAAGAATATAATATTTTAAGGCATAGTTTAACGTTAACTATAACTAATGTTCCCATCACGATAATCTTCACTTGATAATATATTAGTTGTGTGACAAACTCGTAATGTGGATTTAATAATTTAGTTTTCCATATTTTACATTTATCTACATGTAAATATTAGCTTAAATAGAAACAATGTCATGGAAATTGTGATTCGCAAATATACATTATATTTAAACTTTAAATATTTCCTTTAATAACATACATACATTTTTTACTCTCTTTTTTCTATATAATTTGCAGTTCAATCAATAGCTGGTAAGTTTTTTTTAAATTTTTTTTATGTGGTTTTTAGTTTATTATAGAAAAAAATAGGTATTATATGGAGTATAGTTATCTTGAGTATATAGTCTATACTATAGATAAACAAAATAATTTTCAATACCATTCTACAGGTATCTCTACAAGTACCGAATTGATAATTTGAATTTTAATTTATCGAAAATATTGCGTGTAATGGCCGGTTCATAATGTTGATTAAAACTAGTCCTTATCGTTGTATTATATTCATTGACTTTGTCTTAAAAATTTTTAATGGTTCGCATTCTCGTTTAATCGTTAGAATTTATACTGTCTTTTATATTATATATTTTATTCTATGAAGTAGGCTTCATATTTATAAATTCTATAAAATAAAAATTCACGCTTGTGAATATTCAATTTTTACATTTTTAAATAAGTCAAATTGCTTTTGCGTATGCATAATAACAAAGCAATAAATACGCTTTGTGAACATATTATAGAACATATATAGAAATTGTATGATTGAATATTTGTGACTATGCATAAAACTAATACAAATCAACATGAACTGACCATAAATGCAAAAACTCATAAACAAATGCTTCTCATATATCAAATTTTCATTATTTAAATTGAAAAAATAATAAAACAAAATACAAACGATTACTGCTCTCCTACATAGGTACTATGAAACATTTTTATCATGTTTTGTATATCTCTATAAATATCCTTTAAGGTATGGTATATTATACTGAATTTAAAATTTCAATATTAAAATTTGAATTTTGCAAAATCGCTAAAAATTAAAAAAAACAGGTAATGACGGAAAAATGTAATTTTTTCATTAAAACAAATTTTACAAATACCGGCACCAACCATTTCTTACAGTGTAAAGATAAGAAATATTTTTATGGGTATATGCACTGTTGAAAATTTTGGATTAATCCATAAACCAAAATTAGTTTGGACGCTTTTTATAAACTAAGAAATATTAAATAATAAACACTGAAGTTTACGTCGGTTTTTAAACCATTTAAGATTAATTTTCAAACCAAATTCATATTTGTACAATATTGTAAACTTTTGGTATTATTTTTAAGTAATAATATTATTATTTTAGGATTAAAATTGTATATTAAACCATCGAAGATTAAAACACTTTCGACAAACGGAAATCGAAAATATTTTAAAAATTATGTTTATAAAATTGTGTTATGTATTTGAAAATCAAAATGTTGTTGTCGTGTGCCATGACTTGTCTATGTAAAACTTGAGTTTATAATATTTTCGGTATTTTAAACCCTCGAAGATAAAAAAAAAGAAATTTTCGATTCGGCAACAATATTTTTAAACTTCTTAGCTTTAAAATTTAATCTATAATGGTTTGATTATTATTTTAAATCCTTTTAGGGTTTACTTTTTAATCTAATTTCGGTGTGGATCTATATGTAACCAAAAAGAATTTAAAAAAGAGTCCAAAATTTTCAACCGTGTAAGAATTAGAATTTTAGAGTTTGTTAAGAATCGTCGGTTTTCTTTTGTGCCTTGTGGAGTAAATCATCTTTTGGTTTGAAATCTAATCTGAAATCTCTATATTAAAATTATTCCCGATGCCCTCCCCCTCCTCCCACACAAATTTCTAATTAACTCTTAGCCAAGTCTCTGTAAACATTTTTCTCCTTTATTGCAGTTATACATTCGTATATTTCAGTGGATTTTCCTATATTTCTGAAGATTTGAATTTTCGTTTATGGGATATTCTAGCCCTCTATATTGCAGGAATCAAAATGTAGGCTCAAGTTCAAACTTCACAAAATAATAGCTTATGACTCAGACTTATGATCAGAACCAATTGGGACAATATTTAAGCAGCGACGAAACAGGCCGTTTTTGCTCTCACTCTTTATATGTTGATAAATTCAATTATTAAGGTAAAATGTGTTTCTTATTTTAAGTAATTGTTAACATTTTATTAGTTTTCTAATATTATTTCATTAAAATACATATGTTTTAGCCTAACTATAGCATAATTGGTATACCAAATATACAATCTATGTTAATAGCAAAACGATCAAAGCAATATTCAAACTGTGTAATACGTTTCATAGAGCATTTTTATAAAACATTATATTACTTACATTTTTCTTATATATAAAATAAATAATTAATTAAAAATAAAAAACCATAATATTTTGTGGGTTTCTTCTATTGTAAAAACAAGGAAACAAAATAAATTCTCAATTTAATTAACCTGTAAATTAATACATAATTTATTCTTTTTGAAAGGCTAATATTAAATGTGTGTTTACATCTTGGTACTGTTCAAACATAAAATATATACAAATAATAATTTTTTTATATATACGTCCATTAATGAAGAAAAAAAACACTTTCGTAGTATTTATTCAATAAATTGTTCGGATATACTAAAGGAAAAGAAAGGATATATATGTTACATCATAAGGCCATAACGCAATTTTATATTTTCCATTATTTTTTGTTATTATAGTTGAATTTTCTTCATACAATATAATATTTAATATATTGTATTATGAATATAGAAATAATATATATATATAACAACGTAACGTTCATCTTTAGCAACATAATTAATTCTCTTTATATAAAATTGAAAACTTTTTCTAAATGAGTAAATAAAAATTTCATAATGTGTCTTAATTATATTATTATTTGTGAATATTTCCTTATTCACTTTACTTTATTTTTTCTATTTATATACATATTTTTGTAAACAAAGTTGATTATCGGTACATTGTTCATACAAATAGAGCAATCAGTAACCGTAAACGTGTGTTCAACTGTATATGTAGAATAATTATATGATGAATTACAAAAAAGGAAAAACAAAATAAAAACATTAAAAAATCATAAAACATTTTTTCTATTAAATTATGTAATTTTGTTTTGTTTACGTTCTTTTTCTACTCTGGGAAATAAAATGTTATTTTTACAATATATTGACTTCCCTAATGGTATACTATAAAATGTATATTAATATAGGAACATGTAGCATGGAATTAAAGCTATATTGAATATTACATTTATTTGTTATATTTTGTTATGTTATATCGCTTGTACAGGGTGTGTCGAAACAAATCGGTAGCATAAATTAAAGAGATAGTGTAATTTAAATAATTAATGGCATGATTTTCGAAATAAAAGTATAAAAGTTTATGAGATTTTTCACTGAAATCAGTGTACAAATAAGTACAAGGTATTATACCTTTATTAGGCGTAAGCACACGAACAGTTCATCCGTTTCATTCTTTCAAAAAAAAAACAATTTTTAACAAATTTTTTTGTTACTAAAAATATTTTCATATAATAATTTTAAAAAATATTATTTAAAATTATTTTGTATATTAACAATTAGTAATACAAAAATATTATTAATCTATAAATAAGAAAAACATTTTTATTCTGTTCGTTCGTTCGGTTATCATGTGGCTTATGGCTTATAATTTCTTATATAAGATGTTTGTTTTAAGAGCGATACAACAACTTTGAATGCATATATGCGAAAAAATATATGAATAATTAATGAAATACCAACATTTTTTGTCATATTTAAAACATTGGTGCTGATGTAATTTAATATTTAACAATAAAATCTTGAAATTGGTGCTGAGTATATTAACCTCTAATGCCTCAAGTGTTACTATTGGTTTTTAAAGGCATAGATCATAATAATTTGACACAATACCAAAAAAAATAATTTAAAGGCGCCAATAATAAAATTATCTTCGACGTCATTTCATATGTATTGTGGAAATATTAAATTTGGTTAATATATGGTGCTTTTAATCAGAAATGAGTTTTAAACTAAACACTATACTTTTTTAAATAAAATTCCACAGTTTGTAACATAAGTGTTTGTTGAAGTGTTAAACGTTCTATGATAAGTTGAAAGAAATTAAAAAAAAATATTATTAGTATGATTTGAAATGCGAAAGTTGTCAATTTTGAAAAGTGTATCAATCTTAAAAAATACTATTTTATCGCACAGTTCTTATACTTGACATTTATATAATGTGTCTAAAAAACTATCATCTGTTTAGTCTTTAGTTATACACTTTTTCAAAAATTAATTAATCTATTCAATCCCGTAAACAGATACTGCAGATGTATAGCTTGCCTGTATTTTACTTTACAATATTTATGGTATTACGACGATAACATCGCACGACGGTACACAATACGTAAATATTACTGCGGACAATTTACCTTTAAGATTTAAAATATTTTACTCATTGTCACTTTAGAAACTTTACTGTAATGAATGCGTCAATTTTTTTCTTAGGGAATAGTTTGGCTATAATATAATTTAGTAAAACCAAACCTTTCATAATTAAGACAAATTCTCACACTTGTTATCTGTAAAAATTGCATAAAAGTAAAGTATTATAGAATTCAAGGTGTTCATCCGAGAAAAATAATGAAAATGGTCTTCACAATGTTTTAGCTCATTTTATAAAAATTTCTTCTAAAATATATGAAATTTTATTAATTTTTAACTATAACATAAATAGCATACAGTGAAGACTCGTAGCTCTTTACTAAGGTGAAGCGCTAAGACTTTCAGTACTATTTAATATGTTGGGACAATTTTAACACCCTAGAATTGAGTATCGCACGTAATTTTTAGAACCCGCAGTCATGAATTTCCTCGGCACGATCTTAATACCATAGAATTGGGTATCATTCGCGACTGTTCAAATCCGTAGTCATGCTATGCAATTTATCTGCATTATTTTAACACTAACTATCAATAAACTTAATTTATTTATTATTTCCTTATAAAATCCGTCATAATACTCTGTCTATATACAATAGAAATAGTACTCAAACCAAAAATGGTCACAATAGAATTCACTATGAAGCACCGTCTCGGGTGTTTGACCCAACGAACCGTCACTGCTATGGTATGTAATACATAACTTTATAACATATTTCAACTTATATCAACAATGCACGTATATATTAACTTTATTTTATAATTTTGTTTATACTAGAAACTTTGCAAGGAAAACTAATAAAAGCATTTTATATATGTATAGAAAGCGCAATATAAGTTTTACAAGAATTTCTCTATACACTAAATCTAAATTATATATATTTTGTTAAATTTTATATATACTCTATCACGTAATCAATATAAAATTAAATTTGTTCTTTTATTACAATATAATATATGATATAACAAAAAATATTTGATCATTATATGTATCATAAAACTAAAACAATTCTATACAATTTCTATATTAAAAACAACTCCAGTCTGTGATAAAATTAACCAAAATTGTAAGAATTTATTTTAAATTTATAAATTCTACTTTTTTATTTATGGTGTGTTGTTTATGTGTTGATTTTACCTAATCTATATTTATAATATATGTATTAAATAGTTTCAAACAGTAGTGTAATAACATAATATAGATTAGAGAGTTACATACATAAATATTACAATATATATATTTAAATTTAATTACATTTAAATGATATTTGTGAATTTTTATAAATTTATATAAAAGTTATATTTAAAAAATGATTGAATTTAATTCATTAAAATACTCTTAAATTTGCGCATATATGAAATACTTCATTTATGAATGTCACTATACTCTTATGTTAATATGTTCTAACATGTATTTTAAACTGCTACACTGATTAATTCAAGACACATTTGGGATAACTTGTGCCCAGAGATAAATAATTTATCACGGAATTCATATTCACACAGCAATAAAATAACTCCTATTATTTACATGGTCATATAAATATCTGCAAGTTGGTTTACCGTGTTATAACCAATAAAAATTTTTAATTTGTATTTAATGATGCAATTTACCATAAGATTATGCACTTTGTATATAGAATTATTACAATAAACATATGAATATTTTGCTTTTAAACATTTAATGTATTAAAAATCAAGTTAGTGAATTTTTCGGAATATTTAAATTATTATAACAAGCGAAAAAAAAAATAATAAAATATCTAAATATAATTTACTTCACAGAAAATATTTGTATACCAGATGTACCGGTATGAAGTGACCGCCAAGATACAAATGTCGTGCGAACCTTATTTTTTTTTGTTTGGTTGCTATTACAACTGTTAGTACACATCAAGTCATTGTACAAACAACATCATATTTTTTCATCGTATTAAAAATGTTTAATTTTGTACCAGAAAATGATGATTTGCGGAAAGTATTAAATTTTTGTTTTCATTTGAAGAAAAGTGCTGCAGAGTCGCATCGAATGCGTGTCGATGCATATGGTGATCATGCTCTATCAGAAGCAACATGCAAAAGATGGTGTCAATGGTTCAAGGATAATGATTTTGATGTGAGAAATAATGAACGTGGAAGACCGCCAAAAAAGTTTGAAGACGCCAAATTGCAAGCAATATTGGATGAAGATGACACTTTGAATCAAAAAGCAGAAATGTTAAATGTTTCACAACAAATAATTTTTGACCGTTTAAAAGCTATGGGAAAGATCCAAACGTTAGGAAAATTGGTGCCACATGAATTAAATGAAAGACAGATGGAAAACCGAAAAACGCTTTTGAAATTTTGCTTGTCAGACACGAAAGAAAATCAGTTTTGCATTGAATTGTTACTGGCGATGAAAATTGGATTTATTTTAAGAATCGTAAACGGAAAAAATCATGGGTTGTACCACGAGCTTCTAAAACCTGGTGAAACTGTTAATGCTGATCGCTATCGACAACAAATGATCAATTTGAACCATGCATTGATCGAAAAACGACCAGAATGGGCCAGAAGACACGGCAAGGTAATTTTACTCCATGACAATGCACCTGCACACAAAACAAAATCGGTTCAGGATACAATCAAAGCACTTGGCTGGAGCTGCTACCCCATCCGCCGTATTCACCAGACATGGCTCCTTTCGACTACCATTTGTTTTCATCGATGGGACATGCATTGGCTGAGCATCACTTCGATTCCTACGAAGAAGTCGAAAATTGAGTGTCTGATTGGTTTGTTTCAGAAGACGAACAATTCTATTGGCGTGGTATCCACAAATTGCTATAAAAGTGGTCAAAATGTGTGGAAAGCAATGGCCAATATTTTGAATAAAATATTTTTTACTTCCCCATTTAAAATTATTGTTTGTTTTTGTGTCGTTCTGTATGTTTGGCTGCGAAGATTTTTTAATTAAATTATTATTATTATAATTATTATTATTATTTGTTTAGACTCCCGGTAGTTTTGATGGTTTTACAAAAATATAATTTTTACATTGGCATATCATCTGGAAAATTATATTTGAAAAAATTGTACTAGATATTTTGTTAAAACAGCTTTCTGAATACTGATTTTATAGCGAAATACTAATGCGTTATAACGGTGGGTATAAAGTTCATGATATAACGCGTTATAACTAAATGTTCGAAAATTAAGATCATTATATTAACCTTAAAACCGTGTTTGGGGAACTCTTTGGGGCCGAACGACAAAATACCGATGCGGTGTGAAGACTGTAAACCGAATTGCAAGGGCTGTTTTATCTTCCTTTCTATATCAATGTATATTGCCTATCTTTGAATAGCTGTTTTAATAAAAACGAACTTAGAAAGAATTATTTTGTATATTAAAATTTATAAACTGGCAATATTTGAATTTTATTATGTTCAAATAAATAATAAATTAATCATAAATAAATAATTTAATGTTAATAATAATTTAATAAAATAATTAAATTACAATCATATCAAAAAATATGCGATATTATGAAAACCTTATATGAAATTTATATGGGGCATTGAGCGCCCCCAAACGCGAAATGTAGTTGTTTTTCATGAGCACGATTTTAAGGTTAATTAAGAACTTTTACCACATATCGTTTTAATATATATAGCTAAAATTTTAACTGAATTTAAACTATTATATCAACACCCTTTATCACACAGCAAATATTTATACAATAAAATTAGGTGCGTTTACAACCAACGGATTATCAATTGATTATTAAACTATAGTATAATATTATAATGCCATTGCCTACTTAAGTATAAATATTTTAAAACAATTGTGCTATTTAATGAGCGGGTATATGCCGTAACAAAAAACTCAACTTTGATGGTTTGGCTGAAGTTTAAACCGTAAAACCATATTAGTAACATAAAGATTATTCCGAGTAAGAAATGTTAATTTGTTTTTAAATGCAAAATTTAATTTATTAAAAATTATAAGAATAATACAATATAGGGAACGGAATTTTGAATCTCATCGCAAATAAAATGTATATATTAAATATAGTTATGCATTGGTATTTTGGTAATATGCTTATATGAGTTTATGTTGTGTCATTTCTTTAACAAATTATAGTATAGATAGGCGTCTAACATTTTCTAAATTGGTTTGGTAAGACTATAGTTTATAGCATGATTTTATTGTAACCAAAGTGACAAAGTTGAGTTTTTTTTTAATGCGGTATGTACCCGCTCAATATATAACTTGTATACATATAACTGATACAACTGTAGTATAAATAAAAAAATCTTTTCATACAATAGCTAATTCAATTAACAAAGACAAACAATAAAACTTAATGATATACCATTATGTGGTTGTTTATATTGTTTTTTGTTAATAATATGGAAAATGGAACGCGACAATCATAAATTTGTATTTTTGTTCATTTATTTTATTGTGTGTATATATAAAAAAAAAATTTATTTAAAAAGGATATTACTGAAAAAGCTTCTTTTTTTTACTTTGGATTTTTTTTTCCTTGTAACTGAAACATACATCGTCGTATCCCTATGGATAACACAACATTTATATACGTTCAGATACAACTACCACAGAGTACAGCAAAATACTCTGCTATGAAATTGGCATTTTGATGTGTGTTGTGTAATAATTTAATAATAAAAGAAGAAAATTGTACGAAATTGATAATGGAAAAGTTTCTCTCAATAATTTGTTGACGCATGCGAAAAAATCGTTGTTACATATTTAATATATATTCTATAGTATACGGATATTCTATATAAACGTATATAGTTTGGAAAATTATTCTCACATATATAACTAGAATTTTTACTATATCATCATTTACTTTAGTATTACTACGTTATTGTTGATGATTTTATCAAAATTGTTAAGCAATCAGTAAGTGTTAGAGCACGTTGTTGAAAACACTAACAATAACAAAAGTGTTGGAATAGTAAAATTTCATATTTTTATTCATATACATATAGATTACGTACTAACACGTATACATACGATATATATTTATATAGTGGAAAACATTGTATAATATCGTTTGAAAAAATTGTGTGAATATTTTAAAATTTTTTTCATTTGTGTATTAATAATTGTTATATTTCATCTTATTGTTCATAAATTTATACTATTTCGTATACGCATATATATGTGTAATTGAATATCTTATGAATGGCACCTACTTTGCAACCGAATGTTCAAAAAGTAAAAATGCCACAGTTACAACAGCAATATGAACTTCATGGAAATGTTCCAACAACGACACGTCAAGGAACATCGCATGCATCAATAATGTATAATCAAGGTATTTTCAAATTTATCTTTACATTACTTTATAATATATAAATATTTTTTTTATAATATACTTACGAATACGAATTTTTCGGTGTATGATAAATTTAAATTTAACAAAAATAAATAACTGATATAAAATATGAATTTATTTTATATAATATTTACAATATAGTTTTGGAAACCATATACCAAAAATACTTGAAAATTTATTTATATTATATATATATCTATATCCTTTTTAGAAAGGATATGTGTTGAAATCTATAAATAGATAATACCTTTATTTATAGTATGAAGTTTTTTTTATAGTATATATACTAGTATGATATCATACTATATATTATTTTAGTTGTTTGTTTTGAATATTAAAGGTACACAATTTATTTGTATATAAATATGAATATATAACATGACGTATGTCTTATTTTTAATATATAGTTTAGTTAAGTTGTTTATGGCGTCATTGAATTTTATTGTACCATATATACAAAAAATTAATAGGTTAAACTATTTTAGTATCATCTATATAGTTTTGCATATTTTTAAACCCTATAACCAATTGATAAACTTTTATTATATATTACTTTGTGCGCCACACGGACTAATTTACCAACTTGTTAGATGTATCATATTTATGCCGTAAAGTGATGGGCACTATTTCGAGGGATGACTTGGTGTATATCTGAGTAAACAATCTTTATAGCGGGACGAAATAGTGGTCTGATTCCTGATCTGTAACCACTTCGGCACTGAACCAATTTTACGAAATATAATTGAATTTAAATTTGCATTGTTTTCATAATGAAAATTTATAATGTTTTGTAAGCTTAAAACATTTTTATTTACTAATTGATTTACTTTTATACTCACCAACTAAAAAAATAAGAACTATTTGGCAGGTGAGTTGGTTAAATGAGGATAAAATAAAATCTCTTTTTCGAAGCGACTGTTAATTTTGATTTGTTTATCTACACATGAGTCACAAATATACAATATCCGCATATGCAATAATGCCTTGTCTGGAGAATTTATTGAATCATTTGGTGTGCCACAGAATGCTAATTTTTGGACCAATACTAATTACATACCATGTACACTAACTTCTCTCTACCGTTAAATTCTCGTATTGTGAAATTTAAGCTTATGATGTCCAAATTTAACGTACGGAAAAATATGATGCAAAATTGTTGTAAAATGATTAAAATTGTACTATAAAATCGCACTCGGTGGTATGTTGAGAATAAATAATTATAAAATTTTGGTAAATATTGGTTAAGAAATCAAAAAATAAGTCAATTTTCTAGAATCTATATACTGGAGATTCGATCTAAGTATTAATATATTTTTCTATTAACTTAAAAAATTATTTCATATAATCCCATTATAAATGTACAAACTATAATATTACATTAAAATCAATGAAAAAATTACGGAATTTGACCGGTTCCTGGAAGCTTATCAGAATAATTATCTTTGGTATTGATTTTTTATATATCTTCATAAGGAAGTGTTCTTATAATATTATTCTATATATACGCATGTATCATATTTCAACATAATTTAATGACAAATTACCAAATTCGAAAGGTTTTATAATCACTTTTCTGAAGCTACCATGGAATCAATTTCGAAGAACTTAAATTCTAAAATTAAAAAATAACCACTTAATTCGATTTTTTCATACAACTGCAGGTGACAACGAATTAACCAGAGTTGACCTGTATTATATGAAAAATAATATAATTTTTGTGGTTTTTTGTTTAGATTTAAAACAATTAAAGTATTAAATTTCAATAAAAAAAGCTTATTTTTAAAATAGTATTTTTACATTTTTTTAAATTATGTTTTCTAAAAGAATCAAAATTAAAAAATAGGTGAAAAATATATGTTTGTATTACTGACGTGTAATAAATCAAGGTTCTATCTAGACAGATGATCTACAATAAAATGATTATAATCAAATTTTGCTGCTTTGCAAAATGAAGATTATAATAATATGTTCGCTAGTTTTTGATCATGTTTGAATTTTAATATTAAAATCTCATCCACATATTGTATTGAAATTTCTATAACGTTTCATTATTGAATGTGTTTAAAATAATTCTAACATTCTATGAAGATCTTTAATTAATTAAAAATCATCATTATGATAAAAATGTAAATTCTTTAAATCATATGAACAGTTTGAAACTGCATGAAAAGTTAATAAATTGGATATGTTTCTAATATTTTTCGATAATTATTTATACATATAAAATAGGGCAGTCTGCGGGTGAAGTTTTGATATTTCGACTTGTATCTCAGTGACCATTATTAATTTTTAAAATCTGTAAAGTATATCTGAAAAGGAGTAAAATTTATAGAAGAACATTTTCCAAATTAGTGTTTCTAAAGAATAAGGTATTTTCAAGTACTGAATGGGTGGCGCACTACAAAAATAATCTTGAAAATTCATGATATTCAACAAAATAAATTTAATAATTCATCAAAATTATACCGAAATACACGACATAAGGATAAAAAATCAAATTATAACTTATACTAACTTAATTTTTTAAGAGATATAGCGAAATTTCTTAGAATACAAATGTTGTCTATATGTGATTTGGGGCAGCCGGTTCTACAGGAATGACGGGTCTACCCTACTCTATATCTTTATAACACAAATAATAGAAAACTATGAATATAATATAAAAAGTTACAATCATAACAAATTGAATTGGGTAATTATATTCTAATACAAATGACGAAATAAGAAGAATTATTCATATAAAAAATGATAAATAAATAAGTTTCAATTAATTAATTTTAATTAACTAAAGGCAATTTTTTTTGAAGATTAAAAAATAATAAAAACTTGTATTTTATGTACAAATATTTTCTTTTTTCATTGAAAATGTTTACAAATTCTGAAAATATAAAAGCTTTATCTGTGCATAAGAGTATGTACTCGTATACGTAATAAAGAAAACATAGGTACGTCTATATATACGTACGTACAGTAAACGTGAATATTGAATAGAGGTATTACAGCACGTATAAAATGTTAAAAAAACATAATATATTGTACACGTACGTACAGAATTGCATAGTGTGGAAAAAGGGTACAGCTGCTCCTTTTATTATATCAGATACATAAATATGTTATTCATTTTTATTATATCTTTTTGTTATTCTTCCCGTCATTTTTGCTTTTTAATTTATTTATACATCATCCATTGTTTTTTTTATGCCAGAAATTTAAAAAAAATAAACAACTATTTCCACCCACCTATGTGTGTGTGTGTGTGTGTATGTGTGTGGGTATTGGGACATGATAATGTTATTTTTTTTCTCTACATATTATTAATTTATACGGGAAGTGTATGGTTTCACAAAAGTGGAAGTGTATATGAATACAGAAACTACGTTTACGTTTATAGTACACATTATACAACTACATTTGTCATAAAAAGTACGACAACAAAAATTAGAATCTGATAAAATCGGAATAAAATTAATTTTATTACTTATTAATATAATTAATTAGATTTGACATAAATTCAAATCACAAATACTCCTTTACTTAAATAAAGCGTAGTACGGAGTTCATGATAAAATTAATTTCAACACTATATCCGCAATATCTCCGAATTTAACTTTGCTAAAGCATCGTGAATAAAATAGTGAAGAGATAAATTATGACACGTGTAACGTCTGCAGTCCTCGTCTGCTGTCTATCAATAGTATTTATATTATTCTTTAACAATAACAAAAAATTGATATTTTTTTTAAATTATTATAAACTTATAACTTATAAATAAATTCACAATCAATTACACATTGAAATAATATTTTATGTGAAACAAAATTAAAAAAGAAAAACATTATTGAATTAATAACTACTTTATTTTAACAATCAAATGAATATGAATTGTCAAAATTTTACGCGAAATACACGTCAGGTCATGTGTAGTTATTGCGCCGCTAAATATTTTTGGAGATATTACGATTGAATCTTTAGACAATCTTTCGTTTTCAATTCCGCACCGTCAATTATTGTCTATCTCAGCGAAATCATAAGCGGAATTTTTTGTTTCTCAATTTTGTAAGCTAAATGTTCATATAAAACTTATTTTGATCTCCGTACTACGTTTAAAAATGGACAAAAACATTCTGTACAGTTTCAGATGAAGTTATAACGTTTCACTCAGTGGCGACGCGTAAAAAAATGTTTTCAGATTGCAATATCACTATATTTTTCTGTTAGACGAGTTGAAAGTAGAATACAAAAAAAAAATGGGGTTTCCACTTACTAAATTTTCCGGAAAATCGGAATTGTTTTAACGGGTTTCCAGTTTTGTATACAGAAATACAAATTATAATCAATTTCCAATCTTTCATAAAAGAGATTTAAAAATCGATTGACAGAGAAAATTTTAAGAAATTTGTGGCACTGTATGAAGCGAACAAATAGTACAAAAATGTATACAGAGTACCATTATTTCATACAAATTTTCAATCACATAAACTGGAAAATCGTTCATATCTTTTGAATGTAAGTAAATGCTGTAAATAAAAATAGAAATCGTTATACAATGGCCCGTGATTAAAAAAGATGAAAATGCCTAGAAGTCGAAAATTTAATTCAATAAACACCCACATTTTTTTTTCGTAATTTAGTTTAATTTCAACCAGGTTATAAGAAAAAAATAGTACTACTTCATAGTCTTCGCCACTGGCTTTCACTTTTATTATGTCATATTTATACGTATACATATTTTAGTGGAAGTGTATCGTCTAAAATGGAACTCGCTACTTAGTAAATCATACAATTTTCTGCTTACGCATATGCACTTTTTTGGAACTATATGATGGAAACAGAACACGAGCTTCAACTTCAACCTCACCCGACTTTGATTTGACACCTTAGTAGAACATATGGATCACAAATGTATGTTTACGCAATACAAAGTTGACGCCGAAGTTGAGGTTGCCGCGACGCTTTAGAAGATCTATTTTCTACTTTTTGCCAACTTTAACCTCAAAATGAAATTATTATTTAAATTATTAAATTTATTAAATTATTTATTATTATTGATTGTTGTAAAACTTTATTTAAGTGTTCATTTTCTATATTTATTAATTAATTTATGAATTATATAACACAAACAATATGGATTGCTTCAGTCAAAGTTGAAGTCAAAGTTTCCATTCTATTACTAAAAACTTTATTTCAACTGTTAAAGTTGAGGTTGAGGTTCACGTTGAAGTTGAAGCTCGTATTTTGTTTCCCGCAATACACTTCCACTTAAAAGTGTGTATAAGTTGAAATCTTGCTTTTTATATAAATTAGTTTATATATAATATTTTACGTATACAATTAACACAGAATTATATATTTAATAGATAACATTCGCAAAGCTTTAGCCAACAGTGGACGACTTTTTAAAAGAAAACAAAAAATATGTTTGTTTTCAAAATAAACGAATACTTTTTAAAATTTAAATTAATTCACTAATTTTCGATTATATAAAAACGTAGTATGAATAAATATAGAATCAATTATAAAATTAAAATGGAAAATGTATAAACAAATCGAAAAAAGTATAATCAAATAATGAATAAATTTAAATAAAAAAATTAATTAAATTTGAAGTCACATTAATTTTAAAAGAATTAATGTTTAAAAAATTAAAATATTTTACAAAAAATTTAAAAAAAAATTCAAATTGATTTTTATAATTTTGAAACAAAAAAGGCATTCTTTGATTAATGATCTTTAGTTAGCTTTGTTAGATTTCATTTTAAAATTGTCATGAAAAAATTAAAATCGATTTTTTTATTCTGTGAGTGAATACTTTCAGGAATAACTTTTTTTTATGTATTATTGGATGCATTTTTTATTAATTAATTATCGCTTTCATGATTTTAGATTTAGTTACATGAAACAGTAATTTATTTGTATAGTTTCGGAAACAAATTTTCGGTTGTGTGTAGATGTTTTACAAATAATGTTTATATAAAATATAATTGTATGGAAATAATAATAATCTCATTTCATCAATGCTATATGCGAGATAATTTAATATAACATCCTTATAACAATATATTTTACAATAATATAAATAAAACTCATTATTTGCAGATAATAATTTCTTTATATAGTACCTACGCATAAAATATCATTTACATTTGCAATCATGTTTATTATTTATATTTGCGTTGACTTATTTTGTTACTGATATTTGGTATCGCGTGTCTATTTTATGAAAATTGATGACTTTTGAAAAAAAAAAAAAAATAATAAAAACACAACAAAAAAATAAGAAGAAATTCTTGCAATATTTCTATATCAAATTTCTCTTATCATCATATAAAATACATGCTGTTACTTAAATTTCTATGTAAATAAGCACATTCTTTATCTTTTCAAATACATTACTTATAAAATATATATTATAGATATTACATATATTTTCAATTTTATATCTATCTGGGCCTAGATTCCACATTTTGCGATTCCACTAACAAAATAGTGAATTTTTTTTACATTTTTAAGATTTTTTGTTATTATATACCGAATCAACGTGTACACGAGATGAAAATTCACAATAGTGGAATCTAGGCCGTTTATATCTTCTCTTCCGACATAATAATGAGAACATAGTAGTAATGTATAAAATTTCTTTGTTCTATTTTTTTATTTTCTTTTATTTTTCCTTAAAATATCATTTGGATATATACGAGAATAGAAAATTAATCCATTTTGCGAGTATGTATACGACTCGACTAGATGACTAGTACAAATATATAGGTGTATATTATAGATATATATATATAGATATTTAGATATTTTAAATATGTATAAATTCGATTTGATATGTTATTTTATATCGTTTCAAATCATCATCATTCGATCGTTCAAAAATTCCAAATTTTTTATTGATTTTATTTGTAAAAACCATGTAATTATTTTTACAATTATGATAATTAAATGTGTTTTCCATTTCTATTCCATCGTTTTAATAATAATTATTAATATGTGTCTATATGAATTGTAATTAAAAAGACCATTTCACTGAAAATAATATATTAGACCAGCTACATCGGAAAATAGGTAGATTCTACTAATAAAATTTTTAAAATAAGAAAATAAGGATCGGACAGAAGTTTTACAGCAGCCCATAAAATAATTAGTAATATATTACGACTGCATAATGCTTTCTTCTTGTTTATACCAATCTTATTAAACAGCAGATCTTTATAATTAAATCAGTGTGATATCTATATTTGGAATGCCTTTAATTCGATTGTAAAACAGTGACGTGACGCAAAAAAATGTTTTCAGATTAAACTTTATTTTTCTGGTATTCGACTTGTAAGTAGACTATATTATGACAAATAAAATTTGAATGTCCGTTTACTAAGTTTTCCGGAAAATCGACTTTTAAGGATTATCATCTTATTAAATTATGGGCCATAGTTTTAACGGATTCCCACTTTTGAATGCAGAATTGCAAATTATGATCAATTCCTACCTTTCATAGTTTCAACGAATTTCAATTTTTAACGATATGACCGATTTTCCGTTTGATGTAGGTGAAATTTTGTATGAAGTACTAGTGATACTGTATAAATTTTTTGTACCATTTGGTTATTAACTTTATACAGTATCACAAATTGTTTTAAATTTTCTCTGCCAACGTTATTCAATATTCCAATTACAATAGACATATTAAAATTATAGTGAAAAATAGTCGTATAGTATTTGTATAAGTTACAAAAAATTATAGAAAAGCCTATACGAAAATCTGCTAATATTTTTGGAACAGTACCAGAAGCAATTTTAAGTTTTATTAATACGAATTGTATTAATAATACAATTATTATTTTATCAAATAATAAAACCAAATTATAAGCTAAGCCTTATCGTTTAGATTTATTTTATTTTTATTTATTTATTTATTTTTTGTATTGTTAAATAATTCAAAATTAATTAGGTAAAAACCTTGGGTATAGCCTGGTGAAGCTAGTCCGTCACAGTTAATGCTGATAAGGTTATGCTCTGTATTTGGAGACGTAAAATATGTGTTGTGAACTATGAATTACTGAAAACTTCTGAAACTTGTCTACCAATGACAACTAATGCGTTTGAACCAAGCAGTGATGAAAAAACGACCAGAATGGGAGTAGACAGAACAAATTAGTTTTTCAAATTATTTACAACGACAGAACTGGCAAGTACTATGTCACCCGTCATATTTACCAGACATTGTCTCTTCGGATTACCAACTTTTACATATTTTCTAGATAAACATGTAATTTTAACTTACTATTAGAAATAATATATATAATAATGATGTCACGGGTATGTTTAATACTTAAAATATCTTGTTGTAGTTGATGTTAAATTAAATTTTTTCGGCTATAGTTGTCCGTTAAATTTGAGTGTTTTCTGTTTTTTAATTGATGCCACACATTAATCTGCTGTTTGTCTAGAATGTGACTTAAGCGTGTTGGCCATTTGTTCAGCAAACAACTCGGTCATTTGTGCACATTATTTGTCGCTCATGTGCCACAATTTTTTTTATTGGGATTATTATTTCTCTTTAAATATTTGATAACTTTCTTTATTTTTTGATAATCTAAAATATTACCATCTTTTTTGTGCCCTTCTTTTTTCATTGACCAATTCTCTAATTTCTTTGGGATAATTTTTTCCTGCCACTTTAACTGTAATTTCTGTGGTGTGTTATTTCATGTTGCTCGCTTGACAAATATTTCTGTTTCTCTTGCCAGTTGTTCTTTGAAATTTAATGGCATATTTAAAATGATTTTTTTTTCTAATACCATCCAGTATCCATTCCAATCGGTATTTTTGATTGTTAAATCTGGCGTTTGTTGCTTTGCAATAAAATAATCGTTTCACTAATTGTTAATAGTATGATCTTCTACATGCTTTCTGTCATACGTATCAAATACATGTATGTATTCAGTACTGTCAGATTTAACAAGTATCAGGATTTCAAGGACACCTATTATATAGGAAAAGTAAATTTAGAGAAATTATTGCTGTATATTTCAGGTGCAAGAGCTGCGAAAACTGTTAGCCATTGTGCAATGGAAGAAACGTTGACGGTATAGTCAATCAAATAGTAATAAAAACAGATATTTTATCAGTTTATTACTTTGGCAATGACATCAAAAGTGGTGATTTATTTAAAGGATTATTTTATATTTACACAATATTATATCCCATTCAATATAAATGTTATTTCAAAAGAAATGATAATTAACTTAAGTTAATTTTTTTAATTTGTGCACTTATTTTTGATCATGACTATATTATTATATATGCAATGTATACATCATAATCAGAGATATTACGTCAACATTTCGACATTAATTATAATTGAATATCACTTAATTTATTATCTTATATAGTATAGGAAAGAAATAAAGAATTATATATACAATCTATGATATTAGTTAGAATATGGCATAGCTAAAAAACTTAGAAATACAACAAATTAATTTAATAATCACGTAAATGTGCGTTTGATAATATAATATATATTTATATTTATATATATATATTGTAATAGAGTAATAAATTGATTCAAATTATACACATTTGGATGTCATTCTTATATAAATATATGTCATATAAAAAGTTGTCTGCAACATAAAATTTTCTTCTAGATATATACATCTCATCGCATCTCATGTTGTGATATATTTAAAACTTTAAATAAACATTCATTATTCAGTATATTATTTCGTGTATAGAATAAAGATTGTATATGAAAGTAATTTTTTATGAAACATATTATTTGCATTAATTTTTTTCACTCATTAAATCGAATATATTGTATAGAATTTAGAAACTTTTGTAAATACGCATTTTCATTTAACGTTCAACTTAAAGGATAAATGTATTCGCTGCTTTTGACACATATCTTCAACAATATATAAATGTGTATTATATTACAGAATATCATTATAGCAAATTCTTTGTATTGTCTATTTCAAATGAAGAAAATTTATAATTTTGCATTTTATAAATACTTTTTGCAATGTTCCGAAATAATATACATACAGTTTTTATATCATTTATGTGAATGTGTTTGTGTATAGAAATATGTATGAATACAAAATAGTATATTTGTAGTAAAATGTTAATTTACAATGAAAATGTAGAAAATGAAAAGAATGTAAGAATTTCTGTTTTTTTTATTCAAATCCTATAGGTGTGTAGTGTATACATATTTAAACATATACACACATATACGAAAATAAGAAAATTTTATGAAAATTAAATATGCATAGATATACTGAACTGAAATACGTTATTAGGCACCATTTAAAACAGAGCTGCATCTGCGAGTGATAGTTCTATAAGATGACTGATATTTTTTTTTTTTTTTTTTTTAACTCCTAGTGGAACTTTTATGTCATCTAATAAACCTTTTATTACAACCAAGTTGGTAAATTACTCCGCATGGGAGTAAAGAACAATTTACCAATTGTGTACTGTACTGTACTGTAATTAACGAAAGATAGATGTTTTCATAATACTATTATTTTTATATGGGTGATTAGCCCATAGTTATGTGTGTGCAGACGTTGTTAATCTTTGAATAGCGTTCAACTCCATATTTTCAAAGATATCCGTTTTTCTTTTTATTCCATCAACGAACAAATGGTCACCCAGCAGAAAAATTTTAGTATTAAATTAAATACCGAAAAAATTTCCTGTGAAAAATAGCGGATTTGAACCCTATATTTCATGATTAATATATATAATGTATATATAAGGTTGTCAAATATCTCCCTTCCGCCTTTTTGTCTTTTTAATTTCGCGGCTATGTACAAAGCGCTACAGAGCTCGTATCTGGCAACACTGTACATAATTTGAAAGCTCTTGACATAACAAACAAAACGACGGTATGTATGATTAGTTTGGATATTGCGTTCAACAGTTATAGACGTGTAAACATGGAGTTCACTAACGCCGAAATTCGCGCTATTTTAAAGTTTTCCTTCGTTAAAGGCAAATCCGCTAGAGAAACGTTCCGTGAGATTAATGGTGTTTTGGGGGATGGTACTCTATCACTTCGAACCGCGGAGGAATGGTTTCGACGATTCAGAGCCGGTGAAAACGACACCATGGATAAGCCAGCCGGCGGAAGACCTGTGACGACAAATACCGATCAAATCATGGAATACATCGAGTTAGACCGGCATGTGGCATCTCGTGACATCGCCCAGGAGATGGGAGTTAGTCACCAAACCATTTTAAACCATCTGCAGAAGGCTGGATACAAAAAAAAGCTTGATGTTTGGGTGCCACATGAATTAACAGTGAAAAATCTAATGGACCGAATTTCCATTTGCGAAATGCTGCTGAAACGGAACGAACTCGACCCATTCTTGAAGCGGATGGTGACTGGCGACGAAAAATGGATCACATACGACAATATCAAGCGAAAACGGTCGTGGTCGCAGGCCGGTGAATCGTCCCAAACAGTGGCCAAGCCGGGATTGACGGCCAGGAAGGTTTTGCTGTGTGTTTGGTGGGATTGGAAGGGAATCATCCACTATGAGCTGCTCCCATATGGCCAGACGCTTAATTCTACCATCTACTGCGAACAACTGGACCGCTTGAAGCAGGCGATCGACCAGAAGCGTCCAGAATTGGCCAAAAGGAAGGGTGTAGTGTTCCACCAGGACAACGCCAGACCACACACTTCGTTGATGACTCGTCAGAAGCTACGGGAGCTCGGATGGGAGGTTTTATCGCATCCACCATATAGCCCGGACATAGCGCCAAGTGATTACCACCTGTTCCTGTCCATGGCGAACGCCCTTGGTGGTGTAAAGTTGATCTCAAAAGAGGCTTGTGAAAAGTGGCTGTCCGAGTTCTTCGCAAATAAGGAGGGGGGCTTCTACGAGGGAGGTATTATGAAGTTGCAGTCTAGATGGAAACAGATTATCGAACAAAACGGCGCATATTTGAACTAAATCCGATTACTGTAACACTTTTTATAAAGCATTGAATAAAGAGCAAAAAGGCGGAAGGGAGATAGTTGACAACCTAATATATATATATCGGCGCTTATGCAACTGCGCTACCGAGTGTTAGATGACTGATATACGTTTATATTATTTAAATAATTTGTGGCATACCAAATCAAACCACTATTTATTGGGTTCCTTTTTCGTCCCTTACCAAGTACATATTAATTGATTACTCAGCATACGCAAATTCATCCACTTGAACGTTTTACGGCGTAACTATATAATATTGCAGTCAAGTTGGTAAATTACTCCGTATGTGAGTGAATATATTAATTCACCTATTATGGTTTGCAATTATGTTTCCATAGATGCGTTATTAATTATAAGTGAATCGTCCATAGCATTTTATGTGTGTGGCTGTGGATACATTATTAAACTGTGACAGCGACTAATATCATATTTTCGAAGATTATCTCTTTTTGATTTCATAAAAGAAATGAAAACGACTGTTCATTCAACATTCAATTTCGTTATTCGCCGACCTGCGGAAAAAAAACCTTTGAATTTACGGTTTTGGTTTGTTAAATTTTTCTGTTAGTACTGTTAAATTCAACGAATTATTTTACGAACAGATCATTGATTTGGACGTACCGTATGCTTTTTAGTAACCGACGTTTTTAACATACTGATAGTTAATTTAACGTTCAGTTTGTTGAATTTTAATTATTGGAATATTTTTCTGAAAAATATTCAGATTACATATATTCAACGGTATTATATAACAAGGCACATCTTTAAATTTAATGGAAAATTCTTCCCGATTTAACTAACAAGGGAACCACCTGAACATTACATTTTATAAAAATCTATAACTTTTCATCACGAAGTGCCACAAAATTTTTGAAGTTGAAAATAATAGCTATCTAAAGTGGGCTTCATTTCACAAAAAAATTCTTAAAAATTAATTGGATTTGGTCACAGGTTGTATCAAGAAGTTAATAATTTTGAAAAATTGTGTAAAAAAAATGTGAATTTATGATTATAACTTTGTCAGGAGCAAGGTTTTTAAAAAATTACATTAAATAAAGTCGATGGAGAAATTCTACACCTTTAATTTGAGCCCTAATTTTTTAATATTATATAGTTCAGAATATAGTTATATAGTCTATAGCTAAGAAGTTATGTATATTTTATAACTGGGTGTTTCATTACTTCAATATTTTTGAAGGTAAAATTTTCCTTTTTATGATTGTATATGAGGTATTTTGATTGGAAGAATCTAAAAGTGATGTGAGTTTAGGGTACAGGGTGTATCAACAAATCGAACACAACATTTTTATTTTATTTTATCAAATTTTAATCTATTTTACAACTGTTTTCATAAATTCTAATAATTTTCTTTGTTCTATATACTTTGGTGAGTACTACAACCTGGTAAAATTCACATTGGATTCGGAGTACGACACCTCAGGTGGTTCCCTTGTAGGGAAAAATGAATTTAACTTCAAATTTGTAGCGTATGTGTAGATTAAAATGAATTTAATAAACTTTGCCATAGAACATTTTTCTATATTTTAAAATTCCTTGTTAATCTACGAAATCGTCTGTTGAATGAAATTAACACACAAGTTTATATAATTTTTTTTCTTTGATGAATGAAATAATTTTAAGTAGGTATGAAGAATGCTACAACAGTTTTCTACCAATACCAATTGATTCGTTCGTAATTATTGAAAGATTGTAGATGTTTCTTCAATTTAAATATTATTATTTTACATAGACGATCATTGAATAAACTATAATGCTGTATGCAAAGGTAAAACTCGCTCCTAAAAAATCCAGTAGTTTAAAATAAATACCGAACAAATTTTCATGTAAATTTCGGCAATGCAAATCGGGTACTTCACGATATTTTATCATGATGCTCTCTTTACCGACAACTCCACATTAATTAAAGCTACATCACATTATGCGTATATAGACGTAAAAAAAACTTTATTAAATTCATATTTGAATGTTTAACACTAACCGTACCGTGGACGATTAAATGACCGGTACAAAAGTTTAATTTAATATGAATCATTCGTTGTTATTTTATTGGTTCATTTGGTTATGTTATGTAAATCCACATGTATTGTATTATCTGTTTATTCAATTTGATGTGTGTACAACATACATTTCCTACCATAGTCAAATGACTGGTTACAGAATCGTTAAATATATGTGACATGACGGTATGGTTAGTGTTAATATTATACAAATTAGTCCAGTTAATCTTCCCATTAAAGGAAGTTTTTTATCATCCACTACTATGTGCATAAAATTTGTTTAGAAATATACATGAAATACATAAAACAATACACATGAGAAAAAAAGGTATCTTAATTTTAATTGTTTTTTTCTTTTGAACAAAAACAAATACAACATAATTTTGTCGCAATTTAAAAAGAATATAAATAAAAGAATTAAAAATAAAAGGGTAAATGCGTACGAACAAAAGCAGAATATAGAAACTATGTACAATAAAACAAAAAGTCGATGGAAAAAATAAACTTTAAATTTTAACATGAACGTGGGGCTGTTCAAAAATTTCGCGACGCAGAAATGAAAACAAAATAAAAATGTATTTAATAAAATATGTTTTAATTTATCAATAAACTCTCCTATACAAATACAATTGATCTAGTTATATAGGTTTTAAGATTCGAAATCCCCTCTTTATAATGATTTTCTGGAACTAGTAATTTGATGAAAAACCCAAGGAATTTTTTTTAAGATTTATGTACTTTAAATCCTGTAACTTTTCCAACGTCGCATCCAAAATTTGTGTAGTTAACGGTGTAGAAACTTTATAAGATGTAACAACCAAGAAATGGTTAGCTCGATTTCGTTTGGTAATTTTGATGTCAGAGATGCACCTCGTTCTGGTCATTCAATCTCTGAAAAAGACAATGAAATCATACAAAAAATTGAAGAAAATCAACACGTAAGTAGTCATGATATCGCTAAAGGTACTAAACATCCATCACCAAACAGTTTTAAACCATTTCGCTTCAATCTTCGATGACTGTAATTCTTTTTCATTTATGTTATAATGTAAAAATTAGTGAAATTTTCACAATTAGAATTTAAAAGGTTTTGGAGAAAGCAATATTTTCTGAATTGCTTTTTCGATATAACATATTTTCATATTACACATTTATTTTTTCCAATTATGGAAATCTTCTAGAACCTATATAGATTGAATTATCTTCAAAAAATTGGTACCTAATAATTTAAAATCAATGTTGTGTAGCCAGCAATTAATACAATTCTTTCACAATCGACGATTTTTAATTATGCATTTAAAATTTAATAAATATGTAAAGTTAAATTTGGATTCATAAATGATTATTCAATTGTATTTCCAGATCCAGTAAATTGAATATAATTTATTCCAATGGTATTTATTCTTAACTTATTGTAGATATAATATAATACGTATTATTTATAGATAGAGGTCATTTGTGTATATCTATCTATAGATTTTATCATCGGTAACATCGTTAACGTGTATATAATATTAATAGCACCATATATTTGCATCTGATATTCTTTATTTTTAAATATTTAATTTAATCATTGATTTTTTTTTTACAATACAAATATATAATAAAATAATAAATATGTTCATACGTAAATTATAATTAATTTATTATTATTATACAGGGTGTCCCAATTATCGACGGCAATACGAAAACACTAGATTCTCTGGGTCATTTTGCGTCGAAAATATCATATAACATTTTGGCCGATTCGACTTCGGTACCAAGTTACACGCAAATAACCAAATTTTAAATCAGACCATGTTTTGCACTCTACTGGGATCACTATCTCAATAACTAATTAACCGATTTTAAATTTTTGATACACTATTAGCATTAGCATACCGAGATCTTTAAATTGACGTTAAGATAAGGCAATTCGGATTTGTGGTTATCCAGATACTTACAGGAATGTTGACAATTAGCTGAACGCCATTTTTCTTTTTGAAAGTTTGTTCAAGCATAAGTCGAAAAATCATGATGAAAAATCGGCTCGAATACATAGACAACAATGCTTTTCAATAGACCGAATCAATCTAAGTGTTTGTTGTGACTTGTGGCGAAATTCTTGGATACAGTCTTCAGTACGTTGAATCAACTCTTCACGTGAATTAATCACAGTTGCATAGACTTTTTCTTCAAGTCAATCCCATAAATCGAAATCCAACGGGTTTAAGTCTGGAGAACGTGGAGACCAGCTTATGCTATGTATTCGAGCTGAAGGAGCATATTTTCAACAATTACTTTAGGCTTTGTTTGTTTAAAACTGTGGTGATATGCGTGTGTGTGCTTTTGTGGGTGTATGTGTGTAGGCCTTTGTGTGTGAGATCGTTTGTGTGTGTGTGAAGGTTTGTGTGAATGCATAGGAGTGTATGGTATCAATTATCTGTCACGTCCATATTGTTGGTTTTGGAAAAAACCAAAAAAAGATAAAATTTTTCCATGGCGAAAATCAATTTTATGCCTACATCGTTGTAGTTATTTGTATATATCTTTGGAACCAGTTGAGACCTATCGTAATGTTATAGCTTAAACGAAAGCTTATGAATGTGGCAAGTTTTTAAACTTATACCGAAAAAAAATTTTCATCATGATTTTTCGACTTATGCTTGAACAAACTTTCAAAAAGAAAAATGGCGTTCAGCTAATCGTCAACATTTCTGTAAGTATCTGGATAACCACATGTCAGAATTGCCTTATCTTAACGTCAAATTAAAGATCTCGGTATGCTAATGCTAATAGTGTATCGAAAATTTCAAATCTGTTAATTAGTTATTGAGATATTGATCCCAGTAGAGTGCAAAACATGGTCTGATTGAAAATTTGGTTATTTGCGTGTAACTTGGTACCGAAGTCGAATCGGTCAAAATGTTATATGATATTTTCGACGCAAAATGACCCAGAGAATCTAGTGTTTTCATATTGCCGTCGATATTTGGGACACCCTGTATATTAAATAGGATTAATAATAATAACTTTGTAAAATAGTATTACGTGTACTTATACACATATGGATAAACATATGATTATATCGAAACTGAACTAATATGTGTACGATAAACTTATTAAACTTATTTATGGTATGTAAATGTTCACAAATCTATTATTTATTATTTAATTTTGTGTTTTAACTATCATTATTTATTTTATACCGCCTTCTCTTCGGTTTTAATGATAATTATATAATCAATAAAATATTTTATCTATTTTATAGTTACATAGAGTAAAAAATGTACGTACATATATTATGTTATATGCAACCTCTGTCCTAAAAATAATCGGAATCGTTAATCTTGTGTTTTCGAGAAAAAAGTATTTCAAGCTTTTCGGTGGCATTTTTATCAATTTTAAAACAGTGCTTTGTACTTTGTACATCGATCAACACAAAAATTAAACTTCCGTCACCTAAATTCTTATCAATATGTAAATAAATCATTCAATATAGATTTCATTACAAAATCCATTAGAAAGTGATTCTATGGCCATTTTACGGAACAGAGTCTATACATATTAATTTGTGATCCGTAAAACAAAAGTTGTAATCAATTTCTTGTATAATTATCTTTCACATGATGTATGTCGTATGCATACAATTTCAAATAATATCCTTGTGGCTTCCTTGAAGTGTCCTTAATCTTTAAAGCACCAATTCTAGGTTAATTCTATTTGTCAAAAAGTGGTGCAGGCAGAATTTCAAAAGATATCCTTGAAATGAATTCTTGATCTTTAAAAACCAAAACCTTCTACTAGAATCATTGCTTAATTTTATTGTAGCTTTTACAATTTATTTAATAATTATAATCTATTGTAAATCAAAGTACATATTTTATAGTTACATTTATTTTTTATTTTACCTAACTAAATTTGTTCTAATGAACTCTAAATCACGTCAGCTATCTAATCTAACAATACAATATAAAAAACAATATGTAAATTATTTGGGACACATATCAAGTATATGGAAGAAGAACGTGTTGCAAATGACTGTTGAATGGTAATCCTTAAAATTCGAGATTGGAAGACATTGACTGTTTATAGATCAGCTTGTTGGTGTGTTGAAAAAGAATAAAAACCGCACTTGGTTTTTAATGGCATTCAATCAATCAATCTATAAATCATAGGAAATAATTTGCAATACAATATATAATATACAATTAAAATTTGTTGTATTAGAAGTTAATTAATTAAAAAAAATTTTTAGTGAAGCTCAATTTAATAGTTGTTATTTTATTCAAATATATCTCATCTCTGCCATAAGCTTCATCAGTGAATATTACAAGCTCATATGGGACTTATTTTAATAAAATAACCTCTATTAAATTGAGCTCAACTGAAGAATTTGTTTGTTCCGTATTGCTGTCTATGTGGATGGGCGTACCCATGACTTTTTGCATTTTGGATTGTTATATTAGACCCACTTATCTTCGCCAGTAACGCTACACCACAGAAAACTCTTCTTTTTATACCTATAGCAAGCAAAGAAAGTGCGAAATTGTATCGGTTCGCAAATGTAATTTTCGTCAAACCAATCTTTACAAGTTTTATGTGTGATCGCCACAATATTCTTGAAGTAATCGATGTGTTTCTGCTGCATTTTTTTTCAAATCATCATAACCAAATGTAGTAGTGCAAAAGGATATATCAGGTTCAGGCAGTATTGTGATTTAACAATGTAAAAAAAGGACTGAAATACATGCAAGCTCCAAAAACTATTAATATAATTCAATATCTAATACAATATATAATATGAATTTTTTGAATACGAGTGTATGCAAACGTGATACTTATCTGTTCGTACAAGTAATTTCTGGCACTTTTCGCGGGAGTGACACTTATCAAATCATTACTGCAGTATAAATAAAATTAATATTTAATATTTAAAATTTATCTGGTTATAGTTATAATAACTTTCAAAATGAAATTTAAATATAAATTTAATATTATATTTTATTAAGAGAAAGGAATATTGTATGTGTTTTTGTATTGTCTATATATGTAGATATACTAGATATATATACTATAAATAAGTATATATAAATATTACGATGTCCTTTTGAAGGATTTATGTGTAATGTTTATATAATACCTAATATATTGTATATTTATTATTTATAGGATCGAGAAATACATATATATGGTAATTTCGTAAGCACATCTGAACCAAATATATATACAATATATATGTAAATAGTAAATAAGTAATATATAACATAGTATAAAATGATCCTTATTTACTATATTATATATATTACTCATTTACTATATACCGTACAGGGTATTACAGATAACCCGTCCACTGACCACAACTTTTAAAGATAATTTTTATTTTTTTAAACAGTAGAACGTGACCAAAGATCAATGAAGGCATTTTCAGCAAGAAATGTTATGGACAAAAGTATCGACTTTTTTTTTACGCGTGTAATTCAATTTTGTATAATAAACATAACGCATGTTCCATTTAAAAAATAATGAATCTTCTCGGTCTGGATTATCGATCTGTGCCAGATGTTACAAATGTCGGTATATGATAAAGGATAACTGGTTTCATATCTAAATTTTTTATTAGTTTTGATAAAAACCGATTTCTTCATTTTTAATAAAAGTGGTTCGCCCGGTATTGACATATGTGTAAGTATAAAAGAATATTGCCTGTTTACTTCATTTATAATTAAATGTAAATAAATAAAGATTTTGAGAATATTTAGTTAGATCCTATTTTGGTATTAACTTATTATTATTGCTATTATTATTATTATTAGGATTGTTTGTTATAGGATTATAAAGGCTTATAACTTAAAATACTGCAACATTTAAACTGTATCGGCTGTGTATTCTTAATTTTTTTTTAATTGTAGGTACTTAAAATTTTTATTTATTGGTATTTATAATAATGACCAATATCGTTGAATACAATTCAAAAAATAATAATAATAATATATTAAATAATGGAATAATTATTCATTTTCTATACACAACATTGTTTTTCTAATAATAACTAATTTATGGCGGTAGCATATAAACATTCTTTAATATATTGTAAAATACATGGTTCCATTCATCCTTTATTACCACAATGCTGTGTAATACTAATTAGATCTTTTAACATAAAAAAACTATCCAATTTTAATTACTGTAAGAATATTTCTTACTTAAAAAGATTTCATCTATAATTTACCACCCGTACAGATTTTCGATCAATTTTGCATATATTATTTCGTTAAAATAAAATTTAAGTTTGTTAATGTAGCACTATGTGTATACATACACCAACATAAAGGATAATATGATAAATGTTCTATTTTTAATATGAATTATTATTAATAATTGAATTTTATATCGTTTTTTTTACAAATAACCCCGCGTTACAGAAATTTCCTATTTATAATTTTGTATGTAATTTTTACATATGCCCATATAAAATATAAAATATAACACATTGAAATATTGAACATGTGAAGCGATTTTTAAAATCATTTCTAAGAAACGATTGGATATTGATTATAAATTGTAATTCTGTATACAAAAATAGGAGTCATATTGTCAACTGAATGCTGTTTCTCATTATATTGACCACTGCATTAAGCGGAACTTTTCCATTAACGAAATGTTGTTTATTTTGTTTACAAAATATTGTCGCCTTTTCAATGAAATGAAAACATAATGATGACTCTTTACTTCAAACAAATGTCGTATGCAATATTGTATACTACTTTTTATATGAAATCTATTTAAAAACGATTATACTAATATATATTAATGTCTAAATCCATATAATGAATTATATCTTTTAAGTTTATAGTTTTAAAATATAATTCTTACGTTATACGTAAATTTACATTAAATAAAAAATACATAATTTCGTTTTCGTTGTTGTTAAAATTTGTCAAAAATCGGTGAAAAAGTTTTTTCTTCCATAACAACATATGTTTGTATTACTATTTTGTGACACACTGTCGATTGTTATTTATTTTATATAATAAATATAATAATTCATCTCATATATAGTACGAATTTTATTAGTGTACTTATACTAACATATAATAAATAATCCATCATTTTCTGGAATTATTATATGTATTTCATGTAGACGTAATTCGATAAAATAAAACACTCGCTTTGAATTGATGTTATTTTAAATATCAATAATGTAAATAATATTTTATGAAAATGCTAAAATTCCATTAGTAAATTACACTGCAAAAATTTTTTATTTATTTGTTTATTTATTAGGTAATAATTCTTGAACATGGGCCGACAAGACTCTTAATCATTTAATAATAATAGCCAAATGAATACAATAATTCTGCGATATTTTATGCATGTGAGCAAAATTTTAATTTTAGATTAGTATACAGTCTCACAATTTCGTATACCATAGTGTAAAAATTTCACTTTACTAGGACTCCAAAAACGCAATACAGGTACTTCTAAATGTATATAGATTCATATGAAGTGAGTCTGACATGCCGTTCCATAAAACAATAATACGTATACATTAAGATTTTGGAACAACTACATTTTGCTTTCTATAAAGAGCAATGTTCAATATAAAAACAAAAAATTACTGTATTTTAAAATATTATTAAAAACTGTATACCAGGATGTGGTTTCTATGTCCAATAAATGATCGTAACATATTATTCCAAATACATATCTATAGTATATAACAGTACAATAGCACATCTAGTCTGCACATTACACAAACAAACATCACAATACAAAAATAGTTAAAATATAAGGGATACGTCCAATCTACGCGGTACACCCAATTGAGCCTGCGCCAAACATCTTAAACTCTTTCAATCAATTTAACTACAGCAGAAGATTTAGATATGCACAGTTCCAAGGTTTTTAACGCATACGACTACATGGGTATATATGTTATAACAATTTACCAAATGTACTGCAATTAACGAAAGATAGATGTTTTCATAATTCTATTATTTTTATATGGGTAATTAGCCAATAGTGATGTGTGTGTGCAGACATTGTTAATCTTTGCCCGATTGTTTTTATTAGTTTAGCTGCCCAATTTTCATTAATTTTATTTTTCCTCCATTTTACATAAATCCCATCACGATCCAACAACTACCGCTTAAACAGAAGAAGGAGTTACAGTACGAGGAGAGAAATATGTTTGTTATAAAATTTTAGTATAGATTCATGGAAAATAGTAAATTACTTATCCACAATAATTTGATCATATACCATTCCAATGTATATCAGGTCGGCAAAGTTTTGAAAATTCTTAAAGTTGGAAGAGTTAAAATCATGAAGAGGTAAATTACAACTAAGAAAAATAAGATCGTGATTTGTTATTCCATCTAATATAATGTGATTAAATCTAATAATATGTAGATTACATTTCATCGTAACAATTATATATGAAATGAACCAATAAAGTAGAAAGGTAAAACCTGCATGCCATAATTTTTAAAAAGAAATGTGAACGTCATGATTTCAAGACAATAACAAATACTTGATTCTTAAATTTTACAATCTAAAAAAGAAATACTTAACTATTACACAATATAATAAAAAAATTTACCTTCATGGTTTACCCTACTATACCGGCAGTAACTTCCTTGAATGTGAGATGTGAAACCAAAACCAAACCAGAAATCCAGATAAATGTATAAAGCCAAAATCAAATTTCAAAAATAAATAACAATAAAACCAAAACCAAAACCAAATCCAAAAATTATTAGTCATAAAAACTAAAATACCAAAACAACCTAAAATACATATTGGTTTCTAACCCCGTATTAAAAGTTAATAAAACATTGTAAAATAGAATTATTGAATTATTATTGATACTTTTTTGTATCAAAATAATATTATTAAATCATTCTTACAATTCTCTCCCCTCTAAATATAATAATTAAGATTTATATATATTACAGGAAATAAGTAGAGACTTTTTTTTTATTTTTCCAGAAAGTTATTTATATAATTCTTTCCAATATATACGGGGTATGGCAGTAAAATAACGAGATTGATGCTTCTACAGAAGAACTACGCATACGCCAAAATCGTATGACCGACAGCTGTATAGCGTTTAAGGCTTCTCTTTTTGATTGTCGTACCGTCCGTATCTATGTACACATTAATTTGGCTCTTGTTTGTATAAGATCTGAGTTTTTGTTTTGCCGAAAAAGTTATGTGTTTTAATATAAAGCAACAAATTTTCGTGAAATTTCATATGAATCTTGGAAAACCCGCTGTTGATGGTTAAAGTTAACTACTCGTGCGATTGCTGTAACTGTAGAAATTGACAAAGAATACACCAAACAAATTTAACATGCAATAAGTGTGTGAGAAAATAGTGCTTTATAGTATTATTTTCGTTATTTTAGAAGCACACCTCGTACCTACAATATTATGTTTACAAAATGTAACAAAGATATATATCGGAAATTATTTCTTATTGTATATAAAAAAAATTCCATCGAATTATATAAAAAAAAATAATGTTTCCAGATAAGATTATATGATAAATTATTAGCAAAAAATAAATAATTAAAAATTAGCTTAAACTTCAGAAATTGTATATAGATTATATGCCATATTAATATTTAATAAATATTAAATGCTCATTAAAATAAACGCATTTTCGAATTATAAGATAAATTATGTAAAATTAATTCCCATTACCATAATTAAAATATCAAAATAAGGGGATTATATTATATTAAAATTATTTTATTTTATTTTTAATTTGAATTATATTTACTTACAATTAGTTGTTAAATTTGTAATAAATATATAAGACACATACATTATGTAACTAATAACAGAATAATGGAATATAACTATACAGTGACACACGATATAATCGAATACTATATTCAATCCAATATAATCAAATCAAATTCAATTATTTTGCAAATAAATATATAGCAACGTAGCAACCAACGTTTTGAGTTAAATTTTCATGTCAAAAATATTTTTGAAAATATATATATTTTATCAAATATTTCATTTAAATAGGCGACGAACAGTTTCTAGGTATATAAGTGTTTGAAAATGTTGTGCAAATGTAGAAATTAACAAATAGGAAATTAAATTTAAAATTATTTGAAACAAAGTTGGCGGGACAAATAAATAAATAATTTTTTCCATTTAGCAGCTTTTGGATTAAATAAGCCAACTTAATTTCAAATAATTTTAAATTTATTTTCATATTTGTTAATTTCTATACCTTTGCATAGTCTTTTTAAACATTTATAATTTTAATAGTGTTAGTACTAGCGGAATGAAATATCTTAGATACGATTAAGTGTAGCAAAACATATTATTTTTACTTCTTTGACAAAAAAAAAAATTATATTAAATTGCGCCGCTAGTATTAAAAAAATAAAATGATTTTAAAATGAAAATTTAAAAAAAAATTATTATTATTCAAATGTATTGCTCAATTACTTGAAAATTAAAGCTAATTATAATAAAAAAATTGCATCACAGATAAATTAAGAATTTAATTCTCTACAAAGTCGATGAACTTACATTTTTTGTAATTATCTTAGTTTCGACGTTATTCGTACTTTAAAAGTTAAGACTACCGAAACAAATTCTTATGAGAGTATCTTGGAAACAGAACACTAAATCAGTGTCAAGTGTCAATTTGTATATTCGGCTTAGAATTATGTCCCTCTTGAAGAAATTCATGGCAGTCGTGGACACCCTGTATACTTATTTATTTATTCTGTGGAGGTATTAAACATCAACATGCCAACAATTTAAAGAACTTTAAATTACCGTTTCCTGCATTTTTCCATCTAGCCGTATGTGTTTCGACTCTCTACCTTACTTCTAAAACACACGTTCATTATCCATATATAATATATGATACATTACAAAAGCTATTACAAATGTCGGTTTTAGAATTCAACGATTTTATGTTAAATTTGGATAAATTACTTGAACATCTTTTCTCTGAAATTTATACATAGTAGAAGAGTTTTCTCCTTAGTTTTCCTAATAATTGACATGCCTTAAACATAAAATAATTATAGGTTAACAGGTTGTTATCAATTAGCACCGATACCCGATATCTAGTTTTTAAATAAACTATAATGTTCATACAACACCTATGTAACAATAATATTAGACACTCACTAAAACAATTGTATTTCTCCAGGGATATATTTGGTTGCGTTGCATGTATTAAAAGTAATACATTTTTTTAAAATCAAATTTTAATATATAAAATATTTGCCTTTAATAATTCAGAATGAAAACTTTTCTAGAATTTTGTATTAACAATTTATTTCACTTTATTTCTTTTTTAACATAGTTTAAAACCAATAAAATAAATATTGTGAAACTTATCACTAGGAACAATTTGTTGTAAAAACAGTCAACTTATTTGTGTTACTCAATTTCTCTATTTTTAAAACATTTTCATTACATGTTGCCATCGTTGAATCTATGTGAACCTTATTGATGTTCTTTATAAATATTTTAAAGAGTTTTTTGAGAGTCCTATTATTCCGATACCGTTTATCTTGAGGAGATGAATCTTAAATAATATATTGTATATATATACAATTTGAATAGGATAAGTTCCGTCTTATTTGAACTTACTCGTATAGACCCGAGTTTAATTGTTCTCACTTTCATAGTTCGTTTAACACCGATTACATTAATTTCCAGATTGCTGGAGGAATTTTCATGTTTTCAGTTTAATTACGACAAGAAGACAACGTAAATTCTTATTTTTCTAGAAAGTTCTCGACGTTACTTGCAGTTAATTGACTCTGGTGATTTACACTTTGGTATATATCCGCGTGTTTATTGCGAAACTTAAATATCTTTTCGTTTTTTAAATGGTTTTAAATTTAATACATTAGCTTTTTCGAATACATCCATCGTGTATAAGTAGTTCTATGACTGCATAGGCAATAAGCTGACCATGATCCATCAGGTCTGTAAAAATATTCATATATATCACTGATAATATAGATAGGACTTTGTGTAGCATGGCAGTTTCTTCTTAATGTATTACGATTTTAGTTCGTTTGGCCTTTGTTAAACAGTTACCTGATGGTACCATATTCTGACCAATATAAGATCAGGATTTGTAGAATGCAACGGTAAGCGTGATTATGTTAACCGCATTGTTTACCTGCCAAATTTAGAACAATTACCTCTTACCTAAAATTGTTGTTGCATACATCTTTTAAATTTTAATGTCTGTGATAATATACACCCTTATTTGACTATATGAGGTAATCGTTATCATCTATTGTATATTCCTATCATTACAAGTGCAGATTGTATTTATAACATATTGTACCAGATTTTTTATGGACTGATTATATTTTCTTTAACATATGTTAAATATGTTGATGTATATGGGAAAGAAACTGCCTTTATCGCTGTGTGCGTTACTTTGGTTGGTTGATCGTCATATACGATTGTACGAACGAAATACCTATATTTAATTAACTATTTTACGTGAACAAAAAAAAAATTAAGTTTAATTGTATTCCATTTTATATAGATATTTACAAAAACGATAATGAAATATTTATTGAATATACGAATATATATTATATTCAATAGTAAAATCTATTATATATTCTTTGTTTGTTTAACTTTAAATTGTTCATATACGTTTATATAGAGTCTATTTATACAATTTCTCAACTACATATATTAAATATTATATATATATATAGTTCTATAATATAAATATATGTATACTATTAAAGCACACAATTACTATAAAAATATTTGAATTGTTTATTATAATATACGTACGTATAGTATGTACGTGGTACTAACAAAAAATGCATAACAACAAAACACAGTATTACCTAGATACAAAAGACAGTATGATTGTATGTATATTAGTACATACGAACACGAGTAAGCAAAAGCTTAACCTATAAAATGAAGAGAACAAAATAATAATATATATATTTTCCCATATAATTTTATATATTGTACATTAAATAAAAGCTTTCAAAATTGATATTTTTATTTGTAATTCATTTTCTTTTCTCTACTTCGTAATAAAAAAAAAATTCTCTTTTCGAAATTTTCGTATTTTCGTATAAATATATAAAATAATAAAAATGTCCTTGCGCATAAATTGATAAATTATATACTATTTTATTTATGGAAAAAGAGCAAACTTTATGGTATATAATAATATTGAATATTACTATAATTTTTAGTATGTAAAACCTAAAAATGTATAAAAATAGTAAAATTCTCCTGATTGAGAGCGAGAGTGAAAGAGCATTATGTGTGTAAAAATTTTGTTGTAAATATATAAATAATTGGAAAAATTAGTCAACATATAACTTTTAAAGGATAATGTAGTGTACTTTGTGTGTATTTTTCTATATATATTTATATCATCATAGTACTGTTTTCATTTGCTATATAAATATTTCGTATTTTTGAAATTTTACAAAATTTTACATCTTCTTGTCGTTTCTTCTTCTGGAACAAGAAGTATAAATAATTTATTATTATTATTATTATTATGTATTAAAGAATATATTTGAATGAATAATTAATTGTGTTTTATTGTATGAATAATTAATATTTTATAAAATATATTTTATATTAATATTTTGAAAAAATTAATACAAAATAATTTATTCTTTGTCAATAAAAATAAACTCGTATATATAAGAACAATATATTGAATACACATAAACAAGAATATGACCGACGATAGAACTATTATTTCTGAATGTAAGTAAAAATCTATTTTTTATATACCTGAATATTGTATACTTATGTGAAATATGGATCATATTTTATTCTCATATATATTATGTTCTGATGCTATATATATTATTATACATATCTGTACCTGTAGAGTTCCATATACGTAAAATAGGTTAAATGGGGGGTTTTATTTAATTTTTTTTTTATTTTTATTAATAAAATAGTAAAAAGTATGGTGAATAAATCATTACTAAAAAATTAATTTTATATCGATTATATTTTGTTTTTTTTTTTTTTTCTATTGTATTGACATAGTTTTTGTTTTTTTTTTAAATGTCCCTATAAAATAATAATAAAGATATATACATTTCGATATATTGAATTAAAATTTAAAAGTTTTATTTATAAATATATACAGATACACCTACAACACTATATACATATTTATATACCAAAATACGTTTAATGTCATATATTATGAAGAGAGAAAGGTGAAATTCTACCATGTTACGTGTAATATATAATATAATAGAATAGTTTACGTCAAAGATAATATTGCGTGGTTGACTGTTTGTGGTTTTGGTTTGCGTATCTCTTCGTCTTATGTACTAATATATATTTATATACATTACTTTATTACAAATGTAAATAGAATTTCCTTATAATATAAATTGTTGCCTTCCATTTGATTACGTATGTATATAGTAAAGGAAAAAAAATCATATATGTATGTATTGTATATTTGTAACGCACATAAATACATAAATAAAAACCAAAGGGGTTCTTTTCTTTTTTTTTTCCATGTTGGTATATATGCTCATGGGATTTTCAATAAACTCTATAACCAATATCTCTAAAATATCAGGCTTTTACATGTTTATTTTGTTGACTAACTTTATAACTTCTATTGACATATGTGTATATATATTATAACGTGTATTGTATATATAAATAATATATGACTATATGTAGTATAATAACTAAATATACATATTTATATGCGTTGTGTATATTACTATCTACCAGGTGTACCGGTATCAAGTGAACGTTTTTTATGAAAATAAAACACTCATTTTAAATGGGAAAGTAAAAAACATTTTATTCAAAATATTGGCCATTGTTTTCTACACATTTTGACCATATTTCTGACAATTTTTGGATACAACGCCAATAGAATTGTTCGTCTTTTGAAGCAAACCAATCAGACACCCTATATGCGACTTCTTCGTAGGTATCGAAGTGCAGCTCCAGCCAAATGCTTTTATTGTATCCTGAACCGATTTTGCTTTGTTTGCAGGTGCATTGACATGTAGAAAAATTACCTTGCCGTGTCTTCTGGCCCATTCTGGTCGTTTTTCGATCAATGCATGGCTCAAATTGATCATTTGTTGTCGATAGCGATCAGCATTAACAGTTTCACCAGGTTTTAGGAGCTCGTGGTACACCGCACCTTTCTGGTCCCACCAGACACACAGCATTGTCTTCTTGCCGAAACAATTTGATTTTGCAGTCGATGTTGATGGTTGTCCTGGATTAACCCATGAATTTTTCCGTTTAGGGTTATTAAAATAAAACCATTTTTCATCGTCAGTAACAATTCGATTCAAAACTAATTTTCTTTCGAGTCTGGCAAGCAAAATTTCACAAGTGTTTTTTCGGTTTTCCATCTGTCTTTCATTCAATTCATGTGGCACCCATTTTCCACACTTTTGAATCTTTCCCATAGCTTTTAATTGGCCAGAAATTGTTTGTTGTGCAACATTTAACATTTCTGCCATTTGCTTTTTATTCAAAATGTCAACTTCGTCCAATATTGCTTGCAATCCCGCGTCTTCAAACTCTTTTTGTGGCCTTCCAAGTTCATTATTTCTCACATCAAAATCATTATCTCTGAACCATTAAAATAATTTTTTACATGTTGCTTCTGATAGAGCATGATCACCATATGCCTCGACTATTCTTCAAATGAAAACAAAAATTTAATGCTTTCCGCAAATCAACATTTTGTGGTACAAAATTCAACATTTTTAACACGATGAAAAAATATGATGTTGTTTGTACAATGACTTGATGTTTACTACATATGTTTGACAGATGTCATAGCAGCCAAACAAAAAAAAATTAAGGCTCGTTCACAACAAATGTTCCCTATCGAGACAGTTTATCTTGGCGATCACTTCATACCGGTACACCTAGTATATATACTATTATATAGTAAATATTGTATATGTATATTACAATATATATATATAATAAGGATATTAAATATTTTCCTGGGGCAATATGTCAAAAATTTTTCGTTGAAGTGCTATGTTATGCTACTGCGATGTAGTAAATTTTTATTTCTTTATTTCCCAGTGATATTTTATTTTATGTGACACAATCTACAGTAATCAAAATGAAATTTTTTTTTTGTCTACTCTTCCCCATACAAATAATATTCTTATACAATTTATATTATGTATAATAAATTGATCAATAAAGATCAAATTAAAGGTTGTGTATATAATAAATAATAGTACTGTATACGGAAATGGTACGAAATAGGTGTATACTATATAAATATATATATTTACTTATGAAACATGTGCACACATGTACTGTTGGCTGATATATATTAATTATATTGGGTGAATGCATAATTTCATGTACGATTTGAAAACTAAAATTAATAGGTTATATTTTTTATAAAAACCTGTTTTTTAATCAATTACTTAAAATCTACGCTGTTATACATATTTGCAAAGATCTGAAACTTTTTGATTCCGGATTGACGGATTTCCCTCCTTCAAAATAGTTGCGGTTAACTAGTTTATGCTTCTATACACCTTCTATACTGATGTACGCGATGTACTTGTCATTCAAATTATTCTGCAGAGATCGTCAATAGATGATTTTCTGAAGCAACAAAATTACCATTTCAACGCATTTCAGTTTTTGTAGCTTCTTTCGTGCGCCATTTATGGGCTGGCATTTTAATTTTTTTCTCAAGTCATATATATATATATATATACTCCAAGTGGAGCTTTATATCATCTAATAAACATTTATTACCGCCATGTTCGTAAATTATTCCGCATGGCGTGTCCACGAGCGGCGCGCATTCCATCAACGATGGGATGATGGGCGACATAATTCTAAGTCGAAATTACTAAATTATATTTTTCGATTTGGAGCTCGGTTTTCGAGATACAGCCTAAAGAATTTTCCTCGGTAGACTCATCATTAATGGACCAATAACTTCGAAATTAAGGTAAATACAAGAAATATATAATATACCAAATTTGTAGAGAATTAAATTCTGAATCAAATTGTGTTATAAATTTTTTTATAACATGTTTAAGTTTCGAGTTATTGAACAATATAATTGAAAAATAATCATCTTTTCTCAAAAAATTTCATATTATTATATTATTTTTATGTCAAAAAAATAAATCTAATTTATTATGCTACAATTTTATAAAATATTTCATTTAGCTATTACAAACTTTTTAAAAGTTATAAATGTTTGAAAAAGTGGTGTAATTGTAGAAATAAAAAATAACAAACTAAAATTGTAGCTATTTGGAACAAAAGAAGAGTAGGTGGTGAAGTCTTATTGTTTTATTTCACCTTTACACCACATTTTCAAACATTTATAACTTTTAAACTTTTAGTCATATCTAAACGAAATATTTTATAAAATTGCAGCTAAATAAATTAGTTTTATTTATTTTAGCGAGAAATGAACTCACTATATTTCATGATTAATAAATAAACATCAGCGCTATATCACTGCGCTACTCAGTGTTTTTGGTCTGGTATTATAATGGTGTAAAATCTCACATTTTTGATGAAATTTAACGTTAACGTCACACTCTATATTGTGAGTTTTGTTCACAGTACTTGTCCGCTGTTGTTATTGTTCGCCTATTTTCCTTCAATTTCTACTTCATGAACGGTTTTTGTACCATGCGATTAAAAAAAATGACAAATTTTTATGCCGTCTAAGAAGACAAATGGTAATCGATATACTATTGAGATTATTTCTTTTAGTCAATGCATGTAAGGTACCTTATATATGTATTTGGAAGTGAATTAAATCATTTTTTAATGGCGAAATGCGGTTGAATTATTAATATTTAAGTACGTTCTCAATAATCTCTTCTCTTTAGCTGTTATGTTAGATCATTTTCCACCAGAGCACTTACAAATATATCTGTCAGAGCGATGGTTGATTATTGACATTAAAATCACCATTCCAAAAACTATATTTTTTTTAGTGTTCTGAAAGAAAAAGCAAGATACATATAATTAACATTAATGTTTTTCTGCACGCAGTTGCAACACGTACTCCTTACCGAAACTTTTATAAAATATTTATGATGTCATTCGCCATTTTGAAAATTTTATTTAACACACAAATTATGTTATCAGAAAAATGTTTGATGTTAAACTACCGTATCAATTTGTCTCCTATTCATCTAATGAAATACAACTAATTTGTGATGAATTTTTTGCCATCTATGAAAAACGGGCACGAAGTTATGTATCCAATAAATATGTAGACGTATTACTTATAGTATCTCTAAATACATGCGATATTAGATTTTAGTATACAATTTTATATATAATTATATATTTGTATGTGTTTCATGAGCTTTGAGAATAAGAAATTTAATTTATTTATTTATTAATTATATGATGTATATGATCATAATTTGTATATTGATACTGATTACATTTATAAAAGTAGATAGTATCACATTTTGATTCGCAAATTTTTATTTGGGAATATATAAATTAGATTTATTATTGTATTTTTAATAAAATCTATCAATACAAAATTAAAGTCAATAGTCAATATTGCATAATATACAAAATTAATTTTATTCACTGCCTATATGAATAATATAAATACCAATTTTGTGTATATTTTATTAAAATTGTTTACTTAAACCTTACGATATATATAATTTGCATTTTCTGAACTGCTAGACCTGAAGTATAAAATATTATATAGTCGTGTTTATGTGAATATAATTAACTTATGTAGTTTATAATATAATGTAGTTTTTAATGTAATAACATTCAACATTCAACAAAACATTTATCAACATTAAACCATTTTGTTTTCATTTTCCATAAAGCTATACAAAAATAAAGTATTAAACCTTTCCGCTTAATGTTTTCAAATTATTGCTCGAAAAACCTTAAAGGAATACAATATCATCAATTGGGCATTTATAAAAACTGGTCACCATCATTTTGTCGTTTATCGTTAATACGATAATTATAGAAATGACATTGTCTGCTTATCTGCTATATCAAATCAACACATGAATTTTGATTTTTTTTATAGCGATATCTGTTGACACATTACACATAAGGCTATTCTGACATACATTCACACATTTGACGTGCAGAACACGCATATATACGTATAATTATAGTTTTGTGTTACTTTGTGAAAAAATGGTTCAAATTCGTCAGAATATATTTAATTTAATTATGGAAACAGACAATTTTTTCGTAGGACTAAATAATGAATTTTCTATTCTATATTCAATTCTATATTCAATTTTAGCTATGTTAGACAAATTTAATGTAACTTAAATAAATAAATACATAAATTATAATTATTACTTATTATTTATTGTCCATTTTATTCGATGTTCTTTCGTCATCTTTTTCACAACATTATTATTCCTTTCTCATACAAATAAATACTTGTCCTTATCTTATCAGCAACAAAGTGTGAAATTCTTACTTTTATCAATCATATTTTAAAAATTATTTTTGTTTCGTTTCATAAGCAAGATGGTGATGCGTTGGATTAAGTGGATTTCTTTATGTTCATGTGAAAATAATTTTTTTACGTAGCTAAGTTGTTTAAAAATTCTTTCAATTCAATACATGTATGCAATACATTATTGAACTTCTCTGCAATCTCACGTGTTGTGTTGTGACGAATAGCATCGATTATGGTATTGATTTGTAGAACTTTGACAAGACGACCTAAACGTTTTAAGTGGAAAATCACGAGACGTAAATTTAATAAATCAATTTTGACACTGTCACTGTCACAATGACACTCGAAGTATCTACTATCAAACAACAATATCGCTTTAACATGCCGAATACGTTATTATAGATATAATAATTCAACTAAATAACCACTCTTTATCAGAATTTTAAGTTGTCGTAAAATTCTTAAACCGGCTGACCAAAAATGCCTTAAACATGTTTTATAATTGTAGCTCGTTTTCTATAAATTATATCGGCTTCGAATATACTTCCAATGTAAACCCGAGTACGGAGGGATAATCTTTTGTAAAACAGAATCGATACAATTTAACATTAATAATTATTTTATAAATTGACTTATAATCTAATTTTTATTTAGTGTAGTGGCCTAATATTATCTATTATATAAAAAGAGCAGTCAGATAGTACAGTTCAGTTTTTATTTTAATTTAAATTAAATAGTTAATATATTGATATTGTGTTTAATTCTATTTGAACGCTTAATAGCATTTTTTAATTCTGAAATCATTAAAAAGTAAATAATATTTTTTGGAACTTAAAGTAAGCGATCTATATTTATGTACGAGTACATTTACATAACACTGCACTTTTCTATTGAATGTATTGTAATATCAGTTTTTAAACACAAAATTTTTGGTTAGCAATAGATGAAAAATAAATTTGTATGGATTTGGTTGAGTTTTTGTTGGGCATGTTACGATGTTACCCTACCCCATGTGGAAAAATAGACCATATATTTTAATGGTCTATTATTAATAATAGTTAAATAGTTGTTATACAACTTATATAGGAAAATATGAAGGAGAAAAAAAGGTTAAATTTTTCTGTAATGTCTTTTGTTTGTATTTATGTCATAGTATAAATTAAGACTTATATTAAACAAAATAGGTTACACACAACTATACTTATGTTTTACTTTTATGTAAAATTAAAAAAGGGTTCAACTATTTATCTTCATTTATAAACATAGAATTTAATGATATGATATATAGAACATATATTTTCTCATTATTATAATAGTTATTTTGTTATTATTTTTATTATTACTCACTCCTATTATTTATTACAATTTACAATAAATATTTAAATACATAATTTTAAATACTCATAAGCTGAAAATTATATATATAGTTTTCTTATATATTTTGTGAATTAATTTATGTTCAATTGACAATAAATTCTTAATATGTTAAATTTAACTCTTTTATTTTATAATCCATCATTTATATATATTTTGTTATTTGTTAAAATAAGAACATAAACTGATTTTCTGCAATTTTTACTAAATTGGTTTTCTAATCTGTGAAATTAATAGTTATTTTGCTGAAAAAAAATTTGGTTTTTATTCATCAGACGATCAAAAACTACTAGCATTTTTAATTTATTTTTTTTTTAAATTCTATTTATAAATTAATAAAATTATTTTTAATATCTTTTGAAAGCCAAGAAAGAAAGCTTATCGTTGAAATTATTGATAGGTAATATTTGTATTAGAATTAACATATATAATCATACCCTTTACAATGCGAAATCTTTAGGAATGTTTTTGATTATTAGAAATAAGTTCAAATTTAATACATAACTTGTCTTATCTTTGTCCATTTTCGGGTGCGGCTATTATTGCATCAGTGTAAAATTTTCGTGTTCTATTGTTGAAAAACTGGTCTAAATGCATATTGCAGGCAACTATGGCATTCTAAATTTCTCTATTATTAAGTGAGTTCTGCAAAGCCCGGAAGATTAGGAAGATCAAGACTATATGATGTATACACCAATACTTCCCGCACAAATTTTTCAATTTTTGTTTGCACATCAAAAATGTGTATGGTCTAGCGTTATCATGATGAAACACTGACTTTTTCTTTATTTTAGCTTGAACTGAATTTTTACCTTTGGCTTTGTTAGTAAAATTGCTAAAAATATATCGAATATTTTCAGAATTTTCAACACCATAACTTTTAACTGCGACTGCGAATAAACAAATGACAATATTTTTCTCTAACAAATAATCTCTATGAAATGCCGCCTGCCGAACGTATTATTGTTGAATCACCATCTCAAATTTGTCCGACTTCAACTATTCAACTTTAATGGCTACATAGTGCATGTATGTTAGTAAAAAAAAAGCTTAATTCTTTTTCGACTAACCAATATTTTGTTTATATATTGTGTTGGCAACAAAGTCTGTGCGTTTTTCATATGATATGATAGAATTAAATAACTTTATTCAATAATGTATTCCGCATTTTATTTGATTATCTTTTGTCACCTTTTTATTAACTGCATGATTCCGAGCGCATAGAACTGTGCTATTCCTTGTCATCAAAAAAACGGAACCAAGTACGTTTTAACATCATCATCATCATTATTGAAATTTTTACCATTCAAGAAGTTTTGTAAACTTCGAAATAAATGGTAATCTGATGGTGCAAGGTCAGAACTATGTGTTGGATGTGGCAACACTTTCCAACCAAGCTCCAATGATTTTTGACGAATGACCAAATATGTGTGTGATCTTGTTGCCATGATCTTTTCGATTTGCTAATTCTGTTTACTTTTCTTGAATTGTGTTTGGTTGAGTGTGGTAAAAGTTCTAAATAAACAATACCTTTTGTAATCCTACCAAACTGATAAGGTTACGTTATCTTTTGATTAATATTAACTTTACATGTTGTTTGCGCTAGTTAATCACGATCTTTTTCAATTTACATTATTGTATTGTACAATCCATTTTTATTCGCTAATTATCAAATGGATCATTTTCGTTTCAAAATCATATCGCATATATGTTAATGCGTTGAGTTAAATGAATTTCTTTAAGTTTATGAAGAATCAATATATCGAATTTTTTTTCGTATCCAAGTTGTTTTAAACGGTTTTCAATGCATGTATATCTGATACATCGACCTTCTCTGCAATCTTACGTGTTGTGCTATGACGATCCGTATCGATTATTGCTTTGATTTGGCCATCATCCACCTCACCTGAACGACTTGAACTTGGCTTAGAAATCTCCAGAACGAAACTTAGCAAACCAAATTCGACACTGTAATTTTTTTTAAGGTTTTGTCACCTTACACAACACATAATTTTTTGTGACCTTGCGATGTGTTGTTTTCTTCGTGGATACAAAAAAGTAAAATATGACGAAAATGCTCATTTTAATTGAAGTACCGACTATCAATAAAATAATATAGTTATACTTAAAAAGTATACTATTTTTATCATCTAATTATTTGTTATTTCTTATTAATTGGTATGACTGAATGACTATTAAAAAATACAAAATAGAAATATATTTTCTTTGTAATAAGTTAGACATGAAATCGATTATAAATACATATTATTAAACAGGTGTAACTATGTTTGTTATGGAAAATCAATTTTCTTCAGTTTTGTAACAACTTGTGTCAAAGTTGTTATTTTTTAAAATTGATTTTCATCTATGAAATATTAAAAACTAATGTATAATTTCATTATGGGGATTATCACTCATTTAACAAAAAAATAATAAAATTAAGGAAACATTTACCTTCCTAATAATTACAGGCTAATTGGTGAATTGTTATTTCATATACTCAAATGCGTAGTAATTTATCAACTTGACCGTAATTAACAAGCTCGACTTGGAGTATACATGACTTGCGTATAATGTATAATTTATTAATTAATATAAAAAAATGTATATTTCTAACACAATTTTTTGCTAAATTTTATCAATTATTTTTACCAAAAGAAGTATATTATCTGGGATGATAATTAGAAAATGTTTGAAAAATCTAACATAATATATGTATTGTAATAAAATATACTCGTATATAGCCTATATATAGAACAATAACTACTTATTTATGTATTTTAATATGTACGTTGTTTGGTATATTACATGTATATTTTTTCAGACGCAAATAAAATGCAATTAAATGTTTAATCTAAAAACAAAATAATAAAATAAAATATGTTTAAGTGCTTTTGTTATATGTATACGGCTAAAAGCATTTCTATAAAATATCTAATTTCAGGTACTTATGTGTACATAGAAAATAAGTACAAAAAAAACTTAATTTTTACAGTATAATATTATACCATCATTAAATATACTTACGTATTCGTATGTCTATTCTATATGTGGATATTATTGAATACATTATTTCAAATGAATTTATCCAGTAGAGCAAAGACTGAAATTATCCCTAAAAGATCATTTTTGTTTTATTCTTATGTCGTATGTTTCAATTTATTTTATATGTTGTGCTAAAATTATGTATAGGGAGAACAATTGACAATTTTTTTTTTCACATTATTATAAGTTAAACATAAACCACACTAAGTAAAAATTTCATTATTTGTAAAAATGCCAAATATTTGTCATTTTTCATCAAATAAAAGTGACAAAAAGTGTAATAACCAACAACAAATTGGCTGTTTACCAAACAATCTAACCACAAGAAAAAAAAACTATATTTGGTATATTTGTAGTGTTTGTCATATTTGAGACTAATTTCTTAAGTGACACACAGACCAAATACAACAAATATTTCACCAAATGTAAAAATAATACATTTGACAAATATCAAATTTTCGCCAAATTTTAGATACCAAATATGTATATATTTGGCTTGTGCACAAAAAGTGTAATCTTAGCTTTAGTCCTTCTGTTCGTTATGTGTAAAAAAAATAACAAGTGTATAATGAAATTAACTGCATATTGATATTTATGTGCTTTCTACACAAATATAGAGTGTTTCTTTTGTATCTAATGAAAATATATACGGTCAAAGTTATAATTTCATATACATTTTTTTTCGCCTATATACGAATAAAATATGTTATTAGATACATCGTCTGACCGAAAAATAACCAGAATGACTATTTCTATCTATTTATATGAATCTGGATGCTGATTGATTTATATGTATTGTGAATCCACCTAATCAAACTGCCAACCTTTCTTGACATGGTCGAAAAATGCATAAAGAACAAATAACCATTAAATTTTGTTGTAAAATTGGTAATAACGCTACTGCGAATTTGCTGGTGGAAAATGTATAAAATCGTTTATGTATTAATAATTGTGTATACAAAACGAAAACATACCATCATTAACGATTATAGCGAAGAAAACATCCAAAAAGGACGTGATTTCGTGAAAGTTATTAAGATATCTCTAGTGAAATTCATGCATTCAAATGAAACTGGGTAGACCAAAAACCACAATTCATGAGATTTTGATTGAAAAATTGGACTTCGAACAATGTTTTTACGATTCCGAAAGTATTATATATCCATACAAAGAATTTATGGTAAGTGGTACAATGCCTTGCGTTGTATTTGTTTGGTGTATTGAAGTGTTTGCTAAACCGTATTCGTCGTTTTCGTCCTGAATATCGAGAGCCAGACCGATCTTGTTGATTGTTGGATAATGCACCTTCTTATCTTGCGACTATTATCCCTGATTTCTATATTGTTTTTTCACTAAAAATACAATTTAATTGTTTCAACATTCTTCTTATTCTTCCGATGTAGCACCATGTGGTTATTTTGCATTCCCTTAAATGCTAAATGATAGGACACTAGTTTCATAAGTTGGAGACATAAAAATCCCTATTTTCTCCACAACCATCCAATCAGCAACATAAAAATGTAATTTGTTGTATTTGATGAACAACGCGATCCATATATCTTGAGTATTTCTGAACTGAAAACTTACTTAATGGTTTTGCTTTTTACTTAATCCATCCCGGCTATTTTGCGGACATATGATGTACAAGTTTACTTATTAGATAAAACATAACAATATATATTTGATATTTATTTGAACTTACAATAAGATAAAATATTCTTACGTTTATATTATATATACAAGATATATTTATCTACTTTTAGTTGTCACTCTTAATAATTTTCGGTCTGTTTTTATTTCACTTTTCCGTTTATTATATTTTTGTATCGTTTCATAAAAATTATTTACTTTTTATGTGCGGTGCGGTTAATGTTAAAGGTAAGCACCATAAAAAGACATGTTTATTGCAAGAAAATGTGTCGATTATATTGCAATCAACAAATCAACTTTATAGTTATAGTTAATATAGAACTTTTCTATTTCTCTGTTCACATAAATAAATTCAATATTATTCATTTTTTTGCTTCATTTACTCATTTTTTCGCTTTTATGTCAAAAAACAACAGTACTGAGTCACACAAACAAAAAATCTTTATCACTTCGTGTACGCTCTATTTGTAACCAAACCAATTGACTGTAATTACATTTTTTTTAAAATGGAAGAAGTCGTTCATAAGAAAACTAAAATCGCACTAAAAATCGGGTGGCGTAATAGAAAAACCATATTGAAAACACTATATTATGATAGTAATTGTGCGTGGCTTTTCTAAAAGTGATCGCATGATTTCTTCGGTTATGCCGCCCAATGAACCAAACTAATATTTTTAAAACATTATATTGCACCAAAATTAAAAATCCCATGACACACTGTTCTTATTTTCTACACGCGTTTTAACTGTTTTTGTACTTCAAATCAGGTCAACTTGACGAGGTACTAGTTTGGTGAATACGTTCAATTTATATTAGAAATTGAATATTATTCTTTTGTTATAATTTTTTCTATATCATCATTCGATTTATGCTTATAGGTACTTCTTAAAATTATTTACATATAAATTACTTATTAAAATTAACCGTAGCCGCTCGTATACTAATATAACTTGACTTTTGTCGTGTGTTTTTGTTTTTGTCTACATCAGCGGAAGAAAAAATAATAATAAGTAAAAATAAAAAGGAAGATAATATATTATAAAAGGATATCATTTTACTGTTTCATTCAAGATGTGTGTAAGTGGAATACATTTATGTTGATAGAGGTAATTATTATTATATTTATAAAACCACATCTGCGGGTTTGTTGTATTAGTATATGTAACAATATTTATGGTTTTATATATTATAGGTATTTGAAATAAATTATATCATAATTCAATATGTTTGTCTATAATATGAAAACTAAATCGAAAGCTTTGAAATATATATATGTGCTCTATATTAAATAATAATAATAGGTGTGTATAGACATTTATTTTATAGACTTGGCATATAACATAAGGAATAATTTAATAATACAATATATGCCAGATAAGAAACTATATATCAAGAATTTGTTGATATATTAGGGGCTTGAAAGTATTATATTGCTAGTCTTTTTTTCAATAATTCATTTTATTATTATATTGGCGTTTGTAAGCGTCTGCAGTAATTGTTTCATTTGGTTTTAAGAGATCGTATTATATTACACCAAATGCATAGTGTTAACTTCAGAACATGAATGTTCCATATGGCTGTCGATGTGGTTGACCGAGTCAGAGTCTACCAATGACTTTTTCAGTTTTGGTTCATCTGCAAATGCAAATTCTAATGTGAGAAAAAATTAACATTAAGTATAGATCGCTGTTATAATTCTCATGCTAAATGTATTGTCTGCAATAATATGCAAGACATTTAGACATGGTATGTGTTTCAACTGAAATTCAATACCAGGTCTTTGTGCAAAGAGGAATACTTGTCCCTACAGGTACAAGATGTTGCCAAAAACATATTGAAAGTGGACTACTGAAATCGATTGGAAACAATTCAAGCTATTTCAATTAGTTCCCATTGTTCGGTAATAAATGATTATTGAAGGATCATATACGAAAAACTAATGATAGGTCTTACCTCAAATGTTTGGGTGTATTGTTAACAAAACTGAGAACTGATCTTTCATTTTCTGTATTAGCCACCTTATTTTGTAGACAAAAGTCGTGTATCTCGACCAATCTCTGTCGAAAAGTATTGATGGCATCTTTTTTTCAAAAATATGTAGGAGCCCATCATATAACGATAGAGAATGTTATCGCAAATCACACTACATTCATGGCCAATACCCTATTTTTAAGTGATGGAAATACATGTAAATTAATCCCTGACGGGACATAACGTATATCAATATGTATATTGAAAAAATTAAATTAAAAATTACAAAGACGATCGCTTAACGATTCATTTTATTTTGAAATACCTAACTTATTACAATCAGCGCTTAGGCTTTCACGTGCTGACCTCATTGTAATTCATTACCCTATACTTTACTATTCATGAGTTACACAATAACTAATTTTTCTTCTATAAATGTTGCGCTATTTATATGTTTTTGTTATCAATTTTATGAAAACTAGATTAATAATTTAAATATATAGCGAATTAGCAAGTGTTTTATAAATAATGCTACTTTGATCAAAATTGTTCTTTAGGTAATATAAAAGCACAGTGATTATTTATAATATTAATTTCCACATTCATCCATCCTGATATCATCGGACTTCAATGATTGTTCCTCGTTAATTTCATTTATCCGCATCTTTTCGTTTTATCATTACTAATTGTTGTTTGCATTATACCTTCATGTTTACCATATCTATTCTTTTCATTCACTGCTACATCTCTTTGTATACCAGGTATAGGAGTATGAAATGTTTTTTTAAAGGAAGAAAAACACATTATTTAGAATAGAAAAATCAAAAATATTTTATTCAAAATAACTTCCATCGTTTTCTACACATTTTAACCACCTTTCAGCCAATTTTCGTATACCACGTCGAAAAAATGGTGTTGCTTTGGACGAAAACCATTCAGATAGCCAATTTTCAACTTCTTCAGATGTTTTGAAGTGCTGTTCTTTCAAAGCATGTCCCATCGATGAAAACAAATGGTAGTCCGAAGGAGCCAAGTCTGGTGAATAAGGCGGGTGTGGTAACAGCTCCCATCCAAGCGACTTTATCGTATCCTGAACTGGTTTTGCTTTGTGTGCTGGTGCATTATCATGTTGCAAAATTACCTTAACAGATTTTTTCTTTCTTTCTGTCAATTCTGGTCGGTTATCTAATAATGCATGGTTCAAATCGATTATTTGTTGTTGGTAGCGAACCGTATTAACAGTTTCACCAGGTTTCAGAAGTTCATGATACACCACACCTTCCTGATCCCACCAAACACAAAGCATTCTCTTCTTACCGAATCGTTTTGGTTTTGCAGTCGATGTTGCTGCTTTACCTGGTGTATTCCATGATTTTTTGCGTTTAGGATACTCAAAATATATCCACTTTTCATCACCAGTCACGATTCGATGCAAAAAAGACTTCCTTTTGTATTGTTGAAGGTGCAATTCACAAATGGTTTTTCGATTTGTTGCCTTTCAGTCAATTCATATGGAACCCATTTTCCACACTTTTGAATCTTTCCCATTGCTTTTAAACGATTAGAAATTGTTTTTTGATCTACATTTAAGGCTTCTGCAAGTTGTTTTTGAGTTTGTGTATCATCTTCGTCCAACAATGCTTGCAATTCACTGTCTTCAAACTTTTTTGGTGGTCTTCGACGTTCTTCATTTCTCAAATCAAAATCTTTGTCTCTAAATTGTTGAAACCATCTTTTGCATGTTGCTAATGATAGAGCATGATCACCAAAAGCTTCTACAAGCATTCGTTGAGATTCAGCTGCGTTTTTCTTTAAATGATAACAAAAAAATAATGATACCCGCAAATCGTTTGTTGAAGGCACAAAATTATACATTTTTAACACGATAAAATTTTATGTTGTTGTATTACAATTGGAATTTACCACACTGAATGTTGTTGACAGATGTCAAAACAATAAAAAAAAATACCCCTTTAAGGCTCTTTCACAATTACTAATATAAGTACAGTCATTTATTGGCAGCGGCTCACTTCATACTCCTATACCTGGTTGTATAATTTTTATACCGATGCCAAATTGTGCTCATCTTGTAAATTATATGTTTTGATATGTTTTTTAATTTTCATCTTGTATTCTCATTATGTCTTATTTTGCCTTTGTTCAGGTTTCATTTCTAATTTCAATACTGATACTATGATATTACTAATTTTCCTTGGTATTAGTGTTTGTAATTTTTCTTTATTTTCCATCAGCTTATTTGATCTGGTCAGTCGCGAGGTCACAATAAACTTTGTGGTTTTGTAAATCATCTAATCTAGGTCTCATCATCTTTCTTTTTCGTTATTGATCGCATAATTGTTAGTGAAACAGTTTTACTATTGCATATTAGTAATTTGTTAAATGTTAAATGATACGAATTTTAAACGTGTTTCTATTGCAAACAACTTTTGATTATTATTTAAAATGAAAAAACAATTGGAGTGTTGATTAAACATTTTTATTTGTGTAAAAAAGACCATCACATTCTCAAGCGTAGACACTCTCCATCAATTTAGGTTTACTGAATTCCGTTGTGGTTGTACAAAAGCACAAAAACAATATCACCACTATGTCGTCCGAAAAAGGTGATAACACCAAAAATGATCCAGAGAAAATCCATGATATCATGTAGAACGATCGCAGATTGAAATTGCATGAGTCTTTTCTTTGGTAAACATTTCAATAGAACGAAAAAATTGTCAGCAAAATAGGTGAAGTGTTTTTTAACAATTTATTAAAACCTCATTCATGGGATCACTTCTTAACATTGTTTGGATCTGGTTAATAGTAATTCAAATTTTTACGTCGTTTCATTACTGTGTTGAAATGTATCTATACTTACCAGAGACAATAACACAGTCGAATCAATGCGTAAAACTGTTAAGGTTATGTTAAATTCGTCATTACTCGATCATTTGAATGAAATGACAACCGTATTTAACAATGAAAAAAGTACCGTTTCATCACAATCCAGCTCAGAAATCAGCAATTATATTAGTCATATTAGGTATACGCACGTATTATGTTAATATTATTACAAATGACTTTCTTCCTTCTGAAAATGAAAATTTATATAGCTCTAAAGAAATTTAGATCACTTTCCGATGGAGCCGATTCTACAAACGCGTATATTTTGTAGATCTCAAGTTATTATTTCGAAGTTTTTAAATAAGAAGAATACCGGTATATGCGTTCCGATTTAAGTAATGGGAGATTATGTTGGAAACAAATTGATTTTTATTGGAAAAATCCATTTTTTTTTCTTATTTTTACCTTTCGTATGCATCCGCCCACACACGTACATAAATATATATATACTAATTTAATTAGCAAATTAATTTTCATCAAACGATTAAATACTTTTCAAATGCTTCATTAAATCAAATTTATATTTATAGTTTTAAGTTTTAAATGATGCTGGTATTTGCATTTAGAAACATTTTATAATGATATAAATATAAAGTTAATTGACACTAATTTATTGAAAACGGTTTTATAAGTTTCGTTGAATTTACAAATGCTTTTAAAATCTATATAAACTTATTTATATACCTACTATAAATGTACGCGTATATGAATTCAATATATAATACCGGGATAAATTATATTTTCAACAATTTTCCATAATTGAAAATAGTTTTAATGTTTTAATTTAACCCTTTTATTATTCACTATGTTCATATATAAATATAATATTGTTGGTTGTATTATGTATGTAAAATTGAGGCATTGTTTGGCATATGTTACGAGCAAACTTGTAATTTTCTTAATTGAATTAAAGTTAAAAACTTTTTTCTGTTATCAGGTATTCAATGTTTCTTGATAATCTGGATACACTCGATACCATTTTCTTGTCCACCAAACATTTTGTGGAAAGAGTGGAGCCATGGCCTCTGAATATGCCCAGTAGAATTACTAAATAAAAGTTTATTGAAAGTAGGAGGTATTATCAGCACTCTCTCTGGCTGCTTCTATGATATCTGTATACTTTATCCGATTTTTTTGCAATTGTGAAAATGAGCATATAGTAACATTATGATAGAAGTAGGAGATACTACCCCCACCCTTTCATGGTATCTACATATTCTCAATGGGATTCGTTTAGAACCATTTACTAGATTTTCTTAAAATTGGTAACTTAAGCAATTAGTATTGTAATAAATTTTAAAGCTTTCTAGAAGTATGAGATATTACCGATCCTTCTGGGTGTTCCTATATATATGTTCCCAATAAAATTACTGTACAACAATTTATTCGGTTTTTTTGAAATTTTTAAATTAAGCATTTTAAAGGGTGGAAGTACGAGATATTATACTCAGACATTTTGGATTCCTTATTGCATTTCAGAAAAAGCTTCGTGCCTTTTTCTCTATTTCTTTACGTGTAGTTTCTATAGTAGTTTGACCTTCTATACTGGCAGCCTTTGTATACTAAAGATAATGTAATCTTGGCCTACAGAATTTTTATAGTATGATGAATTCTGGTCAATATCATGCAGTACCTGTGTCTTTTCTCGACATATTTCGTTGACATATTTTGAATGTGTATATAGAATAGATGACTCTATTAAAAAATGATGCATCGGAAATTGTTTTATTATTACTCTTATGCAATTTAAAAAAAGTGTTTTGACAGTATTTGGATAAATAATAATTGGGGTTAAAGAACGGCATATAACAAGGGTTAAATACAAAGCTTCATTTAAGTTATATATATATAGATATATAAATACACGCATACAGCTATGTACAAATATTAAATTCTAGATGGTTATTGTAGTTATATTTAAGTATAAGACATATTTGATTTAATTTTACAAATAGTTTAATTAATTTGAATAATAAATGAATATATAAGTTAAGTAATTTAAATTTCATAAAAGGTTGAAAAATTCATTCTAAATATTTTATAGACAGTAAATATTATCATGGATTTTAAAAATTTATAAAGTTTTTACTTAAAAAGCTATTCATATTACGTATATATGCAATATTTACATTTACATACATTTATACAACATGTATATTAGTTTTGGTTAGCATTATCAAGTCTTATGGTACTCTAAGTGGCATCTATACCAAACACATTAATTATATAGTCAAGTTGAGTAAATTATTTTATATGGGAGATAGGTATTTCTTTTAATTTATTATTTAATTAATTTTGTGTATAACTGCAATATTAGCACGCATTAGGAATATTAGTGTTATTAGTATAATGTATTTTGCTGATTACTTCGTTTTGTAAAATTAGAATAATAAACTATTCTTTGTATGCTGTAACAAAATAATGGAAATAAGTTGAAAGTTGAACTACTTGAATATTTTTGGAGTATTCTATATTTACTAATAATAAATTTTGATTCTTGTATACATCCACATGCGCAAGTCATATGTTACTCCCTGCAAGTGAAGCTTATTTCATCTACTAAACTTCATTAAAATCAAATTAGTAAATTACTTTGCATGGGAGTAAACAACAATTTACCAATTGACCTGTAATTATTGAAAGATGTTTTTTTAATTACATTATTTTTTCATTTATGTCACTGTGTGTTTTTGTATATACCAGGGGTACAAGTATGAAATGCAGAGATTTTTTTTTCGAAAAAAGCACTTTAAATTCGGAAGAATGATGAATTATCCAAATTATGTTACATCGCTAGCTACACATTTTGTCCATCTTTTGTTGATACCATGCCAGTAAAAATCTTCTCTTTTGCCGTGAACAATTTATGATTTTGAGCAGCCAACGGTTCAAATCAAATCGATCAATTATTATTTTTTACATTTGGCACCATTCATTCATTCAGCCACAGTTATCTTCAAATGAAACCATTGTTGCTGTCCACGAATGCTCTTATTTGGCACAAATGTCAACAAAATGCGCAAAGCAAAACTATATGCATACACTTTTTCAATTTATCAATTATGCACATTTGACATTTGTTGATATCGCAACAAAATGCCATATATGTCAATTCTTCATACTATAAACACTACATTTATGAGCATTTCATACTTGTACACCTGCTACATATATACACTAACTAAATGCAACATAATTCTAAACATTCATGTAATATTTGCCTTATAATGAAATAATTATTCATGGCTAAAATGTTCATAAATTAATAATGCATACTTCATCTTTATACACAATAATATTTCATTAAAAATGTTACAATATACGTATTTCCGTTTTATAAATCATTTGAATTTACAGCTCAGCTTTCACCATAATTATTTCAAAATTCAAATGTTTTATTTTGTATGTAGAACTACCATTTATTTATTTATTCGTAAATTTATTGACATTGAAAATTAGCTATTACATTTAGCATTTGCGGGTAAGCATTATAATGACAAATAAAGATGACGCGGAAACGTATCGTTTGCTTATAGAAATTATCTAAGATAATTCTAAGCGTATATATTGTAAAAATATGGTGTTATCAAGGTGGATCATTAACATCAACACGAGATATTTATGGTTAGCATAAGATATACTGTTGTGTATAAAATCGGCTCAGAGTGCTGTATATATATTGAAATCGAACCAAAGTGTAGCACTACTATCACCTAACAAATGAATTTGAAGCGTTTATTACAAGAAAAATAACAGATTTTGTTAAAACAAAACAAATGCTAATTTTCAATTTAAACACCCAATACTATAAATACGTACAATTTAAACATAATACGTAATATCAGAAGTGTTGTGCGAAAAAATTATTTCAATGTGCGATGTGAAGTCTAAAAATATTTGTACTAAATTAAACAATGTTGGGTAGATTTTTAAAAATGCTTTCAATTTCTTATAAACGTTTTGATATTGAGGAATAATTTTTTTACCTTTTTCTAAATAGCCAATAAAAATTAAGATTACAAAATACAGTTGCTATAACCTATAATCTTATCAGCTAATGGAATTGTTCCCGTGCTTCGAGTGTTACTCTGTTTCTGGTGTGTAGTGCTGAATCCATGTTTCATTAATAGTTATAAATTGACGTAAAAATTGTTTCTGATTACATGTAAACAGGCTCCAATAGGAGGCAGTGGCAATTATATATTATGCGATTGCAACTATTAAATTTGGCTGTATTCTGAAAATAATCAATATACATATATTTTCCGATACATAAAGTACGGTATTACTGACTGAATAAATGAGGACTACAACGGCAACTGGTGACACCAAAAAAGTTCAACAGTTATAGAGATATGATTGTTGTCACTGCATTCTCCGCTATGCCCAGGAATAAATTAAAATTGGTTGTGATAGCATTAACGAATCGCTGCAAGCTAAACTAACCTTTTCTGGTCTAAGTATCGGAAATTAATGTTTCCCACATTTTATAATCATCATCATTATCTCACAGAAGGTTCAAACAACTTTGAGGAGTACTCATACGTGTTGGTTCTTTTCCATAAATATATAGTTGCTTCCTTGAAACCGTCAAAACAAAACTAATTGATGTTTATTTAAAGAATATTTTCACACAACAATGTAACAATTGTTCAGATGTTTAAGTGTATATTGTATAACTACTATATTGTTGTATATACGAATTTTGAATTGAATAGCTAAAATGTACATATTATAATGAAATTATTCCATTTATTATTTTCCAACACGGAATTTCTTTGCATATTTTTATTATTATTATTATTATTATTATTAATTATTGGTCTGTTATACGTAACATAACAAATTGGGATATAATACACATTAATTTGAAACGGTATAATTAATTCATCATAATTGAATAAAATTTTAAAATATACTTTTCCAATGTATCCCTTTTCAATGTTCATATTTTTCCATTACATATAACAAAATACAATTTAATTATATTACTTTGTGTTTTGATGACGAAAATTGGAACTTTAATAAAAAGTATACTTTTTTATAATATTTAATTTGTAATGAATTTATATGATTTTGTATTCTAATTTTGTAATAAAATTAATGGGTTTCCCTTTTTAGAAAAAAAAAGTTAAAAATAAAAATAAATAAAAATTTTATTATTTCAATATACACAACAACACACACACACTAATGTGATACAAAAATATAAGCATTAGTTTTTGTATGCTTTTCTACTAAAATATGACGAACATTTGTTTAGGGTAGACGAGTCATATTGCCGCCAAGTACCTGCTGGAAAATATCTTTTAATCATTTCACAGATTATATCTATAAGAAAATTAAGTTAGTCATTCAAAAATTTTAATTTTTAAGGAAGAACAATAAATTTAATCGAAAAATTAAAATTTTCTGATAATATGTTAACACGCAAAACTGATTACAAAGCATAAACCATAATAACTTTACATAATACAATGACAATAATTTTTATGAAATATTAAAATTTTGCATTTTATTTGAAAACAATCAATTTATAAAGTTGTTTCCCCGCACACCCATGCAGTGGTTTTTCGCATTTTTCCAATTTGCAATATACACGAAAATAACTTGTCAATTATTTTTCTAAATTACTGATAGGAATAATGTTCATCCATAAAATGTATTTCATTTAACACGGTTACCCCGCAGGCATAATCCAAAATATCAAAATTGCGGTTGGGTTTCCGGTTCTACCCCTATGCTATAAATTATTATATATTATTTATTATGAACATTTCCCTATTATGAATATCTTCTTGAAAAGAAATTTGACTATACATGCTTTCTATCACGTTTTATATACAGAAATCAAGTAAAATATATATGGCCTATTTAATAAATGTGAAATTAATATTTTGTTGATATACGAGTACATCATCTCAGTTTTCATTATATTATAAATATAAATTTACTTAAATATATAAAATATGCTTTATAGGAAATATAAATTTAGTATGGTAATTAATCATTTTAATTTTATTTTCTTTTGTCGTCCTTACAGAGCTCTATATAGTCTATATATGTACATACATACACACACCCGCACATTTTGTATTCAGTTTCCGTTCAATTCAGCCGCATTAATTAAATTATAAGACACAGAATTAGTATATATTGCTCAAATATATTATATGATTGTTAACTTCCGGTTACTGCGTTAATAGATTTTAGTGTTTTTTGCTTCATTTTCATTTTATTATTTGGTAGGTAATTTTAAATTTCTTTATCACATCCTTATTCTTTCATTAACCTTAACTTTAAATTTATTTCTAATCAATTAAATATATTAGGTGCACCAATTATTTTCCGGCGTTGGTTTATTGATGACTGTAACTACATAAATTAAAATGAAATATTAAAACTAACAACGTTGTATATAAGTTTTTGGGCTACTTTACTCTTAATTTAATTTGATGTCAATTCAGTTGTGCAAAAACATTCAATTCATTATATTAACACACCAAAAATGGTGTGTATAGCAAAGAGCATTATCTATTTACATTATTTATTAATGATTAATGATGTTTCAACACTCAGTAGCGCAGTCGCATAGCGCCGAAATATATATTATTAATCAAAATATATATCGGGTTCAATTCCGCTATTTTTCATAGGAAATTTTCCGCTTTTTATTTTAATACTGAAATTTTTCTGCTGGGTGACCATTTGTTCGTTTATGGAATAAAAAGAATAACGGATATCTTTGAAAATATGGTGTTGGACGCTATTCAAAGATTAACAATGTCTGCACACACATAACTATAGGCTAATCACCCATATAAAAATAATAGTATTTTGAAAACATCTATCTTTCGTTAATTGCAGTACAATTGGTAAATTGTTATATACTCCCATGCGTAGTAATTTACCTACTTGGCTGTAATGAAAGGTTTATAAGATGAGATAAAGCTCCACTTTTAGCAATATATGACTTAAAAAAAAAAAAAAAAAAAAATAATAAAATAATCATCGGAGAAAATCAGCAGCTGAGCTTCATGAAATTCTTGTGCAATTCTATGTTGATCTTGGTCCAACTTGTCAACAAACTATATCTAATCGTTTACGTTCAATGGGGAAAGTCCAAAAGGGAGAAAAATTGTTGTCATATTGTCATATGAGTTGAAAGAAAATAATATCGGAAATTGCTTATTTTTCGTACAAAAAAAATTGTTTTTATACCAAATTGTAAAAATTGTGGATAGATCATGGCCAATCATCAATATCTCAGATAAAACGAAATATTCATATAAATATTATTATGGGGTCTTGAAACAAGTTGAAACTATTGACAGTATACGTTATCACAAAAAACTGATCGATTTAAATCGTGCTTTGAACCAACGACACCACGACAACTCTCAATCAAATATAGCGAAGCTGTTAAAGATATGGTATTATCACTTTTTTGAGATCTTACCTCACCCCATGTATTCACCAGACATTGTTCCATTTGATAATCAATGTTTATCTGAAAAAATTGACGATGTGGTAAAAAGATGTTCAAGAAAGAAACAAGTGCCTCGGAAATAAATTCACCAAATTAAAGGATCCGACATTCTGAAGAATTCTAATATCGTAATTGAATTAAAACTGAATTCAGCCTAGTCTTTTATGAACAATTTTTGGGTTATTTGTACTGGAATTACTGCCATATAAAACTATTACACAATTAACAAAAGAAACGAAAAACGGAATAAATTATGCAAATATTTATGTAAATTCAATATAAAATCATTTGAATTTTAATTTGTATAGAATTGTTTTGTTTTTTCTTTTTTTTATTGTATATTTTTAATTATTTTGTACGTTTCTGGAAATGACTTTACTTTTTACATATACAAATATTACGTATACATCCTGTGTCCGAAAAATATCTGGAATAGATTAAGAAAAAAGCAAACAATTAATTTATTTTTACAAAAATAATTTAATTTATGCAAAATAATCTCTCTCAACATGCTCAAAAAATATACAAAATAACTTCTTTTATGTCGTTGACTATGTAATGTTGTTAAGTACGACGGTCGTTATTAATGTAAGGTTAATATACTCAAATAATTTAAACGTGTCAACGCCAAATGAAGTTTAAGAATTAGAAAATACTAACATGGAGCTATATCGGGTAAAAAAAGTACATTGATAATTGTATCACGATGATATTCATATGCAGGACGAACACAAAGAATACGGCTTAACAATTTGTACCACTTGCAAAAAATACTTTGCAGATAATAGCTTTGGAATCGTAAAAACAAATGGCAATTGCTTTGATTTTTAACTTTACCAAACATGATTTTTTTGTATTTCCTTTATCTGGTGATCGTCATTCAGCACATTGATGTTCAGTTACTGGTTCGTATTTAAAACAACATGTTTCCTTCGTTGTATTCGTTTTTTGACCGACGCATAATAGTTTGTTATAAAATCGGTTATCACTTCGCAATACATAAATCAATCAGCATCCAATATATATTACAAAATCGTTCCGGTTTGAGGTTGAATGAGAATTGTCTAAATATTGATTAAATTCAGGAAATTATTCATATATCGTACTTAAATACTTTAGCGTTATATAAATACCAAAATTAATGTTACCTATTAACTAAATTGACAACATATTGCATTGATTACCAAACTAATTTCACTATATAAAAAATATTCAATTTTATTGATTTTATTATATAATAAAAAATACATTCAATTTGGTAACATATTGAACACACACACATAATATTGAAAGTCACGATGATATATTACATATAAATTATGATATGAATCCTTCTTGATTTAGTATAATATGCATACGTAAAAGAACGTACACATATAATTTATTCAGTTTGCTTGCTTACTTTTTCTCTTCGGTAATGTCACTGACTTTACAAAATATAAATAATGTGAGTTGGCTGATAAATTCATATTAAATTTACTTTAAGCTTTTCGAAAGTCTTCGTTTCGTATCTATTATATAATACAATATATATAAAATATTTATTTTCAATATTCACTATTATCAACTTACAACTTCCGACATATGGGAAATAAATATATAGGGACTATTGGAAAAAGATACGATAATAAATAAAATTGGGAAAAAAGAAAATGGAAATAGATTGTAGATTATTATATTGTCCAAATGTAAATACAAAATCAAAAATTTCCATAGAATGTTTCAACAATTATATTAATTAACATTTTTAGCGGACGTATAGCATTATTTGGTCAAACAAACAAAATATAATTTAATTAAATCAAAACATTTAGATGTACCAATACTACAATATATATGTATTTTATCATTTAGTACACGATTAATATAAATTTCTGTATGTAAAATTATTTTGTTATAATTTTAATTTAAATACAAAGTTTAAATTTCATATTAGAAAATATGCTATATATTATATGCCCAGTGGGACTTTTTGTCTGTAGTTCCATTTTCTTCAATGAATGCATACATAAAATGTAAGTATTTCCAATTTCATGAATGAATTCACTAATGAACTCAACCAAAGAATTTATCGGTGAATTTATCTTTAAATTTATAAGTAGTTATAATTTCATAAATGACTTCACTAGCGAATTCATCAACTAGTTCAATAAAGAATTCACCGATGAATTTATCAGTGAATTTATCTGTGAAAACTACCCAATTTATTCAACAAATACAAGTAATCTTTGACGAAAATCCTTCAGAATCACTAGAAGCCCTCGCGATAGTTCTTAAAGTCTCTGAGGGCCTAGTTCGTTGAGTCAATCACGAAGACCTACGTTACAAGTACTACGATATGCGCATATGTCGACACCAACTCGTGAGCAGAAAACAATCTCAGGAAAATGTATTTTAAACAAAATCCCTAAGAAGCCATTAACTTACATGTTACGCTCACGAAATTTCCAGCTACTGTTATGGTTTTAGGAGTTGTGAGCAACGAAAGTCATGTTATACTATACCTCACTTCTTTTCCCAGGTGCTTCTAGTTAATGTTGCCGTTTACATCGAGGTTTTAGAAAGTGTTGCGAAATTCTGGGTTGATAGTGTATGTACATTCCGATGGAATGAAAAAGTAATCCATACAGTAGTCCATTCCGAACAAATGAAGAGTTCATCCATACCGAACCCAAGAAAAACTTGCCCAATCCGATTCCATGATAAACCCACCCATACTGAACCTATGAACAATTCATTTAGAGAAGACGTACATACCACCAATGACATCTCTGTACAAAATTAATTTAGAAAGTAATGCAAGCATGGAGTAGTGTTGACAAGAAGTAAGTAGACAATCGATGTTGTCATACATACCGGTCCCACTGGGTGTATTGTATTGCGTATAATATATACAAAATTTTGTGGGTTTATATATAATAAAATAATACAAGAAGTATTTTCAATTACTTAAATAACACAAAAATTTCGCATTGCTTAACAAATATATTGCAAATCGATAATCTAATCTGTATTAGATACAAAACTTTTGTAAGTAAATGAATAATTTTATTAATTATTATTTTATATATTGTAGATGTTATTACAATACGAATATTGAATTTTTGTATTATAAATGACTTCAGGATAAATTACTTTCTTCAAAAAATAGTACTTAATATTTTCCTTTGATCTTAATATATATAAAAGTACATATCTTGCCATTTATAATTTATTTTCATATTTCTTTTGATCACAAAATTCAATAACTTATAAATATTCAATAGTCCTTTTTCTATTTATAATCCCATTTTCAGGTTTTTGTTGTTCGCATAAATATAATAACGCGCGGTTAATGTATACAGTGTGTTCTCGAGTCCAGTACAAACCTTAAAAGGGGTGATGGCGAACATAACTCTAAATCGAAAATACTAAGCCAGTTAAATAATAATTTTATATTACAGATAACTTAAATTTTTAATTACGTTAGTTTCGAAGTTATATAGGTACCATAAAGACAAGACTACAGAAATAAATCCTCAGGGCCATATCTCGAAAACAGAGAAGTATAAATCGAGAAAGTGTCATTTAGTTTCGAATTATGACCCACATAAACTTTGTACTGGGCTCGTGGACACCCTGTACAAGGGTTTGTGATAAACTAAAAAAAAATAATTTGATTTAATAAAGTATGTGCGGCTATACCTTACAAGATATTTTTTAACCTTAATTTAATTAATATTATTGTATACTACAGTACATTCCATTATGTGAAGTAATGTAAGTGGTTTTTTGGATAAACTACGAAATAACGAATATAATATTATTATTCAGAAATTCAGAAAAATTGTTAAAAAACGATTTATGATATCCATTACAAATATTGTTTATAGTTTGTTTGTTTATTGTATTAATTGATTATTAGTGATTGGTATACAATTAGTCTGTTTTGCATAACAACTATTTTTATACTTTTTGTATCTTTGCCATTACATTGAGTATGAATGTCAATGTTTCAGCAAGTTATCATCTTCTTCCAATAGTCACTGGTAATACTTCATAACATAATTCCATATGTATACATGGGTAACTGATGACATTTGGGTGTCAATTAAATAAATTAAGGAAGTTATGTCTGCCTCAAATGCTGTTTTTTTTGCTCAAAATTTATTATGTATACAACGCAACATTTCACTTATAAGTCAAACTGAGTTTTTAACATTTTATAGCTATACATTTATGAAGCGTAAAATTCTTTTCTAAACTAAAAAAAATTTGTACAATCATCAGAAAATTTAGTTTCGCAGCAATTAATTTTGTAATAATATTTGATACAAATTGACATAGATTAAATTAACGCTCTTATGTATGTCTTGAAACTGTATATAGGTCATATTTTGTAAAAGATTTGAGGTATATTCATAGTGTGCGCCGGGAAGGTTTACTATTTACGTTAATTCCATTGTAACATTAGTTGTATGTGAAGTTATAGCGCCTTGTTGGCACTACAATCACATGATAATCAAGTCCATAGCATCCAATTCTGGTGTAAAAAAGTTACGATAACGTAACACGGTGAGTACGGTGTCGAATTGATGGTTTGTTTTGAACACTTACTCTAGAACAGCAGAAATGTTTTCATCGTTTATTGAATATTTTACCATAATAAATTTTTCCCGTTTATACTTCACGGCTATCAAATATGAACTGTAAATTTTCATGTTTACAAAACTGATGGCCAAGCAAGGTAGTAAACATTCCCAGCGAACTTTAAAACTATAGATATAATTTAGTCCGCATCTGCTACAAAATTTAAATATAAAAATCGTAATTTTATGATAAAAGTTTTCATTATCTGTTCTTATTAAATTATGATGTGATTTTTCTTGTTATAAAGTTCAAAGTTATATCAATATTGATCATGTTGTTGTTTAGTTTTTCCAGGTTTTTCAGACCGATATTATTTGCCATGCTGAATCGGTTCATAGATGATTTGGCAGTCTCATTTATTATCAGATGTTTTGGACACATTCTCGAGTTACATTTCCAATGCTTCCATTGGACATGTTCGAATTGCACCTGTGATGATTTGACATGCTAATCTTTGTATTTTTCCAGTTTTTACGTAACTATACTACTTTCTAATCTTTTATTGCACCATAGGTGATTGCTGGTATCCTCTATATCATAATATACATCCACTTTAATATTGCCGGGTTGTATCGCCAAGCCTTACTCGCTAGGTTTCTGCATACCATTAATACGTGATTGACTTTACTTTTCACAACATCAGCTTGCTTGTTCCTGAAAATCTTCATAACTAGTGTTATTCCTAGTTTCATGTTTCAATCTTAATTCTGCATCCCGTCTATAGTCTGATTGATTGTATTAGGTTGAGGTACCTCTTCGTGGTCAATGCTATTAGTGAGAGGCAGTTAAAACTACTATAAACAAAAATAATTTTTAAAATATAAACCAAAACGACTTGACGATGAATTTATTCCAAACCATATCAATCAAATCATGTATTATCACATAATACGTATTATAATATAATACATTTTTATATAATATATAATGCACCAGTTTATTTTTTGAACCGACCCGAATACATATATATAGTGTGAAAGGTTTTACAATCCAAATGCAAAATTAATTATATATTTAACATATATCCTTTTTATTGTAAGCTTTTTCTTTATACAAACATGTATTGAATGTGTATTTAGTTTCCATCCATCCTTTTTTTTCCGTAAAATGAAAGAAATGAACTTTTCCATCTTTTTGTGAAAGGTTTTTTTTCTTTTGGATTATTTATTGAATTCTTTATTTTTTTTTATCTACACTTACCGTACTCGAAATTTATGTCGGATTTATAGAAAATGTTTGTAACTATAAATTTTGATGACCTTTTGTGCTGTATTTATTATATTCATAGACCATAAAATATATATACAATAGTTACACTAACTATAAACGTATATGAAACACATATACAGACAAATATTTTTTCTATAAATTCATTTGTTATATGATATTTATTCAAGATTAGTATAATAATATTAAATGATTGTATAATATATTCGAATTATAATTCAGATATTCTTAAAGATATATGGGGTAAGTTACATATCGCATAAAGCCAGCATATTTTTACATACCATATATGTAATATTAATTGTATTTTTAAATATCTATATAGGCAAAGTGCAAGTTCTGAAATTATAAATGCAACAATGTAGCGCTAAAATACAGTAAATTAAGATAAAACTTTTATAATGTAATTTATTCTCTTAAATAAATGCAAATTAGAAAATAGCATTGGTATTTGATATAATTAACAATTATAAAGGAATATTTAGCAATCTGATTCTCAAAAACATAGTTTTATCTCGACAAATTCCGGCAACTTTGTAACTGTACCATTTTTTATTCAATTTTGTGTGCATAAATAATTTCATGTATATTCTAAGATTTTGTCACCTGTTTTTTTGAAGTATATGAAAATATATTTAATCATTTTTTATACAATTATGAAATTTCGTATTTAGAATAACAATATCCTCACCAGAGACTATGCAATTGATACTATCGCTTCAGACGTCATAGTCAATATTCGTCTCCCGAATATTTCTTAGGGATATATAATGCTTTCATTCAATTTTTATTAAATTGATCATGTAGTTTGGTTTATACGAACAGTTTCATTGATATCATATATGATACATAGGAAATGTATCAGGAATATGTAATATATTGTATATAATAAAAACCTTTACAAATCAGCTATTCTTCATTTGATTTTGATTAAAATTATGTATTTATGATTAGAATGAGATTATGTGAACAGTTTTAAAGATTCTTGAATGACACGATACCCAGGAAAGGTACAACATTATACATACATTATGTATATGTGAACAATTTGTCCACTTCACCTACGTAAAATTTGAAAAAAATGAAATTATCATCAAAATCTCGTTTAGCAATCAGTCTGTGGTTTTTATTAGAAATTCATTATGAGAACTTCATAAGAACCCAAGTTCGAAATTCATTCAATATTGAATGAAATATGACATGTGCTAATTGTCATGGTTTTTATAAAATAATAAATAATATCTGTTATTTTTGTTGTAACTCTATATAATACATAACAATTCTATATTCGCAATCTCATAACAAGTTTCAGAAACCTGATTTGAATATTATTTTTTCGGGATTTGGTTGTTCATGCATTTTGCCATTGCCAAAATAACAAATTTGCTCAAAATTTGGATGATCATAATGATCAAATTTTGTTAACGAAAAGGATAAACCCTAGTTGGTTCCGTTAAAGAACAAAATGGTTGGAGGCGGACATACAACTTCGAAATAGATGGGTTTTACGTTGGACTAAATATTGTTAAAACGATCAAAATCAATAGACTAAGATAGCTGTGGTCACGTTTAAATTATGGATGAAGTCCCGGAAAATCTAAAGCTATATGAATAGGTATAGTAAACGGTGACATTATACAGGACCCATTAAATTTGGGATTGTAAGATGTTAGCTGCGCATAGGTCCGGATGGAGAAGACTAAAACCGCATCATGATTTATATGCCATTAATGTAGCAAGTAAGTAAGTATAAAGGTCAAATTGTTCAGATTTTCAAATTACCTGTTAATTTCCTAACTTCATAAAAATCTTCTTATTACAATACATTAATTATAAAATTAAATTCGAAATGTCATCAAAAAATAAGATTAGTGGAATGGTAAAATTGTCTAATTTTCCATAATACAACATATTATTAAGCGCTGTGGTCACTTAATATTTTTTCAATATGCATTTAATGAAAACAGTTCATTTAAGCCCAGTTCCAAACAATATATGATTGCTAAATATTTCTAATTTCAATGAAGTATATATTGAAAGTTAACGTGTGGGCATCATATAACTTCATGAAAAGTATTCATCTATTATATCACTCCAAATTTTATAAATTAATCTATTCTAAAACCAAAATTTTACCGAATAATTCAATGGAGTGGTTCAAATTTATACATGATCGTATATATATATAACCAAAACCAAATAATTCATATCTACCGCATACTATATTAAAGAAAAGTAAATATATTTCGAAGCTTTCGGTACAATCTTTTTTTGCCATTATTGGCCTAATCGAAAAAATCCTTTTATTTTCACTTAATATTTATTTATATATAGTTTTTGATTAAAGAAATTGTAGTTATATAACGGAATTATACGAATAATATAGATCGAAATAAATGTAAGTATATATCCGTATGATAATGTTTTATTAATATTAGATGAGATAAAAAAACTTATAAATTAAATAAATAAATATATTGCATTGTGTTGGATTTGAATTAATTTTGTTTTTCGTATTGGTATATGAACAAAAAAAGAATACCACTTTCTCGAAGTAGTTTTACTATATTTAGCTATTTTTTTTCCCCCAAACCAATAATAAATACTACATTTGTATCAAAAAGTATATAGAACGTGGTACAGAAAGGCAATATCATATTATCGCCATTTAATATCGAACAATATCCCAAATCGTTGTGGCAATAGTATTGTACATATGAATTTTATGAATCTTGTTAGTACAACTATTTGACAATTTAAAATTTAAAATAGAATATTACTCAATTACATTAAGAAATATATTCCATTTGTTTTATTAATAAATTAAAAATCTATCTATAATATAATCAATCTTATATGTTGCTGATATCACCATATACTTAATATGAAAATAGAATTTTCTCCTTATACTTAATATCTATTTTGTTATTGCGTACGGTGATATTAACAACGAACACGCATTGTATATGTAATAAATACACTCTTATATATATATTTAATTCAAATGTTAACAAAAGTAATTTGAAAAGTGAACAAAGTTTTAATGATGTTGTTCTTATTATAATTTTTTTTTTGTACTTTATATAATTACACATGTAATAAAACGAGAATATTATTCCTTATACAGGGTAGTGACTACTATTGTCGGCCAACCCCAAGTCTTCAGCTATTAATTAACATTAAAAATGTTTTAATTTCAATATAAGAAAAGACAGTTGCCGAACACTTATTCATGTTTATTTTTGAATTAAATATCTATATAATTTGATGATGATGTTTATTTATGCAGAAATTTGAAGAAAATAAAATTATACTTTAAATGTGTCACTTTCAACGTGGATAACGTAATGTATAATATAAAATTTGTTCTAATTGTTCGAACCCTGGAGAATGTACCCTATAGCGCGCAATGTTTACAAATAATAAATACGCATATAACAAAAATATAAAATTCTAATTTTACTTTTACCATGACATTTTCATACACATCCAATGTCCCAAAAATAATGAGAATGGAAAAAGAAAAACAAATTGTATTTATTCGAAATATTCTCCTTCAACTGAAATGCGGCCATTTGCACGTTAAACAAGTGGCAATTATTGGACTGTTGATGAGTATGGCGTTTGTTGTATGTTATTTGGAATATTAACAACTGATTCAAATCGGTTTTTTTCTCACAACGAAAATGATGTTTAGGAAATAAAAAGTAGTCGCAAGTAGCTAAAGCAGATGAATATTGTGAATGGTTATGCAAAAAAATTGTTTTAGTGCAATTTTTGATAATCATTTTGAATTTGAATTCACTTTTCATAGATCAATTTTTTCAATTAAAATTCGATTAATTGTTGTTTTCGGTATTTCAAGTTCCATTTCCGTTGAACGAAATGTCATGAAACTTTGACAGTTTGTTAATATCGGTTCACACTACATAAATTAATTAGTAGTGTGATATATGTGATAATAATATTAATTCTATATATTATAAAACCATAGTCTCATTATTTTTGAGACAGAGGGTGTATATAGTATTCGAAATTCGTTATAAAATTTTATTTACAATTTTATATTAAATAAATATTGAAATAAATGTTCTGTTCCAAATTTTTTTTCTTTATAAATGTATTTTTATAAATGATACAAATTATTTTAGGATTGGTTTGGTTTTGGTTCAAAAGCAATTTCTTAGTTTAGCCTTGGTTCGACAAAAATCACAAAAGTATTGTTAAGGTTTCGGGTTTTTGGTTTCATTTGATTTTTAAATAATTAAATACTCGTATACAAAAAAGCATAATATAATAGAAAAATTTTCTCCCTCTTTACGACATACGAAACTGTTTCATACTTAAGCTAGATTTTTTCTCGCCGCCTTCAGTATTAATTAATTTTACACATGCATGGAAAAGTCATAGCCAGCAGTAGTTTTTACTTCATCCCAATTCATGAGATAAAATAAGAAGTAGAGAAATAAATATATTTCCTTTTCAAGTTGTGTCATATATGCTTTAATTTGTATTATAATTTCTTTTTGAAAAAACATGTCGGTAATTAAGTATTAATATTTTTATTTCTAAATTTACTAAATAGCATTTTAGGTTTCCAGAATATTAAATTAAGTTGACATTTCACTTCGGTACTTGAGCAATAAGTGGAAATCATCTAGTTTGTTTGCTTGAATTTGTGCATATTTAATGTATAAAAAATGTGGCTGCTGAAGTCGAGAGGAACATCGGTTTTAGATTTTATAGGTCATAATGTCATCAATAATAAATCGCCGAGCAGATTGAAAAAATGTACACAATACAAGCATGCCATCTGGACTATTTGACATTTAAAATTGTTGATCCAAAAATAATTCACTACACAATTATTTATATATTTTATTATTTAATATTTTAAATATTATTTTATATAATTTTGTGTATATCAGTAGTAAGAAAATGTAGAAAGGTTGAACATTGGGTAAATTCTGCATGGGTTTGAATTTTGAATTATGGTATTGTTTTACTTCTGCGTACTTGCGTCTGTGTTTTTTTCTATCTGTTCTGACCTTAATAGATGATACAATCTATTTATGTGAAATTCTGGCACAAAAATAGTATCACATTTTCTCATAAATCTGTAATATTTAAAATAATAACATTCAGTCCAGATAACAAATAAACGATATGGTCCATAACGTTGACTAACTGTAAGTAAGTCACCATATAACCCATGAACTTTAGGGGCAATATTAGATCTATGGATTTTCGACAGAATTAAGTATACGTCGCCTGTAATCAGTTTGTTTTATTTTTTTAATTGATATTTGTTTTAATTGTTATTTGTTTTAATTTTTAAATGTTATTTTTAATTTTTTAATTTTTAACATTTATTGTAAAGTCGTTTTTATAATATTTTTTTATTTTAATTGTGTATTTAAATTTATACTGTTCACTCTGCGTCATTCTGATAATAATTTGATTTTTGTATTGGATTATATTTATAATTAGCGGTCAATATGGTACATTCAAGCCCGTTGGCGAGTATAAATAAATATAAATAAACTATGTAATTTTGAATAACATATGGTACTAGAGCCATTATTCTAGTAAATAAATACTTAACCAATTTATATAAAATGTTTTATTTACCTTGGACTAACAGTTTCAAAGTTATAAGTGTCTGAAAAAGTTAGGCAAATGTATAGAAATTAAAAATCGTTCATATATTTATGTGTATCATTTGAATTCGATTTTAAAAATATCATCGCTGAAAGATTGGAAATTGATTAGAATTATCAATTCTGTGTACAAAAATCGGAAATCCGTTGAAACTATTGCCCGAAATTAAAAAAGATGTTAATTCGCAAGAGTTAATTTTCCGGAAAATTTAGTTCAATTAAAATAATTTGATCTAATTTTACCCAAGTTATAGGAATAATATATAGTGATATTGTAAACTGAATGTTATTTCTCAGGTCTTTTATTCGTCACTGGTTAAAATTTAATAAGCTATTGCTATCTCGCGAAATAGATGCGTATTTGTACTTTGTTTTGTCATTTATATGTTCATGTCGTGTCATGTTTTAATAATAAATTATTGAAAACCTACAAGTGCGAACATTTGCATCAATTACATTAAATTGTTATGAAATAGAAATACTATATAAATTTATGTTTCAATGTTTTATTATGAGTATTATTTTTTTATGTTATGAAATGTAATTTGTTCAAATAAAAATATTCAATTTTCACTATTTCAATTTTTTTTTACATTCTCTCCTATATATTGAATTTCACCATTCCATATGTTTCCTATTTCAATATTGATATATTTTTTTATATATTTAATTTTTTGCATTTTCCTATAAATACACATATATTACGGATTATGTGTTCATGATAACGAACGATATATGTATATAGATAACATCATTTTCAATTCATATACCGTTTTTCATGTATTGTACTATTACAATTCCATATGGAACAATTTTATATATTAGCAGTTTATGTGAATTATATACTTATTTATTTATTCATATGCATATAGCTTTATAGCGAGGATGTCAGATAAAGGATATTATATATCAATACAATACACATATAATTCTATATTATGTAAAATATGAAATAAAAAATCATATAGTAGTAAATTTTTAACATACATAAACATAATATAATTTCCCATATAAGATAATAAATTATTGTTAGTTAACTTATTATTATGTATATTTTAAAATTTACAATATAATTTATATTTATTTCATCCTATTTTCATCCATGAACATATAAATGTAGTTTGTAAAAGCATTCTTAGGAGAGCTTTGCATATTATATTATATATGTTATATATTTATTTATATATATATAATTATAGACTATTAATAGATATAGAGAATATTTATTTTTAGGTTTTATTATATTAGTAGAATATTAATTAAACTATTGAGGATTACTTTAAAAAGTTAATGAATTTCATATAAATATATATAGGGGAAGTGTGAAATTTATTATATAATTATTTAATTATGTATTTTCCTTCTTATACTAATGAAACATAAATATTTATAAGCAAATTTACATAGTTTAATTGTTATTCTATATATTTAGTGGATAGATATAGACTATGGTATACTAAATTATAAATATATATCTCCCGTATATAAATATACAAATTCAATATTTATCGTTTGTGAAGATTGTCTAAGATCTGAAAAAAAGTTTTTGTAATTATACATATTATCATGTGCAAACGGATGTTCCAACGACAAGTGGAATTTTGATTGAATTTTTCTTGTGACAATTTTTAATATAATCTGATATTGCACAGTACTTGTAAAGCGTTCACATTTACTTCTATACGGACCATACATGCATGTGTCATTCAATTCAATTCAATTTAGAAATATATGTGTCCTATTTTAACAGAATTAAAAAAAAATCTCACTCATTGTCAGTGATGCGTTACATTGTTACATATTTGCATTCAACTATACGTACAAAATTCTTATAAATTCTTATATACTGACACTATTTATTGCGATACCCTGTACAAGTAATACTCGTACATAAAACTTTATAAATATATGGTATACTTGAATTTATAAGAAAATCGTGTTACAAATGTTGTTTGTTTGTTTTTGTTTTGTGTTATTGTCTTATATTTTCAAATTTATATTTATATTTTAAAAACAAAAAAATTAAATATAATGAAACAATTTATTCTATATCTTTGTTAATGCAGATTTTAATGTTATATTAAAATGTTTCTGTACCAGACAGACAACATTGATAAAGGAATGTTTTTTAATTAAAATCTATTTTTGTGTTCATTTCTATATCGTAAACAATGACTTTGTAATTATTTAGTTGTTGTGCTGGGATTGTCTTGAAATTAATAACAATTTTAATTTTTAATTGTAAGATTAATTTTTGTTTTATTTTAAATTATTTGAATGCTTCGATTAATATTATATAGAGAGTTTTTTTCTTTAAATTAATTTCAAACATTATTGTGTACATGAAATATTTTCTGTTGTTGAAGATTATAAGTGTATTATTTTTATTTATAATGAAATTATTTTAATCGTAATTTTCACCCGATAAAAAAAAAATCATATTTAATAGTATTTTTTAGAGACTAATAATGTAATAATAATATATTGTGTGTTTAATGGTAAATTTTATTTCAATCAAAATATTTTTGACCATCTTTCTGACTATTTGTGAATTCTTAGCAGAAAAACGATTTAGGTTTCGAACCAATCTATTCATCGAGCCATTTTCATGATTTCATAAAATGTTGTGAAGTGCTTGTCCGGAAGAGCGTTTTGCATTGATCGGAACAAGTGTTAAACCGATTTTGTCAGGTCTGGTGAATAAAGAGCATGCGATAGAATTTCCCATTTAAATTCTTCCAACGTATTTTTAATGGTTTTGCAACATATGGTCGAGCTTTATAGAGCACCACTAGTTATTGACTCCACCAAAACCAAATCCACCGAAGCATTCATGGAAGTAAGGTTATGTTGTGATCTCAACTCACGATTTTTTGTGTTTTGAGTTATCGTTTAGTAGAACTACTTTTGTTTTCAGCATCAGTTACTTTTAGATGCAAAAAAATGCAATCTTCGGTGTCCATGGCATGTAAACGTTTACTTACAGCTGGTTGAGTGACTAAGTTAAACTATAGCAATAGTAATTTGTCAGCAATATTCGAAAGATAGATCATTGCTTACTTCCACTATTGTTATATGGATAATTGTCGCATAATGGTATGTGAGGGCATTGCGCCTCATCCTATCAATACTAACGGAAGCAAGCAAACAAGGAAATTGCTTTGAATATTGAAATTTCACATACTCGATTGGTTTTTCGTATCACAAATTTGCAAAATCACAAACATTTTTACCTTTACATATTGTCATCACAAGTGACGTGACTTGATTATCTATATAAAGCGAAACAATATAGGCGGCATTGCCTACTTATATAAAAAAAAAGAAGTACACTTTCACTTACTAAATCATGCATGAAAAAAATGTCTAAACGACACTTGAAATTGTTAAGAGCCTCGGGAAGATTTTCAGTACATTTTAGTAACACACTCTCACAAAACACATTCATTTTCATGACATAATTCGGTAAGGTTTTCAGTACGTAATTCATTAGTTACTTTCACTGCTTTTTTCAGTACATAATTATGTATTTATTTCATTACTTTAATTTCAAGTTTTTCATTACTTTTTCAGAATTATTTTCAGTACTTTTTCATTACTGCATGAGAAGATTTTTCCAAAATCTATGTAGAGAAACACTCAGTATCGCAGTGGTATAACGCCGAAATATATATCATTAAACATGAAATATAACAGGTTCAATCCTCGCTATTTTTCATAGAATAGAATTTTGAAAACATCTATCTTTCGGTAATTGCAGTACAATTGGTAAATTATTATATGCTCCCGTACGGAGTAATTTACCAACTTGGCTGTAATGAAAGGTTTATTAGATGACATAAAGCTCCACTTGGAGTAATATATGACTAAAAAAGTAAAAAAAAATTGTAGAGAAAATTTATTCCTACAGGAATTGTTGAAAAAGCTGTATTTAAAACTTTAGGAGTGCTTAAGAGGAAGCGAGGTATTTCTCAACGTCTTATGAATTGCAAATCCACTAGAAAAAAACAAGGAATTAAAAATGTTTGTACTTACGCTCTGAATTAATTTGTATTTTAAATTGTATTATATTTATGTGTGACTTTTAACACACTTTAATGTAATTTAATGGTTTTTTATTTCAATTTGCAATTAAAGGAATTAAAAATGTTTTTACTTACGCTCTGAATTAATTTGTATTTTAAATTGTATTATATTTATGTGTGACTTTTAACACACTTTAATGTAATTTAATGGTTTTTTATTTCAATTTGCAATTTAAAAACAATTTGTATAATAAAACATAAAATGCAAAGGTAATGCGATCCTAGACTAGTTAAAATATGAATTTTTGTTCGTATGATGAAAAACGTACTTAAAAAAGTACAGGAAATTTTCAGTACATAAAATTTAACAAATTAACCCATGAAATATGCGAAGAAAAATCTTCAAAACTTAGTAGTGAAAAATATGCCATCAATCACAACTGAAAATTTAATATTTTCATTAAACCAAATTTTACAAATGCTGGCACCAATTCTTACAGTATTAAAATAAGAAATAGTTTTATTTGTGTATGTAAAAAAGGGTAAACTACTGAAACGAAATTATCAGGGAAATTGCATGAAGTAATTATTTTTAAATTGTTTCATGTGTTAGTGAGCTACCCAAAAAAAATTTTTTACTTCGATATTTGTCATTCAGAATAATAATAATTTCGGTTTAGTGATTGCTATCGAAGATGTGAGTTCAATCTAGCAAATATACAAAAAGTCATTTTTGCAGACGCAGCTTGCTAACATTACAATGTGATCGAAGATGTGACTCTTTGTTAATCTTTGGGTAGTGTTCAACACCGTTCAAAGATATCCGTTTTTTTCTTTAACAATTTGAATTTCTGATATTGTGTATACAGTTGCTAATATCCGACCAATGTTATGCCCAAAGAAAATAAATAAAGGAATAAAAAACCGAACCGACGAATATAGAATATACAACATTTAAAGATTCGTTCACATTATCTTGTAATGAAGACTTTTAACGAGGGCTTTTTAATGAGAAATTCTAAATTCGTTAGCAGTTTTCGTTGTTCAATCGCTCAATTGATAAATTATAATATATTTAATTCCATTGGCTAATAAGTATTTTTTTTATTTTTCCATTTGGTGATTCCAAAGATTTTCCTAAATAGAAACTATATTCATGTGATATCCAATTTAAATGTTTCTTTAAAAGTTTCTAAAATCATGGAATAACATCTCGAGAATTGATCACCGTATTTCACATCACCATATACAATTTCGTAAGTGTATTTTTTGTTTGTTTTTAAATGAAATGAGGCCTTAATATTGGTTTTTTGTTTTTTTGTGTTTCAAATGTTTTCGAGATGACTGAAATGTTTTGTGGAAACCGTTAAGTATTTAAAATGTATGTATCAAATTTGAAAACCAATTAATGGTGTCAATTAAGATCATTTAGCCAACGTTATATGCATAATAATAATAATAATAATATTGTAATAATGTTTAATGTTTTCAAAATTGTAACACAATCTTACTGCTTCCTTATGTACAAAAGTATATAGTTGTCTTATAAACACCTGCTATAGTATCCTACATATAGATTTCTAAAGTCGTTGAAATATTTATACATAATATACGGTAATTTTTTGTTCCATGAAACAAATAAAATATTTTTATTAACTATATTAAATCGTATTTCATAAATATACTCATACGCGCATTTACGATAATGCGTCACAACACAACAATAATGAAGATTTTTAATTATACTTTTTCGTTTACACCAAATTTTATGCAAATATATTTCTACATAATACAGGCAAATAGGCACACATACAAACACATATACGTTGTACACACTGTGTCCAAAAAATAACTGAAATTACTTTCTAATTGATAAATCTTGTAACACTATCTTATTGCCTACTAATTGATTTATGTATTGTGAATGGCGACATTAAAACAAACTATGTCAAAGTGTCATGACATTTCCTTCAGTATATATTAAATTTTGTTTTAAAATTGTTTAAAATGTTATATGGAAATGCTTAAAATAGCTTATGGTGATACTTTTTTATCAAGTTTTTGAGAGACGCCTGAAAAAATGTGGAAAACGTTCATACAAAAAATTCATGAATTTTAAAAATTGATCTTCAAAAACTTAATTGATAGATCGTTCCACATCAATTGACAATGCTTATATAAAATTGCACAAAAATGATCATTCCAAAGACATCAGTAAAAACTGATGATAGAAATGGTGTTTTTAGTATATACAAAACTGAAACTAAAAAAAACTCGGTTGATAAAGTAAAATCTTTTTTTTTTTTTCTAATCTTTTCCGGTTAATTTTTGAGCAGAGGGTGCTTACGCACATTACCGTTTAATTTAAAATGTTTTACTTATGCTTGTGTGTAGAAAATTTTGTAGGGTATAAATAAATGTTATACCATAAATATACATACCTACAATATTCGCGTACGACACAACGAGTACGTATATTCACAACTCAATACTGGTTTTTAAATGACACAAAAACGAAAATAAAATAATTTTCAAAAATTAAGGATGATAAATAAAGTCCTTTTTTGCCTTAATTAAATATCATTAAAATTTACATATATATTTTGTTCACATACATATGTGCATAAATTAACTTGTGTGTTTAGTATATTTCGTATTGTATTTATAATAATACGTATTATATACAATATAGGTGTATTTTAATATACGTATACTTTGGTATATATACTAAATATTAAGCTATGTTTTCTGTACTATCTACTATGTATTATCAAATTAAAACTTTTCTACATGATGGTATTTGTGGTTTAATTAAGGAATTTTCATAAATTAAAAGGTTAACATTTTATTATAATTAAAAATTGTTGAGGAAATACATAATTGCCTAAAGGTATAAGAATTTGAATTGTGGAAATATATATTTGTGTATTTAAGTATATGTTTATTTGTTTATTATATAATTATACAATGCCATAAGGATAAGGGCAAGACGTAAATAGTGAATGCCAATATGTATATATGAATATATAAGTATCAGACGATTTGTACCCGTGTGTATATTGACATTTGTTAATCTATTTTCAAACTATATAATTTATAGTTAATATTATACATTATACTAATTCTATGTACAATAAAATTGATGTCCAATTGTTACAATATATAGATTTTAGATTTATTAGATTGTAATTTTGACATGGTAATTTTATTTATTATATATTATACAAATATTTTATGTATTATATCTATATACATGAATATAATAGGATTAACTATTAATGTAATGGAAATAACAATTTCAAATATAATTAATTACTTACACATAAATATGAAAATTATTTTAAATTTGTTAATGCCTCAAAGGTGTGGTCGTATAGTTTCACTATATTTTGATCTAATTGTAAGTCCAGTGTATAGCCATAATTCATAGTAATATAGTGGGCCCTGCAATCCCTGCCATATTAAGAAAACTTTTATTTTGGACAATGATAATAAGAAGCCCGCATTTAATTATTATTCATCACTTTAATATTATTTTAAATTCAGTGAAATATGTAGGCTATTTATAGCAGCTACATTAGTATTTTGATTTCGAATTGGGTTAAAGGATACTCCAAATATTTATTGATACTGAATAATTATTATTTTTAAGTTTAGAAAATCAGAGCTGGTTTCAATCTGATTGCTTATTTATGCATTGTGTAGGTCATCTCATAAGCTATAGCAATCAGTATATGCCTGCAACTTGTGTGGCTGACAATTAGACACATTATAAAACCATGACATATAATTTATTTGTAAATTAACAAATATAATACACTAAGTATTATAATAATTCTGAAAATAAAAACGAAAACTATTTACAATTGTACAAATATCATCAAACATATAGATATTGTCACTATATTACTATGTATTCTTACAATCTAAGTAGATTGTATAGAACAATATTTAGTGATACTATATGATGATACAAAATCATATTTAAAATTAAACCGATGAAATAAATTTTAAATTTAAATAAATCAAACCGTCGATTAAATATAACCTAAATAATTTATTATGTTTATTCACTATACTTTTAATTTTCAATAGTCATTCCTTAATTTTATTATTTAAGCTTACGTTATACATATACAAATCGTAAAACACTTATGTTTTTTATTGATAATTTTCCTAATTTCCACATTAGGTACATATTTTTCAGAATATTATATCTATAAATTACACGTTTCAATAATAATAAATAAAGAAAAAAAAAACGGAAAGATGAAGACAACTAATAATGTCTTTAAGTATATTTTGTGGCATAATACATAAACTCTGTCATCAATAAAAATACATATTGTATTATAATACGTGAATATCAAAATATGTACATAATCAATAAATTTATATTCAATATTAATATATTACATAATTCAATCACGTACATCGTTCATTTTTTTTTTTTGTTTTTATTTATATGGCCAAAATGATAAACAAATATTTAAGGATAAAGTTTAGGATTATCTGCGTATACCATTACTTTTATTCCAAACTGTGTATATTATACTGAGAATATAATCATATGTTTTGCACGCCTTTGTAATATTTATTTTATATTATGAAATAATTTTTCTTATTCTTTTATTATATATATTGAATATTTTTTTCATGTGTATCGCATAGCTCAATAGAGAGGAGACAGTAAAATTATTTCTGCGTTTTAGAAAAATCTCTGCGGAATCTATACTTGCATTATTCTTTATTTTTTATTTATGTACTATATAATATGTATTACTATTAGCAGTAAGTCATATTACTCCAAGTGGAGCGAATGGCATCTACTAAACATTTAGTACAGCCATATTACTCCGAGCTCCGACGTATGGGAGTATATGACAATCCACCAATTGTATTGCAATTAACGAAAGATAGATGTTTTCATAATTCTATTAATTTTATATGGGTGATTAGCTCAATATCCAATATTAGATTCAGAAATAGTTGATTTAAAAAAGTATAGTGGCAAAATCTTGGAGCTAACTTCTATATCAAACCAATTGGATTTTGGCATATACATTCTCGTTTTGGAAAATCAGAATCATTTTAAGAAATTGAATACCAAATTGAATTTATTTGATTGTAAATCTTTGGACAACTATATACATTTTTTTTAAATTATGTGACCCAAAGAAAGTACGCAATCCTAGAAATAAATCCTAACGGACGTCTTGTAATATATTGAAACTATATAATTTTTATATTTCTAAAATTGAATCGAATTTGATAAATAATTCGGGTGGGTATTGAAAAATAACTAATGATAAGCAAAAGGTTCCCGTTTACCCATCGGAAATGTGTTATGATAATGTTCTTGGTAATTATGATAATGCAATTAGTTATTTATATGTTTACCGAACACTTTAAAACCGGTCTTAGGAAAAATACGATAATGTTTCTAATAATATTAATACGGATAACATTAAATCATTTGATTGTTTGACTAATATTAATGTATTTATAATGCATTATAAAAATTATGATTATTGGCAGGTAGCAGGGCTATCTTCTATACCAATAATATTTGAAAGCATTTGATTACAACTACCATAGCTTTTAATGTCGAATTTATATTTAATAGAGCACTGAGTAATATATAAATTTGTAACGTAATGTTTTAATAATTTCGATCTAAATAAAATAAATAGATTGTATATTAACTGATTTCAGTAAAGCTTCTGATAAGCTTAAGATAACCTGTTTGCAAAACTGTTAGCAATTGATTTCAGTTATATTTTTTTTTTATCATTTCTCTGCCATCGCTTTAAATCTTCGATATCACTAAAACACTTATGTTTTTGTTAAATAATTATCAGCATAAGCGATTTTAACATGTTAAGAATTTCAGTAGAATTTTTAAACAAAATTTAATGATGGATTTATAATGTGTGGTATTTTGGATTAGACTGAACGAAATTTAATGCAAATTTGATAATTTGTTAAGGTCGTTTCACAATTTATAAATAAATGAGCATCCATTATAGTCGGCGTTAACAGTTCCAGTCATTAGAAAGTCATTCCGGCTCTGTTTCGGCCAGAGCGTTCTTTGAATAATATATTTGTACCAACATTCAAATTTAATTTCCAATAATTTTGAAATATACAATTTAATATCATTTAATTATAATATTTTCTATATATTTTATGAATAATTTACAATATATATAAGTTAAATGTATATGTGTGTATATATATATATATATATTAAAGATTGTAATATTAAATGAAAATATTTTATGTTGCCATAGGTATGGTTCTAAATCGTTAAACTATATATGCGGAATAAAAATTATAAATGTCAGTGCAATTTTTCAAACCATTAAATAATATTTAATATCGACTTCTATTATTCAGTTTGCGCTTATCAAAAGTTTTATTAAATTATTTTTTTAACTTTTTGGAATAATCTAGCTTGAGCTATAATATAAGTAAATGTAACAATATAATTTGCCCTATCTACATATAATATAAGTAAACATTTGCAATAATATTGTTTCTTCTATCGCAGATCGCACCGATAAAACTGCAGTTTATTATTCTTATAAATAAATTCGACACATAATAGTCATAATATGTTTTGATAACAATTTATGACTTAAAGTTACGGTGACTGCTACTTATTTTTTAGGTATACGAAAGCTGTGAAGATCAATATATGACTTGAAATAGTGCAATGAAAACATTAATTGCTCCACTACAATACGCTAAAAACATTTTTAATTAAATGGGCTATATCTACGAAAAATCATAATTTTCATCAAAACTTATATCAACATTTTGTGTCGAATTTATTCAGGAATATATTTTTGTTCAATTTTCAATAAACTAACAAATTTACGCGGTGCAAGAAATAATAATATTTGTGGTTATTACGTTATAATGGATGTGCATGTACATCCGAATTTTCAACCGTAACTTTATTATTGGTTTGAGAAGCACTTTCACTTTACGTAATTGTATATAAATACATTTTTAATGAATCGTTTTAATATTTACATACAAAGTACAATAAACTTACGATAAGTACTAAATGTAATATATTTTAAGTATATATAACATTACGCACAAATATTTTATAATATTTATATGCGTATACACTGTGAATATATTCCATAGAAATTAGTTTAAAAGAAAATTTACATATTACCTATATAAAATGATTGATTATAATTTAATAATAATTTATTTAATATAGTATAGTAAAACAAACTTTTTAAAATGTATACATAAAATGTAAAATTGGAATAATATATTCACTTTACTATATTGACTAATGACTATATTGGAATTGTTAATGCGTATAATATTAGATATATATATAATTATATACAGTGTGTTTATTTATCTATATCAATTCATATAAAACATATAGTCAAGGAATCATAAAAGCAGACTATATCTAATATTGTATACTGAAATAATGTTTTTTAACCAAGGAAGCTATAATACTATGGAAAGTATATATAGTGTACCGTCTTTTTGAAATGAAAACATGCCTTAAGAGGAATTACAATTATTCAATGCATATAAATATACAATATTATTTTTCTAAAATATTTAATTATTTATACAATAACCATAATTTATTAGTATTTCTTAATTTTTATTTATTTATTTTTAATTTCACGTGGAACTAGAAAATGACGTCTAATACTTACTTACTTACTTACTCCATGGCGTTATAACCTAGGTGCGGTTATTTGCCTTCTCCAACCTGACCTATCCGCACTCAAAGTTTGCCAATCCCGTATTTTAAAGATCTTTATATCACAGTTTACTGCATTTAGCCATCTTGTCTTTCTAACATTCCAAGATCTATCAAGTTTTAAATCATTGTACTTAAATTATCGTTGCCGTTTATCCTGTCCGATCCGAGGCCATGTTGTTAATTACTTAATCATACTGCAAATTTGTAATCCATTTACACGGGTATATCACCTCTTCCGAAAGCAGTTTTAATGGCACCGCAGATTCGCCGTTACTGTATAATCACCGAATTATTAACTAAGTTTTAATCGGATGCTGCTTTCACACAACACCCAATAGTAATTCTCTTACACAGCTACCAGATTGTTCGCGGCTACTAATTCTTTATTCGCAGCTAACCCATTATATTATAGGCCGTTCCACTATCCGCAACCTGTGGACGCACATTCGGTCGCAACTGGTTTTGCAAGTATGCTTAATTTAATTGTAAAATCCATTGGTATAAATTGGTAATGTTAAACTTTTCATTCGAACGCATTGAATTACAAATAATTTTTCTTATTCATTTATTTTATCAACTCTCCATAGTATCATAACTCCTTGGTTATTTCACTTAAAACATTTGTATCATTTTCACAACATTTTACTTAATAAAATAATAATTATGCTTGTTTACCTATGATAATGTTAATTCAATTAAATAAACATATATAAATTTCATTTTATAGAATTATATAGAATTGCTTGACTTAAATGTTCAAAAGGAATTTTGAAATTATGTATAAAATAATGATGTTATATAATATTATTGCAAAATTTAGATGTTCACATTATTTCGAAAAATATATGGTGATCAAATACAATTTCTTACGCTACGGTATATTGAATAATTTACCATTTTTTATTTGAATCCCAAACTTATATTTTGGATTAAGCGGATAGTTTGTGCGTATAACGAAATCAGTATATTGTGACGATTAGGTTACTAAAAGTATTGAAAAGATTATGTAGTTGATACCTTTATGGTATAAAAGTTTATTTACCTATAAATTATAATTATCGAAATAATAATCATATTTATTTTACTATCAATCAACATAAATTTATTTTTTCATATTGTTTGTTTGAAGCATATATGGCGACAAACCCTGAATGAGAACTTTTGTGATTTTGTGTTTCACTGTAAATGATGTGATATTGCTCATATTTACCACATACCTTTTGCGTTTAGTTTCCGATGAAGCATACATTTATATATTGATATCGATTTTGGTTTGTTTCATACATCCAAAATTATTTTGTGGTTCTTGTGCGTCCAAGATGGGCTTATATTTAGTTTCCGAATTCTGAATTCATATAATGACGATCTTATTAATATAATACGATGACGTTATAAATGCCTATATTTGTTTGTTCACCATATAATATTATTTAGTTATAAAAAAAATGAAATAAATTTAAATGTTTTGTATTTTGTTTCATTTTTAGGCCCTTAATACCAAATATATCTTTATTTCATAATAAAATATACATATGTCATGATATATTGATCCTTTTATTGTTTTATTACAAGAAAAGGCAATAAAATAATAGACATATTATATCACAACCTTTGTCATCATATGGAAACAAAAACAATATCTTGGCAAAATAATATTACAGTTTACACACGCAATGTTGTTATATATACAATATCCCTTATACTATATATATTTCTTATATAAATAAATAATACCACAGAATACCCAATCTAGCAGAAATAACATTTCATATATATGATTTACTAAAAAATATTAATATATTTATTTTCGGCTGACTCCCATGAATCATAACGTTCTAAAGACAAATATAACCACTCTGCCTGCAGTATAGTAAATTTATTTATATATATATTTCCAATATGATTCGCCTACAGTTTAGATTCTACTTTTGTATGTGCTATAAATACATTTGCTATACTGCAGCGTTATTATGTGTGTACTTACAACGTTGTCAATTATACAACGGAGTCACCCGAAAATAAATATATTAACATTTATAAGTAAACTATATGAATTGGTATTTCTGCAAGATTTGGTATTCTGTGATAATTCTATACTATATAGAAATACAATAAGTATTGTACATTGGCTTCAATCTGTCAATAAATCATTTCAATTTTCTGTTATACTTAACTTTTTTATATGTATATATAACTTTTTATATTGCTATTATAAATGACGAAAATTATGAACTTTTTGATGGTGTCGTAGTGAACTATTTAACCTATTAAAATTATTTTTTGACATTATTATACATAGACAAAATGGATACGAAATAGAAAGTGTAAATGTATATTAGCAAAAAAATGTATCTAATATAAATATTAATAATATTATGAAATAAAATTGGTTTATGTTATGTAACAAACAATAATTTTATAAAAAATATATGTCATGTTATACTTACTTACTTACTCCATGGCGTTATAACCCAGGTGCGGTTATAGTCTTTTCCAAGGCGTTTCTCCAACCTGACCTGTCAATGTCTTCCAATCCCGAATTTTAAGGATCTTTATATCACAGTTTACTGCATTTAGCTATCTTGCCTTAGGTCTTCCCGCTCTCCTTCTACCTTCTGGATTACCATTCAAAAGTTTTTCTGCACACGCTCCTCCTCCATGCATAATACGTGTCCAAGCCATCTTAATCTATTGATTTTGATTGTATTGACAATATTTGGTTGACCATATAACTTATGTAATTCAAAATTGTATCTTAGCCTCCAACCATTTAGTTCTTTGACGGGACCAAATATGCCATAAAGTATCTTTCATTCAGACATCCGAAGTAATTGTTCCTGGTTTTGTATCAGGCACCAATCCTCCGACCCATACGTTATTATTGGACGTGTTAAAGTTGTATATAGCTTGCACCTAAGATCTCGATGTAATGCCATGTTATGTTATACATTAATTGTCGTCAAAATATAGTTATCAAACTGTAAAATTGTTGAAATATTAATGTATTGACGACCTCCGTTTTAAATAAGGCATATTTATGTATTTACCTAAATTTATTCTGTTGGCTTTACAAATTATTCTATTAAATAATTGGTTAAAGGTAACAGTAAAATATTACGCTTTTAACCGCCTATTTGATTGATTCATAAGGACTGATTGGATCTACTATGTAGCTGCCTCCTTGCTTTCACGGGATAATCGTTTGTTCTTAATTAGGAGTTTTTTTATTCCCAAGTTTTTGTACTTAGCTACTCTTGATTCTTATACTGTTGTAACAAACTGAATATTGCTTTTAAATTCTGTTTCAAATATATTTTCGGCTTACACATATATCGAATGACACCAATTCTATTTTAGAATATTAATTGCTGAACTATATTATTACTACAGGTGTGTACTTTTTATTTTCAAAATAATTAGATCTTATGGATAACATACGGTTTGTTACATCAACAAGAATTGATAAATTAATTTCTTGCCGTCACGTATTAAATTTGCATATGCAGGTTCAAAAGTACGTGTGGTTATTTTTTTTTAATTATATCATATATTAAATTATGGGTTTTTTCTTTCTCTTCACTTCCCTACTAAATTCCTCATTATTCCTTTTCTCTTTCCCTATTCCTTTTAGATTAATTAATTCCTATTTTTTTTATTTGAATTTTACTGAATTTGATAAATATTTATAATACGTTCGCCTATAAAATATAATAAATCTACAATGTGCATATTTTGTTAAGAGCTGTAATTACTCAAATGTATATTTAAATGAAATAAAAAAATAAATACATGCTTTTATCTTTAGCACGTAAATTAATATTTTGTCCGCACATATAACGTAATTTATAATTTATAATGTTTGTGTATTACATTAATATGTATTTAATTTATTTAATGATGTGAATAATCTAACAGTTTTATTGAATAATGTTTCAATTTAGTCAAATAAGTCATTAAGCTAAAATGTATATGTTGTTATTGTTATTGCTTTAGCCGATAGCAGAGATAATTCTCTATAGTTATTGTTTGAAGACACATGAGAGACAAAAGTGATTCATTATCACTACAATCTAAAATGTAGTATAAGTAAATAATACTTTAAGTTAACTTATTTAATTCTATTATTAATTGCCGGCCCTGAAATATTTTAATAAATTAATTGGTTATTATTTTATATTTCTTACATATATTTGTGGTATAATTTAGATAAAGAGAATAAATAATATATATATTAAAAAATATATTTTACGCATTTAAATAATAATTCAAAATTAAATCACAATAATTATAAAATGGTAACCACGTCGTAGAAAAATAAACAAATGATATCGTAACGATATAGTTATTTAGCTATCGTCAGAATTTATCGTCTAAGATGATGATTGTCTTTGATCGTGATCCTAAATTGCGTCGATATGAAATATAACGATTATCCGCTATCGTTAATCATAATTCGGCCCCTGGACTCTTAATGATAATAATACGTCACAAATGATCAATATTCTATTTTAAAATTATATTAAATTTTATATTAAATTAATATTCTTCCATAAAAATATTGTATAAATGAATATGTAATGTAATGTAAAATTTTTCATTAATTATTCATTTTTATAATTGTATTATAATAATAATAACTATATAAATACGTTATATATCAACTCGTATGGGGTGTATTTCGTAATATTCTGTACTGATGAAAGAAAAATCTGTAATCATCAAAATAATTTTTAGATAATTACGAGTATATAACATTAAAACATTAATGATTTTATCTTTAAATTACACATTTATTAAAGCTTATATTCCATATAATAAATTTTATTTTCAAAGATTTTACCACTGTATGCACACATCCATATCAAAGCAATATATATAACAGAGACGTTTTTTATTTCATAAAAATTTGAATAAAATTTAAATTTTGTTTTTTATATGGCTCTAATATTTGTATCTACGTACATTTATCTATGCGAATTTTTTTTTTCTATTCAAATTCACAAATAATATAATTTTCAAGCAGAATTATTATACCGATTTTAAATTTTGATGCAATTGAAAATATATTTAATATATTTATGATGGGGTGAATAATTTATTATAGAAATTATCGTACCAATCTGCATACTTTTATACGCACCTAAAAATATATGTACTCGTACATGATAATAAATTTATCTAATAATAATAACACAAATATAGAAAAATGAATTATATTATTAACTTTTATTTTTATATTTTAATATACGGAATATCGTGATCAGCAAAAACTGAAAGAAAAATTAACCAAATTTTTTTGAAAGGTTATTAATGAATGATAAAATAACTTTATTATAAATTACTCTTTTTATAATATTGTTTATAATAATCAACCAGTGGCGAAGAGTGAAAAAATGTTTTCGTCGAGTAGAAAGAAAGACTATATATTTTATTGAAAACAATTTGAATGTTCACATATTAATTTTTCCGGAAAATCGACTTTTAACAAATGTCTACTTTTTGAATTACGGGTCATAGTATTAACGGATTTTCATTTTTGTATACAAAATTGTAAATTATAATCAATTTCAAATCTTTTATAGAAGAGATTTTTAAAATTGATTCACGCGTTCAAAAGATATGACTGCGATTATCCATTTAATACCTGTGAAATTTTGTATGAAGTAATAATATTGGAGCATAATTTATATTTGTGGCATTTATCTACAGTATTATATTTTTTTGAATTTTCTTCATTAACAACGAATGGAAAATTGTCTATATCTTTTGAAAGTGCAAACCGATTTTAAAATTGTCTTCTAATAAATGGTTGGAAATTGATTATAATTTGCAATTCTGTTTTCAAAAATGGAAATCCGTTAAGACTATGTCCCGTAATACGTAATACAAAACGTTGATAATTAGTAAAAGTAGATTTTACGGAAAATTCCATGAACGCAGAACAATTTTTTTTTCCATAATTTAGTTTAATTTCACACACACGGTTGAAAATTTTCGACTAATACATAAACCAAAATTAGTTTGCATGCTTTTTATAAACTAAGAAATATTAAATAATAAACACAACGAAGTTTACGTCGATTTTTAAACCATTTGAGATTAATTTTAAAACCAAATTCATATTTGTACAATATTTTAAAAACTATTGGTATTATTTTTAATATTATCATTTTAGGATTAAAATTGTATTTTAAACCATCGAAGATAAAACACTTTCGACAACCGAAAATAGAAAATATTATAAAATTACGTTTATAAAATTGTATTAATATATTTTAAAATCACATTGATAAAATACGGCAAACCACTTGTAACTGTCAAACTTAAGTTTATATTTTCGGTATTTCAAACGCTCGAAGTTTAAAAGAAACGAAATTTTCGTTTCGACAACAATATTTTTTAAATTCTTAGGTTTAAAATTAAATCTATAATGGTTTGATTATTTTATTAAAACTTTTTCGGGTTTACTTTTTAATCAAATTTCGGTGTGGACCATATGGAGTAACAAAAAATCGTTTCAAAATAGTTTAAAATTTTCAATCGTGCTGGTTATAATCATAATATAGTGTTATAAATTATTTACTATATAAAATTTACCATATATTTTCTTCTCGTGTATCGAAGAAAACGCCGAAAATTTTGAGACCGGCACATAAATTTCCGTTTTTATTCCCATTTTTAAATTGGAAATAAAATAGTAAAATTTTGAAATCTGAGTTATGACCGGAAAGCATTCCGTTTTTATTTACCTCAATTTGCCAATATTTCTTCGACATTATAATTCCATGTTAAATGAAATAAAAATAATGCGGGAAATGTTTCTATTGGAAAATAAAATTTCGTGTCAAATGCATCAAAATTTCATTGTGTTTAAACAAAAAAATTAAACGTAAAAATATTATATAAAAGTTTTTTCATCATTATTCATCATTCAATTCTACGATAATTGTATTTTTCGTATTTATTTATTTATTTATTTAGAAGAAGGAAGAACATTGAAATACTTGAATGTACAGTAAAATTATACAATTTTATAAAATAGGATATACGAATTACTATACAGTAAATATAATCACTCAGTACTGCAGTGGTATAGGATTAATGTTTATTAATCGTGAAATATGGCGGGTTCAATTCTCAATATTTAAAATTTTCAGTTTTAATAGTAATGGATCAAGGCATTTTCTGTTACTAATTGTGAGTACGGAATTGATGTTTAAAGGATTTAGGAAATTTCAATAACACTACAAGAAAGAGAATTAAATTAGTATTCGAGCAGAATTGGTGTTTGAATGTTCAAGGACATTTTAAGGAGATTAAAAGTATATTTTATGTAATAGTGCATGCGTGAAACCTTATGTGAAAGAAAATCATTTGATTGTTTAATATAAATATTCAATTTCACCAGTTGCAAACATAAAATATATTAATCTATATTGTTAAGGTTTTGTAGTAATATTGGTAATTAATAAATCATCAACGTTATGTGAATCCAGTTAAAATTTAAATTACCCAAAACAATAATGTCATCATCGTTATCGCCAGCAATTTACACACATACGAGTTGAAACATTTGTTATTTAATTTAGTGCAGACACATATGCATTCCAATGCTTTAATTTTATTTGAAAGACTAGCCATACAACTTGAAATAGAAAGACCTACATTTTATTAAAATAAATATAACAACATACTTTTTCGCTTAAGTGTTAGATTGTGGTAATGTCGAAAGCATACTTTACAATTCATGTAATTTACATATGTATATGTTTGTATAGAATAAATAAAATGTAACTTTTAACGATTTTGCCATGCTTATTATACGTGTATGAAACAGTGACGGTTTTATACGAAAATCACATCTATAGTTTTTGCCAGGGTGGAAGTTTCAAAGGTATATACAAAACTAAATATCTACATAATAGAGTGTGTAAGTAAGGTATTATTTTTACATATTAGGTTGTCAACTATCTCCCTTCCGCCTTTTTGCTCTTTATTCAATGCTTTATAAAAAGTGTTACAGTAATCGGATTTAGTTCAAATATGCGCCGTTTTGTTCGATAATCTGTTTCCATCTAGACTGCAACTTCATAATACCTCCCTCGTAGAAGCCCCCCTCCTTATTTGCGAAGAACTCGGACAGCCACTTTTCACAAGCCTCTTTTGAGATCAACTTTACACCACCAAGGGCGTTCGCCATGGACAGGAACAGGTGGTAATCACTTGGCGCTATGTCCGGGCTATATGGTGGATGCGATAAAACCTCCCATCCGAGCTCCCGTAGCTTCTGACGAGTCATCAACGAAGTGTGTGGTCTGGCGTTGTCCTGGTGGAACACTACACCCTTCCTTTTGGCCAATTCTGGACGCTTCTGGTCGATCGCCTGCTTCAAGCGGTCCAGTTGTTCGCAGTAGATGGTAGAATTAAGCGTCTGGCCATATGGGAGCAGCTCATAGTGGATGATTCCCTTCCAATCCCACCAAACACACAGCAAAACCTTCCTGGCCGTCAATCCCGGCTTGGCCACTGTTTGGGACGATTCACCGGCCTGCGACCACGACCGTTTTCGCTTGATATTGTCGTATGTGATCCATTTTTCGTCGCCAGTCACCATCCGCTTCAAGAATGGGTCGAGTTCGTTCCGTTTCAGCAGCATTTCGCAAATGGAAATTCGGTCCATTAGATTTTTCACTGTTAATTCATGTGGCACCCAAACATCAAGCTTTTTTTTGTATCCAGCCTTCTGCAGATGGTTTAAAATGGTTTGGTGACTAACTCCCATCTCCTGGGCGATGTCACGAGTTGCCACATGCCGGTCTAACTCGATGTATTCCATGATTTGATCGGTATTTGTCGTCACAGGCCTTCCGCCGGCTGGCTTATCCATGGTGTCGTTTTCACCGGCTCTGAATCGTCGAAACCATTCCTCCGCGGTTCGAAGTGATAGAGTACCATCCCCCAAAACACCATTAATCTCACGGAACGTTTCTCTAGCGGATTTGCCTTTAACGAAGGAAAACTTTAAAATAGCGCGAATTTCGGCGTTAGTGAACTCCATGTTTACACGTCTATAACTGTTGAACGCAATATCCAAACTAATCATACATAGCGTCGTTTTGTTTGTTATGTCAAGAGCTTTCAAATTATGTACAGTGTTGCCAGATACGAGCTCTGTAGCGCTTTGTACATAGCCGCGAAATTAAAAAGACAAAAAGGCGGAAGGGAGATATTTGACAACCTTATATATTAAGTCAAAGCAGTCCGCCGCCTCACTTATGTTTGTAAATTTATCAATAATTTTATTATGCCACCATTTAGTTTAATTCCTATACTAAATTCTTTTCAATACCAATCTGACTTATTAATGAAGATAATTTTTGTTGTCCAATTTGGTTTCGGTTTTACGTGTTCAGTCTTTTCGTTGGCTAATATTATGTGAATCTTTCAATACTATATAAAATTTAAAATTATTACCATATTAGAAAGTCCGTATCGAAATTACCTATATTCGTAATTTCAAATTTAAGCGAGGACGACCGAGGAACATTAGGAATATTCGAACATTTGCCTCGTCCCCAAAACCGTCACTGGTACGAAATGATGAAATTGAAATAAAGAAAAGAAGTTTTTCAAATACATTTTCTTTTAATAGTTGCTTTAAGCGATATATTGTTCTTGTCTTATATATTTTCAGTAAAAGTTATCATTTTAAATCATATCCGTATAAATATAGTCAAAAATAATATATAACATAAAAGATATACCAACACGAATATGTAATATTAACAAAAAAATAAAAATCCAATGTATAATAAAACACGCAGAACCATCTATTGTTCGATGATGTAAAATTCTTTAGTATTAAATTTTAGTAGAAAAAGTTAATATCGCAGAGACACCTATTACCTACCCGATGTTATAAATACGGTCTTTTTAGTATTCTTTTTTCTACTTTCTATCGTTTTGTTGTTGTTGTTGTATAATTATAAATAAAAACAATTTGAAAAAAAATTTTATACGCAGTATGTGTTTCAATACTTTGAATCATCAATATTTTTATATTTCTTTTATTATACTTTTTCATTCCGTGTCGTATTGTTTAAATTTGGTAAATTTTTATATTATTGAATTTTTTAATTTTTGCTTGAGGCAGATATTAAATTATTAATTATTAAAAATCAATCAATTAATAATTTTAATTGTACAAAAAATTAATTAATAATATTTTTAATTTTTTTTTTTTTCATTAATTTATATAATTTTTGTCATAATTATGAACGAAATACCAACAAATTCTGCAAAGCGAATTAGAAAATGTATCGTCATATCTTGCGATACTAACGATAGCGACCCTCAAGCCCAATTCGTATGTTTTCCATCTTATGGTTCAGAAAAATTTTATAAGTGGGAGTCGGCAATTGGCCAAACAGTTTCCCGTGGTAATCATTTTATTTGTAGAAAGCATTTCTGTCCAAATTCGTTTAGTTTTCAGAAAATTAAACGTAATGCGTGTCCAAACATATTTCCATCACAATCTATGCCAATATCATCAGAATTAATTAATAACTCAGATTTAATCGTAAATAAATCAGGAAACAAGTGTTATAGCAATCGCAAAATAAAAAATGTAGTTAATAATACGAGTGAACTACTTGCCGCCACTAATTTACCTTTGAATTGCGAAAACGAGGAATTAACTGTAATAAAGCCTATTCAAACATATGGCATATCGACTGATATGGATACAGCAGAACTAACATTAGAAGATATAATAGAAATCGACAAATATGTAGATGTAAGTCGCAAACTAATATCTCCATTTGAGGACCCGGTCTGTAATAGATGCCTAAAACGTGAAAAACTATTAACATATTACAAAAATAAATCTAATCAACTATCATTGTGGAAAAAAAATAACTTAAAACGAATTATTAAGGCGAAAAACATAATTAGAAACAGAACTGTAAGGAAAGTGAAAAGTAAACCAATTCAAGCGTTAATTGATGAAATGAATCATGTTTCAATTTATCCAAAAGCATTTGCGAAACTCATTTTAATTAAGCGTTCTGTAAATAAAAAATATAGTGAAGAGGAAAAAAGTTTCTCCCAGATGCTTCATTTTAAATCACCTAGTTGCTATAAATTTCTACGTCAATTGCAATTTCCTTTACCATCAATTTCATCACTTCTGAGGTGGTTGCCAATTAAATATTTATCTCCTGGTTACAATACAGAAAATTTGAACAATATAAAATCTGACTTAAATGGAATGGCTGAGAAATTTTTAATTGGAATAATAGGTTGGGACGAAATTAGAATAAAGCAAGCTTTAGAATATAATATGCATTTCGATCTAGTTGATGGTGTTCAGGATGATGGATTCAACAGAAAAAACATCATTGGGAAAGAAGTATGTATATTTCATGTTCGCAGTATTATTGGAAATTGGAAATATGTTCTTGGGTATGTCGTATCTGGAGCAAGCACTGCTGCTAATTTGTTGGAGCTTCACCTAAAAAAGTGCATAAATATATGTAATTATATAGGCATTAAAGTAATTGCGACAGTGTGTGATCAGGGCTCAAATAATCGAACATGTTATAAAAATCTTAATGTTAATGCCGATACACCATTTTTTATGAATGAAGGTAGTAAAATCAATTGTCTCTACGATTCTCCACATTTAATAAAATCTGTACGAAATGCCATATATGATAATGGGTTACACTGTCCCGATGGCTTTGTAAGTTGGACAGTAATCGAAGAATTATTCAATATTGATAATCAATCAAATCGGATGTGTCACAAATTAACTAAGTCACATGTGTATTTAAACGGTTTTTCAAAAATGAGAGTGAATCTTGCAGCACAGGTGTTAAGCAGATCCGTTGTAGCTGGAATCAGGACGGCAGTCAAATTGAAGAAATTCAAAAATGTTTCATCTGAAGTTGCGTTGTCTACAGCAATGTTTTTTGAAAAAATTAATAAATTATTTGATTGTTTAAATAGTCGCATAGTTAATTTTGTTGATAGTTTCAAAGCACCAATATCATCAACGAACGATGTCCAGAATAAATTTTTACTGGAAATGATTCCATATCTTAGTCAAATAAATGCCACTTCAAAGCGAGGAAGTAAAAAAAAAGTATTTTATTGTTTTAATGGACTAGTTCAAAATATTAACGTTGTTCGCGAAATGTCTAATAATTTATTTTCATCGGAACTAGGCATTAACTTTTTATGTACTGGCAAATTAACAACTGATTATATAGAAAATAATTTTGCTGTGCTTCGTGGTAGAGGGGGTTTTAACCGATACCCCACTGTCCGAGAAATAAATTATCATTTAAGACATATAATTTCTTTGAAATTTATTGCAAATAATTTAATACCAAATTCATCCAATTGTGGCTCTGTTGGACGGGAAGATATGGAAGAGTTAGACAGCAATAATTATTCTGAAATAAATTTATCGAGTAATGTTTCTAATTACGATTGCCGTGAAAATATATCCACCAATACTGATAAGGAGGAGGCAAAAAATAATGAAGAAGAAATTTATATTGAAAACTTTTTAAATTTGGACGAAATAGAAGAAAATGCCGCAAAATATTTTATAGGATATGCCGTTCGAACTATATTGAAAAGAGTTGACTGCGAAATTTGTAAAATTGAATGGTCAAATGAAAGTGGAATCGTTAATTTGGGTAAACCAGAGGATTATTTAATAATAAATAAATCTTATGTTCCTGAATCATTAGGGGGATTGATTTGCCCAAGCGACAAATTATTCAATATATGCAAATTACAGATAACACATTTTAAAAATACCTTTAACACGAAACTTGCAGACTATCATATAAAAGAAATGTATGTGAAGGATTGTATAAAACTTGTCGAATCCACTAACTCAGATTGGTATTTAAACGAAATACATGCTAAACATAGAATCCAGTTATTGGATTTTATGATACTAGTACTTTTAAGAAAGAACTGCAAATGGTCAATCGACCAACAAAAGAAATACCCGGATAAATTAAAAACGTTTTCGAAATAGAGAATTTTGAGAAAATTTCAAAATTAGAAATTACGAAAAAAATTTGCAAAAAAAATAAAAAAAAAAAAAAAAAAAAAAAAAAAAAAAAAAAATAAAAAAAAAAAAAAAAAAAAAAAAAAAAAAAAAAGCAAAACAAAAAAAAAAAAAAAAAAAAAAAAAAAAAAATAGAAAAAAAAAGGAACCAGAGTCCTCATCACTTCCTCGTAGTTGGTTCTGGATAACGCCAAGAATGGGAACCTTATAAGCATGTCTTATATGTAATACAACTTACATGAAAAACATATAGGATGGCAATTAAACAATACAAAATATGAATTGTTAATTATACTAATAACGGGACCACCTGAAGTATCTGATTACGATTTCAATGAAATTTTACCACGTTGTAGGACCCGCAAAAATATTTATATGTATTTTAGCGATACACTTTGAATGGATAACCAGCCATCTGAATCAGGAAAAAACATGGCATTTTATGAAAATATGCTACAACGGATCTGCTTAATAAAAAGATAAAAAGTTAATGCCTAGTTCCGATGAAAATAAATTATTAGACATTTCGCGAACAACGTTAATATTTTGAACTAGTCCATTAAAACAATAAAATACTTTTTTTTTACTTCCTCGCTTTGAAGTGGCATTTATTTGACTAAGATATGGAATCATTTCCAGTAAAAATTTATTCTGGACATCGTTCGTTGATGATATTGGTGCTTTGAAACTATCAACAAAATTAACTATGCGACTATTTAAACAATCAAATAATTTATTAATTTTTTCAAAAAACATTGCTGTAGACAACGCAACTTCAGATGAAACATTTTTGAATTTCTTCAATTTGACTGCCGTCCTGATTCCAGCTACAACGGATCTGCTTAACACCTGTGCTGCAAGATTCACTCTCATTTTTGAAAAACCGTTTAAATACACATGTGACTTAGTTAATTTGTGACACATCCGATTTGATTGATTATCAATATTGAATAATTCTTCGATTACTGTCCAACTTACAAAGCCATCGGGACAGTGTAACCCATTATCATATATGGCATTTCGTACAGATTTTATTAAATGTGGAGAATCGTAGAGACAATTGATTTTACTACCTTCATTCATAAAAAATGGTGTATCGGCATTAACATTAAGATTTTTATAACATGTTCGATTATTTGAGCCCTGATCACACACTGTCGCAATTACTTTAATGCCTATATAATTACATATATTTATGCACTTTTTTAGGTGAAGCTCCAACAAATTAGCAGCAGTGCTTGCTCCAGATACGACATACCCAAGAACATATTTCCAATTTCCAATAATACTGCGAACATGAAATATACATACTTCTTTCCCAATGATGTTTTTTCTGTTGAATCCATCATCCTGAACACCATCAACTAGATCGAAATGCATATTATATTCTAAAGCTTGCTTTATTCTAATTTCGTCCCAACCTATTATTCCAATTAAAAATTTCTCAGCCATTCCATTTAAGTCAGATTTTATATTGTTCAAATTTTCTGTATTGTAACCAGGAGATAAATATTTAATTGGCAACCACCTCAGAAGTGATGAAATTGATGGTAAAGGAAATTGCAATTGACGTAGAAATTTATAGCAACTAGGTGATTTAAAATGAAGCATCTGGGAGAAACTTTTTTCCTCTTCACTATATTTTTTATTTACAGAACGCTTAATTAAAATGAGTTTCGCAAATGCTTTTGGATAAATTGAAACATGATTCATTTCATCAATTAACGCTTGAATTGGTTTACTTTTCACTTTCCTTACAGTTCTGTTTCTAATTATGTTTTTCGCCTTAATAATTCGTTTTAAGTTATTTTTTTTCCACAATGATAGTTGATTAGATTTATTTTTGTAATATGTTAATAGTTTTTCACGTTTTAGGCATCTATTACAGACCGGGTCCTCAAATGGAGATATTAGTTTGCGACTTACATCTACATATTTGTCGATTTCTATTATATCTTCTAATGTTAGTTCTGCTGTATCCATATCAGTCGATATGCCATATGTTTGAATAGGCTTTATTACAGTTAATTCCTCGTTTTCGCAATTCAAAGGTAAATTAGTGGCGGCAAGTAGTTCACTCGTATTATTAACTACATTTTTTATTTTGCGATTGCTATAACACTTGTTTCCTGATTTATTTACGATTAAATCTGAGTTATTAATTAATTCTGATGATATTGGCATAGATTGTGATGGAAATATGTTTGGACACGCATTACGTTTAATTTTCTGAAAACTAAACGAATTTGGACAGAAATGCTTTCTACAAATAAAATGATTACCACGGGAAACTGTTTGGCCAATTGCCGACTCCCACTTATAAAATTTTTCTGAACCATAAGATGGAAAACATACGAATTGGGCTTGAGGGTCGCTATCGTTAGTATCGCAAGATATGACGATACATTTTCTAATTCGCTTTGCAGAATTTGTTGGTATTTCGTTCATAATTATGACAAAAATTATATAAATTAATGAAAAAAAAAAAAATTAAAAATATTATTAATTAATTTTTTGTACAATTAAAATTATTAATTGATTGATTTTTAATAATTAATAATTTAATATCTGCCTCAAGCAAAAATTAAAAAATTCAATAATATAAAAATTTACCAAATTTAAACAATACGACACGGAATGAAAAAGTATAATAAAAGAAATATAAAAATATTGATGATTCAAAGTATTGAAACACATACTGCGTATAAAATTTTTTTTCAAATTGTTTTTATTTATAATTATACAACAACAACAACAAAACGATAGAAAGTAGAAAAAAGAATACTAAAAAGACCGTATTTATAACATCGGGTAGGTAATAGGTGTCTCTGCGATATTAACTTTTTCTACTAAAATTTAATACTAAAGAATTTTACATCATCGAACAATAGATGGTTCTGCGTGTTTTATTATACATTGGATTTTTATTTTTTTGTTAATATTACATATTCGTGTTGGTATATCTTTTATGTTATATATTATTTTTGATATAGTATATATAGAGAAGATTATTATTTAAACATTTTATTATATTTGGTTGAAAAAAAAAACGCATTAAATATAATATTATTGTTCGTTATACATATATATTATAAAAAGTTTATTCCCAGAGAAAAATATCCAAATATATAATCGAAATTTTCTATATTGTTATTAAAATAATAAAGTATATTATGAAATTCAATTTAAATTTTAAATTATTAAATTTTTTTTTCTTACTCTATATACTGATTTTCTTTCGTGCCTGCAAGCAAAACTTCACAAGTGTTTTTTCGGTTTTCCATCTGTCTTTCATTCAATTCATGAGGCCACCCATTTTTCACACCTTTGGATCTTTTCCATAGCTTTTAAACGGTCAGAAATCGTTTGTTGTGCAACATTTAACATTTCTGCCATTTGCTTTTGATTCAAAGTGTTATCATTTGGTGGTCTTCCATGATCATAATTTCTCACATCAAAATCATTATCTCTGAACCATTGAAACCATCTTTTGCATGTTGCTTCTGATAGAGCATGTCACCGTATGCCTCGACAAGCATTCGATGCGACTCTGCAGCACTTTTCTTCAAATGAATACAAAAAGTTAATGCTTTCCGCAAATCATCATTTTCTGGTACAAAATTCGATATTTTTAACATGATGAAAAAATATGATGTTGTTTGTACAATGACTTGATGTATACTAAATATGTTTGACAGATGTGATAGCAACCAAACAAAAAAAAAATTAAGGCTTGTTCACAACTAATGTTCCCTATAAAGACATTTGTATCTTGATGCTCACTTGATACCGGTACACCTGGTATCTGCATATACACACCCCGTCTGTCCGAAAATCTCCAGTACATGGATTAAAAAAGAACAACAAGTGCATAGAATGACTATTTTTTGATGTCACTGATCTGATTTGAATGTTGTTGAGTATGGCATGCCGGTCGTTGACTGTTCAATATTTTCTATTGATACAAACCGGTACCTTTTCATGGCCAAATGAAGTCTAGGGAATAGAAAAAGCTTCACAGAGTTGAATGTTGATTCAAATAAATTTGATTTTAATTAAAATAAAAATCAGTGATAATTGTCTCACGATTAGAAGTTCCATTATCGAACGTTCAATACTCGTCTTAGTAAACGCTTCAATCCACCCAAGTAATACAATACAAAACATTAATCGTTCTAAAAAAAATGCCCTTGGATTATCCTTATATTTTCGGTGATAATTTCTACGGATTCCGCTTTGAATTATTTCTCGTTATTATTCCAAAGAATATCCGTAGAATTTATATTCATATTTTTTGTGAGATCAATGGATTTTTACAAAAATACTTCATGGGACAAGTGTACTCGCACAAGCATTTTGTTATTACAGGTTGTAACTTGTTGAAACAAAATTTAATGTAATAAATACGTAATAAATAAATAAAAAGTATGATATTTATGTTTTCTTAAGTAAAAAATAATTTAAATTAATAAATTCACAGTATAATTTTGCAGAAATTTGACAAATAAAACGGTTTCGCAAGCAAGAAACAAAAACCGCAGATAAAATCCAGGAAAAGTCTTACAAAATTCCTCGAAAATATATCGATTTGAGTTACTGCGGTTGTTTTAAAAATTTTGAAAATAAATTAAATTGAGTTAGGAATATATTATATTTAGATAAGCGAAATATACAAAATTTGAACCACTGTCTTGGATAATTGGTGAAATAGATTATGAATACAATACCGCGGATATTTGTTGGACATATTACCCAGACAATCCAAAGATTTCAATTGATCTAAATAAAATACTATTATATTAAGTCGAAAATTATGGACATTTTTTGGACAAATTCCAATTTATCTTTTCCATTGAAAATATGTGGGTTTTTTCCACTTAAATTTTCCTCATTTTTCAAAGTACGAACAAATTGTTACTAGGGACGTTGATCCGATGTTAACTATTCGTGCGATTACTGAAACAGTGAAACTGTAGGAGTTGACAAAGAATGATTAAGGCAAATTTTGCGAAAGAATTTTAATATGCAAAAAGTGTGTGCGAAAATGGTGCCTAACATTTTCTTTGTTCAATTCAATCTTGTTTTATGACCCTTTGTTGACTTCTTTCTAACTATCACGAAATTAAACACCATTTGACGTTCATCATTATCCATATATTCTTTGTTTTCTATACCCTCTATGTGCCATATTCTAGCTTACACTATATCTATACAAAATAACATAATTATGTGTTTGGCTTGGATTTATTCGTATTTTCAACTCGTGCTATACTTAAGATAAATCTGCACAACGGAAGACAAAACGTATCTAATTTTAAAAAACATATAATAAATAATATTGGTTTATTTTTTTATTTAAAAAAGAACGAAAGAAAGATATTGTCCTTAATTTATTCGTTTATTTAGCAGCACCATGCTTGTGTGGTATGCCCTGCTTTTTTATTATATAAAATCAAATTTCCCATAGGATTTACTATATGAATTTTCTTTGTGTTATTATATGCCATCATAATGTTTTGTATACTCAAACAGTGGTATGCTTAATCATGTTCATATAGTATATTATTATTAATTATTTCAATTTTATCTATATTACGTGAGGAAATTTAAAAATCACAATAAGAAAAACAATATAAACGTAATGAAATGTGATATTGAATATAAAAAATATAACACCATTATGTCATGCACGCTGTTATGATGTGTTTCATGTCTGCAGTCAACAACTGTCATGCGTATACTGATAGATAACAGACTTAAAATATGGTTACACCTCATTAATAACATTATTTTTGTCACAGTAAAATAGAAATGTATCCTATTTTATTACCAAATATTCTATTTGCGATTTTTGCTAATATAATACGACATTAAATTGTAAAAGTCTGTAATATATATTGAAGGGCATAGTGAAAACATATTGGAACTTGTTCGTATAAATGTGGTCGCGCTATGATCGGAGTGTTAAAACATCTTAAGAATACGCTCTATGTCTTACAGAAAAACAAATGATGGCTCTAACAGGCTTTTTGCTCTTTTTCAAAAATTCGAAGAAACGTCGTACCGAGCGCTGTTTTCTTTGTCATCACCCTGTAAAATAAAAAGGTAAAAATTACTCTTGTCAAGATTTTTTGTAAATTTAAAAAATAATGTGTTTAATGGGGTAAATTTAAAATTTTCATTAGATAAATTAACAATGGAATAACGCAGATTCACGCTTGCGTACTTAGAAAAAAAAATAAGGACAACTTAATCATGTCATCCAACGCTTTTTAACATTTAAAATTGTCAATTCAAAAATAGTTCATTACAATATCAATGATAGTTTCTTAATATTTTTTTATTTTATCAGATCAGACGATAATCCATGTATATGAAGAAAATGTTAAAGCGTCAAAAAAATTAAGAAAAACGCAGAAAAGTTGAGCATTGGTTTACTTCTGCACGCGTCTGCGTTTTTTATTGTACTCACTTATATACGAATCTCGTATATCGCACGCATGACGACGTCTACGTTTTTCTATTCTACTCGGTCCTTAAAGAATTTTTCTAGTGTTATGTTCTGGAATTAAATGACATTCATATATTTTGAAGTATGTAAAAATACTCTCACTCACTAACAACAGTCTACCCGGAACGTTATTTACACGAACAGGCCGCTGAATATGAATATTATATTATATATTCAATACTGTATCTTTTGTTCAATTTACTGGAAGAAAGTTTTATTAAAAGGGAAATTATTATAAGTTATAAAAATGAAATGGAATGAATAGATATTCTCTATGGAATGTTTAGACTATATACTGATGCTTGTATACATATAATCTACAAAAAGGAAGAACATGTAAAATATCAAATTGCATGTTATTTATTAATTTATTTATACATAATTACACATAAATACTTAAAAATGCTAGCAAATATTTTAATGAATTTTATTATAATTAAAAACAATAAAGTTAGATATATTATTGTATTTGCATATAAATATATATGATTTATACCAACAAATGACCATGGTATTCATATTAATTTAACCTATCTATATGGAACATAAAAGTTTATATATGGATAATGTTCACGTATTTGTTATCTAATGGTTAAAAGTGCAAAAATTATTTAAAATAAACAATTAATTTATTCATTATTTCTATAAATTTTTTAGCAAATATTATATATTGTATGAGTACATTGCGAAATTAGTTTAAAATCCCATGAGATATGCATGTTTAAGAGAAAAAAAAAACTTCATAAAGTATATGATTACATATATTTATATTTTTATATAACCTATATTATCGTCTGCATCATATGGTCGAAAAATAACCGGAATGTCTTTCTAATATATGAATCTGGTCATATATGTTGTACGCTGCGTGATTTATGTATTTTGATTTGTGAACCAACTTTAACTAAATGTCAACGGCATTTCCTTCAGTGTATTCCAAAATACAACACATTAAGTGATGATGTTGTTGTTGTATATTGTTTGAAAAACATATAAAGAAATAAAGAATCAACATTAAATTGTGTCTTAAAATTAGTAAAAATGTTACCGAAACGTTGCAAATGCTTAAAATAATTTATATTGATATTAGACCATTCAAAGATGGCAGAGAAGATGATGAAAGACCAGGCCATTTACTAAGCCATATTCGTTGTGTTTTTCCTGAATACCGTCACAGTTGACGATTATTGCACGATAATTCTCATCTTGCGAAAATTATTACTTTATATCCAGCAGATTTAGGTCCATATGACTATTTTCTATTTGCTAATTTTCATTTGGCGATGAATGCAAAATATGGTTTGCATAAATAATTGAAGTCATTTAATCGTTAGCGATCGCCACATCCCACAATATTCCAATAAGCGACTTAAAAAAAATCATTTCTTAAACGTGTTAATCGATGTATTTCATTTGAGGCGGAATATCCAAATAAATAAAATTATTTTTGTAAAACTTGTTTACTTTTTTTCTTAATCCAATCCGGCTATTCTCCGGACAGAGAATGTATGTACAATACCTAGAGCATAACGATATGTAAGCCGACATATTCCCATGATTATAATAATTGTGACTGTGAAACTGAAGCATATTAACTATAAAGATAAAAATGTTTAAATTAATTAAAAATATGGTTTTTATTAAAATTACAATTAACATCTGAATGAAACATCCTTTTGTTCTATTGTACGTTGTTTATGTTCCATAATCAAATTTTACTTTCTTATTTCATTCTGTGGTCTGATTGTTTAAGCAAATTTTTGTGTCATCATATCCCAATCATTTTTTAGAATCTCTATTTTGTTTAGTAATCTCTACTGCAATGACTCTTGATTTTATTAGAAATTACGTAGAAACTTCATTAAAACATAAATACGAAATTTGATCAAAATTGTATGAAATAAACGGTTTTTATTGTTCTTGTTCTCATGCATCTCTATAACAGTCTAGTCTTCTTAGTATTTTCTATAGCATAAAAAGTGATTACATATAAAATGATAAATGTTTAAATTGTCTAGATTTCCACAATATATTCCTGATATCAGTCCATGGGTATCGTTTTCTTAGGAACTTTATTAATAAATGCTCATCCTGCATATTTATATATCTGTATACAAAATTTTATCATATTATATGATAAGAAATGCCAAAGTTCAAAAATGTCCGAATTTGTTATCCAGGAAGGCTACTATTGGCAATTAATTAATTCTTAAAAACTAATTGACAAGTTCCAAAGCTATTTTCCAAGTTGTGTAAATATATCCTAATGGTAAGAACAAGTGAAGAAATTGCAATATTTAGTCTCAACTTTATTTACCGATATAATTTTGGTTTGCTCTATTCTTTTTGTTCTAGAACTTCAAAGATATCAAATATTTGAAAATAAAAATTATGTATAAATAAACTAGAGGATTCAAACACCTTAGTTTATTTTTTATCTTTTTTGGTTGTATATTGATCGTAATTTTAACAGAGAAACCCCATAAAAACCAAAACAGCATATTGATATAGAAACAATTAAAAATATGTTCATTTGCCTTTTTTTTTGTCACAGACGCGTAAAAGCATTTATTTTAATTCCTTATTACCTTTAATTTACCATACACATGCTGAAATTGTTGGTGAAATAAAATATTTCTATTCTATGTTTTATTTAATTGTTTTAATTTAATTTTATTGAAAATTATTGAAATTGTAGTTTTTGTAAATAATTTCTTATTATTATTATTACTGTTTTTATTTAAATACTAATGTTTATTTGTATATGTTTAAGTACAAACGATAATAATAACATTTAAATTTTCTTTTTAAAATTTGCAGCTGATGAACCTGGAAAATCATCAACTTGCGGAAAAATTCTTATCTTTCTTTCATGGATAATTATTGTTTTAACGATGCCATTTAGTTTGTTGGTGTGTTTTAAGGTATTCGTACAAGTTAATTTACATTTAATATTGTATTATAGTTTAAATTTATATATTTTATAATAAGCATACTTTTAATATTAATTTAGGTTGTACAAGAATATGAAAGAGCTGTAATTTTCCGTTTAGGACGATTAATGCAAGGTGGTGCCAAAGGACCAGGTAAATATTTTATGTTTTTATTATTATTTAATTTGTTTTCAGTTATATGTTGTTGTATTTAACTAATATTGTTATATAAATTTTGTGTTTAATATTTTATACCTTTTTATATTCTTTATAAACCCTCCTGAATTTACATAAATTTACATATGTATATGTTGTACCTGTATCAGGAAATCTAATAAATACGTATTACTAAATATACACATACAAACATTTGTACAAAATATGGTGTCTACATAGAGATTTTGACTGATTATTTACTGACCTTTTATTCATGCAATATCATTATGTAATTATGTTTTAAGTTTTACATAGTATAGTCAATTTAAAATTCAACACCAACAAAAAAAGTCAATTACACTCATTTCTAGATTAAAGAAGAGCTGTTCTAAATTAAATTAGTTTTTAATTAATATAACATCATTAATTAATTATTAATTAATATATTATCTCAATTTAATATATTGTAATACAGTAAAAATTGCGATTCACGCACATTTTCTAATAATATTAATCGAATTAAATGATGCGTGAATTTTCAAGTTCTCCACGCTATATTTCAAGACCCAGAATAGCTAGAGAATAATGTAATAAATGTTAAATGAAAGCTTGAACTTAATCCCATTAAATTAATTGTTATTTTTGGAAAAACTTGATATGTTATTATTGAAGTTCTGGGATTATAAATGATGTCAGTTTGTCAGTCCATACAATCGAAAATTCTTACAAAATTAACAAAATTTAATATTATGGGAATTTTCTGAGGTCATTTATTGATAAATTTAGCAGATATGTTGAAAATAAAACTTTGTGTTCATTTTTATACTATTTTTGGAACAATGTATGAATGTAAGATGTTTGCTTCAAGAATTTTTGGAAATTATTCAAAATTAAAATTATTTTAATGGGATTAAGATTCAAGCTATTATTTAGCATTTTTAACATTATAGCAAATAGGGTACATTAATCGTAAAGATGGAATGAAAAATTGATGCCTGAATAGTTGTGTGCGTTAATCGAATAGTATTAAATTTAATTTAATTTAAATAACCAAGGCATTAATATCCATAACCGAAACAATATAATTAAATTACAATCACTTGTACGGATCACCTGTCAGCACCGAAATATATTAACTTATTTAAATATTCATGGTTTGCAAGCAGATACCTGAACGAGAGACCATCATAATTTGAAAACCCGGTTGACTTTGTTTTTAAGGAATCATTTTCAGCAATTTGCGAGGTTGACGGATGTACAAATGTGGCCAAAATCAAGTGTTCATTGTCTAAAAAATACACAACACTTTTTTTTTTTTTACAGATTATCACTTTCATATTGATTAAATAAGTATGTTGAAAATATACGTTAAAGAAAACCATGTACTAACTAATTATAATCAATATATTATCTAACATATATATAAATGTATGCTTTAAAAATTATGAAAACTGCTGTAAAATGAATTAAAATTTGACAAAATAAAATAAAAATGTGTTCGATTTTTTGAGCACCCTGTATTTTCGCCATTTTGGACAGCTCAATCAGCAAACTGTCATCATTTTTAGATTCTTCTTCGTATCTCAGGTGCAATCATAGAAATGAAAGTTTTACCTTTTAAAATATTGTTTATATGAAACACCCAGTTATAGAAGTATGCATAATTTTTTACTTAGTTACCCTAAATTCAAAAAGTTGTATATCAAATTAAAGCTGAAGAATTTCTCTATCGACTTTATTTAAAGTAAATTTAAAAAAAAAAACTTGCTTCTTACAATTTTATATGCAAAAATTCGCATTTCAGAATCGGGATATTTCACCTCAGGTCAATAATTGTATTATTGGGTCAAAGTGAACATAGTATAAGATTGATTCAAAGACATTTTGATTCTATTATAACATTAATATATTTTAATTATCGATGGTTGTAACGATGAATGTGTCTGAAACAATATGATTATTTATCCACATATGCATTTTGTAACCATTATTTTAATTATCGATGGTTGTAACGATGAATGCCTCTGAAACAATATGATTATTTATCCACATATGCATTTTGTAACCATTAAACATTATGTCGTACTAGTAGCTCATAAATTTATTGACCTGTTGTCGCTGTGTACAGTGTAACAGAAAGTCAATAAAACATAATAATATGCATTCAATTACAGTAAATTTCATTACGTAGCCCATCTAATTTATATTTATTATAGCTTTATTTACAAATTACAGTAGAGTAATTTCATAAGTTTTACCGAAACTTTTCACCCTCTGCAACATAAACACGAATATCTATTATATTCTATATAAAAAACATAATATATTCTTCTCCATGACCTTTTTTTTTGTTATAATACGTACAATACATATTTGAAATCGTGTATACCATAAAATATATGGGTAGGTACATATAACTAAATTACATAAAAATATAAATATACATGTATAATTGAAAGTCGGGTGAATAATGGCTTGTGATTAATTAAAAGAAGAACGAACATGGAAAAAAGACGGCAATTGGCAATTAATTGTTTTATTCCAAATTTTTATTTCCTTTTTAATCCGTTTAGTATTACGTTTCCTTTTTTTTCTATGTAAATCTACAATACATTTACAAATACCTACAGTGATGACTTCTGCACAGTTATATTTTTTGAATTATCATATGAAAATATTTACCTCTCCATAGTGATGCTGATGTGTCTTGAATGTTATTTGGTAAATTATCTCCGTGTAGTGAATTTTTTACCCTTACAAACAAAATTAAATCTCGTACGTTTATTTCTAAAAATTTTGTATCATTTAATTCACAATTAGACACCGGAAATAACGTATTCTGAACATTTAAAAAAACCTCATGAGAAGCCATTAATGAATTACTTTAAATAAAAAAATTTTAAACTACCAGAAACTTTATTATTTAATAACTTCACACTATATGGATAATAAAGCCCGCAAAAATTGATACACACGAAAGATTTCAAGATTGGATTGTGAAAACTTGGACAATTTGGTCATTTCTTTTTCAATTTTGATCAAATTTGGTATGTTGGATGAGAATAGATTTTCATGATCAATTTTCATAAAATTCTCAAAAATTTATACCCAAGAGAAAGATCAAAAGTAGATTCTATGAACCTTTATAATTTTTAAATTGGATAATGTGAACAATTTTCATGAAGTTTCTAAATATGATACTCAAGACATATTTCAGAAACAAATTCCGTAAACCTGAACAATTTGGTCAGTTATCATTCAATTTTGTTATAATTTGGTATGTGGATTGATAATGAGATTATATAAGCAAATTTCATGAAGTTTCGTTCCAAAAATGGAGGTTTCAGGAGCATATTCCAGAATCCAGGACAATTGAATATATATATGAAATTGTATCAAAATTTGATGATATGGTAAATAGCCAAATTACCGCATATCCCTATGATAATATTCGGAAAACTGTCGACAGTGTAATTTTTCCAGAATACAAACAAATACGTTAAAAATGTTAAAAATTTAACGAAAATTACATGAATAATAAATATGAATAAAAAAATATATATGAAATATGCTTAACCATTCGCTCTCCATATAGTGATAACTTAGCGATAGTGATAACTTAACTTAGCGATAGTGATATTTTTTACAAGTCTATATAATATGTAATAGTAATGACGTATATATAGTAATCAATTGATTATTATAAAAAGATTCAATGACAATATATATTAATTAAGTTTTCTTTACTGGTTGTGTTACAGTACAACGGTTTCACCAAATGTATTTATAATTATGAATGAATTCATTAAAAACCTAGCCTTATACCGTTGTACAACAGGTTGGCTATCATTAAGTACTGGATTATAGTTAAATTTAATTAATTGTGATTTCAACAGAAAAATTTTCAAATTTATAGTTATAATATCGATTACACACCAATTGGTTATTTGTTCGTTACGATGTTCCAATAAACGGTAATATATGACGAAATTATTAATTTTGTGATTTTCTGTGACATTAAAAACAATAGATAGTTTTCCTGACCAAACCACTCTGTAGTGATTAATTTGTAAGCTAATTTGGTCATTTCTTATCCCATTTATATTTACTAGAAATTTGTATATTTGGGTGTAAAATACGATTATAAAAAGGGTTTCTAAATAATATTTCTGTAGCCTGACCAGTATTTGATGTACATATGTACAGAGTAGATGTAAGCTGAGATTATTCTATATATATATACGAGAATAGGTTTCTTAAGAAGTGCTGGAATTTAGTATACGAATGACTTTTATTAAATTACTATAGAAAATATTATATTTAAAGATCGACTTTCCAGTTTCTAGATTATATTTAAAGGTAATAAAACGTAAAAAATGCAGAATTTGTCTTTATTTATGCGTTGTTTGTTCATCGTAAACATATTGCACATTGAATTGAATGACAAAGACCACATTTGGTGGGACCATAAGAGTGTGGTATATGTTTTGAATTGTTGAAACTTGGTCAAACTATCACTGCTGTGGACGCTACAGATATGAATTAATTGAATTGAGTCGTGCATTGAAAGTCAAACTACCAAATTGAGTCGACATACATAGATGTTTGTCATCAATTTTTGATCTTTCAACTTTTGGAAAGGATCAGGTGAATGTTTGTTAAATAAAAACATGACTTGTTTATAAATTATTACTTAAAATAATCTGATATTAAAATCAATACGATAGCATTAAATATAGTATAAAAATATGTAATATAACGGGGTGATATATAAATTATGTTACATAACAATACGTAACACTCATGTGACAAAGAAGTCAGTGCGTTTTTTTTATGAAAACAATAGGCAATTATTTGATAAAATTTAATAACTTTATTCTATAATGTCCATTTTGTTCTATCACCTTTTGTCATTATTTTGTAAACTTCATGATTCCGAGCTCATAAAACTTCTGGTCCTTATCATCAAAATACTGAATCAATTTCGCTTTGACATCATTATCAGCATTATTGAAATTTTGACCAAGTTTTGCGAATTTCGAAATAAATGGTAATAGGATGGTGCAAGATCCGGACTATATGGCTAATGTGGCAACACTTCCCAACCACGCTCCAATAATTTTTAACGATAGACCAAAGAAGTGTGTGGCCTTGCGTTGTCATGGTGGAACACAACGCCATTTCAATTTGCTAATTCTGAACGCTTTTCTTGAATTGTATTGTTCAATTTTAGAACGAAATTTTGCAAACCATTTTTGACACTGTCGCTCTTTTAAGGTTTATCATACACAGTACATAAATTATTGTGCGTTTGCGATGCGTTGTTTTTTTTATGGATGCAAAAAACTGGATAAGAACTGACAAAATTGTTCAAGTTTGGGTTCATTCCATTTTAAACATGTATACTAATTTTCATCTAAATTGAATGAAAATTATAGTATTTATACAGATGCTATGAGCAGGTCGTGAATATAATTTTTGTGTTTGCATTTTACAGAATTTCATTAGTTACCCTATAATCCATCAATAATACTGAATTTCATCGAAATCGATAGTGAAATTATCAATTACAACATTATTTTAGAAATGTTTAGAATATATTTTTCCACTGCGTGTAATTGTGTATTATATGATAAAAGTATATTATATTTATAATAAATACGAACATTATCATTATATCACAATGAAGAGATTAATGTATACTGCACAACTACATTCAAACGTAGCCACTATATGGAGAGGTACATATATGTAACATGTATTTAAAAACTCAGCTTTCCGCGTCATCACCACATGGATATTTTTCTACTGTATATATTGTAAAATGTTCAAAATATATTATTAATATCTATGGCATAATTTATTCAAATTTTGTGTTTTCTACAATATATAACCTATATGAATGAAAACCAAGCCCAAAAAATGGATAATGTGATTATGATTAATAATAATATAAAATTTATAGATGGGTTCTATATAAGTAGTAAAATAATTTCTTTTTTTATGCGAGACAAGTAAAAATATATGATAAGTAAACCCCAAATCCCATTTTAAAAAATTTCTATATCTATAATATAATGTAACATAAATACAAAGTATAAGAGGGCAGAATAATGTATATAATGAACATTAACTTTTCACATCATAAACTCAAATTTATATTTAAATATTTCTTTATTATATGATAAATTTTCTTTATGGATATTTGCACACGTTCGTACCAAAAATAATATATTGTAATAACTAATAAAATATTTAAAATAATATATAAGAAGCTGTAATCTTTAAATTCAATACAAAAGATATTTTCGCAAGTGATTAGTTTTTTTTTTCTTTTCGTTAAGAACTTTTATTTTTAATGAAAATCGTCAATTTTTTTACTCTGAAGTGTAGAATCACAATACATTTTTATTTTTATATAAATTATCTATACGCAAATACAGTGAAGGAAATTTAAAAGTAAACGGCAATTTACGGATTTTCTGTGTGAAGAAGTCGTCGTCTTTTGAAACGATCCATTCGACGAGCAATTTGATATTTTCATAAGATGTGAATCGTACGTCCTGAAGGGCTGATTGCATCGACCGGAATAAATAGTAATCCGAAAGATCATTGTCTGGCGTATATGGCAGATGGTATAGAACTTCCCAGTTCTATATTTGCAAATAGTTTTTAAGACCATTTGCAGTATGAGGTTTGGCATTGTCAAGTTGAAAAATTAAATTATTCTGACTATTCACTCATTCTGATCGTTTTTTCATCACTGTTTGCTACAAACGCATTAATTGTCATCGGTAGACAACACCAGAGATATTTCAGAAGTTTTCAGCAATTTATAGTACACAACACCTTTTTCAACCCACCAAATACAGAGCAAAACCATATCAGCATTGTCTGTGATGGAGCAGCAGACTGTACCCAAGCTTTTTTTACGCTTAGAATTCATAGTAAATCCATTTTTCATATCCATTCACAATTTCAGCAGCGGATTTTTTTAAATAAGACCAATGTAATAATTCACATATCAGCAGTAGTAATTTTAGTATTAGTATTTGTACGATTTTGCAAATAATGAACGATCAAAGAATATCTAAAATAATCATTAAAGCCAAGCTTTGAAAATTTGAGAAGCAATTTGCCATGATATAATTTGTCAAAAGTTTTGCTGGAGGCGGGGAAAATGCAATCAATTCAGTTCTCAATACATAAATACTTAAATTTAATAGTTAGAAATTACAAGAAATTAGTATTCATTGAAGAATCACCTATAAAACCATGGTGCTGAGGGCAAATACGAGACTTAATACTAAATATTACAGTTTTTGCAAGTATATACATAAAATTAGTAATTGTTGAAAGTTTAGCAACAGAAAAGCAATCAGAAACATGAACACTTGCACCACCCTTTGAAAGGTTTAGCAACATAGCCGCAAATTAAAAAAAGCTTAGCATTGAATTAATTAGTAATCCTAGTTGGTAATATTTATTATAAAATAACACCACCCAGATTTGAAAAATGCTAATTTAAGCGAAAAATTTAAAATATAAACAATCGTTTACTTATATATTTCCATCACTGTACATTGAATATTGAGGGATAGACAACTGCCATTATACTTATATGCCGCTTATATTCGGATTCATTATATAGCGTATAGGATACAGTCGGTGCACATAAATAAGTATATACCTTACGTAAGGATACACATCCCTATCTATTATGATTATCTAACTGAATTTTCGATGTAATTTTTTTTTGTAAATTAATATATGGTCCACTGAATTTATAAGTTATTACAATAATTAAGATGATAAATATGTTACAAATTGTCATAATAGAAATACTGAACAAACTTTTATATATTTTATGCCGCTATAAAGACGGAATATTTAAACTTTTTGTATTTAAACGACAGTTCATTTTAAAAAATTACCTATCAGCATTATTTTATGAAACCAACGTCGACGGTGACTCGTCGTATATACAAAATAATAAATCATATGGCTGCGTGGAGTTAATATACAACATTTTGTGGTGACATAAATGAATTGAATCTGAAATTTAAAGAAAAAAAAAACAAAATTGGAAAAAAAATAGGAATAAAAAAAATCTACCCGAAGATAAATTACTTGGAAAATTTTGTAGATATAAATTTGATTTTGTTTCTTTTTACTATACCATACATTAAATCTCATATATGCGTGCGTATTTCTAATAAATCTATTGTTATTTTAAAATCAATATAGTTTAAGTATATATTTATATTCATATAATAAATCTAACATAGGAGGATTTGGTGATTTGTTAAATTAATTGTTCTTATACTTATTTTTTCTACATGTATTGTATATTATGTGCGTATAGAAGATACAAATACATATATGCATTAACACAACATTACATATATATACGGGATTTTGCGTTTATAAATGGGTTTCGAATTGGAAATCCAGATTTATATTCTTATAGTCGTAATGTACGTATAAATACATTAGGATAAGTGACTTGAAGTATACATTGACATTTCAGTGTATAAACAAAACATAGTTTTACTGACAAAATTTTTTCGCATATATAGAAGAAAAATACTCCTTTTTACGATTATAAAATTCATGATTTATTATTGTATTTCTGAAAATTTATTATATTTATTGAGTGTGATATATACGCAACGATTATTTTACGTAAAAACAAACTGCGGAAAAATAATAGATTTTGACTAATTGTAGATCAAAAATTAAATTTTCACAAGGTTACTGTCGCGGGAAACTGAAACTCACAATAATATTTGTTTTTTTTAAAAGTACTCACCTATAATAGACTTTTTCATTCATTCAAACTACATTTCAAAGCACATTTGTTCCACTATCACTATAGATTGTGAGTGTCGTATACCTAAAACTATTGGTAAAATAAATGTAAATAGTAATTTAAATGTATCAACAGATTGGAGAAATATTGATAAAATAAATAATCGAATCCATAAAAACATTATAAGTTTCGGACATTAAACAGCATGTTTGGAAATGATGGAAAATAAATGTGGTTGAAAATATAAAATAACGGTAAGGGTAAGGGTACTAGCCGAAATACTCCGTAGCGCTGATTTGACATGACATGGGTGCATACCAATGCTGCGTAGAAGGGTAAGTGTAGTCTTCCAGAGTAAGAAGAAAAATATGACACACAATCGAAAACCTTATATTAGGTACAACATCCTATCAAATACATAGATTCATAACTGTCAGTATGTCTACAGATTTAAGTGATGCTTAGGAACACAATGACATAGAAGGAGCGTTTGATAATACCTTACGAGGTAATCAAAGGATCTCTAGAAATAAGGAATGTGAACAGCACCACAGCCACATGGATGTGCCAGATGCTGAACACGAGTAAAGTGGAATGCCAATTGGGAATAAACACCATTAGAATGATTATAATACGAGGTACTACTATCACCAATAATGTGGTGTCTAGTAGTAGATGAAGATGAACTTTTTAAACTATGCCAAAAGTGGCATTAAATGTCAAGGTTATGCCGATGATATTGTTATCCTAGCATTTAGGACAGTTTGAGAGGAGGAAAATACTCTGTGTGATTGTTTAAAGAGGACTCAAAGTTTTACAAATAGGTGGTGCCTATCGGATCGACTGAGATTCAATGCGAATTAAACTACACTACTCAACTCAAACTAACACACCCATAATTAGACTGTACGGGGTGGAGTTAGGATGGAAAGAAGAAACTTTATAAATATATAGGAATAACATTAGATAGGATATTTCTTCAGAAAAGACACTCTGAAGTTGTGCAAAATAAAGTCAAGCGTGCGTTAATAGTATGCAGAAACCTAGCAGACTTAGGAATGTAATCCATTAATACTGTGATGGATATACATCAAGATAGTGAGACCATCAATCATCTATGGCGCAATTGTTTGAAATTAAACTGAACAGCACATATCCGAAGTAATGAATACAATTTTTAAAAAATATGAAATGTAACAAAATATGGTATGTTGTAACATACATAGAACAAACGGAGCAATTACTTAAAAAAAGGGTGGTGAATAATTGATACAACAACAAATAAAAGCATGACGTTCACATAGTTACTTAATCTAGCAATGAATCGGAACGTGTATTCAACTGTAGAACCGAAAAAGTGTCATATAATGTATATAGAAAAGCATTGTTATAAAAGCATGATTTTTAAAAACAAATAAATGAATAATAAATTCCAAATATAAATAAGTTAATGCAATTTAATTGTTTTTCCCGATGTTATTTGAATTATTTTAAATTATTTACTTACAAAATTTACTTACTCACATATAAATATTACATATTTTATAATACAATTTACAACATTTCCGCTAACGTATATGTGAGATTAGTATTGTATTAGCATCTTCTTGCACAAGTTATTTCGGAGTGAAATCAAACACAACAATCAGTATCGCAGTGGTTATCGTTTATGCTAATCGATCGTCAGGTATTGGGTTTAATATTACAGATTATCTAACCATTGCACAAAAAGGCAAATTGGATTGTAACAAGTATAAGGGAATAACAACATTATTGAACATTGCCTATAAGGTATTTCCAAATATACTACAATAACATAGACTAATTCCATATACCAATGAAATTATCGGATAATACAAGTGTGTGATCACATTTTCATCTTCACAACAGAAGATTTTGGAAAACTCTATGGAGTTTAATGTTGATACTTAAATACATATACATTTGTTTATTGATTTTAAGGCGGCATTAATAGGACAATGTAATAGAACACTATACGGAAGATTTAGGTATTCCAAAAAATCGGATATAGATTTGGATGACGTTGGATAATATCAAAGTTGGTTGATGGACTACACATCATCGACACAAAATTTTTATATTGCGCTGGAGCAGCCGCCAAGGCTCATTCCACACCAAATCATTCAAGTTCATTCAGTCTGTAAATTTACTATGCTGAATTTCAAAACGTTAGACGGAATTGTATATGTACTTGAGTTGACTGATTTGGTGTCAAATGAGGTTAAGGATCGTAAATATTGATAAACATGGAACGATATTTAAAAAATCCGAACAACAATGCTTCGAAATATCGTGGCTGTCACTGATGTTTTCGAATCGTTAAACAAGTAGACATCCGCGGTTATAGGTCTCCAAATGATTCAGACAAAACAAAATATATGGTGGCAACGATTGCATCAGGAATTCGAGTTCAGACTGTTAATATTGGAGAATATAATTTTGAAATTGTAAATATTTCGTATACTTAGAATCGTTGGTAAATGTGGAAAATTATACTAAAGACAATGGATCGGAAACATGGTGCATGACACAGCAGGATAACCCGTGGCATATTTGGTCCCGTCAAAGAACATAATGATTGGCGACGAAGATAAAATTTTGAAATAGACCAGTTGTACGGTGAAACAAATATTATTAATAAATAGACTAAAATGGTTTTGGCACGTATCACGTATAGAATGAGAGCGTGTGCCAAAAAAACTGTTGAATAGTAATCCAGAGGGAAGACGAAGAGCTGAAAGACCCAATACTAGACCTGAGATATTAAGATCCTTAAAATTAGCGATTGGAAGACGTCAGCTGCCGATGGGTCCGAGAAGCGTGTTGGATAAGACTAAAACCGCACCTTCTATGTAATAATGATATTGTACAGAACAAAATCTATATTATATTACTGGGACGCATTGCTTGAGAAACAGAATTTTATATTTGTGTTATTGTAATGATTTGAAATGATTGTATGAATGTATGAATGAAAAATATGTTTTACAAAGTACCTGTGAAAAATATATAGGTATTAAATATACTATAATTATATTGATATAAACATTGATTTTAAAATCGGTATCGCGGTATATTGCGTTATCTATATGATCGTAATTTTCGTTCTTATTTATTCTAGTGTAAAAATGTAAATACCTTAATAATACATTTTTTTTAAATTTATCATTTTGAATTACTCTAATAACTAAAATAGATTCAAACATTTTTATAAAAAATTCATAAAGTCTAGAAAGAGTAAAGAGATTTATGATAGGTTATGTATTACCTTTGAGATATTACGATATATTTTTAAATGTTAATAAAATAAAAATACGTGTTGTTATTGTGTCATATATCTTATAAAGATTAAAAAAACAGAGGTTATATAAATTGAAAAATCACCTCTTCCCAAAGGGTTCTAAAAACAATGGTGTACGTACGTACAAAAAATATTCGGAATTAAAAATTGAATTCTCTAGAGAATGTAATATTATTATGTGCATATTGTATTATGTAGAATATGTATATTTATATGTGTAACATAATAACTATAAAATTTCTTGGATGATGTTATATTATATTTTATATATATCCATTTCTTTTAAGTTAAATTTTCTTTTATTTACATTTTATATTTTGTATGTAATCCACTGAACCATTCATCCTTTCAATCCACTGACACAGATATATATATATACCTATAAAAATATATATCATTCACGTATGTACAAATATGTATCATCAGCAAGGACTATATGTTCTTTTATAAAAACATATATCCAAGTATTTTTTATTTTCAGATTCTTTGATACATTATTATATACATTTATATATTTTGTATGCTTCTATGAAATATACTTATATATTTCTTTATTTACAGGTATCTTCTTTATTTTACCATGTATTGATGCTTATGCTAGAGTGGATTTAAGAACTAGAACATATGATGTACCACCTCAGGAGGTAAAAGGAAAAACAATTTTTTTTTATTTCCTTTTTTTTTGTTGTATGTTTGTATTATATTGTAAATATTATGGACAGTGAAAAAGATAACAATTTTCTCTTTTATATTTGATCTTTTCCTTTTTTTTTCATTTTATATAATATCCATAACTATATAATGTTTACAAAACAATTTACCCCGTATTTAAAATATAGAAAAAAATAAATAAAAACCATAATCTTTTATTTATAAATAACCACCGACACACACAAATACTTATGAAGCTTATTTTGATTTGATTTTTTTATAAATGTTCAATCGTTTGATAAATTTAAGTTATAGATTTGAGAATTTTTAAATTATTTATTTATATCTGGAATAGGTTGTGTAAAATAAAAATATTTCGGAAAAGCAATTTATGAGTTTTTAAATTGAATGGAATATTATTATAGATAAGCCCGGCAGTGACGAAGTGTCAAAATATATATTCAGGAAATAAAATATTAGTATATTTTTCTAGTAGTTGTAAATATAGATTACATTATGAAAACAAATTTGAATGTACATCAAATTCCAATTTTTCATACAACATATTTTTAAGGACTCCGAATGGCTTCAAAATATATGATCGATTTTCCGTTTGATGTCAGTGAAATTTTGTATAAAATTGTAATATTTCTTTGATTGGAAAATCGGCTATATTTTTTTAAAAGTGCAAATTGAATTTAAAATTGGCTTCTATAAATGGTTGGAATCATAAGCTGATAATTCAGACACACTGTTAAAATCAAAAGGATTCAATAATACTTAAAAAGAAATACTCGTACATACTTTTAAAGATGAGAAATAAATAAAAGAATTAAAAAAAAAAGGAATTTTGAACCAAAACGGTGTCTTTTTGGAAACATATATTATACACTTTTAAAATTAAATTGATACTATATTTAAAATGGAATTGTTTTCCAATTTAAAATGATATTGTATTAATTTTAAATGAAAAAATGTTTAAATTAAACTGCTTTATTATAAATTTAAAAGGAGTTACATTTGTAATTAGAATATACGAACTTTTATTGATTACATTTTAAAATCATCATTTTTGAAGAGACATAAAATCCTTTATTGTTATGATTATATAGTAAATTTTTTGGGAAATTAATTATATTTGTGCAAACGCGTCATCTGTGAAGAAATAATTATTCTTATTTCGTTTTGTTTGCCTCTATATGTATACACTGAAACTCTAAGGTAATACTCAAAAAACTATTAAATACAATTTATTAATATATTCATATATTATACATATATTTGAAAATTATGCGAGTATTTCTCTAGTGTAATCTAAAAATCTCTTCAATCAAATACGTAACACCTCATATAATTATGTCATTTACAATGAATGCTGTATAATTCAAATATTATATTCTATTTCTGTATAAATCGATATCCTATATTATTTTCCAACCCTTCATTTTCTGTATAAATCGATATTCTGTATAATTCGAAATCTCTTTTATTCGATATGAATCTGTGTAATTTTTATATGAAAAAAATATTGGATAAATGGACATTTTTTTTATTTTTAATAATTCGTCATCATTTCTCAAATTTGATGAGATTTTGTGTACCTGTTAATAAGCCATTATACGAACAGTTTCCAGAAACCAAGCAATTTTGGACATTTTTTCAAAAGTTAATAATTAATAAATTTGTAACAAAAATTGCCAGGTTTCTTAAACTTTGTCAGACAATCTGTACTGATTATCATTTACTATAGGAACTTCATAAAATGTTCTTATAAAATCTTATTATAAACCAACATCCAAATTTTATCAAAAACGGGGAAGAAATTATCATAATTGACAGTTTTATGGAGAATGAAACCTAATCCTATTAGAAGCCAACACATCAAATTTTAACAAAAATCGTCGAAGAAATGATCAAAATTGGTAGGTTTCTAGAATAATTTATTATGCAACCTGGCCTGTTGATCTTTTTCGAAGAACTACATATAAATTATTTATGTAATCCTATTAGAAACCTTCATACTATATTTCAACAAAATCGTCGATAAATTGAGGTAATTTACAGGTACTGCGAAATATATTCTGCGGGAACCTGGCCTGGCTATATATATATAATATGAAATTATACAGAATACACTGTACCATATATAATAGCTTACCTTCATGAAATATTTACACATGATTACTTAGTGCTATTTGTGTATTTGTATTAAAATTAGTATTCGTAGTATATTTTTAACTTTAAATACTTTAAAATTCTTCCGGAATTTGTAGGTTTATTGTACCAATTTATATGAATCATTTCATTCCGTTTTCATTTCTTATGAACAATGCACCCTCTGTCCTATGGGACAAACCGGAATGACTATGTAAACAATAGAATACTTAGCGCCACCTCTTAGTTTTGTGAATATGTTCTGTGAACTTTCCTCAACAAATTGTCAACATTTCATGATATTACTTTTAGTAGAAACGAAAATCCAACACATAATCTTACAGATGTTTTTGTGCGTAGGTCGAGAAGTGAACATAAAAACAAAGAACCAACGTTAAATTTTGTTTAAAATTGGTAAATGTGCTACCCAAACGTATTGATAATTGCGTGCTATAAGTGCAAGTTTTAAATAGCATAAATGATTCACAAGAAGCTATAAGTGTTGATGAACGTTCAGTTAGACCATTTGAAACAATTTAATGAAGAAAACATTGAAAAAGTGTGTGATTTTGCGAAAATTTTTAATAAATTTCAGTAAGATTCATGAAAATGGAGCTTGGAATACCGAAAACAATAATTCATCGATATTTGAATTCAAAGTTTGTTCCACATCAATTAAATAATGATCAAAAATTGCATCGAATTATTAGTTCAATTCAATCAAATTCCTTTGCATAATCATTCACAATATCCGATTAATTTAACTGCCTGCAATTAATTTCTATTCCCTAATCTTCATTTAGCTATGAAATGGAACCAGTTTTGCATCAGTTGAATGCATTCAAACGGCGACGACCACCGTTCTCAATAGCATTCCAATCACATAGACATAAAAAAATTCATTTGATTCACTTGTTGAAAGTACAAATCGATGTATTTCAGTTGTTGAAGATTAGTTTGAATAAATAAAATGGTTTTTGTGAAAATGTAATATTTATTTTCGTATTTTATAAATCCATGCCGGATTATTATGGGACAAACGTTGTATGCCTAAAAATGAAATTTATTTATTACATTCCCTTAATAATGAAAATTGCATTTCAATATTAAAATTATTAAAAGAATTTATTTATTTGTTCTCATGGTATTACAATAATATATTGTACTATCTCATTAACATTTTATTTTACATAAATATAATTCAAATGACATTAGAAAGAATAAAAATTAAAAATGTAATATAAACAATGTTATTAATAATAAAAGTAATTAACATTGTTAATAATTATATTTCAATAAAATACTTGTACACTTTGTTAGAAATATAGTGAGTAAATCAAACTTTCAATGAATATGTGTTTTGATTTGATATTTAAATATTATTTAAGATAATCCAAAATTGATATAGTACTACAGGCAGACACAAATTTTTGATTATATATAATTTTTTATTGTAATAACATATTCTAGTTTCTAATTTTTATCGTACGTGCTAATATTAGCCATGATAAAGTTTCAAATAAAGAAACGAAACGTTGATAAAATAATAAAAAAAGATATTAGCAATTTGTCATATCAAAAATAAAAAAATATCATATATTAAAATATAATTTATGGACGCTACAAATATTGAATTAATATGAAAATTAGGATCACGTCGCATAAAAAATAGTACACTGAATATTTACCTTCAATTCAATATGTTGCTTTACTTTCTATATACTGCTTTGCTTAAATTCATATTTCAAATTTTGTATTAATTTTTAATTAATAATTTAAAATCAAATCAATGGTATTTTTTAATAAAAATGACACAGATATTTGGTTATCTTCACATCTACAGGTATATTTTATACTTATATGTTTATTATAGGTACAATATAAACATTAAAAGTGTTCGGTTTTTGTTTGTCTGTAAAATTTGAAAATTTATATGTAAACATTAATAGTAATTGGATAATATAAAATAAATGTTATCACATACATGTGTACCATTATAATCTCAATGTAAAGGTATATATTGTAATATAAAGTGCCATATCAAATCAAAAGTGATGTATGGTAAACATTACACTTCCCTCTCACCATATACACCGATGTTATATTGTCTTCTATATTTACACCTAAAGTACATATTATATGTATGTAAATTAATAATATGTAAATTTAGATCTCTGTTACGTGCTATCAAAATATTATGTGTTATATAAATATTGTTATTTTTTGTTTGCACATGTATTTATATAAAATATATTCTAAATGTACACAATGTAATAATAAGTAATAAAATATTTATTTAGGTTTTGACCAAGGATAGTGTTACAGTTTCCGTTGATGCTGTTGTTTACTATCGTGTATCAAATGCAACAGTTTCTATTGCTAATGTTGAAAATGCACATCATTCAACAAGATTATTAGCACAAACAACATTACGTAATACCATGGGAACAAGACATTTACATGAAATTTTAAGTGAACGTATGACGATTTCTGGTACTATGCAGGTTAGTCAAACTAAATTTATTTCTAATTATTATTTAATATAATATTGAATATGTTGTCATAATTGGATATATAAATATGTTACTATATATAAATATATGTATATATAACATATATACATGCATATACAGGTTTAGGTTTGTATATGCATATGCATAATTGCATATGTACTTTAAGCTTGGACTTAAAAATATATAAATTGTTGTTGAAATGTTTTAGTTTTATTACATTGTAAAAATTATTACTATTAAATTGGATGAAAGTATTTTATAACACAACTTTTAATATACTATAGATTAAAGTTAAATAGCTTATTATATATTAGGTGCTTGTAGGTATTTTCACCCTTTTGTAATGTAAAATAAGTATTTATTATAACAAATTATTTCCAATTATCTTAATTAAAATATTTTCCATCATTTTCGATGGCTTTTTCCCATCTTTCCGGCAATTTGGTGATACCTTGTCGAAAAAACGATGTCGGGTTTGAGACGATCCAAACATCTATGCATTTTGGCGCTTCAACATTTTGAAAATGTGTACCAACCTGCTGCATAGATCTGAACAATTGATAATAGGAAGGTGGCTGGTGAGTAAGATGTGTGTGGGAGCAGTTCCCACTCGAGCTCCAACAGGATGTCATTCACGGCTTATGCAACATGTGATCGAGCGTTATCATGCAATAGGATCACTTTGTGTTTGTTACTCGCTATTGCTGTTTTTTTTTTCAATAATTCTTCATGCAATTTATTCAATTGGCGTTTGTAAACGTCTGCAGTAATTGTTTCATTTGGTTTTAAGGGCTCGTAGTATATTACACCCAGTTGGTTCCAGATCAACTGTATAGCATTACCTTCATGCCATCAATGTTCTGTATTGGCGTCGATGTGGATGGTTGACCTGGGTCTACCCTTGACTTTTTGCGTTTTGGTTTGTAGTAGTAGACCCACTTTTCATCGCCAGTCATAATATGCCACAGAAATTCCTTCTTTGAAAGTATGCGATGTTGTATCGGTTTGCAATGGCAATTCCCTGATAAAAAAATAATTTTCTTTAGACAAATAATGGCGTCAGTAAAAAAAAGGACGGAAATACATACACACTCCTAATACAATTATACATGCAAAATTTACCTTTATATTTTTCATTTTATTTAATCTGTGTTAAAATGGGTTGATTTTTACGTGTACTATTTAAATATATATTTTAAATTGTTTTTCTTTTGTATAATTTCTCTTACATTATTATTATTATTATAAAAAGGTACAATTGGATGAAGTAACTGAAGCTTGGGGAATTAAAGTGGAACGTGTTGAGATGTAAGTAAATCTTGAAATAAAAAAAATTAGATTAGCAAAAGATTTTATTATTCGTAGTATTACATTATATTTATCTTGTAAATAATACACCTAAAGCATTTTGTTCGGTTTTAAATTTTTATCACTCCGCAACACAAAGAATTTAATTGTTTGTTTTTTTTTAACGCATAAACGTTTGGCAAATAAATTTTTACAACAATGATGAAAGAAAACTGGTAATTTCAAGTAATGACTATTATTACTAGTGTTTGCGTGTACCTCAAATCCTGATAAAAATTATGCAGTCTGACACTTTATTTATTCCATTTCCATTCATATATAGTTAATGTCTAGAAATTTGTTATTAGGTGATAGGGTAAATGCTCAGAGTTTTAACAATTATTGAAAGCGAAAAACAAGGAAGTAATATTTTCCGGAATTTTGATATTTATTTTCTTTTATTATTTAATAACATAATTATTTTATTTAAAAATTGAAGAATGAATCGCGATAAAACGAACGATAATTCGATTTCAATAAAGGCAAATATAAAATTACTACCAAAGGCATCACAATCTCGCACTACTTTTTCTGTAAATATACAGCAAATGCAATAAAACAACGGTAATAGTTTCTTTTAGATTTCCTCGTTCTATGCTTGGTATACATTCTTTCAACCTCTTTTAGTTATCTATGTTCGGGCAATACAAATATTATGATGGTAGAATAGGTTTTCTAATATTGAATCTAAATTTGTAACCGGTTATACCATATTGATTGTAGCATTTTCTTAGCCTTAATTTTTCATTTTCTAATACATTTTTTTAAATCATATTGGCACTACATTATCGTCACTTTTTTTTATTTCAATATGATCAATCTAAAAATTAAAATATGGATTTGAGCTATTTTTTATTTATACAATAGTTCTTAAAATTCGAATTCTATAGTTGCCTAACATTATTAACAAAGCCTTTATTTTTAAAAAATTTTCATTATTTTAATGAAAATGTAAATTTTATATTTAATCAAAATATTTTCCATCGATTGCTATTCAACTTATGACTTTTTTTTTGTAATTCATGAATATCGCTTTCAAAAAATTTGTCTAGTTTTGAAGCGATGCAATTTTTGACTTCATTCTAGGTTTCTATAGTTAGTTAAGTACGCACACAAGATAAGGTATTTTATATTTTAAATCAGATTTTAATCAGATGGTATCAGATATAACGAATACAGCGGGGTCAGGGGAGGATCGTAACCAGACATTCCAAACATATTACTTTAACGTTTGTTTGGTGGCTTTAGCAATATGTGGTTATCAAATATCGTTGCAAATTTATTATTTGTTGACAGTATACAGCGTACACTATCGATATTATATGGTTATATTTCAACAACCAAAATACATCTTATACCCATTTGTAAACTCATCAAATACTAATATTTCTAAATAATCAATTTCCTGAACAGTTGAAACAATATTTCTAAGTTTTTAAACACGCTATCATTTAATGAGATTTTTTCTCACTTTTAACTTAAAAAGTAATGATTCACATGCAAACAAGTTTGCACTTCTCATACTTTTTAAAATACACTGGATTGAATATAAAAATAATACGGAAATAATATTAAATGTGGTAAACACACCATCGACATAAGGCAATGGCACAAATTATTAACTGCTATACTTTGTATATATATACACAATCGTCTTCATAATTTAAATATATCATTGTCAATTAAGAAATATATTTATTTCATACATATAGAAAAGATGTGCGTTTACCTGTACAATTACAACGTGCCATGGCTGCTGAAGCCGAAGCATCTCGTGAAGCTCGTGCAAAAGTTATTGCCGCTGAAGGTGAACAAAAAGCAGCCAGAGCATTACGTGAAGCATCTGAAATTATTGGTGATTCACCAGCTGCATTACAATTACGTTATCTTCAGGTTAGTATTTACAATATATCAACAAAAATATAAAAAGAATATTCAATTAAATTATTATTATTTTTAATAAATTTATTTTATGAATACTTACGCCCGCACAGACTTTAAATACTATTTCGGCTGAAAAAAATTCAACAATTGTATTCCCATTGCCAATCGATTTGATAACATATTTTATGAAAAAAGATTTAATAACACAATGAATTTATACAATGTAATAATGGGTACCTGGTAGTGTGTGTACTTTGATCAACAATTTAATAGATAATTATTATATCATCGTTTTTAATATATATCATCTTTTGGAAGTTTAATCATTTTTCTAAAAAAAAAAAAAATCATTTCTTTCTTTATTTTGTTTTTAATTTTTTTTAATATATATGTGTATTTAATTATATAATTCAATAAAATAAATCACTTTGTTATAATAAATAAATAATTAATTTAATTATAAATATTATATTTAAAAGATATTCACATTATATATTTACATTGATGTCTAAAAAAACATATATAAATTATTTGTAATATAAATATTCTACACACAATAATCAGTAACTTTTATATATTTAAAAAAATTTTTAGTTAAATTTACACATTTTACACGTAAAACGTTAATTATTTATTATTATATTATATTAGTCATTGTTAATTTTTCTATTTTTAAATAATTGAGTTATTTATTTATTATTAATTATACATAATATGTACACAATCTACACAGTTAACAAAAAAAAGACACTATGTTCATGGGCATACACATATGTCAAATAAAAAACGATCAACCGAACAGCATAAATTTTACTTTTTACAATTAACACTAAATGATAATATTTATAATAGAATTAAAAAATATAAAAGAAATACAAATACTAAAATCTTTCCCTTAAGAACATTCAAAATTAAAAGTTTATGAAGAACTTCATATCAAAAGCATAAAAATTTCTCATTTAATATATTTAAGTCATTATCATCAGAAATTTAAAGCTCAGCTAAAATATTTGCATATTTCTCTATTAGGATACATTAAAAATATATTTCTCTATCTATATAGTCTAATGATAATGTGTGCGAATGCATGATCGAAGTAGTGTAAATTAAATTCACTATAAAAAAATACACATAACATACGACTTATTTAGTTAAAACTTTTTATTCTGACATATTCTGATTAATTAGCACGAATATATCAGAGTAATGTGCTTTTAAATTTTAGAAGAATTAAATAATTATTTGTATTTTCTTTTTAAATTTAAATAATTACTAAAAGTACTATATTTTGGTTTTTTTTAGTGATAATTTTATAACAAAACATTTTGAATTTGTGTTAATTTCAAAAAAACAAAATTTATTATGTCCGGTTACTCATTTTTGATGGGGCTTACGCTTTTAATCACAATAGAATTTGAAAAAGAATATTAATCTTTAATTTATGTCATTTGAATTTAAATTTCTGCGCCATAATCAATCAAATACAATTTAATTAAATGAATGTATATTTATTTGATAACAAAAGAAAACTTGAACTCTAATAAATATTTGGTAATTTAATTCATAATTTTAATTACCTTATGTGTTAACCTTTAACATAACATTAAAGTTTAAGAATTTTCATTGATATTAATATTTTCCTAAAAAAATTGTACGCGATACATAATTGTAATGAGATATATGAACATCTCTATTCCTACATTATATGCATATTTCATTAAAGTTTAATACAATGTTAATAAAATATAGAAACAAATGAGCAGAGTTAATCACATTAGATCTAAAATTATAAAATCGAAAGTAATAATATCGACGCCATACTTTGCATAATAACGTCTAATAATTTCGGCATACAATAAGTTCGACACCATCATAACATCGACACATAATAATCTCGACATTATATTTTTTCGCCACATAATGATTTCTGTTTATTTTGGAATATCAGTATACACAATAACAATAGTTTCTATTTTATGGTATACGATGTCGCAAGTTATGTTTAGTTTTCAGAATCTGGTACAATACTGCAGTACTTATAGTCACCAGCCAACGAAAAATTAATTTTTGTCTTTTTTGTCCACAAATGTTAAACTAACTATTACTGATTGGTTACTAATAGGTACTGCAGCATAATACCAAACTTTGACAACTAAACATTATATATAACAACATATGTGTCGATCTTATTAACCATATCGTTGATCAATCAATCAATATCATATTTAGATTATTATAATGTGTCAATGTTATTGAATGCCGAAGTTTATTATGTGTCCAAATTATTGTTTTAGAATTTATTATTTTCGATATTATTCTGTGTCGAATTTATATTATGAAAATTGTCGATATTTTTATTTTCGACCTTATAATTTATTTAGGTCTGATGGATGGTGCTACGAGATGGACAGACATTATAATTAATTGAATATTAGTTGAACGTTGTATTACTATTATAAATTATACATTGCGAATTATATTGCAAATTGGTGAATTTCAGAAACATTTTATAATCAGTAATAAATTTTAATGGGAATTATAAATTTAAATTCATTGCAATTGCCGTGATAATGTTTTTTCATATGTACATGCCTAAAAAAACATTCTGAAAACCCAAAGCAGCATTATTCGTTATAAAATACATAATTATATGTTAATTTAAAAGTTACTGAATTAAAATGTTATATATATAAGAATAAATAATTATAATTATACTTTTATTCGTTTAAGTTAACATTTTAAAATATTTTACATCGCACTATCACATAAATACTTGTTTTTATATCATATTTAAATATATACAGATAATTTACCATAAATATCTATTATTGCTATTATTCAACTGCTTTATTAACAACTACTGTCACGGCACTTCTATCACAATAGCAAATTATTTAAATATGTTGATATTGCTCTTAGTGAGTGTATCTTCATTGTCCACACAGCTACTGTTTTTGATAATGTTATCGGGACAATACTGAGAGTGATGACATAACAGTGTTTGGACGTTACATTTGATGTCAGATTCTGTTCGATAGTCAAATGTCGGCACTATTCTTTCTCTTGTAAACGTATCATTATTTCTATGCAAATTATTAATGACAATTTTTATCTTTTTAAATTTCGTAGTCGTCAAATACCTACAATCAGAATGTCAAATGTCGGCACTATTCTCTCGCTTGTAAACGTATCATTATTTCTATGCAAATTATTAATGACAATTTTTATCTTTTTAAATTTCGTAGTCGTCAAATACCTACAATCAGATATGCTCGCTATTATATGTATGGTTTTCTGCACCATCTGTAATGAATCTGCGATAGAAAATAGATTCCACAAACAAAATTTAATTCAAATTCTTTACTCACCAAAATCACAGATTATATAAATCGAAAAATGAACCTTATTTACGTCTTACAAATTCAAGCGTATATAAACAACTAATTAATTGTATATAGTGAAATTTGACACATACATATATCTAGAACATTACACCCAATCTATAAAAAAAAATTTGATTTCACAATCCCCACTAAGTTTAAATTATAATGTATGTATGATGTGCAGTATTCGTATTTCTTTGAAAATAATAAAAGAGCTGCCGTTGCGGTTATAGTTGGTTGTTACATAGCACAATGATTAGTCAGCTTTTGTTTACAAAATTGATATAGACGACATTTGGTTTCAGCAAAGAAATTGTCATGTACCTAATTTCAACATCAACAATCAAGGCATTCATTTCGAGTAATATACGTATAAATTGGTCGCCAATAGCTTGTGATTTATAGTCATTATATTTGTTTTCTTAGCTCTATGTCAAATCATTGGTCCCCAGATGCTGATAAATCAAAAACACTTCATTTGAAGTCAACATAACCGGCATCGTTAATGGAATAATGATCGAACCAATGGAAAATGTAGTAAAAAATTAAACTGATCAATACACACAATTTATCACAAATTATTTTCAACCCATTAAGGTTTCAAAACAAAACAAAGTTCATTAATTTTTCAGTGTTTAATTTAATTGTAATGTTGCATCATTCTTAAAAAAAACACCCATACAGCATCACCGATATTGTTAAACATCTCCCCATAAGATCTGAACACATTTACTTACATTAATATACTGATAAACTTATACATTAATAAATTAATATTAATGAATATAAGAATAAGAAAGTTAAAAATCTATAAAATAGCCTCCCTTATTAATCACTAAATATTATATTCAAAATCGGTCATTATTGAAAAGATTACATACAAAATTTCAGACAGATATTATACGTCAATTAATTTTGTTTTCGTATACATTGAGAGCAAAAAACTTTTGCTTTATTTAGTAAAATGCAAAAAAAAGGTGAATTTCGAGAGTAGTTGATTAAAATTTTTTTTTTGTATAAAAAAACCATCACGCTGGCACACAATAGTGAAGTTTGATAGATGTTTTCCGGATTAATTATTGTAAGTTCCATCAAGCAAACAGAAAAATAATATCACCTCCAGGTCGCACAGAAAGAGATGACAACACCAGATATTTATACGGTGTTGATCGTTCAACAGATTTAAAATATGTATGTATAATAAAACTGTACTGTATAACCAAGCACATTCTTCATATATGTCATATTTATTTCAAAACACAACGTGTTTCAAAAAGTCTTCATAAATTAACCAAAAACATCAGTCACATATACATGTTACGAGACGACGGCCATTGATAACAAACCTATGTGTGACACTTATGTGATCGCTGGTAGCGAACAAGTTAAAGAAAAATAATGAAAATGAAAAATTTCCAACAGCAGCTACAGCCCACGCAATTAAAAATAATAATACTTTTGTTATTTGAAAATACAAAAATTTTTGTCAAAATAAAAATAAAAAAAATAAAATAATTTTAATAAAATTATAAATTATTAATTAAAATTATTAAACTACTATCAAACATTAAAATTAAATATGAAAATCATTTATTCGGTTATCCTGTCACATATAATCAAAAATTATTGCGAATATGTTAACATGCATATTGCGACGGGACAACCGATTATATGGATTTCATATTTAAATAAAATCACATCACGTCGATTAAATTTAAACTAATTATCAAAATTAAATTTTATATTTATATAAAATATATTTTATATAAGTCTTGATAATGGTCATAATAATTATTACAATAATTTATTTTTATTTTATTACGATCCTATAAATAAATAAACCTAAAATGGATGGGTAAATTATATATTTTACGATTTTTTTTTCAATTACTGATTACTTTATTTTCATTATTATTTCATTTTCTAAACGATGTCGTGATATTTCAAAGAATACATATTTTTTCCTATATGCGAATCAGGGTCTGCCGGTGCGACAGTGGTGCCGAGTCTATCATACCATATATATTGAACATAAATATGTGTATCAAAAAAGAGGTAGATGATTTGCATTTTTTTTTATCTCTACATATATAATAACGAAAATTTTTGGTATATGATCTCCTCTTTTCTTCTTTTATATAAGTTTTTATTTACATTTTGAGCACATATTTTTCATATTACATATATTTATTTACTATATAAAATATGGTATGTGTATATGTTCTGTACATACCCTGCAGGAAAGAGAACTAGTTCTACTACTAGTAGAACAACTAGTTACATAGTAAATAGTACTGGTGCCATTCTAAACCCATTTTACGTGTTGCGAACTGTTTTTGTTAACATTGAGATGTCCTACGAAAAGACAATTGTCCTCTTCTGCATTACTTTTCAACTAGTTGAAGAACTAGTTAACTTGTAGCCAATTACTGAACTAATTCAAATGTAAACACTTAAGTTCTAGTAACTAGTTCTTCTGCAACTAGTTACTGAACTGGTTAATTTTAATTTGAATTAGATTATGTATTCTTTCACCAGTACTTTAACTAGTTCTGTTTTAAAAAAAAGGTTGTATTTAATTTAAAAAAAAACGTTGGCAATATATTTTAATATAATTTAATATTAATTACGTTTTTAAAAAATATTATAAATAATGGCAACTGGTGCTTCATAGTTTATCACCTTTTCTTAAATTACTTCAGCTCCATTTTAATTTTACGTGCTACTAAGTTTCCCTCGCGTAAAATAAAAAGCAAATCTTCAAATCATTTACGGTATGGTTTATTCTACTGCACTAAAATTGTTGGATATTTTGGATGGTAATTTGCTTAAATAAACTTCTTTTTCACTTCACAATCACAATACTTGTTTTTAATACGAAAATCATTACACTATTAAAAATAAAATCAAAACAGTGTCTAAAAACAGGACATAAATTTCTTTATATAAATATAACAGTTCAAAAACGATTTTGTTTCTCGTCGTTTCGTCATATATTTGTATTATTGCGTATTTAAAATAGTTGCTATCTGCATTACTTTAGTAATAGTTCTGTAACTAGTTCTTTTTACACTAGTTGAAGAAGTAGTTTTTATACGGAACTAGTTTCAACATTTACTGCAGGGTATAGTGATTACTGTAAATGTACGGTATAATACATATATATATATATATAACGTCATGTAATATTTATACGTATTAAAATATACATATATCGTTGAGATGAACTTCATAAAATACATATACGACCTATAACTATACATTCGAAATATTTCCATATGTTATACGTTATACGTTATACATAAAAAACACAACCGCATATCAATCAATTCTATCAACTGTATACGAGTATATATATCTAACATGGTTATATATGGGATTTAAGCTTTATTATATATAAATAAAATATATTTTTAGTACATAGAGAAGCTGCACGAAGCTTTATTTATAAATATATATCATATAAAATATACATAAATATTAGAAAATACACAAAGGGAATTACATGTTATATCGTATTAGCATATTTATATAAATATGTACGAGTATATACCTGCGTACAGCGTATAAATACATATGTTAAATATACATAATAATAGGAAGAAGAAGCAGATTGTTTGACATGTTCGAATTTAAAATTTATATGGAAGTACTATGTATTATACCATATATAAAATACAAAAGTTCTGAGATGATATTTGTTTTGAATTTAAAATTTTATAAGGTTTTATTCCAATATATAATAAATTCAAAAAACATACATAATATAAAACTCGTTTTGTGTGTTTCTCCTCAAAATAATATATATTATATATTATATGATTTGATTATATATATGTAATAAATATATTATATACGGCAGAAAATATATAGACTAAAAAGATTTTTGTGCCAAATAAAAATTGAATTTTAATGGGGTTTTTCATTTACAATATTCATTTTTATACACATCGCATTATATCAAAACAAAAAATAATCGTTTCCGATATTCTGTTCTTATAATATATTATTCATTATTTTTAATGTTGTATACTTTTATACACACACTTGCGGTTGGGTTAATTTTTAGTTGATGCCTTGGCTTTTATGATGATGATATGATGGAATTTTTTTTATGTATGTTATATACTATATTGGGAATATTGATTTTATAATAATTACATAAATAATAAAACATTGAATTGAATTTTTTTATATAATGTTAAATTATACTACTGTGTCCAAAAAATAAGGTAACATTTTAATTTAAGTTGCGCGGAAACAAATATTTTATTTTATAACTTGGATGTACTGTCCTCAACATCTGTGTTTATTTTCACTTCATAATATTTAGTAGTTGTTGATTTAAGTTTTGTTTTAGTTTTGTACTACGAAAAAAGTTTATTTTTCCATTTTTATAAAGTGTGATTATGTTGAGCAAAGAATTTGAATTAAATTTTATTTGTGGAATCATTACCGAATTTGTTTGAAAAAATACGTCACTACTTGATCTTGAAGGTCTGCAAAGAGATCATTTTTCGCTGTCGGGAAACGCTTCATTACAGGAGATGAGATTTGAATATATGCTGAACAATTTAGTGAATATCGTGCCAAAGATAAATAAAGACCAGAAAAAATCGTGCCAAAGTCTCTCAAAAATCAAAGTCATGTTAACAGTTTTCTTCGATTAACATAGTATTGTACATTAATTGTTAACATAGAATATGATTTGGGTGCGTCGTTTGCGTGAACCTATTCGGCTAAAGAGATCGGAATTTTGGCAGGATAATTCTTGGTTTTTGCATCATGATACAACTACTCTGCATTCATTATTTCTTTCATTGGCCATTTCGCCAAAAATTTAACCCATAACGTTCCACAGCAAAAATTTTATATTGATGGTATTCATAAATTGTCAAAAAATTGGGAAAAGGTAGTATGGCTATTATGATGGTAATTACAATATATTCAATAAAAAAATTATTTCCAATATATCTAAAATAAATTTATTTTATTTAAAAAAATAAAAAACGGTTGTTTCATATTGGTACCTATATTAATATATTAATATATATTTACTTATCAAAAATGAATTTATGAATGTCATTATAATTTATCTGAACGAGAAAGAAATAAATATGTATAAGTGAACGATTTTATATTTCTTTTGTAATGATATCACATGATTTTCCGCATTTTTCTCATTGGCAGTCACATGCTAATAAATGAGATTTTAACCCATATACATATATTGATAATAATAACAAAAAACTCAATAATAAAATATATTGGTTATACACACGAAGAATGGGCACCAACTGTTATACCCTCATCATGCCTGCATCGTAATTTTTAATTTAATAAATTATTACATATTATAAAAATATTATCCATCAAGCCATATCATTGATGCAACATGGCCTGACTGCGCAAATGTATCACCCTGCACATTGCCAGACATTGATTAAAATAACTTGTACAATTTTTAACAATAAATACCTAACCTTACCAATAAATACTAAACCTTACTTTAATAGTAAGTAATATTATTTTGTATTGACGAACGCTGATTAAATTATACTAAATTTATTTCAATGTATTGTATTTTATATTGAGAAGTAATGAATTACAAGGCATATATTATATAATTGAGTATGTAGCGCAGTGATTACATTGGTAATTAGGAGTTAACGAATTCAACTTTGGCTGTTGATCTATTCATATAATACCCATATTTTCTCAATTGTACCCATATATTAAATTTCGTTTAACAAAAATTTAAAAAATGTAGATATCAATGAAAATATGATATTGAAAGCTATTTTGGCCCATCTATTTGTTGGTATTCCCACCGTTAGTTTCTTGGAGAGGTCTCCTCTACAAAATAATTTTTTCTCATTTGTTGTCTGATATTCTGGTCATATGCCTCACCCCATTTCATTTAACTGAAGCGTTAAAACCAGTAGAATTCAGTAGTCGAAAACGTGTCTTTTCAAATAATTATTCATATTGCATTTGACTGTATAACCGAGTTCGTCGTATCATTTTAAGACTAATTCTTTTTGATGCTTCATTCAGTTGCGGTAACATTGTTTCCACTGCTTCCACATCCAGTGTGGAGGAGGACTTCTTCAAATAGCTTTGGTGATATTGTATCAATCGTGCGTTTTCTTCTTTATTGGTGTATTGTTTTGTCCAAACTTATCTTTAATATTAATTTTTTTTTTGCATTAAAATCATGAATTGGCATTTTGTTGACTGTCATTTCCTCTATATCATATGATACACGTCACGAACTGAATTTTTCCCGATTCAATTCTATTTCAATTAGTTTTTCTTTTGTTGATAAAATTATGTACCAATTTGCAGGAATCCTTTTTTAGACCAGGCATTCGTAGCAACCTGCGCTTACCGTCTTATCTGACTGTTGGCAAAGTTAGGGAGCGACAAATCATTGTCCATGTTCCACTTCCAAATAAGATAACTTAATGACGATGATCATCATCCTAATGTTATGTTATTCAAATTGGTGCACATATGGAATATGCGGACATTCATTACATTTAAAATGATAATTTCTTCGGTATGAGAGCATCCATATATATGCATGCCAATTCAATAATTGGTCTGCAAATGTATTAATTTATTGATTGCTTTTTTATAGAATTGTCGCCTCATTTTTGTAATATAAAAAGCTATAAATACAAGCTTTACAAGCGTTTGAGTTTTATTATTTTATTTTATTAATTGTATTTGTATTTTATATTCAATATTATGCAACTTATGGAATTTTATTGTACAAAATGTTATCGATATATATTTATTAATTAGGCTTAAGCCACATGATAATCGAACGAACAAATCAGAATACAAATGTGTTTTTCTTATTTTTAGATTAATAACTATTTATGCACGCTCTAGTAACACTGTTCGTATTTTGTTTACAAAATTTCCGCATTATATGTAGTAGTTCTGTAGTTTCAATCCGAGGAAATATCTATGGATTTCTTACTAATATTCGCTGGAATTTTATATGATCAGTGCAAGCCTGTTCATAGATTTTTATAAAAAATTTCCTTGGATAATCTGTATATTTCCGATGATAATTTCTACGGATTATTCTTAGAATTATTTCTCGTTGCAATTATTCCACAGAATATCATAGAATTTATATTCATATTTTTTGTGAGCATATCCACGGATTTTGACAAAAATACGTCATGCGACAAGTGCACTCGCACAAAATATAAATAAATTCATAGTATAATTATGTAGAAATTTGACAGATAAAACGCTTACATTAACAAGAAACAAAAATAGCGGATAAATCCACGAAAATTTATACAAAATTCCTCGGCAATATATCGATTTCATTTGCTGGTTGTTTTGATAATTTTGAAAATAAATATTAAATAGAGTGAGGATTATATTTAGATAAGCAAAATTTACAAAATTTTAACCCATTGTCTTCGATAATTGGTGAAATGAATTATGAATGTAATGCCGCGGATATATGTTGAAAATATAATATCCTGACTATCCAAAGATTTCAATTGATCTAAATAAAATACTATTATATTAAGTGGAAAATCTATGGACATTCTTTTTTTTAACTTAAGTTTTAAATATTATTTTTTAAAGAATATTATTTTTAAATTATTGTAGGATAATATTTTTATGAACTAAAGATTTGATAAAATTTGTTTTTTTCTATACGATTGAAAAGAATAAACTGAAAAAAACAATTTTCATCAAATATTTTGTTAATAAAAGTATTTTCCTACAATAATTTTAAAAGAAATGTTTTAAAAAATACTATTTAAAATTATTTTGTATCAAAAATTTGTGATTCAAACTGTTATTAATCTAAAAATATAAAAAAACCTATTTATCGGTTCATTCATTCGGTTACTACGTGGTTTAAGCCTATAATTATTATAATCCATAATATCTGATATTTATATTATTTGTTTTTATATTTATCTTCAATTTTCTCTAAATGTTTTATTAATTTATCTTTATAATACATATAATATATTTTACAAATTTAATATAAAATTTACCATATAAAGAAATGCTTAAATTATTACAACCTGTCGTAATTCAAAAACATGTGCATTAATTAATTAATGTTTATCACAAATTTTAATTTTGTTTTTATATATTTATTATAGAATAGTTAATTTAAAAAAATTAATTACACTATGTAGTTTTAACTATGTTTCGAAGTCACTCGAGTCATAATATACTCATTGTCAGTTTTTCAATTTAAAAAATCATTAAATTTGATGGAAGTAAAATTAGGTAATACCTATACTTTATTTAAATATTACATATAATTTTTCGATTTATTTGAGATAATTTAACAAGAAATCTAGCATTTGATCGAGTGCGTGTAGTAGTGACTGCATGTTTATTTACATATATATTTCTTTATTTATATACATTTTACAATTTATATTTATAGAAATGAATGTGTCAATAAAATAATTAAATAATAATTCATCGAATTTCAAAATTATTAAAAAAAAAAGATATTAATTATAATTAAAACATACCTTAATATATCATTTATATACCGTAGACTATAAGAGCAACATAAATATTATAGTAATTATGAACAATTTTTAATTTATGTGTGTTGTTTTAATTAATTTATATAAAATTTATAAATATACAATACATAAATTTATAATTATATAAATAATAAAATTTAAAAATTTATTATATACAATTCTCATTATTATATTGTAATTAAAATACATATTTAATTATATACAGATTAAATTTCTTTTAAACAATAATTGACTCTATATCTTATTTAAATCTTTCTGCATAGCATAAAGTACATTTTTACATAAAATAAACGAATTATGGAAAATTAATTGCATTAAATCGGTGGCTATATTATATGATGATATTATCTGAATAATGTAGTATTCACTTAAAACTTGGGTATTGATTCTATGACTTTTGGTGAGGAGAAGTATACCCTTGCAAATATCTTACAAATTTACAAAATAGTCAACTAGGTTGGACGTTTGGTTGACTGTAAAATTCTAAAAAAAACAACTAGTAATGAACTCTACTACACAGCCTCTGATCGAACAGGATAAACGGCAATGACTGATGCAACGAAAAAAGAACAACGATTTAAAACTTACATCATAGAATGCTAGAGATGTGTTGCTTTAAGAACATATTACTAAATACACTCAAAAAAGTCAAACTCGATATATGATGATTTTAATACCACGGATGAATGCAATAGTATCCTGTAAGTGTAAGAACGAAAGTTGTAAATTTAAGCATTATCATTTCATCAATGTACTTCCACTCACTGAGAAAAAAACTGATAAGGTGAAGGAAAGGGTTTTATGAAAAATTGATGTAAGCATGTAGATCTGTGCCCAATCAAAATTTTAAGATCGTCTTAGGCGACGCGTGGGACAGGATAAAATAACGAATGGAATTGGACCGCGACTCATTGATTTCGTCATGTCTAAAAACAAAGTTCTATTTATTTTATTATATACTTCCCACATAAGGATATTCATAACATGACGTGAAGGTCTTCAGAAGATAGAACAAATAATCAAATTAATTTTATTTTATAATTGATAGATGTCACTGTTCAAATATAATGGATGTTCGAATTTATGGTGGTATGAATATCAATTCAGATCATTAGCTATTTAGAGTTGCGGTGGTGTTACGAGCCAGAATTTCAGCCATTAATAAATCATAACCTGTAAGAACGAAATAAATTATCGAAAACCTTGAACAGACAGAGTTAAAACGCAATTGTACATGGATGCAATAGAACAAGCGATTTTTGCAGATTTGAAGGATTGCAAGCAGAATAATAGCATATGAGATAATTTTCCAGAAAGAGGAGGAAGGAGAGCCGGAAGAACTAAGACTTGATGGTAAGATACAGTAAACTGTGATTTAAAATTATACTTAAAATTCAACTTGGTTGGAGATGCATATTGGCGACGACTATAACCAGGGTATAGCAATTTCATATAAAGAAATATTGCATGTTTAAATTTTATAAAATAAAATTTTAAACCAGCACAGAACGAGAGGGACTGATAATATGAATAATATTGCTCTTCCGCTTGTTTATATTTAGTTAGATCATATATAAACACATATATATTTGCCGTCATACTACACATAGCACATCATATATTTTCTATATTGCTAATAAATTTTTATTCACAAATCATGCGTTTCTTATTTAACACGTTGAGTGTCTGTTTGTAGTAATTTATTTTATAGTTCATTTATATTTTATTTTATTTTCGTTCATATTTTTGTTTCTTAATTTTTATTCATATGTAACAAGTATCGTTTATGTGCAGCAAACAGCATAATTTGAAAAATTTTGAATTACTTTGAGATTTAATTTAAAAATTTTGTTTTTTTATTTGAGAATTAAATATTTTTTTTTTAATTATTTGAATAACTTTATTAGAAATTTATCATTGTTTAGATAGATAGTTTATTAAACCATTAAACAAAATTTTGGCTAGGATTTTTAATATTTTATTTCAATTTGAGTATTTATTTATAATATGAAAAATAATTCTTTTAGGAAGCGCCGGTCTATCTCGTATTGTGTAGTGAGATCATGTATACGATCAAGGTTTTCGGGTGAGCCTATTAAATTATTTTCATTTCCTAATGATGACAGAAGGATAATATTTGCATCGAAGTGCCAAATATCTATGAGCGACGTTTCTAAATATACTCGAATCTGTGACAAACATGTTGAGAGAAGGTTCCATGGTCAAAAGCACGCATTGAAAACAGCAATTCCGACATTGTTGTTAGACGAAAAGAGATTATTAGAATCAGAAGTTTGCTCACCAATTCCCAATTTATCCACAGCGAGTGTTGCATCTACAACAAATGTTAACAATGATTCAGATATTTATAATTTTGTATATGATCGACCGGATGTTGGTTGTTTAAGAACTATTTGTGAAAAGTATGTTCCAACAATAGGGTCTGTTGTTAATAATGAACCTGATAAAATAATATTTTGTGATAACCGTATCAAAAAAGAACAAAATGAATTGTACTACAGACGGCAACATAGTGCAGTTTATAATGAAAACATTAAATTAAAAAAGCAATTATTAGCAAGCCAAACAATGGTACGTAATTTGAAACTTAAATTAAAAACGGATCGAAATAAAAAAATTATATTAAAATGGAAAAAAAACAGAATCAACGCCGAACTAATCAAAATTCACGAAACATTTCGCAACTCGCTAAAGTGTTAGGAAAAATGTTACTTAAGAAAAAACAAACTTGGTTTAAAGAAGAAAAATTGCTTGTGCAAAGTATTTTTTTGAGTTCCACGAGTACTTACAACTTACTTCGAGAAAAAATGCAATTAAATTTACCTTCCGTGAGATCTTTACATAACTGGTCCCCAATCAAAAATGTAACACCTGGCATAAACCTACAGAACATTTCACAATTAACTGATATTTTGAAAGATGAGAATACTTTAAATAAAGAAACCGTATTAGTTTTTTATGAAATAACAATTAGACGTGATTTACAATATAATATTAATTTAGACGAAATTATTTGTTTTTCTGATGATGGGGTTCACAGAAAAAAAGACTTACCTAAACATGTTTGCTTTTTCATGGTCCGTGGTTTACACAAAAAATGGAAATATATTTTATCATATTTTGCAGATAAAAATATCAATGGCGAAAAATTGAAAGAATTATTGTTCCAAAATATTGAAATTGTTACTAAAATTGGTTTGAACATTCGTGCGGTTATATGCGATCAAGGTTCAAATAATAGAAATTTGTTTTCAAGATTAGGTATATCAGCTCATAAACCATACTTCCTGTATGAAGAAAAAAAGATATATTGCGGATATGATTTACCGCACTTGATTAAATCTTTTAGAAACCAACTTATAAAGCACGATTTCAATACCGAACACGGTACAGTATCTTGGAATATAATTACAAAAATGTATTCGTTAGATCTACAAGGACCAACTCGAATGTGCTCTAAGCTCAATCAGAAGCATATTTACCCTAATTCATTTGAAAAAATGAAAGTTACTTTGGCTGTTCAAATTCTCAGTAATACATGCTCTGCAGTTATTAAAACATATGGAATGTGGGCACTTTACTGATTGTAAGGATGTAGCTGTTGGCACAAGCTTATTTTTACAAAAATTAATAATCTCTTCGATTGCTTGAATAGCAATGTTATTACTAGCGATAATCCAATTATAAATAAATACTCAAATTGAAATAAAATATTAAAAATCCTAGCCAAAATTTTGTTTAATGGTTTAATAAACTATCTATCTAAACAATGATAAATTTCTAATAAAGTTATTCAAATAATTAAAAAAAAAATATTTAATTCTCAAATAAAAAAACAAAATTTTTAAATTAAATCTCAAAGTAATTCAAAATTTTTCAAATTATGCTGTTTGCTGCACATCAACGATACTTGTTACATATGAATAAAAATTAAGAAACAAAAATATGAACGAAAATAAAATAAAATATAAATGAACTATAAAATAAATTACTACAAACAGACACTCAACGTGTTAAATAAGAAACGCATGATTTGTGAATAAAAATTTATTAGCAATATAGAAAATATATGATGTGCTATGTCAAAAATAATATATAACATAAAAGATATACCAACACGAATATGTAATATTAACAAAAAAATAAAAATCCAATGTATAATAAAACACGCAGAACCATCTATTGTTCGATGATGTAAAATTCTTTAGTATTAAATTTTAGTAGAAAAAGTTAATATCGCAGAGACACCTATTACCTACCCGATGTTATAAATACGGTCTTTTTAGTATTCTTTTTTCTACTTTCTATCGTTTTGTTGTTGTTGTTGTATAATTATAAATAAAAACAATTTGAAAAAAAATTTTATACGCAGTATGTGTTTCAATACTTTGAATCATCAATATTTTTATATTTCTTTTATTATACTTTTTCATTCCGTGTCGTATTGTTTAAATTTGGTAAATTTTTATATTATTGAATTTTTTAATTTTTGCTTGAGGCAGATATTAAATTATTAATTATTAAAAATCAATCAATTAATAATTTTAATTGTACAAAAAATTAATTAATAATATTTTTAATTTTTTTTTTTTTCATTAATTTATATAATTTTTGTCATAATTATGAACGAAATACCAACAAATTCTGCAAAGCGAATTAGAAAATGTATCGTCATATCTTGCGATACTAACGATAGCGACCCTCAAGCCCAATTCGTATGTTTTCCATCTTATGGTTCAGAAAAATTTTATAAGTGGGAGTCGGCAATTGGCCAAACAGTTTCCCGTGGTAATCATTTTATTTGTAGAAAGCATTTCTGTCCAAATTCGTTTAGTTTTCAGAAAATTAAACGTAATGCGTGTCCAAACATATTTCCATCACAATCTATGCCAATATCATCAGAATTAATTAATAACTCAGATTTAATCGTAAATAAATCAGGAAACAAGTGTTATAGCAATCGCAAAATAAAAAATGTAGTTAATAATACGAGTGAACTACTTGCCGCCACTAATTTACCTTTGAATTGCGAAAACGAGGAATTAACTGTAATAAAGCCTATTCAAACATATGGCATATCGACTGATATGGATACAGCAGAACTAACATTAGAAGATATAATAGAAATCGACAAATATGTAGATGTAAGTCGCAAACTAATATCTCCATTTGAGGACCCGGTCTGTAATAGATGCCTAAAACGTGAAAAACTATTAACATATTACAAAAATAAATCTAATCAACTATCATTGTGGAAAAAAAATAACTTAAAACGAATTATTAAGGCGAAAAACATAATTAGAAACAGAACTGTAAGGAAAGTGAAAAGTAAACCAATTCAAGCGTTAATTGATGAAATGAATCATGTTTCAATTTATCCAAAAGCATTTGCGAAACTCATTTTAATTAAGCGTTCTGTAAATAAAAAATATAGTGAAGAGGAAAAAAGTTTCTCCCAGATGCTTCATTTTAAATCACCTAGTTGCTATAAATTTCTACGTCAATTGCAATTTCCTTTACCATCAATTTCATCACTTCTGAGGTGGTTGCCAATTAAATATTTATCTCCTGGTTACAATACAGAAAATTTGAACAATATAAAATCTGACTTAAATGGAATGGCTGAGAAATTTTTAATTGGAATAATAGGTTGGGACGAAATTAGAATAAAGCAAGCTTTAGAATATAATATGCATTTCGATCTAGTTGATGGTGTTCAGGATGATGGATTCAACAGAAAAAACATCATTGGGAAAGAAGTATGTATATTTCATGTTCGCAGTATTATTGGAAATTGGAAATATGTTCTTGGGTATGTCGTATCTGGAGCAAGCACTGCTGCTAATTTGTTGGAGCTTCACCTAAAAAAGTGCATAAATATATGTAATTATATAGGCATTAAAGTAATTGCGACAGTGTGTGATCAGGGCTCAAATAATCGAACATGTTATAAAAATCTTAATGTTAATGCCGATACACCATTTTTTATGAATGAAGGTAGTAAAATCAATTGTCTCTACGATTCTCCACATTTAATAAAATCTGTACGAAATGCCATATATGATAATGGGTTACACTGTCCCGATGGCTTTGTAAGTTGGACAGTAATCGAAGAATTATTCAATATTGATAATCAATCAAATCGGATGTGTCACAAATTAACTAAGTCACATGTGTATTTAAACGGTTTTTCAAAAATGAGAGTGAATCTTGCAGCACAGGTGTTAAGCAGATCCGTTGTAGCTGGAATCAGGACGGCAGTCAAATTGAAGAAATTCAAAAATGTTTCATCTGAAGTTGCGTTGTCTACAGCAATGTTTTTTGAAAAAATTAATAAATTATTTGATTGTTTAAATAGTCGCATAGTTAATTTTGTTGATAGTTTCAAAGCACCAATATCATCAACGAACGATGTCCAGAATAAATTTTTACTGGAAATGATTCCATATCTTAGTCAAATAAATGCCACTTCAAAGCGAGGAAGTAAAAAAAAAGTATTTTATTGTTTTAATGGACTAGTTCAAAATATTAACGTTGTTCGCGAAATGTCTAATAATTTATTTTCATCGGAACTAGGCATTAACTTTTTATCTTTTTATTAAGCAGATCCGTTGTAGCATATTTTCATAAAATGCCATGTTTTTTCCTGATTCAGATGGCTGGTTATCCATTCAAAGTGTATCGCTAAAATACATATAAATATTTTTGCGGGTCCTACAACGTGGTAAAATTTCATTGAAATCGTAATCAGATACTTCAGGTGGTCCCGTTATTAGTATAATTAACAATTCATATTTTGTATTGTTTAATTGCCATCCTATATGTTTTTCATGTAAGTTGTATTACATATAAGACATGCTTATAAGGTTCCCATTCTTGGCGTTATCCAGAACCAACTACGAGGAAGTGATGAGGACTCTGGTTCCTTTTTTTTTCTATTTTTTTTTTTTTTTTATTTTTTTTTTGTTTGTTTTGCGTTTTTCTTATGTTTTTTTTTTGTGTTTTTTTTTAATTTTTTTTTTGTTTTTTTTTTGTTTTTTTTTTTTTATTTTTTTTGCAAATTTTTTTCGTAATTTCTAATTTTGAAATTTTCTCAAAATTCTCTATTTCGAAAACGTTTTTAATTTATCCGGGTATTTCTTTTGTTGGTCGATTGACCATTTGCAGTTCTTTCTTAAAAGTACTAGTATCATAAAATCCAATAACTGGATTCTATGTTTAGCATGTATTTCGTTTAAATACCAATCTGAGTTAGTGGATTCGACAAGTTTTATACAATCCTTCACATACATTTCTTTTATATGATAGTCTGCAAGTTTCGTGTTAAAGGTATTTTTAAAATGTGTTATCTGTAATTTGCATATATTGAATAATTTGTCGCTTGGGCAAATCAATCCCCCTAATGATTCAGGAACATAAGATTTATTTATTATTAAATAATCCTCTGGTTCACCCAAATTAACGATTCCACTTTCATTTGACCATTCAATTTTACAAATTTCGCAGTCAACTCTTTTCAATATAGTTCGAACGGCATATCCTATAAAATATTTTGCGGCATTTTCTTCTATTTCGTCCAAATTTAAAAAGTTTTCAATATAAATTTCTTCTTCATTATTTTTTGCCTCCTCCTTATCAGTATTGGTGGATATATTTTCACGGCAATCGTAATTAGAAACATTACTCGATAAATTTATTTCAGAATAATTATTGCTGTCTAACTCTTCCATATCTTCCCGTCCAACAGAGCCACAATTGGATGAATTTGGTATTAAATTATTTGCAATAAATTTCAAAGAAATTATATGTCTTAAATGATAATTTATTTCTCGGACAGTGGGGTATCGGTTAAAACCCCCTCTACCACGAAGCACAGCAAAATTATTTTCTATATAATCAGTTGTTAATTTGCCAGTACATAAAAAGTTAATGCCTAGTTCCGATGAAAATAAATTATTAGACATTTCGCGAACAACGTTAATATTTTGAACTAGTCCATTAAAACAATAAAATACTTTTTTTTTACTTCCTCGCTTTGAAGTGGCATTTATTTGACTAAGATATGGAATCATTTCCAGTAAAAATTTATTCTGGACATCGTTCGTTGATGATATTGGTGCTTTGAAACTATCAACAAAATTAACTATGCGACTATTTAAACAATCAAATAATTTATTAATTTTTTCAAAAAACATTGCTGTAGACAACGCAACTTCAGATGAAACATTTTTGAATTTCTTCAATTTGACTGCCGTCCTGATTCCAGCTACAACGGATCTGCTTAACACCTGTGCTGCAAGATTCACTCTCATTTTTGAAAAACCGTTTAAATACACATGTGACTTAGTTAATTTGTGACACATCCGATTTGATTGATTATCAATATTGAATAATTCTTCGATTACTGTCCAACTTACAAAGCCATCGGGACAGTGTAACCCATTATCATATATGGCATTTCGTACAGATTTTATTAAATGTGGAGAATCGTAGAGACAATTGATTTTACTACCTTCATTCATAAAAAATGGTGTATCGGCATTAACATTAAGATTTTTATAACATGTTCGATTATTTGAGCCCTGATCACACACTGTCGCAATTACTTTAATGCCTATATAATTACATATATTTATGCACTTTTTTAGGTGAAGCTCCAACAAATTAGCAGCAGTGCTTGCTCCAGATACGACATACCCAAGAACATATTTCCAATTTCCAATAATACTGCGAACATGAAATATACATACTTCTTTCCCAATGATGTTTTTTCTGTTGAATCCATCATCCTGAACACCATCAACTAGATCGAAATGCATATTATATTCTAAAGCTTGCTTTATTCTAATTTCGTCCCAACCTATTATTCCAATTAAAAATTTCTCAGCCATTCCATTTAAGTCAGATTTTATATTGTTCAAATTTTCTGTATTGTAACCAGGAGATAAATATTTAATTGGCAACCACCTCAGAAGTGATGAAATTGATGGTAAAGGAAATTGCAATTGACGTAGAAATTTATAGCAACTAGGTGATTTAAAATGAAGCATCTGGGAGAAACTTTTTTCCTCTTCACTATATTTTTTATTTACAGAACGCTTAATTAAAATGAGTTTCGCAAATGCTTTTGGATAAATTGAAACATGATTCATTTCATCAATTAACGCTTGAATTGGTTTACTTTTCACTTTCCTTACAGTTCTGTTTCTAATTATGTTTTTCGCCTTAATAATTCGTTTTAAGTTATTTTTTTTCCACAATGATAGTTGATTAGATTTATTTTTGTAATATGTTAATAGTTTTTCACGTTTTAGGCATCTATTACAGACCGGGTCCTCAAATGGAGATATTAGTTTGCGACTTACATCTACATATTTGTCGATTTCTATTATATCTTCTAATGTTAGTTCTGCTGTATCCATATCAGTCGATATGCCATATGTTTGAATAGGCTTTATTACAGTTAATTCCTCGTTTTCGCAATTCAAAGGTAAATTAGTGGCGGCAAGTAGTTCACTCGTATTATTAACTACATTTTTTATTTTGCGATTGCTATAACACTTGTTTCCTGATTTATTTACGATTAAATCTGAGTTATTAATTAATTCTGATGATATTGGCATAGATTGTGATGGAAATATGTTTGGACACGCATTACGTTTAATTTTCTGAAAACTAAACGAATTTGGACAGAAATGCTTTCTACAAATAAAATGATTACCACGGGAAACTGTTTGGCCAATTGCCGACTCCCACTTATAAAATTTTTCTGAACCATAAGATGGAAAACATACGAATTGGGCTTGAGGGTCGCTATCGTTAGTATCGCAAGATATGACGATACATTTTCTAATTCGCTTTGCAGAATTTGTTGGTATTTCGTTCATAATTATGACAAAAATTATATAAATTAATGAAAAAAAAAAAAATTAAAAATATTATTAATTAATTTTTTGTACAATTAAAATTATTAATTGATTGATTTTTAATAATTAATAATTTAATATCTGCCTCAAGCAAAAATTAAAAAATTCAATAATATAAAAATTTACCAAATTTAAACAATACGACACGGAATGAAAAAGTATAATAAAAGAAATATAAAAATATTGATGATTCAAAGTATTGAAACACATACTGCGTATAAAATTTTTTTTCAAATTGTTTTTATTTATAATTATACAACAACAACAACAAAACGATAGAAAGTAGAAAAAAGAATACTAAAAAGACCGTATTTATAACATCGGGTAGGTAATAGGTGTCTCTGCGATATTAACTTTTTCTACTAAAATTTAATACTAAAGAATTTTACATCATCGAACAATAGATGGTTCTGCGTGTTTTATTATACATTGGATTTTTATTTTTTTGTTAATATTACATATTCGTGTTGGTATATCTTTTATGTTATATATTATTTTTGGCTATGTGTAGTATGACGGCAAATATATATGTGTTTATATATGATCTAACTAAATATAAACAAGCGGAATAGCAATATTATTCATATTATCAGTCCCTCTCGTTCTGTGCTGGTTTAAAATTTTATTTTATAAAATTTAAACATGCAATATTTCTTTATACGAAATTGCTATACCCTGCTATAACACAACACCATTATTTTAGTGCCACACTGTAACTGTAAGTTATTAAGTAAGTAATATAATTGCAAATAAATTTTTGTTGGAAAATCGCATCTTTTTAATTAAATTATTAGTAGCTCAGGTACAAGTATCTAATTTTTTAATGAATTTTAAAAATATAATCAATTTTAAAAGCTTATATATTTACAGCATTGGACGAAATTCGTAAAATTAAAAAATATTATGATCGCCGATTTTCAAATGCATCAGTGATATAATTATAAAAATTAAAAATATGCAATGTTATTTCTATGTTTTATACCAAATCACGCTGGCATGTTTTATGTTGTGGAAAAAAATTATACTAATTTCAAAATGAATAACGGCGTAAAGTTAAACATTTTTTTTAATCAATTAACTAAATTTAATATTATTTTAATAATTATTTAAAAATCTTTCAGAGAAATATGAATAAAAGAATGAATATAGAGCAAATGTCTATATAATAGTGAAAAATATAATTATCAACCGGATGTAGTGAATCAATATTTTTAAATTCGCAGTAAGTATTCGATACTAAAATTATTTGCCTGTGTAATTTTAATTAACAAGAATAATAAAAATAGGTTTACGTGCACGTTTTGTAATGTATTTTCTTTTCAGTTTTTATTATATTCTTTTTGAATCATTTTTTTTTAAAACACATTTTCACGCGTCTGTCAATTCTTGAGACGTTTAACAGGGGTTGTCATATTGGTTTCAAAGCTGATCGGTTAATATGCTCAACTGAGTGCTTTTTATCTGACAGGATAGTGCGACTTTATTGCACATATAGTCATGTTTTTCCTCAAATCGTTGTTTATTTTGGAATATCGTAATAAATTAAATTTTTTTCATAGAGCAATAAAAATACCATGCAAATACTCTTATTTCAAGTAACAATTCACTAGTAGTTTTACGAGCGGTTTTTAACGTGTCTTTCTGACTATATTCTCATATAGTCATATGTTTACTTACAATCAATTCATAAATTTTTAATGTGTTTGAGACAATTCTTGAAGCTTTGAACATGAACCTTGGACATTATTTCAAAGTGGAGTGGTTCTTTTACTGGTTTTGTAACACAATTAATGATTCTTTTTTTTTTAATTGATATTTATTTAGGATTATCGTAGCGAATTACATTTTTTATCACTGCAGTAACAATTCCATGCAATGCTCAAATATATTCTGCTTTATTTCAAGGAACCATTCACAATTTAGTGTGTCAAAATCTTAAAACCACATTTACTATTGTCAATTCAAAAACATTTCATATATTTTTCATATTGCTTTCAATTCGTAAAATTGCTTGTAAAATTCATAAAATAATACAAACATGCTTCAACAGAAATAAATCTAATGTAAGAAAAGTTATAACAAAATTTACTTGCAATTAGAAGTTTTTTTCATAGTATACTAATAATAATTGGATTATATAATAAACATTAATATTCTACGAGTAGGTATTTAATATAAAAAAAAACAGGATTATAATTACCTGCTATTTACTATATGGTATTATTTAATTCAATTAGACATTAGCGCAATAATATGTCACATATTAATATATTAAAATACCGTCATAACATTTATAATAAATAAATAAATAACGTATTGCATAATAACATAAATAATCATATTAAATCAAAAAATAAACAAAAAGTAATAAAAAAACTACCAAAAAAAAATTGTCATTTGACGTGCTCTGTTTATTAAAAATCTGTCGTTTAAAAATACATATTTTATAATTTTTTGTTATTTATATAGAGTAAAGTTTTTTCATTTTTATTTTATTTTCGTGCACCATATTTTATTTTTGATATTGCAGCGATTAGCATAAATTTGTTTTGTTTTGTCGGATAATTACAGTTGCAACAGATTTATTTGTACCATTAAATTCATGACATTATGATGATGCAATGGAAGTATTTTTAATATGAGAAAGTATTATTTAAAATGAATGGAATTAAAGTACGATTTTGCTATACCAAAATTTTATATTGAATTATTTCGTTAATTATTTGGATATATTTTGGATATTTATAATAATATCATACAACTCATAGAACATAAATTTATGTAAATAATACGCTCACTTGCATCACATGGTATAATAAATATTTTAATTCAGGTATGTGTTGTTTGTCCTCATCGGCGTTAATAACATATAAGTGAATATTTTAAATACATTTATTTATTTTATCGTTTTAACAAATCATAATTAGTATTTGCGATCATTGTGTTTGTTAGTATATATGCTGCACATGAGATAACAAATTACGACCGTGAAACAATTTTCCAGTGAAATTATTTTAAATACAATAAAATAATAATCTGATGTATGTGGTTTTTGTTTTCTTTTACATATAATATAAACGAAATTAAAAGTGTATACATTTTATAAAAAGCTCTTCTAAATTATTATATTATAACTTCTTTATTATTTACAAAATACAATTATATATGTTTTTGTAAAATACATAAAACAGCAAATATAAGTTTGTAGACACAAATTTAAATGTAAAAATATAACATATACATTTAAGAAATCCGAATAAATTCTCACTGTTTCTGCGTGATTATTTAAAAAAATTATTAAAGAATATGTGAATGAAAGTATTGTTTATCGCTATACCGACTACTTTCACCCATCTGCCTGGCAGCATACGAAAACCATATCGAAATAACGACTAATCTTTTGAGTATATCCACGAATCCAGCCATTTTTTGGCATCCTCATAAGAATGAAATTGCTGCTCAGTCAGGCCATGAGTCATATAGATTGGAAGAAGTAGTAATCTGAAGTAGCAAGGTCAGGTGAATACGACGGCTGGGAAGGACTTCCAATTTAAACGTTTTGCTGGTGTTGGCCATGCTGAAAAATTTCTTTGTCGTGTGAAATACCCCGTCGATGAGAAACATCCCAAACTTATTTAAGTTCCCAATAATTCTACCAGAATTAATTTAAAACTACAAAATATTCTGGCTGCCATTCAATTATGGAAATTAGATTGAAATTAACGTATATATGATAAAATCTATTTAATTTAATTTGGTTATTTCTCATCCAAATTTGTAAATGATATTTGGTATACGTGCGTGTCAAAGTATTCTTATTATTATTTGTTTTGGTTTGTATTTTATTCAAAATTATTAAAAAAAATGTTACAGTGTTTTAATTCAATGATTCAAATGCTTGTTCCAGTTAACTCTGCCGAATTCCCATCGAACCACGCGTTGATATTTGTAAGATCGCAACATCATAGAAAAATTTAACTTTATTTTTAATTTTGGTAATCAGAGTACAAGCATTATTTTTGCCAAGAATCAATATTGCGAACAATAAGTGAGTTGTTACTGGATGCATTATCATTCAACAAACACCAGCCGTTTTCATCGCGAGATTCGGTTGTGACGCACAGCGATTATTTGCCACGAAATCACGTACTTTTCCATTAATTGCAAGTGTATTTGTTGAACTTGGCACAGAACTTTCTGCCACAAGAAATTCGATATATTTCCAAGGCATCTTTACCAAGTTTTGTAGTAGGTAAGCTTCCTAAAATTTAGTCTAAATGATTATCCAAGGATATTTTCAAATTTCCATAAATAGATCATAATTGGAAAATTTTCTTTGTGAAATATTTCCTTTTAAATGTTTTTGTATGTACTAAATTCTGCAATATGTTGATAGACAATCGTCGTAGTTAATAAAAATCAAGCGGTATCCAAATAGATGCATAATCCTGAAGTATAGTAGATTAGAATAATTGTATTTGCGTCATTTACCTAATATTATATTCCTATTTTGTGATAATCAAATACAAAACCGTTTACGTATTCTTCCGCGTTATTAATCCTAAGATTGGATGAACCACTAATTTTTTAAATTGCCACAGATTTGTGATTATATAATATCAATAGGTAATTACTCACAAAAAGTTGAGCAGTGTTTGATGAAGGCACAAATCACATACACCGGCAATTGTATTTCCATTCTTTGGCCCAGTACAGTCAGTTTATCTGCCTTTTTCGTATTGCAATCATATCGCAATAACCGGAGACCCAATGATGCGTTACTTTATGTTGACGTATGGCTTAACATGTCTTTGAGCAATCCCATCGTTAAAAATTGGTAATAATACTTTGTTTTCATTTAAAATATTCCGGGGATATTAAATCAAACGACTATTTAGGTCCTTTTTTTCCCATTATAGAGTGAACTATATGAGTTGATTGCTAAGATATTACGCCAATTCATCCTGCTTAATAATGCTTTAAATGCTTAATGGAATGACAATACAACATTTCAGTCAAGTTGGTTAATTATTCCCTGTATGAGAATTTAACAATTCACCAATTGGTCTGCAAATATTATTCGATAGATCTTATGCTCAATTATTCTGATTAGTGAATCAACCATAGCAATCTGTGTATGTGGAGACATTTTTAATATCTGAGTAGTGTCCAACACTATATTTTCAAACAAACATATGATAATTTAGTTGAACATATGAAAAAAACTGCATTATTTTTTCATGTCAATGTAGGCGGTCGAACTCGCAATCTAAGGATTTAATTACATGCTCTTTAACAACATAAATCGTTGTTGCTGTATAAGGATGAGTTGATCAAGGTATATAATTGGATTGTTAAAATTACAGACAACTATGAGCTCGCTATGTTTTGTATAGGAGTAACTACAGGCTTATTTATCTTGTTAATCTTTCAATAAATATATATCACTTGATTGGCGAACAATTAAAGATTGATTATAATGTGTCAGTAACCCAATTTACCATAAATCATTTGAAGTGAAATGAAGAATCAAGTAACTTTACAAAACAATGTTTTTGTTTTGGTTGGACATTTACAAATGCTACATTTACATGCACAATATTAGCTATATATATTGACTTTCAATTGCACCGTTATGTTAATTAAATAATAAATTTATTATTTATAGATATTTTATTTTCTATTAATAAAAACAGGAGCGAATTTAGGAGGAGACAACTAATTGTAAGTCAAAATATGCGGTATATTCGTAAAATGAAAATATAATTCTTTATGAAAAAGAAATTAAAAAAAGATAGCAGAAATGAGATATGTTAGGCAAAAACATAAGGACATTTGTATTAAATTTAAAACAATAATTAAATTAAATTAAATGTAAATTTATGGCAATTACTGTATTATGAAATTCTTTAGCCATCTTGGCATTTAGTTTTTCGAATCGATAAAAAAATTGAGATCTCTCCTATACTATGATCAATTCTCTTTAGTTATATTGACTTCACTGCAGCACATTTATTCAAATTAAAATGTACAAAATACCTTTTGGATGTGCTCATAACACCATAGGAAACAAATAAAAATCAAATGTAATTTGTAAAAACAATATGATTGTGTTTATATGGTTAATGTTGTTCATTGTTAGCCTGCTTCGATACTGTTAATTTAATAATATCATCATATAATAATTACATCGGTATATAATTATGTATTATATATTCACACTATATAGAAAATAGAATACAAATATAAAATGTAATAGAAAATTATGAAATGACAATAAAATTGTTTTATTTATTATAAATATAATAAGTAATATACCATCGTACCTACTATCACGCAACGATTTTACCATTACCATATAATAGAAATATTTCAATTGTACTCTATACTTCCATAGTTTTTTTTCTCTGTTAATAAAATATATGATATATATTTAAGTTAATATAAAAACATTAAATTAGTATTAGGTAGTTAGTATATATTTTGCATGCTTAAAGTAATTAAGGAAGGTGATGATTATATTTAAATATGTGTATAACAATACGCGACGAAACAAATTTAAGAGGGAATAAATTGATAAAAAATGAATGTTTTAAGGAAATTATTTCATATCTTTTTAATTCGTAGAATAATACACAATAGTGTTTGGCAAAAAATGTTATGTAATTTTACCTAGTGACGTGTGTACTAACATTTATTTATAACAACAATACAATTTAATATTAATATATTAGAAAACATTTAAATTCAAATAAATTTAAATTAATAAAATTTTCAAAATGATAAAAAATATATTAATATTTTTAATATGTTTTAATAATTTAATTGCGTTATTAATAAATGGTGAAAAGACTGAAATGGATGGTCGAAATGGTCGTGGTATAAATAATTTGTTAAGAAGAAATTGGAATGCACCACCAACTGGACGATGTAAGAAAATTTATACGGCAAATTGTGTGTTTTATATTTAATTTGTTGTTTGTTTTTTTTTATTCTTCTTTATGGCATACTAAAGTTTTATCATTATTTACTGTTGTGCAATGGGATCGTGGTTTATGCACAACACCTTCTGGTGAACATGGAAATTGTGTACCAACAAATGAATGTTTACCACGCGGTGGCATACCCGGTGGACCATGTGCCGAAGGATATGGCATTTGTTGTGTTTGTATGCGTCAATTTATTATATTTTAACAAATAACATGGAGTATATTTTATAATTCATTTTTTAATTATTTGTTTATGATTTGCGTCGTCTTCATCATACAAACAATTTATAGTTATGTCATCATGCGGTGGTATGGCACGTGAAAATGGTACATATTTTATTAATCCAAATCATCCAGATGCATATGAGGGTACAGGAAGTTGTCAATTAACAATAATTAAAACACATCCGGATATTTGTCAAATCAGGTATAAATCTAAATAATAATTATTTATAATTTTATGCTTCAAAACATATAATAAAATTAAATTCAATTTATTCCATAAATTTATTTCTGCAAAAATCGCCCATTGTAAATTTTGTTGCCAGAGAGTTATATGAGAAATGTTTTTTAAAACCTTCTTACAAAAGGATTACGACGCAGTTATTGATGAAAAAATTCGATGATACCATTGTGTTCATAAATTTGCGTTCAGCTGAGCATCGCATGCAATAACTGAACAATGACTATATAAACAAATCACCGATGCTATTGAAAATAAACGATATTGTTCTGCTGCATTCTGAGCCATATATAAGTTATAGGCATACAGTAAAGTATTGTACAAATTGTACAAATTAAAGAATTAGCTATCCCACCATTATTACCAAAAGTTTATATATTATATTTGCATGATAGTCGATTGTCAATAAAACATACTGAAAAAACCACAACATCACAACAACTAAGTATACTGGGATATTTCAGTGAATACCGTATTGAACCCATTATTGTTCTTAATGTACACAACTGATTTGCCAATGATAAAAAGAGAATTTTAACCTCGCACTCGGATCATCATCAAGAAGCATCAAAGTTCTTACGAAACAAACTGACTTAAACTATTGAAAAATGACTAAACACATGGATAATATGAGTCAACACAACTTAATCAGTACATGTTGCCTTTACAATAAGAACTTGTAATGGAGCTCCGTAGCTATGATAAACAATAAACACCACAATCATAATTAGCGACATATCTAGGAATGCATCTGAGTCACCGACGATCTAGTGATCTTTATATATTTTGCAAAATAAGACGCCCGGTAAAGGACAAATATCGAACTGATAATGCGTTGCCGGCCTTTACCGTGAATGTTTACTACATTTATATCCATCGAGTGGTATTGCATCCAAATATATAAATTATACCAAGGTGATTTCTCGAAATACGGTGTTTCTATAATTAATATAATTTCTTCTATTCTATAAATAACTGTTGAGAAAAAACAAATTAAATATACTTCTTTTTACTTTCATGTGCGATATTAAGGTGAGTTTATATATTCAAGTCGATCTTATGTACTTTTAATGACAATTTGGAATTTATTGTCTAAATGTTACATATAGACTTGATAAATTATTTACATGGTTTGGTATGAACTGTTTTACTGCTGGAGGTTTGTTCTCTAGTTGTCGAAAGTTCGGAACATAAAAATATCGATATTATCATATGATCGGTAGACGTAGACAGCCTAGTCAATGAATGATAACATATGTATTTACATGCACGCTGACATTACAGTGGCATAGAAATAGTATATACCGATTTCGGCTGACAAGTTAAAACACAATATTAGTAACTTTATTTGTTCAACACCGTGTTCTAATATAGCAAGAAATACACATAATAATATATAATATTAAGATTTTTTTGTTTAATATAGATCTTAATATATTTTAGATTAGATTTTGAACAATTGGTATTATCTGGACCAGAAACAATAAATCATATATGTAATACAGATCAATTTTTGGTATCTGGTGGCAGTCCAGTACCAACTATTTGTGGAAAATCAAATGGTGATCACAGTATGTATTTAAAGTTTATCAAAATCAATTTACCATAATATTGCAATATTGCATAATAATCAAATCATATTATTTATTAACATAAATTTCATGTGTATTTATTTATAATAAAATTTCAGTGTACATTGATGCTGGTTTAGGACAAAGTAATCCAATTATATTAACAGTAATAACAAGTGGTATAACGTTTCAACGTTTATGGCGTATACGTATAACACAAATTCCATGTTATAGTGTTTGGAAAGCTGATCAAGGTTGTTTACAATATCATACTGGTGTTTATGGACGTATAAAAAGTTTCAATTTTGATACAACAACTGGTCGACAATTATCCAATCAAGATTACAGTATTTGTATGAGAACAGAAAGAAATTTTTGTAATATACAATTTACAGCGTGTCCTGATCGTAATGGTTTGTTATAATTTCATATAACTGCATATGCGAGATAAAAAAAAAGAAATGAATATATGAAATAATAATTTATTTATTTATAGGATCAGCTAATAATCGTTCAAGATCATTTACATTATCAGGAAATTCAAATACACAAGTTAATACAATGGTTGGTGGTGGTACACAAGGTACACCAAATTCATGTACAAATGATTGGTTATTAATTGGTTGTGCCAGAATAGCAGATCGTTTGCCATTGACAAATGTATGTGAAGATCGTATATGTGGTGGTACATTTAATGCTGAAGTTAGTAATATTGAAAGAACTGTAACAAGTTAGTAGTATTAATATATACGTATATAGTGGCAATTTATTGAATCGATGAATATATCTTTAATTTTACATTTTAATTGCATATATAGGTAATATTCGTCCATTTCGTGTTGCATTTCATACAGATTCGGTTGAGGCGCCGCTAGACATGGATAATCGTGGATTTTGTTTAGATTTTGTTCAACAACCGTGTACAAATGGATAATGATGACACAATATATCTTTATTCTAAGTCTCAGTGGATGTACTGATTTTTTTTACTACCGTGTTACCGATTATATAATTTATTAAATAGTCAATTATATATAAAATACAGTTTCATATATGTGTGTGTATGTAAATTAAATTTAAATATTTGTGTAAATAATTTAACTACTATTAAGGTAAAATTAAGACTATATCCTGTAATTTGAATTTATTGGACAAATATTGTTAGTTGTATAAAACAAACATTGTTTTTGTTATTTCTTGGAAATTTTTAAGTATTATCATGATATTATTTGTCTACGGTTACGGTAATGAATTGAAAAGGTGCATGCAAATAAAAACTGATATTCAAATCAAGGACAATGATACAAAATTAAAATATACTATCTCTGTAGACTGACCAATAGAAGGGTAATTTGATTATATGTTCGGAAATAAATTTAATTAAGTGTTAATTAAGAACTTAAGATATTGACTTCTTTTTTTAATATTTTCTCATATTTTTTCATTTATAAAATTTAAGATTTGCGATTAATTCAATTTAATTAAATTTTGGGTATCCCTTTGGCGTATTACTTTAATTAATATGTTAAATGATTTTCAACTGCAAAATGATTACATTTGGTCAAAAATGCAACGGAATCCAAGGTTTTTCGATAAAACGATTTCAGCTGTAGTAATAAACTTTGAGATAGAATATAGAGGACATATATATAGCATAAGAATTCATATGGGAGAAGGAAAATGGGTCGACCAAATGGTACGAGGAACATTGAACTTCCGCCACTTTACAATAAACTGAATTATACTTAATATTCGATCAGGTGTAGATCAATCTAATTGTTAGTAGAATTCATATAGATATTCCCCGATAATTTCATTGAAATATGGAATAAGTCTATATTGTATAGTATATTTGCAAATACCTTATGCCTATTAGCAATGTTTAATGTAATTATTCCTCAATAGTTGTTAGGATTCAATTTGTTGCCATTTTTTGAACAATGTACATGATAATACAATTCTTTCGTTTGCAATCTTGCAATCTTCCACAGTATTTACTGACGTGTTTATCTGTCGAGGCACTTTTCTTGTTGCGCTATAACCTGTAAATACCCTACTAATTTACCGAATGATAAGCGTATGATAAGAATGATAAGAATGTTGAACGTATGGTTAACTAATGAACAACTACGGAAATGGTTATAAAGAGCATTTTATTATTATTTACAGTAATGTTAATAAGAACATAATCTTCAGGGAGTGTAATTTCGAAATTTCTTTGATATATTGGCAATCATTATTTCAGACCATTTTCAAGAGCTCAGGAGAGAATAATCTTCAGGCATTTTTTTTTCTGAATTCCTATTTGATGTGTAAGAACTTGTCAATCTGTATTTCAGATCATTTTCAGGCAGAGGTTTTTTTTTAATTTCATTTTGGTATATTTAAGAACTTGGAAATCGGTATTTCAGACCATTTGCAAGAGTTTGTAGCAGGAGAGCATAATCTTCAGGCAGAGGTTTATTTAATTTTATTTTGATATATTTAAGAACATGGAAATCAGTATTTCAGATTATTTTCAAGATTTTGTATCAAGACAGAATAATCTGCAGGCAGTGGTTTTTTCTGAATTTCTTTTTGATATGTTTAAGAACTTGGGAATGATATTTCATATCATTTGCATAATCCCAATGGCGTATATTTTTCCGGGAATTTTAAAGAATTTGTTTCAGACCGCATAATCTGCAAGCAGAAACAAGTATTCAACTAATTAAAAACATTAAAATAATAATACACAAACTGTTTAATCTTATTATTCATTTATTTACAACGAGAAAAAATATATAATTTCATCGTAAATTTTACAAATTATAATTATTTAATTATTATATTAAATTAAATTAATTTACATTTTTATAATTCGATTCATTTGATTATTCTTTTATTTTATTTTACTCGGTTTTCTGTTCTTAATTATAATATAATAATTACATTATTATGTTTATTAAAAATGTAATAGATTGTACATTTTATTATTATTTAATATAATTTGTTTTTAATCAATCCAAAAATATCATTTTATTTGTTACTTTAAAATATTGTCTACAATAACTGCGTGGCGGGGGTATTCTTTTCTATTTTAATTTATACATTTTCTAATTTCTATGTATGTTTGATACAATCATTTGAAATGAACCAAAAATTAATTAATTTATTATTAATTAAAATAAATAAACTAAACCAAAATAAAAAGAAAATTATAATAACCATTTTTAAATTTTGATCAACACACACGCAAGAGACTAGCTTCAAAATAAGAAATTTTGTCTAATTTAAATAAATTTACCATTTTAATTTTCAAATTCAAAAAATTAAAAATAAAAAAAAACAATAAAAATTTAAAGGCACAATTTTTCTTTCATTATCACAAATTTTTTTAAGGTGAGTATTTTTTTTTAATTTTTTTTTTTCATTTATTTTAAATAAATGTTTCGTTGTTCTATAATTATATTTATTTTAAAAATTTTGTATGTAAAATTTAAAAAATAAACATTTAGAATTGACATTTATTTCTTTATAAATTCTATAATTTATACAATTGTTTATTTTTTTTAAATGTATATACACATAATTATATAAAAATGATAAAAATATTAATAATTAATTAATATCCATTAATAAATGTAGCAACATGTTGTTTTTCCTCTTCGGAAAGTCCATTTTTTAATGTACGACGTACTATTTGAAAAAAGAAAATAGAAAAATTATAGAAAACATTTTTACGACATAAAAATAATTATTCTTTGGTTAAATTTTTAAATTAAATAAAATTATTAGTTTTTTTTAATTTCACAAATAAAGCTAAAAATCATGCTAAAAATGTATATTAATATAAGTTAATAACTAAGCGAATAAAACTCAAGAAATCCATTGATGAAGAAAGGAAAGAATATTTATAATAGATTTAAAACATTAAAATAAAAATATTATGATGTGATTTAATATATAGAAGCAATAAAATATTTAAAATAAAAAGCTTCAAAAGCATATGTTTTTAATTGTGCCTTTTAAAATAATAGAACTAAACTAACGACCATATGTCGGTTTTAAAAATTTATAGTTTTTATAATACCAACAGCAATCTGTGTATGGTTATTAAATCAAGAAAATAAAAATCTTATTTTAAAATTTGAAGATTATATTGATGTATTTTTGTATCTACATATTTTTCATGTTTTGTGGTTTCCATGTGATTCAAGCTCAAGTTCAACAAATAATATACCTTTTTGTTGTTATCATTGTCTTATAATTCTAGACTCAATTATTTTGCTTTGACATTATATTGAACTTTTTTTTATAATTTAATTATAGCTTCAGAGGGAATATGAATTTGAAGTAGTATTTCATTTTGCATAAGTGCAACTAAAACGTTTTTATAATCATTTAACGTAACATTTCAGCAGAAACATATTTAAAACATATTATAATAGTTAAAAAAAAAAGTAAAAAGGCACATTTTTATAAAGGTTAAAATTACGTTGCCGTAGCAAAATCTATGGAATGTGTATAAGACCCTAAAGACGTTTCTGTAACGTTTACAAAGTGTTTAAAATTTTGTAAATTTTTATGCATTAGATTATGTATTTGGTATGTAATTATCAATTCGATGAAAGCTACGATATTAATACTGTGAATAGATGGTTCACGATTAACACTGCATTAAAAGTTTATGCCACTTTTCCACTGAACCATATATGCCTTTTCAAATATAAGAAAAATTTATAAAGAAATTCCATGGGTCCCGATATATATATATATGGATCGTAACGAAAATCGTGTCAGAGATAAATTTTCAACAACAACTGTTAATAATTATCTCTATAAAATTTGTTGGTATTTATTTTAATATACTGAAATTTTTCAGTTAGGTTAATCATATTTGTTCGTTTATATGGAATTAAAAAACGAATATCTTCAAAAATATGACACCACTTAAGATTAACAATGTCTGGCGTTTTAACTTATTTCTTGTTTTTTTAATTTAGTTAACAAAATTTACCCAACACTATTCGCATTGTCCGTGTGTAGACGCAAAAATTTAATACTAAAATATCCTTTCATTTGTTGCTGAATAATTCAAACAGAGGTATACTATTACTTGTGTCACATGGTTGATTAATGCAGTAACTATTATAAATTATTGCATAGAAATAAAATGATAATGCTGAATTACGTAATGCCACTAGCTACAAAACAGTTACGATACGAAATTATCGCTTTTTGATAAATTGACTTCGAAAAGCGCATATTTGATGTTTGATAGTATTTGTAGTATTGCTGCTATACAATATATATTATAAAGTCGATTTGTGCATGGTAATGCTTAAAGATACTTATGCTGATTCTACCATCATACCGTATTATAAATTGTATAAACTGATAATGGTTGGATAATATACATTTCAAATTATATTCCAGAGAAAAAAATTTCTATCACATTTTCTCACCATTTGACGATAGCACCACGAAATTGTATGTGCATGTGTAATCGAGAATTTATATAGGAAATCTCAAAACAGCAGATTAACGAGAAATGGCGGCAACTGGAGGGTTGAGTCTTATCTCGTAGATTCTGACTGCATCACTTGGAACAAAATGAAAATTTTATTGAATTTCAACACTGTTCACGAGTGTAAATACAGGACATTGCGCAGTAAGTACAATTACCAATTGATTGAGCATCTCTTTGTACCATCTCTATAGATGAAGATGAAGTCAATTCTGTCGAATGTTTTTTTTTGCCAATATAAAGCATTATAGGAATGGCAAGATATCAGAAAGTGCTTTGGTGATCTGGATGATCTGGCCAGAAAATCGACAGACTCTTGGTTAGATGCCGTGATTGAGAATCAATTATAATACTAAACCAATTATTGGTGCCATAAAAACAATATAAACAATTTCGATATGCAGAAACTTTTAAAAATTCGAATATTATTTTCTTTTGTGAATCGATTTTTCTGTTTCAATTAATTTCTCAATCGCAAATTGATTAACAATTACTGTAAATTACAATATAAAAAAAACAATTAATTTTTAGATCTGCTGAAAATATAATAAAAGTAGTTATTAAATTAATTACTGACATTTTGTGTATTTTTAAACACCTTTCCGCAAATGTCGTCTTTTTTAGTGTAAATATTAATTTTAAATTAATTATTTGGTAAAAATAAAAAATGTTAAGCTACAAAAATTCACATAAAAAAATATAAGTAACAAAAATTAAAATAAAAAACAAACGATTATTTATTACAAAATAAACTAACCGGAAATCATCCCAAGCATCGTTTTATTTTTATTTTTATATTTTAATTTTTAATTATTTGTCATTGTTATTATTATTATTATTATTATTGTTAAGATGAATCGCAGATCTATCAACAGTAAAACCTTCTCGTGTTCGCGATCTCTTCACTACTATGAATATTTTATTTATTTATTTTAAATATATTTTTTTAATTTATTATTTTTTAATTTTTATACAAATTTTCGGAAGTCAATATCGCACATTTATTTGTTTTTGATTGTATGCGCGTGTGCATGAATTTGTGTACGTGTGTATGTGTATATATAATTAAGTAATAAATAATAAAAACAAATTAATATCAAAGAAAAAAAAAATAAAAGAAAGAAAAACAAAACTTAAGTTTTATAAATTAATAAAAAAATCTTTCACCACCACACATTTCATTACACCAACATCCACCATTAAATAAATAATAATATGTAATAAAAAGAAGTAAAAAAAAACAGAACACCCGCATTTTCTAATCTACATATTTTTTTGTTGTTTATAAACATTGATATTTATTTATTATTTTACTTAAACGTATGAATTACAAAAATCACTCACATGATTTTCTATCAGCATGTCTTGTTCGTTTTCGTTCTCTTGGTGTTGGGCGTGCACCCGATGTTTTTGTAGCTGTTTTAACTAGTGATTCTAATATTTCATCATCACCATCAGTAAAATTTTCCTCTGTTTGTTTAAAACCATTACCATAATTATTACCATTAAAATTGCCACCACCATGGGTGCCATGACTACTGCTATTAATACCACCCGGTGATGCTAAATTCTCTGCACGTCTGCGTCTCCACGTAAATGTACCAGCATTTTCTGCATTATCTACAGTTTTTGGTGATCCAAGTAATTGTCTGCAAATTAATATAAAAACAATTTATTAGTAAATTTAAAAAGCAGCGTAATACGTTGTAAGTTTCTGAAAAATGCCCGGGCTAACAGTGAAAGATAATTATTGCTGACGTGTACTTTGTTTTATTATTCAATAAAAATATCTGCAATACATTTATTTTAACGTTTTTACAATAATGCAACAATAATATTAAAGTGTAATTCCGGAAGCTCAACCAAGACTGGAATAGCGTCATTTTATGTATAACGCTTTCCGGTTAGACGTTTCAAAACAGATAATTTTCAGAAGGAACCAAATATGGTGAATACGCTGGTTGTTCGCGTTAATTCATTGAATTTTAACATTGTCAAAATAATTGTGTGATGGCATTTGCAATGTATTGATGAAAATACATTTTTTTTTTTACGGATTTTTACTTCCATCTAATCCAAAAAGTTACAATAACATTTAGCGAGTTAAGTTTAATTTAACTTTCTGAAGACAATCGATCAACAAATTAAAGTTTTCCAGCAAACTTTCCGACTAATGGAACCGTCGTTCACTTCTTTGGTGCAACTCCTACGACTTCCATCCATTGTTTTAACTGTTCTGTTGGTTCTGATGTATAGTAGTGGACTCACGTTAGTTTAAATTTATATTTTAATTAAATTAATGATTAATGTACCAACGAAATTGGTTATAGAAATAATGCAATACTCCCTATTATAAAGCAAAGAAATAAGAAGTGGAAAAGGGCAGAATTCTCTGGAAGCATCAAAAGACTTCTGAAGAAAAGTTCAGTATCTCCAAAACAAAGCTAGCTATTGTTTTATCCATAACCAGATGGAAAATTTTGTAAATCCAAAGATGGCAGAGGGCGACAGTGCATGAAACATAGCACGCGGAAGGGTTACCGCGAGTCAGCACATCGATGAAATCATTTAATTCCCATGTTAATTGCAATCAAAGGATTATACAAGTTTCATTGTTACCAGATACGTATTACATACAGTAAAGTTTGTAAATTGTCTGCGAATTGTCATAGCAGATAGTACATAACAATTTACCATTTGGTCGGTAATTATTAAAAGATAGATGTTTCTCATAATCGTGTGCTGTTTACATAACAAATTTCAGTAAATTTCAAAAAAATTTCTCTAGTAAATTTCGAGATTTTAATCAGGGTACAAGGTACTTCAAGATAGCGCCAGTGTGTGTAAAGAAGCACATATTATTATTACTATGTGTAAGTAAATATAATTCCTTTTACCTCAACTCAGCATCAGCACGATCTTCTTGTGAACGAAATTTAGCTACATCAATAATCATTTTGCCACGTGTTTTATTACGTTCACGATGATTTGCTTTTTTCTCAATTTGTTGTTGTACTCGTTCGCGTGTTGTACGATATTCTAATGCAAATTCTGATATAATACGACATATTTCATTTGGTCGTGATTCAATGATACGATGTTGTGGTACACCTAACCATAATAGGAACTTCCGATAACGATTTATAACACGCCGATGTACAATATCTAAGGTAATAATACGTTCCGCACAATCAGCTAAAAAATCAACTAATTTTTGATTTAATTGCGCGGGACAATCATGTTTAGCTATTAATTTTAAACGATCCCATGATGCTTTACATTCAGTTTCTAAATAGTTAATATTATGTGCTAAATCAGTAAAATCAGCTTTTGATGCACGTGTTATTGCACCAATTTCAGAATATAAATCAGTTGTAGCTGGTGATGTTTCCATTACCATATGGCACAAATGATGCAATAACGAATGTTTTTGAACTGTATCTTTTACTTCAGGTACCTATTATTAATAGAAGCAGAAAAAACACAGTAATATAACAATTCATACAAATTTATAATGTTATAATAAATATCTATAACCTTTGATAAATATTCTATTTGGAATCCTTTAACAGGAGCGCCATTTAAAAATATACCAATTGATAAAAGTGTTGATAAAATGCATTTAAATGTTTTATTATTTTTTAACAATTCAATTCCTTGTTTTAAATCATTTAAAGGATCGACTATTTCTTTCTGTAAAGTAAATATTAAAATATTATTAAATTTAAGATGAAAAACAAATTGTTAATTTATAAATTTATACAATTGATTATACCTCACTATTTTCAAAATCCAATTTAAATGCCCACAATCGTAAACGTGCCGATAATTCAGATATTGTACCTAATGTTAATAAAAATTGTTCGGCACTGCCAAGTGGTAATTCAGGATTTTGCATTTGTGCTTCTTGTATTTTACCACGTTCTTCATCGGTTGGTAACATATTCAATAATTTATCGATACCTTCACGTGTCACAACAGTTGCATCCATTTTTAATATAGCTGCTTTAATAGCACGTGGCGGTGGTAATTTTGTCATTGCTATATTTATTGCATTCGATCGTTTATGATCGAGTACAATAATTTCTTTACTTTTATTCAATTCTTGTTGTTTCTAATTGTTTTTTTTTTAATTAAACATTAAAAATTTAATATTAATAAAATCAAATAAAAAAATATCTCATTTTTTTTAATAGAAAATCATCAATAATCGTGCAAAAATATGAAACGAAATTTAAAATAATGTTACGATACATATTCCGAATTGAGTAAAAGACACAGATCTATTAAATTTTCGTATGATGTCGGCATAAATTCGATGGTGATTGTTCAATGACATCTGATTAAGATCATAATCAATGTCATTGGCGTTAAACTATTTGATAAAATTTCGTAAGAAAGTTTTAATTTTATTGGAGCATAGATGAATCTCATACTGATTCAGACAGGTACGTTATATTATCATACAAATTAAATAATTGTAATTTGTTTCATCTCAATTGATCATTAACTTTTCGATATAGATATTATAATAGAACTAACTTCATTAGCAACGGCAACCAAAATAATTGATGTAAAGGTAATGGTGGTAATTTCCATTGAAAATGTGTGAAATTTGACGACATTAATTTGGTATAATAATAAATTTCAGTGAAAGGTTTTATTCTTGTTGCGTTGTTGCAAATGCTGGTATAAAAATTGAAAATTGAAAAATTAAATATATTCAAAGACAAATTGAATTAAAAAGAAAATAAAATTGGATTGGATTGGTTACAGTCAGATGCTTTAAAAAAGTTATATGACCATATATTAAAAATTAACTATTTAACTAACTAATTTAAAATAAAAAAATAAATATGAAATTCCAATAGTTTTTTAAGGTTGATTATTATGGTCACTTTGCTCGTCTGTCTGTATGTTTGTTCGTCTGTTACATTAGCTTTTGAGCCATCGAAATTAATTCATAATTAGTTCGAATATGAGACGACCTCTCCCACTAACGTTTCTATATATATTTCTGGAAAATTTGACAGTACTACTGATAAGATAAACGATATACAATGCAATATTAGAATGAAATTTTATTTGTGAGTTAAAAATGAAATTTTAAGGTCAGTTTCTAACATTCAAAATTGATGCACAAAATTAATGTAGTTCTATAAATATGGTTGTATAACTGAATGATCTACTGTTCCATTAAAATGAAATTGTGTAGAACAAGTGTAGAATAGGAGTACAAGTTCAGTTCGTATATAAAGTTAGCTGAAAATAGATACCAATAACTGTATCTCACGAAATCAGATATCAAAAATAAACGTAACACTCCATTTATAGAACTATTTGAAAAGAGTTTCTAGAAACATTGACCTAATCTATTGGAAGATTCTTTAGAATTAAAGAATTCGGCGTTTGAAGAATTTATATAAACCTATTTGAACTAATCCATAAAACTACATAAAAAAATTAATATTGCGGTTACGAATGAAAAAAAAAACTATAATATCATAACAATTAATAAATGTTTATCGCATCACATATTATAAATAATTACTCTACTCGTAATACATATTTAAAATGAAATTATCTATAATTAAATTATACATTTACAAATAATAAACAAAAACGAAAAAATTAATATATTTGGTAATTGCATAACTTCGTGTCCGATATAGATTACAGAAATCAATGATTGTATATGTAGGTGACAGGTTATAATATGACACATTAGCGTCAATTGTTTTTCTAATAACTAATCACAGTGTTTAGAAAAATATTTTAAAATGGATAATGAAAAAGTGGTTGGAAATAATCCAAGTTTAACAGCTTATGGGGTTTCTACTACTTGCTAATTCAACCGCAAACCGCCATTCAAAGGAGGTGGGATACATATCCACATATGGGTACCACATTCATTTACACATTCATTGACCACATACCACATTCATTGACTGAAATATCATATGCGGCAACAGGTGACGAAAAACAGATCCAATGGACAACAACGTTCAAAGAAAAAACTTGGAAAAACAGAAGTATTGATAACAACTCACTAGACTGCGAATAACACAAAAAACATCGAATTTCAGCTAATCAAAAAGATGTGATTTTTCACAATGATAATGCCAGACCAGAGTTGTCTACAAAAACTGAATGAGTTGAAATGGGAAATTTTACATCATCCACATACTCTCCAAATGTTGTACCTTCAGACTATCATTTACTCCGGCATCTACAGAGTTTGAATGACAAGAACATCTGATCAGATCTGAACAGATGTCTAGAACCGCACTTCAGTAATTTCTTTAAAGGAAAACCGTAGTCGTTCTGGAACCAAAATATTAGAAGATTATTGACAATATATATATAATAGAAAAAAAATACGTATATTATAATTGATTAATAAAACAGTATTTAAAAAAATATTTATCTAATGATTTCAATTTTCAAATCGGGTAAAGTTATGCAATCTTCAAATATTATAATGGAAATATGTATGTTTGAAAAGGCGATATTTTCTATGTGTATATAAAAAAGTATCAATCAATTTGAGTTAAAAATAGGATATTAAAATTAAATTACACAAAAATTAAATAATTGGAAAAAACATTCATAATGTCAAAAAAAAAAATTAAATTAAATTAAAAAATAAATAAACAAACAAAAAAAGAAATATTGTCTACATAAAGGGGAGGGGGGATACACAAAAACTAACAATGAACAAATTCTAACTGTTTTCATACAGTTTAGGATATTATTTAAACATTAAACATATATAGACTATAAAATAGTGTTTTTATTCTAATTTGCGTGTACTTAAAATACGAATAAATTGTGTGTGTGTGTGTGTGTGTATGTGGGTGTGTGAATATTTGACAAATTAACTAAACAAACATTTAATTATTAACAACAAAATACACAAAACTATGATAAAGAGGAATTTGAATTTAGTTTCTTTTAACGTTAACTCACCTCCTATAAATATTAACCAAATACAAAAAAAAATCGATTCGGCATCAAAATAAAAACAAAATAAACAAAATACAAATACAAATTATAATTAATATAAAATATTTAAATTTAAATTTTAAATTAAATTTATATTAAAATTTATGGAATGCAGCAGCTGATTGAAAAATATATGCTGTATTAAAATATTCAAAAATTATAATAATAATAATAATAATAATAATAGAGAAATAAATGAAGAAAAAAAAAAACATCATATATTTATTGGCAGCGAAAAAGTAAAAAACAAACAATTGACAATATATTTAATTAACACTTTCAAATATTCAATATATATATTTATGACAGACAAGAAAACAATAATAATTATATGGAATTTCATTAAAAGATTATGAAAAAAAACGTCAATTTTACCTTTGTATGTAAATCTTTAGCTCGTGATTCAAATAATTCTTCTAATTTTTTTGTATCAACATCTGATTTTGGTAATTCATCCCAAATTGTTTTAGCTACAATTGTTGGCGGTATCATATCATCACGTACTTCTTTCCAAAATAATTTAACCTACATGGGTGAATGAAAATAAAATTAACATACATCTTTGTCTTTAATGGACGGGATACGTTTTAAAACAATTAACTAACAGTCTTTTTATTTTTTTTTATTGTCGATCCATTCAAATCATTTCCATTATTTGAATTAAATTTTGGACCATTTAAAAAACATGGTGGCGGTACTAGATTTGTTGGTGGTGGCGGTAAATTCATCATTGGCGGTGGTATACCAATTGGTGGCGGTGGCGGTGGTACTGCACCACCTAAACCTCGTGATGGTAAACCATCGGTATCATCATCTACATTTAAATCGGTAAAATCTACATCACATAATTTTAATGGACGCGATAAATTTTTCACTAATTCTTCCCAATGCAATTCATTTTCGGATTTTTTTGGTTCAACTTTTTTTATTTCTTGATCAATACTTGGTGATCTAAATAAGTATAGAAAACAATTAGTAAACTAATAAATAAACAAATAATTTTTATCATTTTAACCTTATATTAAATTATTATATACTTTACCTTGATATATCTCCTTTACTTTTACTTTTTGCAAGACCCTCTTTGGCTTTTGAGATCAATCCAGACATATCACCAATACGTGATTGCGGTTTTTCATCTTGTGGACTCATTGGTAAATTTCGTAATTTATGTGTTAAATCTTTCACGGTATGATCACGTTTTAATTGAAGCAGTAATTTTTTATCTTCATTTTCAGATTCTATTATTTTGAATAAAAGGCAAAAAATAAAAATTTAAGACATTCAACATTTTAAAATTGCTTGCTTTTTAAGCAATAATTTATAATTTTTTTTATTTTTAAATTTTTTTTCATAAATTAATTTCACATAAGCCAAAATCAACTTTTGCAGTGTGGCGGATAAATATTTTACAGATCTTCCGGCATCACACTTTATCGATGATATTAAATTATTGGAAAAGCGTCGTTGGATTTAAGTTATTGAAGTTTCAGAAAATTTTATTGGTCTTTCGTTGTTAGAGAGTACTCTTATTTTTATTTACAAAAATATACTAGTTTGCTGGCATGTCCAGCGTCATCAGATATGTGGGATTGAAAGTGATGCAGAAAGAGCTACTCAATTTGAGATTGTCAGATTATTTGTTTGTATACATGTGTGTAAATTAATAAACATTCACACCGATTATCTAGTTATGATGAGTGATGGCGATGTTCTGTTGATGATAACTGAAGACAATAAAATGTAAATAAAATAAAATCACTTCGATGTGTTTTGCCAAATGCAAGCTCACGTCGCTTAAGTATAAATGCTCCAACCACCACGTAAATCAATGAAAAGTGGAAAATCCGTAGGTGAAAATTGTATACCATCTTTTGAAAGAAGTTACATATAACTGCCTTAAATCCTAACTACACGACCATGTAAATATATAACATATAAATAAAACCGGAAAAAAAATGGAATCGTTTCTATTTTCGTATTATTTATTTTGTGGAATACGTTTACACGAACGCATTTCAATGTTAAGTTGTCAAAGTTGTATTATATTTGTATATAGTCTTGTAGTTTTGCTTTTATTTTCAGAAATTGGAATAACATTACGCTCCTTAAATTGAAGAATTTCAAAACTATTCCATGGTTTATTGTATGGAACACGCAGATTTTATACCAAAAGAATATCATGTTTCCATGTCAAATAAACACCTTACGTATAATTATCAAAAATTCTATGGAGACGCAATCTTCATTCAATGAATATTGTTGCAAAATTATTTAAATAAGAGCGGTCGAAGGACGGTGGCATAAGCTAAATAAAGTATAAGTTCTACAACAGTATTCGAAGCACGTGTTGAAAACGAAATTGATGCAGTTGGGAAACAAACATTTTTTTAATGTTTTTGTTTTCTTTTCTTTTTTGTTCTGTTAGCGCCGTTTCTCAACTTAAAATAATAAAGAAAGTTCATGAATTCTGGTTACTTTCTTCACGATATGGGAACAATAAGTAGTACGGAAGTAAATATACAAAATTAAATATGAATGGTTCGGTCTTCATTTAAAATTCTAAATGTATCAAGAGTTTGTTCAATACCAAATTAACAATTTTTTAATCATACGTCAACAGTGTCATATGCACACGAAGCTTTATTGAGGATCAGATATCTCATCAAGACACTTCTAAAAATTTTTGTAAATAAATTTCTTCCTTTTCGATGGTCAGAAACCATTTATGGGAATAAGCAGCTTTCACGAAGTGAAAACAATTAAAAATTAATAATAAAATCAAACACCAGACTTTTTGTTGTGCAATTCACAAGAGGTAGATGGGTCGAGCATGAGATACTTGGTGCAGTATATATGTTATTTCGAAGAGTCAAAAAAGCATTTAAGGATGATGATCATTATGACAACATATATTTTACATTAAATAAATGATATGCATTAATTGGATAATACAATATAATATACGGCTATATTTTGATAGCGCATCTGAAAGTGGACAAAAAAAGCAAATAAAATATATAAGCGAAGCAATAAATGTCCATTATCCCTATATTGTACGATGGTGATCCATATTTACGTCATCTTTTATCTAATTTAAGAGACTATGTATTTCATTCGTCTTTTTATATGTGACGTAAATGTTATATAACTGTGCAGCAAAAAATAAGCATATTTAAATATAAAAGTTCTTATCATTAAATAAAGTGAGCAATAAAATGAAAAAAAAAAAAAAAAAAAAACAAGATGAAGAACAACAACAAAAAAAAATGATAAAATTATTTTCTTAAACTGTATATAAAGAATAACAAAATATAAATATATTTTAATAATATTAACAAGAAATGAAAAAACACATATTGAAAAGCTTCCTTACCTGGAATATTATCGAGTTTAACACTATTCAATACACCATTTCCAATACTAACAATACCATTTGACGAAGAATTTGGTAATATTCCATTATTATTTCCATTATAGATATCATTTGATATTGGCTGCGACGGCGGTACAACTAATGACGATAATTGTGATGGTACAGTTACGGGTGGTGTTAAAGTTGATGATCCATTTTGTTGTGCATGACCATTTGACAATTGTTTATTTATGATATTATTATTATTATTATTAACATAATTATTGTCACCATTATAATGATTTGAAATGATATTATTATTATTATTATTATTAACATTATTATTGTCGCAATGATGATGTTTTATTGGTTTTATGATTGAAGTGGTTGTATGGTTATAACCATTTTTATTTGTATTTGTATTTGTATTTGCATTTAATTGATTATAATAGTTATTTAATCGATTTGATTCATTTTCAAATTCTTTATGGTGGTTATAACCATTTGTAATGTTACCATTGGAATTGGTTGTGGTTGTGATATTGTTGGTGGAAATAATGGCATTAGCGGAAATGGCAGCTGTTGTATTATTATTATTATTATTATTATTATTATTATTATTATTATTATTATTATTATTATTATTATTATTATTATTACTTTTATTGGCGATTGAAATGAGATCAGATTGACTAGCATTGATTTTTTGTTCAGTTCTATTACATGGTCGTGTAAATCCATTTGATATTGATGGTGGCGGTAGTGATGATGGTATCGATGACGATGAAGATAATGATACTGATGTACCATTGCGATTTTGAATGTCATATGTAGATGATTTAATTGTTTTACCATTAATAATACCATTGGTAATATTTGATGATTTGATATGAATACCATTAATATTATTATTATTATTATTATTATTAATATTATTAATGTGATGTTTGTTATTACCATTTTGTAAACGAACTGGAATAGCTGTGACTATTTGTCCTGTGTGTTAGTACAAAAAAACAATATATAGCAAAACAAAACAACAACAACAACAACAATAACAATTATATTCTTTTTAGTCAATAAATAAATAGATTTCTTAATGTATATTATAAACATAAAGAAATTATTACACAAAAAACTATAAAGCAAATAACACGAAATAACACACACACATACACACACACACACAATGCACACACACACGCGCACATACAAATAATTATTAATAAACAATTTTTCAATTATAACGTATTTATAATAATTAATAAATAGTATAAGTAATTAATAAATACCTTGACCATCATCTATACGATTTGTAACACCATTACCAACAGCTGCAGCAGCCTCTTGTTGTTCACGTAAAAATGTTTTAGTTCGTTCGGCGCGCTCACGTCGCCTACGTAAACCTGGTGTAACACCGGCACCTGTTTTTGTACCAGCTGTTGTTGATGTACCATTTGTTGATGTTGATGTTGTTGTTGTACCAGCTACACCAAAAACATCATTTAATTCACCGGAATTACCCGAACTAGAACTATCTTCGTCAACAGTTTGATAAATTTGATGTGAATTATTGTAATTAGTTAATGATTGTGGCGGCAATGGAGGCGGTGGTGGTGGTGCTGGTTGTTGTTGTGAATTTATTGGTGAATTTCCTGTACTATGTCGTCTTGATTTTCTACGTTCCATTGGATCTAAGGGATTCACATTATTCGAACGATATCGTAATGTTTTACGTACAGAACTATCCGATGATATACGTATACCATCTGTTTCACCATCTTCAAATCTATATATAAATGCATTTATTTATTAACTAATTTTTAATTATAAATTATTAATAATTTTTTGAAACATTTACTTTAATACTGCTTCATATAATTGTAATTGATCTAATAGATCTAAATCAGTTCCTTGTCTTGACATATAACGTTGTACAACACCTTCCATTCCTTGCTGTTCCAAAAAATCACTTTCATCATAAAAACTATCTTGATCACTTAAACCCGATAATGTTTTATTAATTAATGATGTTGCATATATTAATAATTCTGTATCAGCTGATTCATAATCTTTTAATAATCTGTATAGAGAATGACAGATAATTGTTAATTTATTGTTATTTGCGAATAGCACATTAATATGCAAATGCATTATATAATCTCATTTATAGTTGATTATATAAAAGTAAAATTATTAGAAACTTGAAAAATATATTTTAATCTGAGAATTATAATTTATTTTGCATACTATAGTACCTACATCAAAATACAATAATTACATTTTTACGATAAATTACTTAAATATAGTGAATATAATTTTCTTAATCGTATTATAAAAATAACTTTTTTTCCGTTTTAATAGGTATACCGGTATGAAAAGTTCGTTTGCTTATAATAAAATATTGGAAATAATTTTTTTCAAAATAAAATTTTTCCTGTTTTGATGCGATCTAAGAATCGAGTCATTTTAGACGTCTGCATAATTGTGAAAGCACTGTGAACAGAGTCCATGTGACATCGATGAACATGACCAAGTGGTAATCTGATTGAGCAAAATTTGGTGAATGAAACGGATGTAGTAACGCATCCCATCATTTCCAAGCAATTGTAGCTCTCACCAGTGATAGTCTGACCAGTTTTCAACAATTTAGAATACATGACGTTCTTCTATTCTCACCAATGGTTGACATGGATCACTTCAATGTTCCGTTCTTTTGGAATTATCGAAATAAATTCATTTTTCATCACGATGCAAAAACGACTTCATTTGATGCCTATATATGGTAGTTGATTTCCAATCAAAATTTCACACGTTTTGTATTTTATCAGTAATGGTTTGTTAACTCTTACCGTCAGGTGACAACGTTGTAGCGACCGATATCTGTCCAATATAAATGATTTATGGTTGTAACAATATCGGATAATTTAAAAAGTTAAATTTCTCGCATTATTTATCTTAAATTGTAAAACGGAATTAATTTTGTTGACAAATATTAAGACAGTAGTAATGCTCTTAAAAAAATTATCTGTAAAATTGGTACATGTGTGAAATTTAGTGACTTCACATGTTTTATAATTGATTAATTTAAGACATTATTGTCAACAAAATAACTTTTAAAATATACAATATGTATAGTACACATAATTTAAATTGAGGTGTACTATTTCAAATGTTTGAAATTATTGCTTTTAATGCAATAATATGTTTCACAGAATTCCTATGAATTGTTACATGATTACACTATTTTACAATAAGCTGTATTATGTAAGGAAGTAATACCTTTGTGGAATTAATGTAAATTCATGTTAACTAGCATGTGCAATGTTGTTAAAGAGAATAACTCTATTTACATGGAGTTATTCCAAATAGCAAAGAAATGAAAATGTCTTTCTTGTGATTCCAAACATTATAAATAGTATGTTTTTATATCCCTAAAGAGTAGTGCGAAAGCAATACTATTTATCAATGTGAGAAGAGTGAAAACTATTTTTTCTCTTTAATTTATAGAATCAGTCAATAAAGTATAGAAGTTCAAAGTACAACAAAATTTACTAATTTATATTTCAATATCAATATAAAAAAAGAGAAAGACAAAATTTGATTGTACTTTGGACTTATATAAAACCGCAGTTGCTTATATTTTTTAGTAATATTTTGTCTGTTGACAGTGATTAAGGCAATTTAAAATAAAAATAAAATAAAGAAATCTAAAATAAATAAAGAAATTTAAAATAAATCAAGAAATCTAAAAAATAAATATTCGTTGTTTAAATTGGGCTATCGACGCAGTACGTCTTACATATACAACATGAAAATTGTTGTCATTAAATTTTAATTCAAATAATTGACAAAATTGCAAAATGAAAATAACACATTATTTTATAAAACCACGGTTTAATTTAGTTCAATTTGAGCACATGTCAAATATATAGAAACACATTATTTCACCTAATATGACTAAATAGTAGGGTTTTTTTATTAAGTTAGTATGCCACTTTTACAACTGTAACGTCATTAAAATTAAGTTAAACGACCATAAACTTATGCAAATCATTTTAAGTCGTTATATAACGTAATTACAACGTTGGTAAACAACTAAAATTCGATCTGACTTATCCGACGTTGTAACGACGTACGCCCAACGTTGACCTATTTCAAAATTTTATTTCCTAATAATATTAATAAGTAAATGACTAAATTCGGATTAGTATGTTGGGTATTTCGGATTAGTATGTTGGGTATAGCATACTTGCAATGCCAGTTGCGACCGAACGCGTCCACGGGTTGCGGATAGTGGAACGGCCTATGATACTTATGGGTTAGCTACGAATAAAGAATAAGTAGTCGCGGACAATCTGGCTGCTGTGTATGAGAATTACTTTGGGGTGTTGTGTGAAAGCAGCACTCGATTAAAACTGAGTTAATGATTCAGTGATTACACAGTAAAGGCGAATCAGCGGCGCCAATGTAACCGCTTTCGGCAGAGGTGATATACCCCTGTAAATGAGCCTACGAATTTGCAGAATGATTAGTAGGTTGAACGTATGGTTAACTACCAACTTCGGAAAACCAGATAGTTATGAATTCGACAACACGGCCTCGGATCGGACAGAATAGACGGCAACGACCCCAGCAAAGAAAATTTAAGGACAATGATTTGAAGCTTGCGTCTTGGAACGTTAGAACTCTGTTGCGACAAGGTGCGTTAAGAGCACTTACTGATACGCTACGAACAGCCAAATTGGATATAACAGCTATCCAAGAAACTAGGTGGCCCGGAAAAAATTTATTGAAAGGTAGAGGATACACATTTTATTACAGCGGCAATGATTGCAGTAAAAGAAGAGAGTTCGGAACCGGTTTCGTAGTTTTTGGAAAAGCAAGGAATTCAGTAATTGCTTTTAATCCGATTGATGAACGCATTTGTACACTACGTGTAAGAACAAAATTTTTCAATCTGACCCTCATCAATGTACATGCGCCCACTGAAGAGAAAACTGATGAGGTTAAGGATGAGTTTTATGAAAAGCTGATGACAACATATAGAGCTGCACCCGGCCACGACATTAAGATTGTCCTAGGAGATTTTAATGCCAAGGTGGGACAGGAAACAATATATCACCCAACTATAGGTAAGCACAGTCTTCATAAAACAACGAATGAAAACGGGCTAAGATTGATTGATTTTGCCATGTCAAAAAACATGGTCATTAGTGGTACATATTTTCCACATAAAGATATTCATAAGATGATGTGGAGGTCTCCAGATGGTAGAACAAGTAATCAAATTGATCATGTACTAATTGATGGACGTCACTGTTCAAATATAATGGATGTACGAACTTGTCGTGGTCTAAATATTGACTCAGATCATTATCTAGTTCGGATAGTGCTACGAGCCAGAATTTCGGCCAGTAATAACACACAACCCGTAGGGTTGAAATGGGCAGTCGAGAAACTTGAACAGGCGGCGGTAAAACAATTGTACATGGATGCAATGGAACAACGAATTATTACAGATTTGGAGGCTTACCAGCAGGAAACTAATATAAATAGTATGTGGATAAAATTAAAGTCATGCGTTGAAGGGGTCGCAACAGAGGTGATTGGAAAAGGGATGGTAGTAAGAAATGAGTGGTTCGATGATGAATGTAGAAATGCTCGGGATGCAAAAAATGCGTCCAGGCTGAAAATGCTAACGCGGGCTACACGGACCACTGTGGAAGACTATCGCGAGAAGAGGGATTTCGAGCGTAAATTGATTCGTAAGAAAAAACGAGAATTGGAACGAAAGATTTACGTCGAAATGGAAAAATTTAACAGGAACAACGATAATAGAAGATTGTACCGGAATGTCAATCGTTTTCGCAACGGATACAATCAACAACCTTTTTTGTGCAAAAACAGACATGGTCAGGTTATGGCGCAAGAGGAAAGGTGCCTCGAAAGATGGGCCGAGTACTTTAAAGATATATTAAATGTGAATACGCCAGTGAATACTATGGAAGATGTGCGATTTCAAACCGCCCAACCATTTATAGCTGAACCATCGATACACGAAGTAAAGAGTGTTATTCAGAAGCTCAGGAATAATAAATCACCTGGATCTGATAGCTTACCAGGTGAACTCTTTAAATATGGTGGAAATGCATTATGGTATCAACTGCACGAGCTAATTGTAAAGATTTGGAATAATGAACAGGTGCCAGAGGAGTGGAAGGATGGTATTATCTGTCCATTGTACAAAAAGGGTGACAAATTGGATTGTAACAACTACAGAGGAATAACTTTATTAAACATTAGCTATAAGGTATTTGCTAATATACTATACCATAGACTTATTCCATACGCCAATGAAATTATCGGAGAATACCAGTGTGGTTTCTGCGCAGATCGATCTACATCTGATCAAATATTTAGTATACGGCAGATCTTGGAAAAGTGTATGGAATTCAATGTTGATACACACCATTTGTTTGTTGATTTTAAAGCGGCATATGATAGCGTCAATAGGTCAAAATTATGGAATATTATGGAAGAGTTTGGTTTTCCAAAAAAACTGATAGATTTGGTGGCTATGACGTTGGAAAATGTGAGGTCACAGGTACGAATCCGAGGTAAATTATCTGATCACTTTGAGACGGTTGATGGACTACGACAAGGCGATCCATTATCAACACTGCTATTTAATATTACGCTGGAAAAGGCAGTGAGGGGCGTAAATATTGATAAACAAGGCACGATTTTCACAAAATCGGGTCAATTGTTAGCGTATGCTGATGATATAGACATAATGGGTCGGAATATGTTAATTGTCAAGGATGCTTTCGAATCGTTACAAGAGGAGGCATCAGGTCTGGGTCTCAAAGTGAATGCAGAAAAAACGAAATATTTGGTGGCAACGAATACATCACGAATTCGAGATCAAACGGTTAATATTGGAGAACACAATTTTGAAATAGTCAATAGTTTTGTATACTTAGGATCGTTGATAAATGTTGAAAATGATATTGAAGAGGAAATACGCCGCAGAATAGCAACTGGCAACAGATGTTATTACGGGTTAAAAAAACAATTCCGATCGAAAACATTACAACGAGATCTTAAGTGCAAGCTATATACAACTTTAATACGTCCAATATTAACGTATGGGTCGGAGGCTTGGTGCATGACACAAAACCAGGAACAACTACTTCGGATTTTCGAACGAAAGGTACTCCGTGGCATATTTGGTCCCGTCAAAGAACAGAATGGTTGGAGGCGACGATACAATATTGAATTAGACAAGTTGTACGGTCAACCAAATATTGTCAAAACAATCAAGATCAATAGATTGAGATGGCTTGGACACGTAGAACGCATGGAGGAGGAGCGTGTGCCAAAAAAACTGTTAAATGGTAAACCGGAGGGTAGAAGGAGAGCCGGAAGACCTAAGGCGAGATGGCTAGATGCAGTAAACTGTGATATAAAGATCCTAAAAATTCGGGATTGGAAGGCGTTAACTGCGGATAGGTCAGGTTGGAGAAGCGTGTTGGAGAAGGCTAAAACCGCACCCGGGTTGTAACGCCATGGAGTAAGTAAGTAAGTAAATGACTAAATTTGTTAGTTGCACCAACTTCTAATTATCCCGGATCGTTTCATACCGGAATACCTATTATATTAGTATATGTATTTTATTCAATTAAAATCAATGTAAACTAAAATGTAATAAAAGTACCGACAATAAATCCAATCATTTCGTAAATTTATACATTTAAATATAAAATATTATATTATATACCGATAGTGATACGTATTAATTTCTATTCCATTGTCTATATTATTTATTTTATTACAATATATTGTATATCATACACATTATTGATCGTTATTTTATGATTCGCATGTAATAATATTTTCAAAATTACGGAAAACTTTAATAGAGGTTATAATCATAATAATTTGTTATCCATTATATATCATATAATAATAACAATGATGTGCAACGAAAATACAATAAATAATAAATGGATAGCACCGCCACAATGTAACATACAAACAAAATATTTAAATATATAAAATATAATACACATATAGTTTTAACTTACTTCATGATATTCGTCCATGGTAATGTCCCGGGGCCATTATCAACTTCATGTACTGCACGTACCAATAAATAACAGTTGCTTTCAATATATTCAACAAATACTAATAATAGCTTTAATGCAGTTTTAACCACTAATCTATATTTTGAGGCAATAAGAGAATATAACCATTGAATTGTTGGTCCATGTTTCATAACCCCATTCATACCATCAACATATAGCATAACCTGTTTTACAAATAATATGTATTTATATATACGCACACATCACATGTATGGTATAGATGTGAGAAAAAATATGAATTGAAAAGAACATTAATGTATTGTTTTTTTTTTAATAATATAATATAAGTTGCAAATTGCACATATTGGGAAAATTTTAGTTTTACTCATTTTAATTTCAAATATTACCAAAAGAGAGAAGAAAAAAATGTTTACCTGTCCTAAAGCACGTAAAATATAGTTTTGATAATTTTGATCAGCATTACGACCAACTTGTACCAAACAATTAAGACCACCGAGTCCAACAAAACCATGCACTAAATCTTTATCCTCTTGAAATATTTGTTTTAATGAAAACAGTGCATGCCGTAAATCACGTCCTTGTGATGTTCGTAATTTATCTGTAACAAAACAAAAAAAACTGATTATTATATACAAATGAGAGATATGACATTATCACTAAAGGAAAGGAAAAAACTGCGGTGAAATATAGTTTCAACCAGTTTCAACTATATATATTGTATTATATATATTACCTATACACACACCTACATTTAAATTATACTATATATTACATAGAGACCTCTTACAACTCAATGAAGTGTATCCTTCACAAATACATGTGAAACAAAAATAAAAGGAAAGATTGTTATTTTAATATATCCATAATGATAATTTATAATGGCGAATTCCCCTCTGAAATTCTAAGAAATTGACTCCAATTGATTTGAAAATAACTTGTAATTTTGTACATAATCGTAAAGTACTTTATTATGGAATCGACAGTAAAGAATTTATCAAATCATTTAAAATATTTATTTGCAATGCGTCAACAAAAGTTCAATAAACCAATAAAATTAAGAAAAACAACAACAACAGAACAGATATATTAAATTTCGTGGTATCATAAATTTTTAATTTGCCTTTTTTTTTCATCATATATAACATTTTGAGAGTTAAAAATAAAAGTATATAATTTGTAACAAAGGTTGCGTTGGCATTAGTGGGTAACCGCATCACAAGGCATTTTTTAAAATGAAAATATTACTAAATTTATATATAACAAAACAAAAATAAATGTTGGTTAAAATACAAATCGAAGTTTGGGTGATTTTATCTTTTTATTTAACAATATTTCATGATGTAAAAAATGTGATACCAATCGCGTGATGATTTTTTATAAGGCGGGGAAAGTTACCAGGCACTTAGATCATAGAAGGTCAATTGTTTGATTACACACTATCTACAAATTAATTGTCGTAACATTTAGTTTCAGAAATGAAATTAAATATATTTCATATTGTATAAACGATCCGCTCGTTATGGAAGTTTCCATTGTGTATTTTCCAAATACCCTATAAATGCATTTTGCATATACATAATGGACATTCAGATAAATAGTGCCACGCCGATTGTTCAGCCAAGCAACATTTAAGATAAAGGAAATTTGTGATCAAACGCATTTTGTAAAGGTGATAGTTTAGTTGCAGTGCCCCGTAAGCATTCAAAAAATTAATTTAAATTTTTTTCTGGACAACTTCCTTGCATCTGTTGGTCATATAGAGTTTTGGACATCTACAACAGCACAGCACAGCAATAGTGCACTTATTGGAATTACAACCCATCTTTTTTGCCTGTTGACAGATTTCACACAGTCCAAATTCTTCATCAATCCTAGTCATCTTTATGCTGGAGCGAGATATGATGACGCCGTTAAGACGCGTTGAAATGTTTTAAATGTATTGAATCAATTAAATTATACGAAAGCTGACAAAGTGAACAACGTCGATGTCGCTGACAGTTCTCGCAACGTTGAAAAAAGTTAAACGAATTCAAATGTGTCATGTGTTCTTTCAATTTATTTTTAAATCAGTATTGTGTTGTTTTATTCATTTAAATAAAAAAAATTTTAAGAAAAAAATTAATTACTTTAATAATATTATTTATATTTTTATTATCAACTCCGTCTTTGACATTTCAATGCATTGTGACGGAAATTAAGGCGGATTATTTAGTTGCTCATTTACTAGCAATACCTCTGTGAACCGGTACCACATAAAAGTAAGACTTCATTCCACAATGATATTTTATTTAATATAGCAATGCATTCATTTAACAACCTCTATGTTATTGTTGTCTTGTCAAATGCCATCAGTACCGTCGGAGTATATGCTTATATTCTACCTAGACATAATTTCATAGAATAATTTCTAATCGCTTCAACCTGAATTTGAAAAACCTTTGAGCACGCTTCCATAGGTACGGCCAAGCGACCATACCGATATAGGATGACGTCGCCAAGAAGTAGCAGTCTGTATACAGTTTCCCGATTGAGGCAGTGTTCTATGCACACCAATCCAATCTTTAATGAAATAGGATAGTGTATTAATAGCGTTATTCTAGTTGTGTGGAAATCCGATATCTACAATCCATGACAGACACTTCAAAATTTTGGAATGGCCATTTTCATTGCAAAAATTTTCAATTGACAATTCTAAGTAACTACAATAGTATTCGTTGCAAATAGTATAGCAATAATAGTGTGCGAAATCCAAATCGACGAATTGGCAAACGCGTACAGTTACAATAACAACAATATTAAAATTATTATTGTAATTTCCTTTTGAAATATTAATAAAGTATAATGACAAATTCTATATTATTTAATTAAATATTTCAATTTTTGTCCAGATGATTTCGCGCACTGTAGTTGTGTCTATCAACTACACTGCATAGATATAAATTTTGTTATTCTCTGAATAAAAGCATTCAAACTCATGTTAAAAATATTCGTTTTTTTTCTCTCATATAAGAAACATTGCATCCATCAGCAGTCAGCCAATTAGAGAACTCACAGACGGAGTACCAACTTGAAATTTAATATAATGTTAATTATAAAACGAAAGTCATTATATTTTGTGAATTGCGATATGTCTGGACAATCGTTTGCGGTATAATTCCATTAAATATGTTTAAAAGATGTCTAACAGTGTGTAGTACTTTCTGTGCCATAAGCAATACTTAATCATTATTACTATTATATACCTTTTAAATAAAAAGTTACCCATAAATAAAAATAAACATTTATTAAAATATACATAAATTAATTTAATGCTCTCAAAAAAAAAAAACTTATATTAATAAAATCGTATTAGAAAATGAAAAAAACAAATTAAATTAAAAAAACATTAAAAACAAAAATAAAATTTAATAAAATAGTAAAATTTAAAATGAATTAAATTTTTACTAATATTTTTTGGGACCATGAGAATCGCATTTAATGGTTGTTGGTAATTTGGTCAAACTTTTAGACATAGATTTTGATAATGATGAACCATTTATTGGAACTACTGTTGTCCTTTTTATCGTATTTCTAGCCGTAGCAGAAGCAACAGGTATAATATTATTAATAATTGGACGTTTTACAGTTGTTGTGGTACGATTTGATGGAATAACTACAACTGGTTTTTTAACTGATAATTGTAATGATGCTCCAGATAAATCATTTCGATTGAATGCATAAGGACTTACATACGTTGAAATGTTGTTATTAAAGGATGGGGTTTTTTTAATTGCAGCCGACCTAACAATTGTTGGTTTACATGGTTCTGGAGTTGATATTGTGTGTCGTCGATTTGTTGGTGTTTGTATATTATTTGTTATTGTTGATGATAATGTTGATTTTACAATTGGTGCTATTAATCCGATATTATGTGACATTGAATCATTAATTGCAGTTACATTATGAGTTACGTTATGAGTTACATTATGAGTAATATTCATATTTAATAATTGTAAAACACTATCAATTTGTTGACGTGCAGCTGTTAATTTTATGATGACATTATCACGATCAGCTAATGTATTTCCATTACCACCACTAATATTATTAGTAATAATATTATTATTATTAATAATGTTATTAGTATTAATAATATTATTATTATTAATAATGTTATTATTATTATTAATATTATTAATATTACTTTTATTATCGTCATAATTTTTAGTATTATTCAGATTTGGTGAAACATCATTGGAATGACAATTTAATACCGATGATATATCAGCAATTCTATTTGGACTTTTAATAAAATTATTAGTACCATTGTTATTTGTATTTTCAGGTGTTGATTGTATTACAGAAATTTTTACATTATTCATATCATTTTCATCTACAGATAACTTTTCAACCTTACATGACGTTACAACAGTTGGATTACATTCATTTATGTTAATCTTCACATCAGAATAGTATGTGTCATCAGCCGGCATCTCTTTTTTTATTATAATACTTTTATCATTTTGTACATCTTCATTTTGCATATCAAATTTATAATTTCTTAAAATTGTTTTCATCATCACGTTTGTTTCGTGAATAGATGATTTTGTGAGAATAGGTAATAAATTGGATGACGTTTCACGAATAACACCAGATTTAATATTAGTGATTGGTGGTATAGATTCCCCCGTCGAAGTACCATTAGTTTTAGTAGCTGTGGTTGATGTTGTTGTTTCTGTGGGCACATATGCTACAGATGATGGTGCACAACCTTGTATTTCCCAAAATGAACTGCTGTATGCCGGTGTCTTTGATGGACATGTACAAATATTTGATTGATATATTAATTTCGATAATATTCCAGAACTTTTACATTTTATATCAATTTGTATTTCGGGAATTAATTTATTTGATGTCTGTGATGTAAAACTTTCATTATGAATTGAATTATTATAAGCTGTTGCATCAAAATCAAAATATTCTAATGAAAATCCGATTGATTTTAATAATAATGTTAATTCAACAACATCAATTGAAAAATCACAATGATTGGTAAATTTATCTTTAGTTTGGTCATAATTTAAATTATTTGGTTTATTCATATTTATACATAAAATATTTAATAAAACAAAAATTAAATTTTAAATAAAAACTAAAAATTAAAAATTATCACAAATTAATATACTCTTAATATAAAATACAAATTACAAAAACCACTATCCGTATGTCACCAACTACATTTATTAGAATAGTTAATTATAGTTAAATATATAAATTAACGGTTTTCTTAAACTGTAAATTTATACAATTTAAAAAAAGACAAACATAAAGGCTATTGTAAATTTAAAACAGAGCACCAGAATTGTATTGATTTGAAAATTATATAATATATATATTAAATTGATATAACTCGGTAGCGCAGTTGCATAAGCGCCGATATATATATACCAAGAAAGAAACAATCCATCGGTATTTTGATGGCAATATACTCGTATTTATATTAGAAAATATGGCTCCCATAGCCAATTTCACCACCCCACTTTTTATTAGTACTACGCAGATGATGTAAACACAATCTTTTATTTATAAAATACAATAACAAATGAAGAAAATGAATTTTATGTTATATATATATATATTAATCATGAAATATATTGCGGGTTCAAATCCGCTATTTTTCATAGGAAATTTTTCGGTATTTATTTTAATACTAAAATTTTTCTGCTGGGTGACCATTTGTTCGTTGATGGAATAAAAAGAAAAACGGATATCTTTGAAAATATGGTGTTGGACGCTATTCAAAGATTAACATTGTCTGCACACACATAACTATGGGCTAATCACACATATAAAAATAATAGTATTATGAAAACATCTATCTTTCTATAATTACAGTACAGTACAGCACACAATTGGTAAATTGTTATATACTCCCATGCGGAGCTATTTACCAACTTGGTTGTAATGAAAGGTTTATTAGACGACATAAAAGCTCCACTAGGAGCAGAATATGAGTTAAAAAAAAAAAAAAAATATATTAAATTGATTAAAATATATGTAACGAATTATATAATTGATGTAACCCATGTGAAAGAATTAAAAACATATATTATGCGTAAATTTACTTTATGTCAATATAGATATTCCAATTACATATCTCAATATTTCTTGTATGAAGTTTATTTAATTTTTCATTAGTTTCATATTTATGTTATTTATTATTGTTGAATTGCAGGGACGTATATTCTTAAATAATAAGTTTTATGGAATAGAAAGTGTTGTCAACATAATCACACAAACAGCGGGAAGGTAAACTATACAACTTCATGTAAAGTAATAATAATATATATAATGAAATAGAAAATATAAGAACCAGTTAAATTAAAAAAATTTCAATGGAAAACTCTTATCTTATAATATCAAAGCTGATGAATATAAAAAAAAGTTAAACAATATCACGCAACATCTGAGATGGTAAATCAGATAGTAAAAAAATCGGTGGGCTCATCAAATGACAGCAGTACTGACTCTCTGGGAAACAACTAAGAAACTAACCAATAATACAGATTCCCTCAATCAGAAAAGTAGATTCAAGTTGTGCAATAAACAATAATCAAAAGCAGAAAGATTCCCTGAATACATAATTGAAGTATTTCAACCGAAATGCGGTCCAACGTAGGTAAACATTGATGGAAATAATTTTACAAAATGCAGACGAAGATTTTAAACCAACAAAAATAAATAAAAATTTACATTACAACGAAGCACCAGAACATAACCGGACCACCAGCAGCTTTTGTGCGGGGTTTAATCAACAAATAAAATAAATTTCAACATAGGCAAGTACCTTGGTATGACCTTTTAGATGTAAGCTGCACTAATAACCAAATGTAAAAAAGAAAAGAGAAAAATTGCGGTTATGCTATATATGAAATTACAATGGCTATTAGGACAGGACAGTATCTTATCCATTAATCATTATTCTAAAAATAGATCCTGAAAATAATGGGGTGGAATCAAACAAACTAACCATAAATAATATAATACAAAGGTTCCAAAATAAAGTACTAAGTCTAAGAAATATAGTTGATGCACCAATATACATATTACATAAAGAACACAAACTAGCATTAAGTACTGCTGAAAAAGTAGTAAAAAAACTCCTCGATAATTGCTTATTAATATAAAAACTTACAACAACATAAAAATCAAACTGAACATTAGTCGTTAGAGTAGATTAGATAGATAACAATAGTTCGTGGATTGATGGTTCCCAAGATGGTTGTTTGTGCAAAGTAGTATTTTTAGTGGGTTAAAGTTTCACATTATATTGAGATGTGAGCATGTGTGTTACTCTAAAAGTGTCTAAATCTATAGACTTTTTTAATTATACTTTTTGAGAATCTGGTGTGGAATGTTGCCTGGATTGCTATTGTAACTCGACGAACATTGCTCTATAATACCATTCTATAGATATACATCGGAATAAAAATTATATGGTTAATGAGGAATATGGTCTGATTATATAATATGATTTGTATCTAGATAACATCAATTCTTCACCAACGAAAGATACAACTACTCAGGTATGTTATATAGTTCTCTAGAAACCAATACTCATTGAAAGAAAAATAAACAATTCTGTATTTCTAGTAATCACATTTCGGTCGTAATATTAAATATATTCATAAACCATAATATTCAAATAAATACTTTACATATAAGATTAAATATGTATACCAATTCAACGGATAGATTAGCAGACACATAGGCGAACACATAGGTAAACCCAAAATTCCGGTTTATTCACAGTATGGTAAAATATAAGTTCAAATACCTTTGTTATACGAACTAAATTAAAATTTTGCACATCATATAATAATTACTTATAATTTATCTATACTAAACGATAATATGTTAATTAATATTTAATAGATAATAAATAATTAAAACAAAAAATACATATATTATCGATTGCACAAAACACACAATGATTTCACTTTTTATAGAAGATGAGAAATACAAAAAAAAAGGCAATAAACTTATAGAATATTATAAATGTAATTTTCAATGAAAACCTTGACCGTTGTGCAACAGTGCATTAGTTGAGTAACAAACAACAATTTGTTAATTAATGCAATGTTTCTGTGCATGCGCTATTATATGAAAAAAATACAATAATGAAATTGATAAGATTACAAAACGGATATGCATACAATAAAAAAAAAATAAATAAATAAATAAATAAATAATTAACTAAAAAGAAAAAGAAAACAGAAGATCTATCTATAAGTTACACGCTTGATTATTGTATGCAAAATGGTATATAATTATTTATATGTAGAATAATACAGATAAAACACAAAAGATTTCAAACGACGAACCTGTGAATACTGTGCAGAGAACGTATAGACAAATCTGCTATTAGTAATTAACTCATATATGTCAATATTAATTTAAAAATGCATTGATGAGTATCACATTATGCTGGAGTTTCGAAATGACGCTGGTGCCGCAGGTAACAGTATTGGCTATATATAGACCGGCGTTTACATTACTGCACTTCAACACGCCGCACGAGTATCACCAGCGTCAGGACATCGCCAGCATGATTTACTACATTCCTACGTTTTCATATATTTTAACTTTTTTTTTACGTTCCTAAACTTTAACTTCAACAGCAAAAAGTCTTCAGGTGCATAACTCTTTACTCTATTACATATATACCTTGTGTACCAAAAATAAAGAGAATGGGTAAATGAAAAACACAAAACATTAATTGATTTTGACAAGAATCATTATATATAATCGAAATATTCTCCTTCAACTAAAATACATCGATTTTTACGTTCAACAAGTGCATCAAATGACTATTTTATGTCGATTATTGGATTGTTGATGAGTATGGCGGTCGTTGTCTTTTGAATATCTTCAAGTAATGCGATACCATTTCTTTTATTATGGTAGTCAAATGAAGTTTAACGTATAGAAAGTATAGTAGCAGTGAACTACATCAGTTTAATATGGTGAATGATTCAGCAAATGGTAGATCTGGACGAACGTTGATTTTCACTTATGGCTTCTCTACCTTCTGTGAATCGTTTATGTCATCTAATAGCTTATGCTTGTGATATACAATTAGCACCACATTCGATTTTAAGCAAATCATATATTTGAATAGCAAACCAAAATGTAATTAATATTGATTCTTTGTTCTTTATATATAATATTTATCGACCGAAATTCAAAAACTACTGTCAGACTGTCACTTAATGTGTTGTATTATGGCTGAACAAAACGTTTGTTAAGGCAACTACATAAATCAATTAGTAATAGATGGTTATACGGGATCTATATATTACAGAAGCTATTCTCATTATTTTTGGGACGGAGGGTATACGTAGGTGTAATCAGTATAATATAAAAAATTTTTTTAGTGTGATTTTTCATGAAACTATTCCCATAGATACCCAGATAAGATATTGACTTCTTGGTAGTTAGAAGAATGGCAGATGCATTGGGATGGCTACAAAAAGGGTTGCTTAAATGCCATAAATTGAGTGGGTTAATTGAGGATTCGGAGCAACACATAAGTAGGCACACCGAGTCAATTCGATTGCTATTTATGTTTTCCAAAATTTGCGCTACACTCATATAAAACTTTTCCACTTCACCCATGAGGTAGGTGTGCGACGCGTTTATTTTTACGATTTTTCCCTGTGATAAGTTTAGCTTAATAAATGATATTGATTAAACTGAGAAATTTGACAGATGTCACATATTATATTATATATGTTATTGTCTGTATACCATAATTTAATTATAAATGTTAATCATAAAAATAATTTATGATATTATACATTTGTTTTCTATATAAACATGTTATTATACGCATAACCAAAGATGTTTTAGATACCTCTACACTCATTTTTTGAGTGTGTGCGTTAAAGCTTTTTAGAAACCTTAATGTGCAATGGTTTCAAAGTTTTTTGATATAAAGTTATTCAATATTATAGAGTACAATTTTTAATAAACCTTGACTGAAATCTTCATATTTCGATTGAAAAAATTTTTGTATATTTTAAATTACAAAATATTTTAATATCTCTTAGATACAAAAGTAAATTTTATTTCAAAATAAGTAGCGCAAAGTTTTGCAGTTAATGAAAATAAATTAAATTTATATTTATTATTTGATATGAAGAAAAAAAAAAGCTTAAACTCCGTAAATTAAAACTCACTTTGAGCTGCTTGAACCCTCAGACTTTTAAGCAAAAAATGATAGAGTTTAAATTTTCTCTAAGTATTATACATAGAAAACCGCCCATTAACAATAATGTATATGACATCACCGGTTTTTATTATAATAAACATTAGTAAACGAAATAACAAAATTATTAAATACATTAATAACAGTCACACGCACCATTTATATGCATATGTTATATGTAGTGATCGGAAGACGAACGAGTAATACACCTTCTTAATTATCAAGATAACATGGTTTGATAATATGTAAATAAAATTAATTTTTGAATACTTTCAATATTAAATGATTATTCTTTATCTGTATATAAATAATTTTTTGATTTTATCTCATCAAATGTTAATTTTACAGTTTTTTTTATTTAATTATGGTGTTTTATACCTATACTCTAATATAGTTTTGCACATATTAATATTATTTGTTATTATTAGGGTTTGCGTTTGCTTAACTTTTTGAAATTCTCGAGATTCAAGAATTCTCATATATTTAAAATCGTTATCTCCAGAAATTGGAAATATTTTTACATTTTTTGTCGAGAATTGTTACAACCATTTTTTAATACAATAAAATTATAACATACAGTGACAGTGTCGATAAAAAATAACATAATCCTTATTGTAAAATTTCGTCTATGTAGATTCAGAATATAATGATAGTCAATCAATTATCATATTTCATAAAATAATTTTTATGAAAACAAAGGCAAACAATAAATAAATTTATCAGATAATCGTCCTCTTAACTTTGAAGCTAATATTACTGCATATATATTTTTAACAAATAAATAAGTATTTAATAGAATGAAAGATATTTTTATACGGTCTCCTTTGAATTAAATTTTATATTTTAACATTAATATGCTTTTCTGTGCGTTTGATGCACGTTTCTTTTCGTTTAACGTTTTTAATTCATTTTCTTAGGTAATTGGGTATTTTTCGAACACTGGTATTTAGTAATATTTTCAAATTATTTAAATTCGTTGTTAAATATTCAATCGCTAGGTATACGTATAAATTCTTCAATAAATTACTCAAATTTGTCTTGTTAGTTCTTGTTGATGTTGAGTATTTGTTTTGGGTTGGTTTGGGTTTTATTACACGCTGAATAGATATTTCTAATGCTATTCTTAAAATATCATCTGTTACAATTGCATAATATTAATACCATTATTATGACATAACATATATATTCGTAATTCATATCGATGTGGTTACCGTTATTAACCGCATAGGTGTAACTTCAGTGTCTATGTCAGATCCAGTATTTATTTAGTCTATTTAAATAAAATTCTGCAGTTTTGAACATTTTTCAAAAAATTCTTTTTTTTCACCTATAATTTGATTTGCAAACAATTTGAGGATCATTTAAATATTTCATCATACCCTCCGCAGTTACTCTCTCTACGACAATTCTGACTGGCTTTAAAGTTTGTAATATCTGAACTGCAATTTTTTTTTGTGAATTCCAGAATTTCACAAATGTTTTAAATTTAAATCGTCAAACGCAAACGCATATTACTGTGAATGGTTCTTTCAATTAGAAAAAAAATAAATAGGTATGAAAGAATTTTTTAAATCAATACTATGGAAAACTAAAGAAATTTGGGACTTCCTCGAGAAATTAGAAATTGAAAAAATGCAGTTTTCTTGAGTATTCGCGAGACGCAAACCCTAGTTATGATGATGTAGTCACTTTTTAAGCTACTGATGTCAACATTATACAAAAATTAAATGGTTTTTATATGTGCATATATTAATTTAAAAAACATTCGATGAATCCTAAATATGTGTTATGATAGGAGGTGTGTGTTTGTGTATATATAGCAAAAAGTGTTGGTGTTATAGAGGTTTACTCTTACATAGAATGCGTTCTCGCATAAATGTGGCATATGATATGTTGTAGCGCATACATATACCAATTAAAAATGTTTTACGTAAGTAATTAACAACTTCTATATCTATTCACTAAATGGTTGCTATTGTATACATAATGAAAATGAATATCAAAACCATATGTTAATTAATAATATATACATTTCTTCATTAATATGGTGTGGTAAACAAAAACGTAAACATTTTGATATGATGTTTTTATAATAAAATTTAGATTAGCATCTATTTTTTTAATATCTTATGTTTTGGTAAATAAATTTAAAAAATCCAAATTGATTTATACGCGAGTTATATTTAAAATGTAAATCTTTTTATCATATGTAACACATGGGCTGAAAAGTTTCCGAAAATTCTAAGAAAAAAACATTTTTTTTGCAAAATTAAACTTTATTCATCAACATACATCCCTTCGCGGGAGATACACTGATTCCAAGGATCTTCCAACTTTTCGATACCATTTTTATAGTACGATTTCGTTTTTTCCTCAAAATAGGCTTCTGTTTCGGCGATCACCTCTTCATTGCTCTTAAATTTCTTTCCAGTGAGCATTCTCTTGAGGTCTGCAAACAGGAAAAAGTCGCTGGTGGCCAGATCTGAAGAATACGTATGTGGAAGCAATTCGAATCCCAATTCATGCAATTTTGTCATCGTTTTCATTGATTTATGACACGGTGCGTTGTCTTGATGAAACAGCACTTTTTTCTTCTTCAAATGCGGTCGTTTCTTAGCGATTTCATGCTTCAAACGCTCCAACAAGGCTATATAATAGTCACTATTGATGGTTTTTCCATTTTCGAGATAGTCGATGAAAATTATTCCATGTGCATCCCAAAATACAGATGCCATAACCTTGCCAGCTGACTGTTGCGTTTTTGGTCGTTGTGGACGAGGTTCGTCGCTTGCTGTCCATGATGCTGACTGCCGATTTGACTCCGGAGTGTAATGATGGAGCCATGTTTCATCCATTGTCACATATCGACACAAAAAATCTGTTTTATTGCGGTTGAACAATCCCAAACACTGCTCTGAATCATCGATACGTTGTTGTTTTTGATCGATTGTGAGCTCGCGCGGCACCCACTTTGCACAGAGCTTTTGCATGCCCAAATATTCATGCACGATATGTCCAACACGCTCCTTTGATATCTTCAAAGCCTCAGCTATCTCGATCAACATTACTTTACGGTCATCTAAAATTATTTTGTGGACTTTTTTTATATTTTCTGGAGTAACAGCCTCCTTTGGACGTCTACTGCGTTCATCGTCTTCGGTGCTCATATGGCCGGTTTTAAATTTTGCAAACCACAAATGAATAATGCTCGTCAAGCAGTTTTTTGGCTTCAGAAACATTTTTTCCAATCAAAAAATAATGTTTAATCAACGCACGAAATTTGTGTTTTTCCATTTTTTTTCAAATAACAAAAGTAGCTACACTCACAACGCAATATCTCACAAACTAATGGTCGGACTGCTGTCAAATTTTGACACGTATCGTTTGAAGGTTGGTACTAACTACAAATCGTATGAAAAAAATTCTAGTGGCGCCACTTCTTCTAGAATTTTCGGAAACTTTTCAGCCCATGTGTTATATGTATGTACAGTGAGTTTGTGTAGACGTGTTTTGTATGAATAATTCTTATAATAATATAAATATTCATTTGAATATGCAAAAATATTATCAGACATAAACATTTAATAATTTATTGTTTGTTATTGAAGGTGCGTACGATAGCAAAATTTTAAATCTATTACTTTCACCATATACATATTTTGTACATCTGCAAATATATTAATATTATTTTACTTTCCAAAAATATGCACATATGATATATAATATATTTGTGCGTGAGGTAATCATAAAAATATACCGTGAAATTAACAGAAAATATTTACCATTCCTTTCTCACCTTTTTTATAGACATTTTGGAATTTTTTCAGAGAAAAGTTAACACTTAAATTAATTAATTTATTACCTTAATATTTCGTTTCAGTCAATTAAGATATATGTGTATATATTGCATAAATTTTTTATTTCTCAAAATAATTCTCTAACATGGGTGTGGCTATCAGATAACGAGACTAGTGCAGTGAAACATTTTATTTTAAATTTATACATAAATAATTCAATATGCATCCCTACTCTCTATCCTTACAACGTTCCATAAGAAATTGAAAATTTTTTTCCAGTACGGAAGGTAGTCTTCTTCTGTGAGTGGCTTCAAGACGCGGTCTGCTTTTTCTTTCACAGCTTCAACTGTCTGAAATTTTGTTCCTTGACCTTGGAGAACAGATAAACGTGTTGCCAGGTCAGATTAATATTGCAGATGATCTAACACTGGGATGTTATAGTTGGTTAGAAACGTATTGATAGCGTTAATATTTATTAATCGAGAAATATAGGTTGAATTGCCATTACTTACATGAACCATTTTTCGGTATTTTAATACTGGAATAAAAAAAAAAGCTGATTTCTTTGAAAGTTTGGTGTTGGACGTTACTCAACAATTCGATCGATCAAAAACGAATTCGTTTGACCATTTCTCAATTTGCTTCGATCTATTTACACGTAATCAGAAATTTTAAGTCAATTCATCGCTGTAGACGCAACATATATGATTACATCAATATACACACCAGAATCAAAACAACAGTCGGACCATGTGCATAGAACTTGGAAACGCAACCAAAGCAGGCAAAAACAATGCCATTTGTGGATAAGGTTATGGCAACTGTTTTTTGGGATGCATACTCATCTGGTGTAATTTTTATCGACTATATATTTAAAAAAAGGTTAAATAATAAACTTTATTATTAGAATTTTTAAGCGTATAAATTATGGAAAAATGATCGTATTCGGTAAAGATAAAATTACTTTTCCATCAATGCATCATTTCATACATCGGCTATTGTCATAATCAAATTACACAACTTATATACGTTATTAGTTACTTTACTGATCCAGGTCAACCATAGTAAAATCAACTCCAAAATGTAATACAATGCACGGTAACTAGAAGCTGGACAAACTATAACTGGTGAGCGGTACAAACAACAATTGATTGATTGGAAAAGTGATTCTTTTGCAAGACAATGCTCGTTCTAATATCGCAAAACGCAGTCACCAAATGTTGCTCCAACAGATTTAAGATTACCACATGTTCAGATCGATAGCATATTTGCTCTGTGCACACAGTACTTCCAGAATTATGTAGACACCCAAAAATGAGTTGATTTTTGGATTGCATCAAAAGAGTAGAAATTTTATTTTGTATTCATAAATTGCCAAGAATATTGATTTTTATAATTATTATAAAAGTTTGTACTTATGGTAATGGTAATTATATTCAATCTAAAAATTGTTTCCATATAGTCTTTCCAAAATTAACGTGTTATTGTAAGCCAATACTGATATACCGATTATGCGTCAAAATGGTATAAGTAAAAATATTTTGTTACTGCGTATATGATGATACAATTAATTATTTATTTATATTACTATATTTTTACTTATAAAAAAAGGCCCACATGATGGTGTAAAAGGAACGTCGACGATTTATAAACAATCAACAAAGGTTTTATTAATTACAGACCGTAAAAAACATTTAAGCAATTTCAAAAATTAATTATATTAGTGAATGTGTCAAAGAATTTTCCGTGTTTTCTTATTTTCAAATAATTGCACATCTATATACAATATAATGTATATAAAGGGTATGTATTGTATATAATTACGGAATGTAGTGTAATTTATTTCCATAGTATATACAATAGTGTTAAGACAAACGAGTAATGATTAATAATATATATATATTGATAATACCTACATTGTATATATTGTAGTATACTTAATTCAGGAAATTATTATTTCTTCCTTATGTACTTGTAGAATGAATGTATAATTATAATACGTGTGTATATAATATCATGTAACCATTAAGAAATAAGAAATTTATCATCATTAATTTATCGTAAATATAACAGGCCAATTGAAAAGTCCCCGGTCTGACACACAGATGGCAGAGCTAGTATTAAATCCATATGATTTTTAGTTAGTACCAACCTTCAAACGATACGTGCCAAAATTTGACAGCAGTTCGACCATTAGTTTGTTAGATATTGCGTTGTGAGTGTAGCTACTTTTGTTATTTGAAAAAAGATGAAAAAAAAAAGAATTTCGTATGCTAATAAAATATTGCTTTTTGAAGAGAAAAAATACAGTTGAAGCAAAATCTAGGCTTGATGAAGAGTTTCCGGGGTCTGCACCAAGGAAATCAACCATCATTGATTGGTATGCTAAGTTTAAACGTGGTGAAATGAGCACCGAAGACGGTGAACGCAGTGGACACTCAAAAGAGGCTGTCACCGACGAAAACATCAAAAAAGTTCACAAAATAATTTTGAATGACCGTAAAGTGAAGTTGATCGAGATAGCAGACATTGTGAAGATATCATCTGAACGTGTATATCATATCATTCACGAATATTTGTACATGAGAAAGCTGATGAAAAATGAAAAAAAAAATGAAAACAATAGCAAAATTGCAAGAATTGGTCTTCGAATTGATTCCGCATCCACTGTATTCGCCAGATCTGGCCCCCAGCGACTTTTTGCTGTTCTCAGACCTCAAAAGAAAGAAATTTAGCACCAATGAAGAAGTAATCGCCGAAACTGAGGCCTATTTTGAAGCAAAAGACAAATCGTACTACAAAAATGGTATCGAAAAGTTGGAAGATCGCTATAATCACTGTATCGCCCTCGAAAGCAACTATGTTGAAAAATAAAATCAAATTTTGCTAAAAAAATGTGTTTTACTATGGTAGACCGGAGACTTTTCAATTGGCCTGTTACGCACATGATTATTTTAATATAAAACTTTGTACATATATAACAATTTCATATGCAAATTAAAAAGAAAATTAAAAAACAAAAAGATATTTTTTATTAATATTAAATTCAATTCGATATTAATTATATATTTAATAAAAACAAAAACAAAGGAAACAACAATGCAACAAAACAGCAAAAGTAAGTATTAAAAACAAAGTAATATAATGATTATAAATTGAAAAAAAATTTACAATTTATAATTTAATTTAATAAGATTATCATATATTGAATATATATTACTATGTTTAATATACAATATAGAAAGAAGAAATTTCTATAATAGGAAATTGTGATTTATGAAATATACATTTTATTAAAAACATTTGTGGCACTGGCATGTGCTTGTGTACCAATTTAATGTTTTCGAGATTATTTATATTTATTTATTTACAGATTATTGTTTTATTATACACACAATGTATATGTATTTAGGTATATCGTATAGGTTTAACAACTGGCCTACATTACTATTCAACAGATTACTATTTGTTTGGTTAAAATAATATTATGCATAGCAACTATTTGTAGTAAATACGAGTATATATGAAGAAGATCACGATTTCAATAAATTTTAAATTTATGTTTATATGATTGTAAATTATTATTATTATTATTATTATTATTGTGATTACAAACTAAATTATTTAGTTTATATAAAACCACGTATATTAGGTGAATTTTCGTGATTAATTATACAATATATTTACTTTAATATTATACATACACATATACATCGAACATAAATATATATTTTTACAGGCATACTTTTATACATACGTAAAACTCTCGCAGTAGAGACTCTAATCAAGATATTATAAATGTATACAATAACATTATTATTTATTTGACCTATTTAATTTTTAATATGTATATTACATTAACAAATCTAATATGTTTTTATGGTTGGAACAGTGTGAACATAATTATGGTATATATATATTTAGGTAACTATATGATACTATGACGTAGCATATAAACAGAATCACAATACAATTTGTTATAATATTAGGTTGTCAACTATCTCCCTTCCGCCTTTTTGCTCTTTATTCAATGCTTTATAAAAAGTGTTACAGTAATCGGATTTAGTTCAAATATGCGCCGTTTTGTTCGATAATCTGTTCCCATCTAGACTGCAACTTCATAATACCTCCCTCGTAGAAGCCCCCCTCCTTATTTGCGAAGAACTCGGACAGCCACTTTTCACAAGCCTCTTTTGAGATCAACTTTACACCACCAAGGGCGTTCGCCATGGACAGGAACAGGTGGTAATCACTTGGCGCTATGTCCGGGCTATATGGTGGATGCGATAAAACCTCCCATCCGAGCTCCCGTAGCTTCTGACGAGTCATCAACGAAGTGTGTGGTCTGGCGTTGTCCTGGTGGAACACTACACCCTTCCTTTTGGCCAATTCTGGACGCTTCTGGTCGATCGCCTGCTTCAAGCGGTCCAGTTGTTCGCAGTAGATGGTAGAATTAAGCGTCTGGCCATATGGGAGCAGCTCATAGTGGATGATTCCTTTCCAATCCCACCAAACACACAGCAAAACCTTCCTGGCCGTCAATCCCGGCTTGGCCACTGTTTGGGACGATTCACCGGCCTGCGACCACGACCGTTTTCGCTTGATATTGTCGTATGTGATCCATTTTTCGTCGCCAGTCACCATCCGCTTCAAGAATGGGTCGAGTTCGTTCCGTTTCAGCAGCATTTCGCAAATGGAAATTCGGTCCATTAGATTTTTCACTGTTAATTCATGTGGCACCCAAACATCAAGCTTTTTTTTGTATCCAGCCTTCTGCAGATGGTTTAAAATGGTTTGGTGACTAACTCCCATCTCCTGGGCGATGTCACGAGATGCCACATGCCGGTCTAACTCGATGTATTCCATGATTTGATCGGTATTTGTCGTCACAGGTCTTTCGCCGGCTGGCTTATCCATGGTGTCGTTTTCACCGGCTCTGAATCGTCGAAACCATTCCTCCGCGGTTCGAAGTGATAGAGTACCATCCCCCAAAACACCATTAATCTCACGGAACGTTTCTCTAGCGGATTTGCCTTTAACGAAGGAAAACTTTAAAATAGCGCGAATTTCGGCGTTAGTGAACTCCATGTTTACACGTCTATAACTGTTGAACGCAATATCCAAACTAATCATACATAGCGTCGTTTTGTTTGTTATGTCAAGAGCTTTCAAATTATGTACAGTGTTGCCAGATACGAGCTCTGTAGCGCTTTGTACATAGCCGCGAAATTAAAAAGACAAAAGGGCGGAAGGGAGATATTTGACAACCTTATATATTAATTTTTACCATTTAAGTTTTCTGTTTAGGGTTATAATGAACAAATTGAATAGTTAATCTAAATAATGTTTTATCAATTTCATTATAATATTATTTTACTTATGATGTAACGTGTTTGCTATACCATATATTGCATATACTCTGAAAATTGTATACACCCAATAACACTGTCTGTAGTTTGTCCACAAAATTTCTGCATTTTATATAGTAGTCCGTAGTTTCAATCCGGGGAAATATCTATGAATTTCTAATGGATGTCCGCTGGAAAACTATATGATCAGTGCAATTTATAAAAAATGCCCTTAGACTATCCGTATATTTCCGATGATAATTTCTAGGGATTCTGCTTAGAATTATTTCCCGTTGTTATTCCACATATCCGTAGAATTTATATTCATAACAGGCCAATTGAAAAGTCCCCGGTCTACCATAGTAAAACATTTGCCTTCGAGGGCGATACAGCGATTATAGCGATCTTCCAACTTTTCGATACCATTTTTGTAGTACGATTTATCTTTTGCTTCAAAATAGGCCTCAGTTTCGGCGATTACTTCTTCATTGGCGCTAAATTTCTTTCTTTTGAGGTCTGAGAACAGCAAAAAGTCGCGGGGGGCCAGATCTGGCGATTACGGTGGATGCGGAATCAATTCGAAGACCAATTCTTGCAATTTTGCCATTGTTTTCATTGATTTGTGACACGGTGCATTGTCTTGATGAAACAGCACTTTTTTCTTCTTCAAATGGGGCCGTTTTTTAACGATTTCATTCTTTAAACGATCTGATAACGCTAGATAATGAAGGTAATCAATGAATATTATATCTTGCGCATCCCAGAATACTGATGCCATAACCTTGCCAGCTGACTGTTGTGTTTTTCCTCGCTTTAGATTCGGTTCATCGTGTGCAGTCCACTCAGCTGACTGTCGATTGAACTCCGGAGTGAAATGATGGAGCCATGTTTCATCCATTGTCACATATCGACGCAAAAATTCAGGTTTATTGCGCTTGAACAGCTTCAAACACTGCTCAGAATCATTAACACGTTGTTGCTTTTTATGGATTGTGAGCTCGCTCGGCACCCATTTTGCACACAGCTTTCTCATGTACAAATATTCGTGAAAGATTTGATATACACGTTAAGATGATATCTTCACAATGTCTACTATCTCGATCAACTTCGCTTTACGGTCATTCAAAATTATTTTATGAACCTTTTTGATGTTTTCGTCGGTGACAGCCTCTTTTGGGAGTCCACTGCGTTCGCCGTCTTCGGTGCTCATTTGCATTTCACCACGTTTAAACTTAGCATACCAATCAATGATGGTTGATTTTCCTGGTGCAGACCCCGGAAATTCTTCATCAAGCCAAGATTTTGCTTCAACTGTATTTTTTCCCTTCAAAAATCAATATTTTATCAGCACACGAAATTTTTTTTTTTCCATCTTTTTTCAAATAACAAAAGTAGCTACACTCACAACGCAATATCTCACAAACTAATGGTCGGACTGGTGTTAAATCTTGACACGTATCGTTTGAAGGTTGGTATTAACTAAAAATCATATGGATTTAATACTAGCTCTGCCATCTGTGTGTTAGACCGGGGACTTTTCATTTGGCTTGTTATTTTTTGTGAGCACATCCACGGATTTTAACGAAAGTAAATTTACGCATAATATATGTTTTTGTAATTTGTATTTTATATTAAGAGTATATTAATTTGTGATAATTTTTAATTTTTAGTTTTTATTTAAAATTTAATTTTTGTTTTATTAAATATTTTATGTATAAATATGAATAAACCAAATAATTTAAATTATGACCAAACTAAAGATAAATTTACTAATCATTGTGATTTTTCAATTGATGTTGTTGAATTATCATTATTATTATATTAAAATCAATCGGGTTTTCATTAGAATATTTTGATTTTGATACAACAGCTTAATAATTCAATTCATAATGAAAGTTTTACATCACAGACATCAAATAAATTAATTCCCGAAATACAAATTGATATAAAATGTAAAAGTTCTGGAATATTATCGAAATTAATATATCAATCAAATATTTGTACATGTCCATCAAAGACACCGGCATATAGCAGTTCATTTTGGGAAATACAAGGTTGTGCACCATCATCTGTAGCATATGTGCCCATAGAAACAACAACATCAACCACAGCTACTAAAACTAATGGTACTTCGACGGGGGAATCTATACCACCAATCACTAATATTAAATCTGGTGTTATTCGTGAAACGTCATCCAATTTATTACCTATTCTCACAAAATCATCTATTCACGAAACAAACGTGATGATGAAAACAATTTTAAGAAATTATAAATTTGATATGGCTTCAGAAAGAATAGATCAACTATTGATTCAATATTTATTATACGACAACTTGTGGAAAAGTCAATTGAATACAACACCCCAATTTTTATGTGCTTCATCGATCTTACACAGGCTTTCGATCGTGTCCAACTTGATGATGTTATTAACATTTTAGAAACAGCTAACATCCAGCAAAACATAATTGGCATTATACAACAAATGAATGTTAACAACACAACGCGAATTAAAGTAAACGGAAAGCTCACACATGAAATACCAATATCAACTGGAATTCGTCAGGGTGATAGCTTGAGCCCAACATTGTTTAATATGGTAATGAACAAGATCATACTGAAAATAAAAGCTACTGGAATTGGATATAGGATGGGAAATCAACTGATTAGTATCATTTGTTATGCGGATGATGCAGTTCTTTTCGCAGAAAACGAAGACGATTTGCAGCGTCTATTATTTACATTTAAAGAACATGCTGAAAGCTTAAATATGTTGATATCTACCATGAAGACAAAATCAGTAGTTATAGCTAAAGAACCAATAAGATGCAAACTTGTGGTAAACGACATACCGATTGAGCAAGTTATGAGTTTTCGCTACTTGGGTGCAGAAACAAGCAGTTATCGAGATGTTTCTGCAGAGGTTCGCTATCAAACCAACAAAGCGGCATCAATATCTGGATGCCTTCGTGACGTCATTTGGAGAAACAGGTTCATGTCATTAGACAGCAAAATACGAATCTATAAAACATGCGTAAGATCTATTTTAACATATGCAGCAGAAACCCGTAGTGATACGTCCAAAACGAAACAACTAATGAGGACAACAGAAATGAAGATCTTACGTACTATCACCGGTCATTCACTTAGAGATCGAATCAGAAGTGATGATATCAGAGAGGAATGTAAAATTCAAGACATAGTGAGATGGACTAGGTCCAGAAGACGTTACTGGAGAGACCACGTTGATAGAATGCCAGAGAACAGAATCGCAAATATTGCAAGAAAAAAACACCCTGGTGGCACACGGCCAATAGGTAGGCCTCCGAAGAGATGGCGAGAGAGTTGGACATCCGCATCTCAAAATTAATTGAAAATAAAATGTCCTAGAAAAACACAGGTCCATGACCTAACGAAAGAAGAAGAAGAAGAAGATAAATTTGATATGCAAAATGAAGATGTACAAAATGATAAAAGTATTATAATAAAAAAAGAGATTCCGGCTGATGACACATACTATTCTGATGTGAAGATTAACATAAATGAATGTAATCCAACTGTTGTAACGTCATGTAAGGTTGAAAAGTTATCTGTAGATGAAAATGATATGAATAATGTAAAAATTTCTGTAATACAATCAACACCTGAAAATACAAATAACAATGGTACTAATAATTTTATTAAAAGTCCAAATACAATTGCTGATATATCATCGGTATTAAATTGTAATTCCAATGATGTTTCACCAAATCTGAATAATACTAAAAATTATGATGTTAATAAAAATAATATTAATAATATTAATAATAATAATAATAATACCATTATTAATACTAATAACATTATTAATACTAATAATATTATTAAATATTATAATACTTTTATCAGTTACTGTTATTCCATCAAATCGTACCACTACAACTGTAAAACGTCCAATTACAATTATAATATTATTCCTGTTGCTTCTACTACGGCTAGAGAAATACGATAAAAAGGACCGCAGTAATTCCAATGGTTCATCATTATCAAAATCTATGTCTAAAAGTTTGACCAAATTACCAACAACCATTAAATGTGGTTCTCATGGTCCCAGAAAATATTAGTAAAAATTAAATTCATTTTAAATTTTACTTTTTTATTAAATTTTATTTTTGTTTTAATTAGTATTAATAATATTATTATTAATAATATTTTCTCGGCGGAGCTGCAACCGCTAGAGAACGCGTCCCTAGGTGGCGGATAAGGGAATGCTCGTCGGTATTACAGATGTACATATTTATTATGTATATTTGTGATTACTGAAGGGTAGGAAGGAAATAAAATACTTCCCGCGGACCAAACAGCAACAACATGCAATGACAACTATGAATATTAATACCCCAGGTGGCAGACCAGGCGTTGTCCTGGAAAATCCACCCTTTTCGAAGGTCGGCTCCACGGATTCTGGGGGGAGCCAATCATTGCAACACCAACAACAACAAACATCACCATTTAAAAGAAGTAGTATTCTACTAAGGTCACCTCCAGGGGTTACAATAAAGCAGAACACTCCAAATGAAAATCTGAATAACGTGAATGAAATTAACACCGAATGCACTAGAGGCAACTACTACAATGAATGGCGACTAGAAATAGTGGCCAGAAAACAGCTAGAAAAAGAGTTTGCTGACTTACAGAAACATGTAAAAAATTTAGAAGAGAGAATTAAACAATATGGTTGTGCCACCACAAGAGATCAAAACAAACCCAATATATTGTACTGATGAAGAGGAATTAGTGCGAGAAACGGACTGGATCTTGGCAAAACAGAAGACGCCTCATAAAAAAAGAAGGGCTAATGTAAGTCCGGGATCACCAATGAGTGATACTGAAACTAAGCCGGCATCCAGCCCGACAATAGGGAATGCGGTTCAAAATGTTAAAAAGACATCAAAAACCAGGGCGCAAGTTATTCCACCGATAATTATTTCCAGCGTGGAGACGTTCAATGAAATCAAGAGCATCACCCAATCCATAGATATAAACAAATGCAAGCTCACATCATATAATAATAATGCTTGGAAGGTTAGTCTTGAGGACGGTGATTCTTACAGATTGATCACAGAAGAATTGAATAAAAAGGAAGTACAATGGCACTCTTATGAAAATAAGGCGACAAGGCCAATAAAAGTAATGGTGCGTGGCCTACATCCATCATGCAATGAAGGAGAAATAATTGAAGACCTCAAGGGAAAACAACTTAAAATCCTTGAAGCAAAAAATATGATAAAGAAAGAAAGAGTAGAAAAGTTAAATGGGGAATACTCTATTCAAAAAAGGAGTCTTCCACTATTTATGCTTACGTTTGAAAACAATGAGAATTTCGAAAGAATTTTCAATATAAAGAGCATAATGGGCTTGATAGTGAAAGTAGAACCGCTGCGGAAAAATACGAATCAGATTCCACAGTGTAAGCGTTGTCAATCGTTTGGTCATACACAAAAATACTGCAATCGACACTATGCTTGTGTGAAATGCGCAGGAGAACATGCTACGAAAAACTGTTTGCTCTCAAGGGAACAAAAACCGAAGTGTGTTAACTGTAGAGGAGATCATCCCGCTAATTATAGGGGTTGTCTAATCGCAAAAGAACAACAGGCAAGAAAAAATAAACATACTAATAATGGAAGACCCAAACGGGATACACAAGTGGAAACTAGAACACCAACTGTAAGGACACACCAAATACTTATGCTGGCATAGTCCGAAATATAAGGCGGGATGAAGAAACATCAAGGGGGGAAATAAAGGAAATGCTCACCAAAATCCTAATCAGGATAAATAACCAAGAAATGCATATCAAAACCCTAAGTGAAGAAATCTCCAACATCAAGGATGGATCATTAAGAGTGCCTAAAAAACAATGACAACACTAAAAATAGCTACTTGGAATGCAAACGGTCTCTTGCATCATATTGATGAAATTGAGCTGTTTTTAAACACTGAAAAAATCGACATCTTTTTAATATCGGAAACACACCTAAAAATAAACGAAAACATAAAAATTTTTAACTATAATACCTATCATACGCCACATCCTGATGGATCGGCAAGGGGTGGAACAGCCGTTTTAATTAAGAAAAATATACAGCATTTTGAAGATCAAGAAAAGATAAATACAGCAATACAAACAACAATAATAAACATTCAAACAAGGGGTAAAACACTCAAAATAGCGGCTATATACTGTTCTCCTAGTTACACATACTGCGAAGAAGACTTCACTACCCTATTTAAAAGTATGGGACACAGCTTTATTATAGGCGGAGATTTTAATGCCAAGCATACCTTCTGGGGGTCGAGAATGGTCAATGCTAGGGGTACAAAATTATACAAATCCGGGATGAGATATAAGTGTGGATTTCTTTCAACCGGATCACCAACATACTGGCCAACGGATCCGGCCAAAATACCTGATCTGATTGATTTTTTCATTATCAAGGGAATAAATGGCAATAACGCATATGTGGAGGGTAAATATGACCTAACGTCTGATCATACTCCGATATTATTAACGCTAAGTGAGACTGCAATACTCCGGGGGGCTCGCATAAAACTTACCAACAACAGCACAAACTGGAATATGTTCAGAGAAAATATAAAAAAATTTATTAATCTACGGGCCTCTCTTGAAACCAGAGAATGTATCGATAATGAATCCGAACAATTTATTGCGGATATTCAACAAGCGGCAGAACTTAGCACACAAACTGGGGGGGTAAGACATCTAACATCTCCGTCTTATCCTATGGATATCCAAGAATTAATATTGGAAAAAAGAAAATGGCAATCCACAAGATACCCGGGGGACAAATCAATCCTCAATCGTCTAAGTAATCGACTTAAGTTCAGAATCAAAGAAGTAAAAAATGGTTCTATTAATACATTTCTACATAACCTAACATCACAAAAGGATACGGAATATTCACTTTGGAAGGCAGCAAAGCGATTCAGAAGACCTATAATGCATGACCCGCCTCTAAGAAATGATTTAGGGGTGTGGTTTGGTCAACCGAAGCAAAAAGCGAATCTCTTTGCGGGGCATCTATCGGGAGTATTCAAACCGTACTCACCAACCGGTGGTAATGAAAATATAACTTTTAGGGAAAGGAATGATGAATCAATTATATCCCCGGTTTCTTTAATTGAACTCAAACAGTTATACTATAAACTCAGTAATAAAAAGGCGCCAGGATACGATCTTATCACTGCACAAGTATTAAAAGAACTACCTAATGTGGCGGTTACCAAATTGCAGCATATCATTAATGCATGCTTTAAATTAAGATATGTGCCTAGGAAATGGAAAATTGCTGAAGTTATCGTAATTCCGAAACCGGGTAAACCAACATCTGAGGTTTCATCATATAGGCCGATTTCCTTATTGCCACAAATGGCAAAGGTTATGGAAAAATTATTACTTAAAAGACTTTGTGAAATCATTGAAGAAAGACAGCTAATTCCAAATCATCAATTCGGCTTCCGGGCCAAACACTCTACTATAGATCAAGTACATCGTATAACCAACGTCATAGAGAGGGCACTCGAGGAGAAGGGGGTCTGTACTGCGGTTTTTCTGGATGTAAAACAGGCTTTTGATAAGGTTTGGCACAGGGGACTAGAATATAAACTACATAGGGATCTGCCAAGACAGTATTTTGAAATACTCAAGTCATATATGGAGGACAGATATTTTCGAGTTCGTTGTGGCACCGAATATTCTGAATTAAAAAAAATCAATGCAGGTGTTCCACAGGGTAGTGTTCTTGGGCCTGTGCTCTACCTATTGTATACAAGAGACATTCCTTGTTGCGAGGATACATTAACGGCCACATTCGCAGATGATACTGCGATCCTTGCAGTTGAGGACGATATAGAAAATGCAACAAAGAAAACTCAGAATGCTCTAAACCTCGTTTTAGGTTGGACACAAAAATGGAGAATCAAGCTAAATGAAACAAAGTCTACACACATCAATTTTACATATAAAAAAGTGCCACTAATACCGGTATTCATCAATAACAGGGTAGTACCATATGCAAATACAGTCAAATACCTCGGCATGACTCTTGATGTAAAACTAAAGTGGAAAGAGCATATCAAAAAGAAGAAAGAGGAATTGAATATAAGATACAGAAAACTGTGGTGGCTGCTGGGACGAAATTCAGAACTAAATACCCAGAACAAAATGCTGATATATAAACAAATTTTAAAACCTATTTGGACGTATGGACTACAGCTATGGGGCTGCTCATCAAAATCAAATATCAAAATGATACAAACTGTACAGAACAAAGTGATACGTGGAATAGTCAATGCTCCATGGTATGTGCGTTACCGGGATCTACATAGGGATCTGGGGTTAGAACTGGTATCGCAGGAGATAAAAAGGGTCTCCATGGCTCACAAAGCAAGATTGGATCTACACCCAAATATGGAGTTGGGGGGTATACTAAACACGGATGGCCTCCGTAGACTCAAGCGAACCAAGCCTTATGAGCTAATGGCCTAAAACAGCTATGGCAAGCATGTTAATTGACATCTTTCCAAACACGTGAAAATACATATGAAGGTAAAATCAATTGTCGATCTTATGGATTGGGTTTGATAAAAGGTGGTGTTTTTTAGTGGGTGCAAGCCCCACACTACTATGTGCTCGGGTACATAGTGTCCGTAAGGGATTTTTCACCAACCTCCGTTTAAAAAAAAAAAAAAAAAAAAAAATTAATAATATTATTATTAATAATAATGTTATTATTATTAATTTTATTAATATTATTTTTATTATCATCATAATTTTTAGTATTATTCAGATTTGGTGAAACATCATTGGAATGATATATCAGCAATTGTATTTGGACTTTTAATAAAATTATTAGTACCATTGTTATTTGTATTTTCAGGTGTTGATTGTATTACAGAAATTTTTACATTATTCATATCATTTTCATCTACAGATAACTTTTCAACCTTACATGACGTTACAACAGTTGGATTACATTCATTTATGTTAATCTTCACATCAGAATAGTATGTGTCATCAGCCGGAATCTCTTTTTTTATTATAATACTTTTATCATTTTGTACATCTTCATTTTGCATATCAAATTTATAATTTCTTAAAATTGTTTTCATCATCACGTTTGTTTCGTGAATAGATGATTTTGTGAGAATAGGCAATAAATTGGATGACGTTTCACGAATAACACCAGATTTAATATTAGTGATTGGTGGTATAGATTCCCCCGTCGAAGTACCATTAGTTTTAGTAGCTGTGGTTGATGTTGTTGTTTCTGTGGGCACATATGCTACAGATGATGGTGCACAACCTTGTATTTCCCAAAATGAACTGCTATATGCCGGTGTCTTTGATGGACATGTACAAATATTTGATTGATATATTAATTTCGATAATATTCCAGAACTTTTACATTTTATATCAATTTGTATTTCGGGAATTAATTTATTTGATGTCTGTGATGTAAAACTTTCATTATGAATTGAATTATTAAAAGCTGTTGTATCAAAATCAAAATATTCTAATGAAAACCCGATTGATTTTAATAATAATGATAATTCAACAACGTCAATTGAAAAATCACAATGATTAGTAAATTTATCTTTAGTTTGGTCATAATTTAAATTTTTTGGTTTATTCATATTTATACATAAAATATTTAATAAAACAAAAATTAAATTTTAAATAAAAACTAAAAATTAAAAATTATCACAAATTAATATACTCTTAATATAAAATACAAATTACAAAAACCACTTTCCGTATGTCACCAACTACATTTATTAGAATAGTTAATTATAGTTAAATATATAAATTAACGGTTTTCTTAAACTGTAAATTTATACAATTTAAAAAAAGACAAACATAAAGGCTATTGTAAATTTAAAACAGAGCACCAGAATTGTATTGATTTGAAAATTATATAATATATATTATATATTAAATTGATTAAAATATATGTAACGAATTATATAATTGATGTAACCCATGTGAAAAAATTAATAACATATATTAGGCGTAAATTTACTTTATGTCACTATAGATATTCCAATTACATATCTCAATATTTCTTGTATGAAGTTTATTTAATTTTTCATTAGTTTCATATTTATGTTATTTATTATTGTTGAATTGCAGGGACGTATATTCTTAAATAATAAGTTTTATGGAATAGAAAGTGTTGTCAACATAATCACACAAACAGCGGGAAGATAAACTATACAACTTCATGTAAAGTAATAATAATATATAATGAAATAGAAAATATAAGAACCAGTTAAATTAAAAAAATTTCAATGGAAAACTCTTATCTTATAATATCAAAGCTGATGAATATAAAAAAAAGTTAAACAATATCACGCAACATCTGAGATGGTAAATCAGATAGTAAAAAAATCGGTGGGCTCATCAAATGACAGCAGTACTGACTCTCTGGGAAACAACTAAGAAACTAACCAATAATACAGATTCCCTCAATCAGAAAAGTAGATTCAAGTTGTGCAATAAACAATAATCAAAAGCAGAAAGATTCCCTGAATACATAATTGAAGTATTTCAAGCGAAATGCGGTCCAACGTAGGTAAACATTGATGGAAATAATTTTACAAAATGCAGACGAAGATTTTAAACCAACAAAAATAAATAAAAATTTAGATTATAACGAAGCACCAGAATATAACCGTGCCACCAGCAGCTTTTGTTCGGGGTTTAATCAACAAATAAAATAAATTTCAACATAGACAAGTACCTTGGTATGACCTTTTAGCTGTAAGCTGCACTAATAACCAAATGTAAAAAAGAAAAGAGAAAAATTGCGGTTATGCTATATATGAAATTACAATGGCTATTAGGACAGGACAGTATCTTATCCATTAATCATTATTCTAAAAATAGATCCTGAAAATAATGGGGTGGAATCAAACAAACTAACCATAAATAATATAATACAAAGGTTCCAAAATAAAGTACTAAGTCTAAGAAATATAGTTGATGCACCAATATACATATTACATAAAGAACACAAACTAGCATTAAGTACTGCTGAAAAAGTAGTAAAAAAACTCCTCGATAATTGCTTATTAATATAAAAACTTACAACAACATAAAAATCAAACTGAACATTAGTCGTTAGAGTAGATTAGATAGATAACAATAGTTCACGGATTGATGGTTCCCAAGATGGTTGTTTGTGCAAAGCAGTATTTTTAGTGGGTTAAAGTTTCACATTATATTGAGATGTGAGCTTGTGTGTTACTCTAAAAGTGTCTAAATCTATAAACTTTTTTAATAATACTTTTTGAGAATCTGGTGTGGAATGTTGCCTGGATTGCTATTGCAACTACTCTATAATACCATTCTATAGCTATACATCGGAATAAAAATTATATGGTTAATGAGGAATATGGGCTGATTATATGATTTGTATCTAGATAACATCAATTCTTCACCAACGAAAGATACAACTACTCAGGTATGTTATATAGTTCTTTAGAAACCAATACTCATTGAAAGAAAAATAAACAATTCTGTATTTCTAGAAATCACATTTCGGTCGTAATATTAAATATATTCATAAACCATAATATTCAAATAAATACTTTACATATAAGATTAAATATGTATACCAATTCACCGGATAGATTAGCAGACACATAGGCGAACACATAGGTAAACCCAAAATTCCGGTTTATTCACATGGTAAAATATAAGTTCAAATACCTTTGTCTATACGAACTAAATTAAAATTTTGCACATCACATAATAATTACTTATAATTTATCTATACTAAACGAGTACACATATAAATATATTATAATAACAATAATATGTTAATTAATATTTAATAGATAATAAATAATTAAAACAAAAAATACATATATTATCGATTGCACAAAACACACAATGATTTCACTTTTTATAGAAGATGAGAAATACAAAAAAAAGGCAATAAACTTATAGAATATTATAAATGTAATTTTCAATGAAAACCTTGACCGTTGTGCATCAGTGCATTAGTTGAGTAACAAACAACAATTTGTTAATTAATGCAATGTTTCTGTGCATGCGCTATTATATGAAAAAAATACAATAATGAAATTGATAAGATTACAAAACGGATATGCATACAATAAAAAAAAAATAAATAAATAAATAAATAAATAATTAACTAAAAAGAAAAAGAAAACAGAAGATCTATCTATAAGTTACACGCTTGATTATTGTATGCAAAATGGTATATAATTATTTATATGTAGAATAATACAGATAAAACACAAAAGATTTCAAACGACGAACCTGTGAATACTGTGCAGAGAACGTATAGACAAATCTGCTATTAGTAATTAACTCATATATGTCAATATTAATTTAAAAATGCATTGATGAGTATCACATTATGCTGGAGTTTCGAAATGACGCTGGTGCCGCAGGTAACAGTATTGGCTATATATAGACCGGCGTTTACATTACTGCACTCCAACACGCCTCACGAGTATCACCAGCGTCAGGACATCGCCTGCATGATTTACTACATTCGTACATTTTCATATGTTTTAAATTTTTTTTTACGTTCCTTCAACGGCTTCAGGTGCATAACTCTTTACTCTATTACATATATACCTTGTGTTCCAATAATAAAGAGAATAGGTAAATGAAAAACACAAATCATTAATTAATTTTGAAAAGATTCGTTGTATGTATTCGAAATATTCTCCTTCAACTAAAATACATCGATTTTTACGTTCAACAAGTGCATCAAAAGACTTTTTTAGGTCGATTATTGGATTGTTGATGAGTAGAGCGGTCGTTGTCTTTTGAATGTCTTCAACTAATGCGAAAAATGGAAACGGGATTCGACCCGCAAACGAAGCAAGGAAAAATCGGAAAAGATCACGCAAAACAACCGCTGATCCACGCTTCATCGTATTTAAAACAAATAAATAGAGCAGCATCAATTCCTATAAAACAATAGTCATATTACACCGTTTGTTCGCACAATAACCGGATGAAAGAAAAAAGGAATAAAATTAATTTAGTTATGCAACATTGATTTGTACGTAAAACAAGTGCCATTAAATGATTATTTTGTGTCAAGGATTTGAGTTGAGTGTGCTGGTCGAGTTGTAGAATATGATGTTGCAGTCTTAGATTTAATACTACGTCTTCAATTGATGAAAACCCGTATCTTTTAATCGCCAAATAAAGTTTAGGGAATAGAACATAATTACATGAGTAAAATCAGGTGAATAAGGCGAATATTCAAGTAAGAAAATGTAATTTTTAGTATATTAGTGTCGCTCGATAAGATAGCGCATTATTATGCTTCATTACATGCCGTTACATTAGTATTTAAGAAATTATCGTAAGGTAATGGTAATGGAATGTTCAATTCGGTGCAATTTATAAACATCAGTAAATTGATGTGAAACAAATCGCAAACATCAATTATTTTAAATTAAAATCACAACAAGTTTCAATTTCCCGAATGAATCTCATTGTAGATTTCTTGCTAACTCTCATGACATCACACATTTTTTGAATGTTTTATTCGGATATCGTTTTTAATCTTCTTTGCCGTCTGTGAATTGACAAAAACTTCTGTTTTGGATAAAGAATTATCTCCGCATAAGTGATTTTAATGGTTTTTTTTATGAAATTTAAAACAAAATCTATTATTGGTTCTTTGCTCTTCATACATTATTCCACCGACATGCACAAAAACTGCTATCACTAATAGTGTGTTGTATATTGGCCATACACCTGTAGGAAATGTCATGAAACTTTGACTGTTTGTTACACAATGAACAACCAATAGTTAGTGCTATAAATAATATGATACGACGACATGCACGCAATTCTATACCATATATTTGAAATTCTACATAAAAATCTACGATTTCCTGATATATTTCAATCAATTTTAATTTTTTTTTAAATATTGTACTTATAAGTTACATAACCTTTTTATAAATGATAGAAAATTAAAATGTTTTATATTATAAATTGATACAGCTTTTTTATATTCTCTTCAATATATTTCTGCTTTTATTATTACATACAATATATTTATTTGCAACTGCTGCGATCATTCCTTCCTGTATATTTATTTATGGTACAATAAATCAATATAAATTTAAAAAGAGAAAAAAAATGACAACGGAAAATGGATACAAAAATAAAAAAAAATTTATACGAATTATTAAAATTTATAATATCAGAAGAACGATTTAAAAAACTGTTTTATATACATACGTAACTATTAGATGTTGAGGTACACAGCCACACATTTATACATAATAAAATAAGAACCAATTTATGGTTTAATTTTGCACACATACACACTGTTTTTGTTCTGTTCTGTTCTGCATTTAACACACAAAATTCATTTGTTCATGTACACTATTTTTAGTTTAGAACTTTCTGCCATCGCATCGATAAAAACCGGTTCAACAAGACATGTTCAGCATATGACACGTTTTTTTTTTCTTATTACATTCGGTTATTTTTTGCTATATATAAAATGTTTTCCATACAAATCTTGAAATTATTTTAATATATATTATAAGTTTTTTTTTTAATGTATGTGGTTCCATGTCCAATAATTTTAATTTCATTTTGATTCAGATTTTCATTTAAAATTTAAATGGTAAAATACTTTTTGTTTTGTTATAAAAATAATACATTATTGTAAATTACATCAACAGTATTGAGTATTGATGATGCGATAGTGCGGTTACATTATTATATTATCGAACTCTATTTAGGTGTATAATTATATATTTGTATATGTAGAAGTCTACAATGTACAATGATTGAAATTGGTATAATGAAATAAAATACTTATTTTTAAATACTATTTAAGTAAATAATAAAGAAAAAATGTCACGCGTCGTAACGCAGCTGAAATTATAAATAGTTTTCAGTTAACAATAAAATAAGCATAATTGTGTATACCGTCAGCTACGTACCATATACTGTTTAGCAGCGTAACTACCACTCACCCCTAAATTGAATTAATTCAATACCAATTGATGTTACATCTAAATTCGTTTGTTACATAACATATACTTAAGTTTTTGAAACTAATATTTAATATCTAAAACACGTTTGGTATAACATAAATGGATAACTTGACATATTATAAAATGCAATAACACCTAAATCGTAAAAAGAAGTAGATTATTACTTAATTTATATCAACTTATATATATGCGGTTTTGGGTTTTAATTTTAACGTATCAGATGTGATGTAACCACTATAATGCAGCAAATTGTATATGTTAACTTTTATCTGTACATTCGTTTTTTTTAGACAGAAACAATGTAATAATATTTATAACCGCTCAATGAATGCATTTGTTAAATCCAGTGAAACCTTGACATTAATAGTATACCGTCGATGGTAAAACCTGACCAAATGTTAAACACTTATCTCAACATAGAACGGGATGAATATTTTTATTGATGCTCCAGGGGACTAACAGAAACTAATGCTTTATAATCGATAAACTTTTAATGGAAAAAATCGAAATTCCTACAGTGGTTAATTTGTGCAAGATTTAAAGCTTCCAGAAATTATCGATGAGTTCAATAAAATTTTCTACACATCTATTCAATTAAAAACAACTGTTTACACTTGGTTAAACTTTGTACGACAAATCAAATTCATATTGAATGTTGGAAAAGATAAATTGATTTAAATTGAAAACTTCATGAAATCGCTTTGAATGATCAAAATGTTAAAATGTTTTCGGTCCTCGTAATGAACGCGTATTTATTTGATTTTTCACAATTCTTTGAAAAATGTATCTGCAAGAGCTCTACTGTGTGTGTTAACAATCGATCAAAAACTGAATTGTATGGCATCCGCTCTAACTATACTGTCTGGACGCATTTTTATGCATAATTCAAATAAATTTCTTAGTCGATTCATGTACGATTGCGTTGATGTAACATGAAGATGAGTTCATAAGCAAGCACTATGGAATCAAAGAAACAGACTATTAATTCAATGTATAACTGCGTTTTTGTAGGGATACACATATAATCTAATGTTCATACATGGACAATTTAGAGAAGGCTAAAACTATAACAGGCAAATAGTATACATAAATGTAAATTCAAGCTACTTGAGACAATAAATGAATTAGTGGCTTATGTTTTAAGCCGAAATTGTTTAGATTATGAAAAAAAAACCAAAAACAAAAAAGGATGACGTTTATCACATAGAATTACTGTCAAAATAATAATATTATGTGAATATAATTTAGAACATTGGTTGCGTTGGTTTAATTTTCAAAATGTTGAATTTAGTTTTAAAGTTTTAAGCATTACCATAAATTAAAAATCGAAAAGAGATAAACAAAATACAAATTTATGTTGTAAGTAAGAAACGTATATATTTAAGTATTTAGTGTTCATTGGCCCAAGCAGCTTGTACATGCGTTAATTGTTACATAATTTAAATGCTGTATTTAAGAATAAATAACCCAATTTAACAAAGAAAAAAGTGCTTTATCATCGCCATCAAAAGCAATGGCAGAACTGAATGAACTTGAATTATGAACTATTTTCTGTTTCCAAACATAAAGAAATGTTTTTACTTTAACCTGAATACCAATTTATCTTATAAGACCAAAATATAAATATAGATTTCATTTTTTACCTAGAAATTTATATGATGTGTGTGTTATTCTTCATCGAATATTTTAAATATTAATACAATATCTTTTTAACCATTTAAAATTTAATTTAATTTTAATATCCTAAATTTTATTAGCATTTATTTTTATCAATTTAATTTTTACAAATGCATGTTATCGAATATAAATACGTAAATAATTTAATTGAGAATATGCCGTTATTCTGAATTTTTTTTTCTTTCTCTTTAATTTTTATTATAAATAGCTTGAGATTAATTACATATATGTGAATAAACATTATAAATATATTATAATAATAAACCTTTTATTTAAGGTTTATTCAATATATGGATTTTAATATCACAATTGTTACATTATTTTATGTATACAGGGTGTCCCAATTATCGACGGCAATACGAAAACACTAGATTCGCTGGGTCATTTTGCGTCGAAAATATCATATAACATTTTGGCCGATTCGACTTCGGTACCAAGTTACACGCAAAAAACCAAATTTTCAATCAGACCATGTTTTGCACTCTACTGGGATCAATATCTCAATAACTAATTAACCGATTTTAAATTGTTGATACACTATTAGCATTAGCATACCGAGATCTTTAATTTGACGTTAAGATAAGGCAATTCGGACATGTGGTTATCCAGATACTTACAGGAATGTTGACGATTAGCTGAACGCCATTTTTATTTTTGAAAGTTTGTTCAAGCATAAGTCGAAAAATCATGATGAAAAAATTTTTTCGGTATAAGTTTAAAAACTTGCCACATTCATAAGCTTTCGTTTAAGCTATAACATTACGATAGGTCTCAACTGGTTTCAAAGATGTACACAAATAACTACAACGATGTAGGCATAAAATTGATTTTCGCTATGGAAAAATTTTATCTTTTTTTGGTTTTTTCCAAAACCAACAATATGGACGTGATAGATAATTGATTCCATACACTCCTATGCATTCACACAAACCTTCACACACACACAAACGATCTCACACACAAAGGCCTACACACATAAACCCACAAAAACACACGCACGCATATCACCACAGTTTTAAACAAACAAAGCCTAAAGTAATTGTTGAAAATGTGCTCCTTCAGCTCAAATACATAGACAACAATGCTTTTCAATAGACCGAATCAATCTAAGTGTTTGTTGTGACTTGTGGCGAAATTCTTGGATACAGTCTTCAGTACGTTGAATCAACTCTTCAAGTGAATTAATCACAGTTGCATAGACTTTTTCTTCAAGGCAACCACATAAATCGAAATCCATCGGGTTTAAGTCTGGAGAACGTGGCGACCAGCTTATGGGTCCAACTCTGACAATCCATCTTTGAACGAATGCAGATGTGGTTTCAACATGATGGTGGCCCAGCGCACTATGGAGGGAATGTTAGATGCTGACTGGACGCAAACTTTTATCAAAGATGGATTGGCCATAAGATGGTCGCCACGTTCTCCAGACTTAAATCCATTGGATTTCTATTTATGGAGTTGCCAGTTGCCTTAAAGAAAAAGTATATGCAACTGTTATTAATTCACTTGAAGAGTTAATTCAGCTTATTGAAAACTGTGTTCAAGACCTTCGCCACAAGCAACAGCAAACTCTTAGATTGGTTCGGTCTATTGAAAAGCATTGTTGTCTATGTATTCGAGCTGAAGGAGCACATTTTCAGCAATTACTTTAGGCTTTGTTTGTTTAAAACTGTGGTGATATGCGTGCGTGTGTTTTTGTGGGTTTTTGTGTGTGGGCCTTTGTGTGTGAGTTCGTTTGTGTGTGTGAGAAGGTTTGTGTGAATGCATAGGAGTGTATGGAATCAATTATCTGTCACGTCCATATTGTTGGTTTTGAAAAAAACCAAAAAAAGATAAAATTTTTCCATAGCGAAAATCAATTTTATGCCTACATCGTTGTAGTTATTTGTGTACATCTTTGAAACCAGTTGAGACCTATCGTAATGTTATAGCTTAAACGAAAGCTTATGAATGTGGCAAGTTTTTAAACTTATACCGAAAAAATTTTTTCATCATGATTTTTCGACTTATGCTTGAACAAACTTTCAAAAATAAAAATGGCGTTCAGCTAATCGTCAACATTCCTGTAAGTATCTGGATAACCACATGTCCGAATTGCCTTATCTTAACGTCAAATTAAAGATCTCGGTATGCTAATGCTAATAGTGTATCAAAAATTTAAAATCGGTTAATTAGTTATTGAGATATTGATCCCAGTAGAGTGCAAAACATGGTCTGATTGAAAATTTGGTTATTTGCGTGTAACTTCGTACCGAAGTCGAATAGGCCAAAATGTTATATGATATTTTCGACGCAAAATGACCCAGCGAATCTAGTGTTTTCGTATTGCCGTCGATAATTGGGACACCCTGTATATAGGTGTATTTATAACTAACTATAACATTGCTAACTAACCAGCAACACCAGCAGCACAAGAACCTGCATCAACACACGAATAATAAAAATAAAATAACAAGTATAAATAATCAATATATTAGACTAGAGTTTATAGATATAGTTACAAAATAGTTAGTATACCAGTAGTGTATCTGTAGTAACTATAAATATATATATGTTTATAACCAGTCAGTAAACATAGTTGTAATAAATATTTTTATAAATTGATTTAAAATTAAACCGAAAAAAAAAGTAAATAAATAATAAAAACAAAACAACAACAATAACTTCTTCACATTTTTTTATATACGAGTGTATAGTCAAACGGTTTACCTTCGGTTACCTTCAACTTCATCTTTTATCTATATATTTATATAATAAAAATAATTTACAACAATTATAATACATTATCTTCCATACATTGTATACGCAAAGTAATTATTTATTATGGAAAAAATATGTTATTGTGTTATGTTTGATGTCGCTTAGAAAAGATGATGGCTGGAATATGATGTATATAATACTCATAGTACGTATACGTAGACAAAATGTAAACAAAAACCAATTGAGTTCATTTCAAAATTATATGATAATAAAAAAAAAACTGGTATTTTTTATACTTTAATCGTCACAATTGCGTCAATATACTCGTAATATACATAATTATAATATATAATATAAATACATTTCATATACAAAAATGTATATCGCACAGAATTTAACATACTTAACATAAAAATACAAAGACTACGATTATAAATATTGCATACACTTTTATTTTTATACATCCTCTGTTCCAAAAATAATTAGAAAGACTTTATAATACCGTAGCGCCATTTGGTATCATAAAATTGTGATAGTTAAAGTGAACCGACGTTAACAAACTATTACACAGTTTCATGACATTTCGTTTAATGGCATCCAAAATTCAATGCATTAAAAGTGACAGATTTTTGTGCATGATTCAAAAATAATTAAAAAGCAATGAATTAATATCAAATTTTGTTTAAAAATATATATATTTGTTTTAGATGGCATAAACGATTTACAGAAGACGAGAAGCTATAAGTGATGATGAACGTCAAATGGAAATAGAGCTTGGAATACCGAAATTAACAATCAATCGAATTTTAACTGATTTAATTGATCTATGAAAGGCGGATTACAGTTTATTCCACATCAATTAACTGATGATCAAAAATTGCACCGAATTGAACATTGTAAATACATTATGAAACAGAATATAACTTAATAAAAACAATATTGTAATTGGTGACAGAACATGGTGTTGGTTCCAAGTGGTTCAACGGTTAATATTATTAACTTTGTGTATTGGAACGTTTGGTAAGTTGTATTCGTCGTGTTCATTCTGAATATCTGGTTCTCGATTATATACAGTTGCCGATTAGTGCATGATAGTGCATTCGCCATGTTCACCTGATTTAGCACTCTGCGATAATTTTTTTTTCCCAAACTTCATTTGGCTATAAAAGGAATCCATTTAGCATCAACTGCAGACGTTTCAAAAATTCACCGAATAGCATACTCACCATACCATCCAATAGTCGACGTAAGTCATTTGATGCACTTGTTGAACGTGCAAATCGATGTATTTCATTTGAAGGATATTATTTCGAATAAATATTTTTCTTCTATCCATTCTCATTATTTTTGGGACAGAGGGTGTATGTAATGTATGTATATGTCGAATATAAATATCTATAAAAATTTGATGCGAAAATTTAATTTGGTATTATTATAAATATTATTTAATATCCTACATTATAATAAAATTTTCCATTTTTCCATTATAAATAACAATAAAATTTCTGAATGTCACACTCTATTTATCAATCAGTGCATATAAAATAATGTATATAGGTGTGTGTGTGTGTGTGTATGTATATTTAATCTCTTAAATTATATATTTATATTAAGTGCCTATACAAAAATATTTTTATTTAATATATCATTATAAGCAGAAATATATAAATAATTTTTAAATTAATCCAAACAAGTGATAAATTATTACAATAAAAATAAAATGTATTAAGGTCGGCAACTAAGAAATTCACTGATAGATGGATTTAGTCGAACATACTTAAGTATGCTTAACATATTTCTAATGACAAACTCATGTCTATAGTTCGGAAATCGGATCGAAACAGAGTAGCTTCTTTTTTACGCTCCTACCGAGATAATTATTAGTGGTCATAATGACAATAGATCCATCATTTCATATCAGTATCAGTGCCGTAGTCTTCTCGTCTGTCATCCACAGTATATGCATGTCTTCCGATAGGATACCCAGCCGTTTCACGTCTCAGAAGTTGCCGGAATTGCCCAGCAACTTCCTAAAGATTTTTTACTCCATGTTTAGAACAGCTTAGTTTACTCCTTGAACACATTGTAAAGCCTTTAGATGTACTCATTTTCAATCGTTCTATGCAGCACTCGCCTTACACCCTTCTCCCAATTGTAACACAAAATTTATTATACACATATATTATAAATAATAAAACCTATATTCAAAAACCAGCCACACAAAAACACTTCACAGTGATAAATTAGAGTTAAAAAGCTTTTGAGAATAATTGATACTATTTCTCATAAAAATCGGTTGAAAACTCTGTTGGGGAATTATTTTTCAGTCTGATTTTATATGTAAAAAATCAATTAGAAAATATTCGTCTGGCGAATATAATTTAGTGTTTATTTTTACAGCATTTAAAGAAAGGTGGTGTTCTTTGCACAACCGATCTGTAACTCTGTCAGACAAAGTACATTGCTCATAAAATCAACAATGGTACTCATAAACCTTCGCCGGACCATAATAGCATAATATGTCCTCTGCATCGTATGCACATTTACTTGATCAAGGATTAAAGATTCTACAGTGATGTTTGCACATAAAAGGAGATAATACTCTACCCATGTAGATACCGCCTGTATACTTTATCCATTAAACAATATATAAATATTAATATTTATTAATCTGTTTTTCAAGTTGTAGTCAGTCCATCTCACCATCAATTGGTTGACAACTTGCATCTATAGTTGGCGAAATAATGACTGGAGAATCTTATTTAAACATTATTAAAGGTAATTTACAAAAATTTACTAAAAACTTAGCCAGCAAGCCAACACAGTATATAAAATAACAAAAACGATTGTGATTATTTGACGCTTTGTAATTTATATTCTTTTAAAACAATATCTTTCGATTGTTTATAATTTAATGGCATATAATTTGGTTCTTATTAACATTAAATAGTTACAATTTTTTACTTTTTTTTATAATTAACAATACATTTAATTAAATCTTACTTTGTGCAATGTATACATAAATATATAATTATATACGTAGATATAGCTCGCAAATTCTTCAATTTAATAATGTTTATGTATAGGTAGAGACTAGAGATATAGAGAGAGGGTACTAATAATAAGAATAATAATAATAATAATAATAATAATAATAACATTAAGTGTAAAATATTAATGAGATTTTTTTGTATTTACAATGTAAAAAGTATAAAAAGAAAAAACTATGTAGGGAAGACCCGGCAGCCGGTTGATATTTCGGGTTATATATCTCATTGTAAGTGACGAACTTAATTTTTTAAAATCTGTAAAATGTATCTGAAAGGTGTGTTCTGGGGCTAAATTTAATATAAGAATACTTTCCTAATTCCTATATAGTGTTTTATAAATAATAACTAAAGAGGTATTTTCAAGTAAAAACTGAAAATTTAAAAAAAAACCATGGGTGGTACCCTATAAAAATAAACTTGAAAATTCAAGATATTCAATAAAAAAATTTAAATAATTCATCAAAATGTTATATTTCATCATTTAAAAAATATTTAAAAAATTAGTCATCATGATATATGTTTCTTTTTTACATTAGTACATACATTAATATAATGAAATCAGAAAATCAGAAAAAACATTAATTTTACTGACACAATAAATATTAAGATGCTTTTATAGTTTTAGTATTATGCCGAAATACACGAATAAAGATAAAAAGAAACAAATTGTAAATTATACGTGCACCAAAGCTGCCGATTTTCCAAGGTTAATTCGTCAAAAACAATAACATATTAAAATTTTACAATAAAAAGAAATGTTCTTAATTAACATTTTAAACTGAAATTTTCATAGATTGTGCAGTTTTGAATAACTAACTTAATTTTCTTTGATGATATCGCTAAATTTCTAATACAACTTTTTTCTGTATGTGATTCAGGGCAGCCGGTACGCCAGAGGAATGCCGGCTCTACCCTATGTAAAATATTGTATTTAGCATCGACATACATTTAATTACTTGTTGTAAACTTTGTATATATACAATACAGAGACACACACACGCGTATATATCCATTTATTTGTACTTGTATTAACGAAATAATATAATTTAATAATCTATTGATAATTTCCATAGCATGACTTTTTATATTTTCCTGTTTCAAAATCATTAAAACATATTTAAACCATATAATACAGATAGATGGATGTACGCAGGTACAGTTAAATATAATATATTTGAAAATAGAAACAGCGACTATAAAAAAAAAAAATTAGTTAATATTTATGTGTGAAGTGAAGAATACAAATTAATTTTCTTTTAAACCAATTTTCAATAAACATAAATTAAAATATTGACATTTATTAACCACCATAACTAATAGAACCAAGAATTATCTATATAATATACGAAAAGAAACTCTGTTGGTATATAATATAATATACATTTTATAAGATAAGATGCAAGATGCAATAAAAAAACACCTTTTTTTGTATATAATGTACCAAGGAAGATTTATATAGAAGATATGGATATGTATAAGATAAGTAAATTATATCAAAGAGAATACATAAAAATTAGATATTATTTTTCTATCAGAAAATCATTCATTTTTATAGAAAAAACATAAGATAATATTTCTTATAGCTTTTGCAGCGTTACTTACATACATACGAATATATGTTCATAACCCATACAATATATTGTTATAAACTTATATTTTATTATATACATTTCGTTTATATGTTTACATGTACCAATGAAAAGTGATTTTATGTTAGTTTTGTTGGAAATATATTCTCTGCATATTTTAATTCACTTATTAAAAATACATATAATATATTTTATTTTATATATAATAGAAAACAAACCCATGAATATATTTTATGTAAACATCTGATTTCGGATTAGTATGTTGGGTATAGCATACTTGCAATGCCAGTTGCGACCGAACGCGTCCACGGGTTGCGGATAGTGGAACGGCCTATGATACTTATGGGTTAGCTACGAATAAAGAATAAGTAGTCGCGGACAATCTGGCTGCTGTGTATGAGAATTACTTTGGGGTGTTGTGTGAAAGCAGCACTCGATTAAAACTGAGTTAATGATTCAGTGATTACACAGTAAAGGCGAATCAGCGGCGCCAATGTAACCGCTTTCGGCAGAGGTGATATACCCCTGTAAATGATCCTACGAATTTGCAGAATGATTAGTAGGTTGAACGTTTGGTTAACTACCAACTTCGGAAAAACAAATAGTTATGAATTCGACAACACGGCCTCGGATCGGACAGAATAAACGGCAACGACCCCAGCAAAGAAAATTTAAGGACAACGATTTAAAACTTGCGTCTTGGAACGTTAGAACTCTGTTGCGACAAGGTGCGTTAAGAGCACTTACTGATACGCTACGAACAGCCAAATTGGATATAACAGCTATCCAAGAAACTAGGTGGCCCGGAAAAAATTTATTGAAAGGTAGAGGATACACATTTTATTACAGCGGCAATGATTGCAGTAAAAGAAGAGAGTTCGGAACCGGTTTCGTAGTTTTTGGAAAAGCAAGGAATTCAGTAATTGCTTTTAATCCGATTGATGAACGCATTTGTACACTACGTGTAAGAACAAAATTTTTCAATCTGACCCTCATCAATGTACATGCGCCCACTGAAGAGAAAACTGATGAGGTTAAGGATGAGTTTTATGAAAAGCTGATGACAACATATAGAGCTGCACCCGGCCACGACATTAAGATTGTCCTAGGCGATTTTAATGCCAAGGTGGGACAGGAAACAATATATCACCCAACTATAGGTAAGCACAGTCTTCATAAAACAACGAATGAAAACGGGCTAAGATTGATTGATTTTGCCATGTCAAAAAAACATGGTCATTAGTGGTACATATTTTCCACATAAAGATATTCATAAGATGACGTGGAGGTCTCCAGATGGTAGAACAAGTAATCAAATTGATCATGTACTAATTGATGGACGTCACTGTTCAAATATAATGGATGTACGAACTTGTCGTGGTCTAAATATTGACTCAGATCATTATCTAGTTCGGATAGTGCTACGAGCCAGAATTTCGGCCAGTAATAACACACAACCCGTAGGGTTGAAATGGGCAGTCGAGAAACTTGAACAGGCGGCGGTAAAACAATTGTACATGGATGCAATGGAACAACGAATTATTACAGATTTGGAGGCTTACCAGCAGGAAACTAATATAAATAGTATGTGGATAAAATTAAAGTCATGCGTTGAAGGGGTCGCAACAGAGGTGATTGGAAAAGGGATGGTAGTAAGAAATGAGTGGTTCGATGATGAATGTAGAAATGCTCGGGATGCAAAAAATGCGTCCAGGCTGAAAATGCTAACGCGGGCTACACGGACCACTGTGGAAGACTATCGCGAGAAGAGGGATTTCGAGCGTAAATTGATTCGTAAGAAAAAACGAGAATTGGAACGAAAGATTTACGTCGAAATGGAAAAATTTAACAGGAACAACGATAATAGAAGATTGTACCGGAATGTCAATCGTTTTCGCAACGGATACAATCAACAACCTTTTTTGTGCAAAAACAGACATGGTCAGGTTATGGCGCAAGAGGAAAGGTGCCTCGAAAGATGGGCCGAGTACTTTAAAGATATATTAAATGTGAATACGCCAGTGAATACCATGGAAGATGTGCGATTTCAAACCGCCCAACCATTTATAGCTGAACCATCGATACACGAAGTAAAGAGTGTTATTCAGAAGCTCAAGAATAATAAATCACCTGGATCTGATAGCTTACCAGGTGAACTCTTTAAATATGGTGGAAATGCATTATGGTATCAACTGCACGAGCTAATTGTAAAGATTTGGAATAATGAACAGGTGCCAGAGGAGTGGAAGGATGGTATTATCTGTCCATTGTACAAAAAGGGTGACAAATTGAATTGTAACAACTACAGAGGAATAACTTTATTAAACATTAGCTATAAGGTATTTGCTAATATACTATACCATAGACTTATTCCATACGCCAATGAAATTATCGGAGAATACCAGTGTGGTTTCTGCGCAGATCGATCTACATCTGATCAAATATTTAGTATACGGCAGATCTTGGAAAAGTGTACGGAATTCAATGTTGATACACACCATTTGTTTGTTGATTTTAAAGCGGCATATGATAGCGTCAATAGGTCAAAATTATGGAATATTATGGAAGAGTTTGGTTTTCCAAAAAAACTGATAGATTTGGTGGCTATGACGTTGGAAAATGTGAGGTCACAGGTACGAATCCGAGGTAAATTATCTGATCACTTTGAGACGGTTGATGGACTACGACAAGGCGATCCATTATCAACACTGCTATTTAATATTACGCTGGAAAAGGCAGTGAGGGGCGTAAATATTGATAAACAAGGCACGATTTTCACAAAATCGGGTCAATTGTTAGCGTATGCTGATGATATAGACATAATGGGTCGGAATATGATAATTGTCAAGGATGCTTTCGAATCGTTACAAAAGGAGGCATCAGGTCTGGGTCTCAAAGTGAATGCAGAAAAAACGAAATATTTGGTGGCAACGAATACATCACGAATTCGAGATCAAACGGTTAATATTGGAGAACACAATTTTGAAATAGTCAATAGTTTTGTATACTTAGGATCGTTGATAAATGTTGAAAATGATATTGAAGAGGAAATACGCCGCAGAATAGCAACTGGCAACAGATGTAATTACGGGTTAAAAAAACAATTCCGATCGAAAACATTACAACGAGATCTTAAGTGCAAGCTATATACAACTTTAATACGTCCAATATTAACGTATGGGTCGGAGGCTTGGTGCATGACACAAAACCAGGAACAACTACTTCGGATTTTCGAACGAAAGGTACTCCGTGGCATATTTGGTCCCGTCAAAGAACAGAATGGTTGGAGGCGACGATACAATATTGAATTAGACAAGTTGTACGGTCAACCAAATATTGTCAAAACAATCAAGATCAATAGATTGAGATGGCTTGGACACGTAGAACGCATGGAGGAGGAACGTGTGCCAAAAAAACTGTTAAATGGTAAACCGGAGGGTAAAAGGAGAGCCGGAAGACCTAAGGCGAGATGGCTAGATGCAGTAAACTGTGATATAAAGATCCTAAAAATTCGGGATTGGAAGACGTTAACTGCGGATAGGTCAGGTTGGAGAAGCGTGTTGGAGAAGGCTAAAACCGCACCCGGGTTGTAACGCCATGGAGTAAGTAAGTAAGTAAGTAAACATCTGATTATACACACAATATTTACAAAAAAAAACGACATCTTTATATTATAACCCGACAAGCATTAGAAGTGAAAACTACGTCGTGAAAATGTAATTTTTTATAGTAAAATTTATGCGTCAGATTGCTATTACGTCGTAAGGATGTCCCTGCCCCTGTAAGATTTCTGGGAAACATTTCGACAGAGTCGCAATAAAGAAAATAGGTGACATTATGTTTTATTTCTAATGGTAGAAACACAATGCCGCTGCAATGCTCACTGCGTTCATTGCGCTGTAAAATAGAAACAATAAATTTATATGGTTCTTCCCACAATGTAGTTTTCGTTCGCTACGTTCACCTCAAACTAGAATATTTTCTAAGTTGACGCTGCTGACGCTGAGTACGAGAGAAATTTTCTATGAGTGAAAGAAATAATTGTATTTAAATTTTTAAGTAAAACCAAATATGACAAAATAGAATGAAACCATTTGTTAAACGAAAAAATTAGTGGTAATATAATAAGATTTTATTTCCAAATTAATTTAATTAATTGTCAGTGTACAAGGAACCGCGAATACTATAAAAAATCTGATTTAAAGTTTAGTGAGAGATTTTGTACAGCGTCATTGTGGCAGGTCTGCGGCACCAGCGTAGTATTGCAATGGGAATTAAAAATAATTAATATTACGAACAATATAAATGCCAAAATATTTTTTCGATATTTACAGCCTAAAACTACTTATTTCAAATGCGTGCCAATATAAAATGATAAATAAAATCATTTTATATATAAAAAAAAGTAGTAAATAAGATTGAAAATTTAATTTTTTAATGTTAATTTGTACTTAATTTATTATGTGTGCATCATTTTTTTCAAAAAATTTGACTGATTTCTTGTTTGTTACTTGCACACATTGAATTATGACTTATTAGGTTGCTTTATGATGTAAATATAACATAAAATAGTGAACTAATGTAACTTATAGGTAACCATTTTGACATCTTGCATTGGGTAGGTATTTTATGTAAAAGTTACTTAAAATATCTATCTAAATAATGCAACTCATATGCAGCCTGTTAAAATGCTACCTATTAGGTCATTATTTTATATATAAATTACGCAAAATATATCGACTTAATGCTACTAATATAGGTAACCACTGTCAAATAAATAGATCAAAAAAATAGTTCAGTATTTTATATAAAAGTTACACTTCAATTACCAAGTAAAATCATAATATTTGAAAAAAAATTATGTAAAATTAAAGTGTATTAAAATTAAGTATTTCCATTAATTTGTCGCCGAAATAATTAAAAGTTAAGATGAAAATCATCAATTTATACGACTGCCTCCTAACTATGTAGTTACGATACATAACTTGTTTGCAGGGATACATTAATTCCATATATGTTGTATTTGTAATATGTGAATCTTTAACATCATACTATTATTATTATTATTATTATTATTATTATTATTATTATTATTATTATTATTATTATTATTATTATTATTATTATTATTATTATTGTTAGAATTATTTGTATACAACATGTTACATATTCCTGATGTGATGTGATAATAAAGACCACCCTAAAAAAGGTAAAAATTAAGGAGACATTATGTGTTTTTTCTTCATATCATATCACAAACTAAATAATATATATAAATTTTAATTTTAATAAAATGCATTTCTCATGTTACCTTGCGTGTAACTGAAATCTAATTTATATCATATAATATTGGATATACAAATATGGATACGTTCTTTTTCTTTACAAATAAAAAACGATTTTTGTTGTTTATACAATGAAATACGAATTTTAATTAAAATATGTTCCAGTTGAAACTACAACCATCACTTATCTTTAAGGTAATGTAAGGGTTCACTATCTGTCGAAATTGGTTCATTGGAGTTGAAATTATTATTCAGCCAAATTTTGATTCGTAAAAAGCGAAATGCTTCGATCCAAACAAATGTTGTATTCTGATGTAGCTATGTCTGGAATAAATACGATGGCTGGGATAACATTGCCCAGTTCTGGCCTTCTAAGTAGTTTTAAACGTGATTGAACAACATGTGCGGTCTGACATTGTCATATGCAGCGAAAAATTAATTTGTTGTGTCTTTTATCCCATCCTGATCGTTCATCGCCTCTATAGCTATTTTCAAACTCATTGCTTGTAATAGTTTCAGACGGCTTCAGATTCAGAAAAATACTATATGGTTATACACTTTAAATAAATGTCAAGTACGAAATTTGCTTATGCTATCACACATTTTAAATAAATGTGTTGGCAGATTTAATAATTACTAGTAGTAACAGGATTGATCTATTAATAAAATGACGAATTCATATTTCTATTCCCAATATATTATAATACAAAAAAGTATACGACGAATGTGGGTTGATAATTATTGTAGATAGTTTTAAAAACATTTTTATATTTCTCTTCTCTGTATATTTAACTAAAATATTAATAAATTGTAGCCGTAGTGAGACTCAATGACTGCGTTTTATATTCTCTGCGTTAAGATGAATATATTTACACCCATAAAAGATAGATCGCATTTAAAAGCTTGAATACTTTAGTTTTTATTTTATTAATCATGCTTCAGCAAATAGTTTATATCTTGGAAGTTATAGAATAAAAAGTCGAGCTGCAATGTATTGTTAAAACTTTGAGAATTTATAAATATAATATTTATAAAGGTATATTTTATAAAAATCTAATTGTCAAAAACAGCTTTCCTGGACAAATTCCGGAAATTTCAAAACATTTACATAAAACAATAGCCAAATTGTACAGGTTTTCATCATAATGCCAGAAGCTTCTGGGTATTATTTTCTAAGAATTTTATGGAAATGGTTTATATAATCCCATTCTTCACTTAGATATATACTAAATTTAATGAAATTTAGATGGAAAATGATCAAATGTACCAGTTCTCCATAGTATAGTCAACCAGCTTTTTCTGAGAATATCATTACATTTCAAAATTTTTTATGATAATTTATGATAATTCATAAAACTTGCTTATATAATTGTCATGCCATATGAAATGCTAAAGTCTCAAATTTTCTAATTTCTTAGAAATTGATTAAGAACAATTCATATGATCCCAATATACATTTGCATACAACATTTTATTAAGATTGGATTAGAAATTGAATAACTGTTCTTAAGTTTTCAGAAGTTGATTTGAATGATATTATGCGAGTTCTAACCTAATTTACTGTATATTTTGAGTGAGATCATTTTACTTATTATATCCAAAAATTCCAATTTCTTATTAGAAGAAAAAAAAAATAATTAAAATATAAACTACAGAGAACTAAAGCTTTCAAACGCCGGTAATTTCATGAATCTATTTCTGGTTAGATAGATATTTAAAAATAAATATAAGATTCCTTTTACATTTCCTATTGAAATATGCGGCCATTGTGGAAAATGTATGGCAGCATTAACAAATTTAAAATTTTTAATTTTTTACAAATTGATATTAGTTTTGTCTTCAATTTGTTAATTCCTGTTTAAATTTCTAATTATTATCTCCATATATAATATATATATATATATATTATTATTATTATTATTAATATTATAATTAAAACATGTTTAATGCAAACACTTTTTGCATATCGAATATTTATCATTATTTTTAAACATTTAGACTGATTCTTCCACTGCGATACGTTCAGGTAAATGGTAAATGAATGGTTTAAAAATGTATGAACATATAGATATAAAATATATAGTAATTATGTACAATGTGCTAGCCATTTGTATAAATATTGAGTTTCTCCAATGCTATCATAATATAATTCCACGAATTTCAAATCATTAGCACCTGCACAACTTTAAATTAGCGGTATTAAAATATATATGTAAGTATTAGTATATATTTCTCTCAGATGTATGAAGAAATATTAAACAGATTTTATTACATCATAAAAACAATAACGCATTGCTGCCATTTTTTTCTTTTCACATAATGTTTACAGAAAAATTGAAAATGTAAATATTAGCAAATAATAGCGTTTTGTGTGTAATGCTTATATGTTATATCAAATAAGATATAGATCAAATGTATACACACAGTGAAATATTAAATTTGATAATATTATACAAATACATATTATTAAATAAATATTATATTTATAAAAAAAATTATCTTAGTATAAACAAACATTTTTTCTACAGAACATTATTTTTGCTTTTGTAAAAATATAGCATACTACGATATTACGAATTGATATGATATGCATTGCATATTAAATAGTAGAATTTTGCTTTTCTTTGCTTCGTTCACCCAATTCACATATGGCTAACATTTTTCTTAATGCTTTGTTATTCACCGAAAAATCACAGCTTTTCAATTGTTGAAAACACTTTTTGCATTCGTTCATTCAAACATTGAAAATAATGTTTTCCACAAATTATACTTTTCCATCATCTCATCAATTCGATATTTTCTCAATAAGCGAACCAAAAACAGAAAAGTGATTTCCACTTTTATTTATCGTAACTGAATAGAAGAAAAATAACATAAATTAAAAAATGTAGCTGTGTTCAGCTGAAAATAGTATCATAATCTATTTATTAACAGGCGAGTTATACTTGCGTACACCAATTGAGTATACAATATAACAAATAAGTACACGGTTGAAAATTTTGGACTATTCCATAAACCCAAATTAGTATACACGCTTTTTATAAACTAAGATATACATATTAAATAATAAACACAACGAAGTTTACGTCGATTTTTAAACCATTTGAGATTAATTTTCAAACCAAATTCATATTTGCACATTATTTTAAAACCTATTGGTATTATTTTTAAGTAATAATATCATTATTTTAGGATTAAAATTGTGTTTTAAACCATCAAAGATTAAAACACCTTTGCGACAACAGAAAATAGAAAATATTATAAAATTACGTTTACAAAATTGCGTTATGTAATTTAAAATCAAAATGATGTTATTATGTATTGATAAAATACGGCACATCACTTGTTTGTGTCAAACTTGAGTTTATATTTTCGGTGCTTTAAACCCTCGAAGTTTAAAAAAAACGAACTTTTCGGTTCGGCAACAATATTTCCAAACCTTTTAGGTTTAAAATTTAATCTATAATGGTTTGATTATTAATTAAAACTTTCTATGGTTTACTTTTTAATCAAATTTCGGCGTGGACCTATATGTAAGCAAAAATAGTCCAAAAGTTTCAACCGTGTATATAAATATTATATGTTTTCAAAAATAGTCCAAAAGTTTCAACCGTGTATATAAATATTATATGTTTTCTCTAACATATTTAATTTAAATGTATTATCTGAGCCATATCGCCAATTAAATACAAGTGTTAGCTGTGAGAACATTGACATGCATATCAGCTGATACAAAGGAACAAAATTAATATTTGCAAAACATTTAGATTAACGTAAAATAGATAAAATTGAATTTTCATAAACTACCCAGTTTTATTATTTTAGTTTGAATATTTTTCTTATTATTTTTACAAAATTAATTTTGAATTAATATTTTTGGTGAGAAAATCATACATAGACAAATATTTTCTAATAAATATTTTACTTATTAAATCAGATTGAAAAATTATTTCGCCACAGAGCTTGCATGTTATTTTCAAGGGAAATAGTAGCAGTTATTCTCAAAAGCTGTTTTTATTCTAATTACTTTTTTTCCACGATGATGATTTATTTTTAGAGTCAAGATCACAGTTACGCAAAATTTAAATTAAATTTGTAATTCATTCAACTATCAAAAAGATTAACTGATTGCTATTTCTGTCATCAATCGACAAATTTAAGTATACGAATTCTATATGTTAACTGTTATTATTTGCAATTGGATGCATTAATTTTATGCTGTTAATATGGTTGTTCTAATATTAATAATAAAGTGAACCGAATTTTTGATAATTTGCAGTCAGTATTTATTCTGCTGTGATGGAATTTTAAATTAATAATACTTTAAAAATAAATAAATTAAATTAATTACACGAGAAAAACTATTTTATCGATTAGCATACCAATCACATCAAATAACAATATATGTGTTTTAAGTGCCATATCATATCAGCTGATTATCATTCATGCTATACGGCTTGAATAATTGACGATGGCTTAGGTTTTTTTTATACTTTAACTACTATATATATATTGTATTTCAACTATTATATACGCATGGAATGGTAAAAATGTGCTGTACTACATTAATAATTTTATATTACAAATAACAAATGCAATATTCACTGTTCACATATGAATTAATTGAGCTAAGTTATAATAATAGCATACACTCTGACTTTGATGGATACCGTATAATAAAATTTACCATAAGTAAAATAAATTGAAAATACAAGTGAATTTAAAATACATACAATACTCATAAAAATATAATTACATCGTAGCGTTTTCTGTTCATATATATTTTTGATTAAATTATTGTTTTATGACAGTAGAATGTGCGAAGCATATACGATAAAATAAATGGGATGTTTTATGTAAATTAAACCATAAAACAATGTTATTATTTTATATATATTTAGTACACACATAAAATATGAATTCATTACATTTCTATACGAGTATATACAATTACAATAGATACTTAAGTTATATGTGTATCTATATATTATTAAAATGCAAATTTAAATATGATATTATAATCATAAAGATATACATATAACATGATATTGCAAAAACAAAAATTGAACTTTTTTATTTTCATATATAAATTAATATATAAATATATTCGTAATAGAAAAAGAAAACGAAAACTCTTATCTTTATTTATATGTAGTACTTTAGTAGGCATAGGTACATTACATATTGTTATAATACTTGTGGTATCTATAAACATCTATTTAACTTTATATACATACATACGCTACACATCTATTAAATAATATTTTAAACATAATATACAAAAGATACAAATCTTATTATGTACTATGTTATGTACATACAATAGTATTTGAATAAGAAAATATATAATTATTTGCATATTATGTATATAATTGTATTCTACCGATATATTTATTTATATATATGGTATATATATATATATATATAACTATCAGTGGCGTCTGGAGAAAATTTTGCCAATGCATTCACTCAAGTAAAAACATAATTAATTAGTGTACCATGTACCTCTCAAATGAGCGTTATAGTTGGTTTACCCATGTTTTTTGATGAGCTGAGTACGAATAAAATCATGAAGGTGTCTCAAAATGACGATCTATTAGCTCCATTGAATTTCGTAGAAGAAATACTTCCAATTTCACTCTTCGCGTGACCCAGGATCAACGACGTGGACATGACGAAAAAACGATCCCTTCGGGGTGCTTGATTTTCGTGAGTCCACTTGGTTGCTTGATTTTATGTTAATCTCGCTTACATGCGGCTACTTTATATTATTTATATATATTTTGAGTTTTTATACTGATTTTTTATTTTTTTTCACATAGTCGCCATCGTCATTGCGTGTGTGAGTAATTTTTTATAGAAGTAGGTAGGCGAATTTTAAATTTTATCTGACTAATTTTTTATTACTATGTACTTTTGTAGTTGGAATGAAATAAAATAAAATCTTATAATGAATTGAATAAAGTCGTTAGGAAAATTTCAACGCATTCAGTGAATGCATTGAATACATGGACGAGACGCCGCTGATAACTATATACCATATAATGTATGAACATATTTTCAGCCAAAAGCCAACCACATTTTTAATGGTATTTGTTAACATTAATATACTAAACTTATTCTTTTTTATTTTTATCTCTAACTATCTATACTATAATAATATTATAAGCGCATATATATGTAATAAAATTAATACAATACAAAAAAACTGACAACATAAATTCAAGTTCACTTTATCTGATATTATGCAATTTTTTTTCTCCATGTTTTCCATTTAATATTATTATTATATGTATATGTGCGAGCAATAAAATGACCTTCGTCATGTTAAGCATGGTTTTTGCATGTCATTGTACCTTAATTATATGGATCTTAACTAAGCATTTTGCTATTATATGTATATATATATATATATATATAGATATTCCTATTTTTTATATTGTATATATATTAAATATTTGTGTATCAGCATAAGAATTATTATATACAGAATATATATATCTATTAAGTATATTATAATATTGTATACAACACACCACAGAATATATAGACACATGGGTATATTAAAATTATGAAAATAACTTCATTTTCTTATAGTTTTGTGTATTTACATTACGTACGACATATACGATACATTTACATTATAATATTTACCATCAGAAAAAGAATGTATTATAAACATGATATATAAACATATACGTTTCTTATATGTTAAATATAAATTTAAATAATTTTTGTATCAATACAATAACAATTTCATAATAATGATGATGTAAATTATAAAAAAATATGTATAGAATATATTATATATATATAAAAATTGTACGTATAAGTCCGTTCATATAGACATTGATAATGATATAGGTATATAATTCAAGTTTATTATAATATTATCATATAACATTATATAAAAATTTATTGTAGTTATTATTGATGCCAAAGGCGTTATAATAAATATCATTATTGTTTAAAGAATAACATACATTATGATTATATTATTAATATTATATGTATCTGTATCTATGATGAGGAGGAGGAGGAGGAGAAGGAGAAGGAGGATGAGAGACGAGCGATATATACCAACTATAAAATAATATTTATTTGTTGTTGTTTATTTTGTGTTTATCAATAAATATTATTAAAAATAAGAAGATATAAAACACTTTATTATAGGTCACCTTAATAAATTATATACCTGTTGAAATATTTTTCAATAATTCTATAACAATGAAAAATTTACCATATAATTAAAATTAATTTTAATAATAAATAAATAATTACCTAAAATATGTTTAGAATATGTATTATTGCGTTAATAGTAATCTACTAAAAAAAAATAAACAAATATTTAATTGTACAATAATTAACGCAATTCTAGTTTATAATTTAGTACCAATGGACGGACGGTAATAGCAATTTTTTTTATATAGAAGAAAAAATAAAAATCACTCACATACGCACTCGTGTATACGTACTACGGACTCTAACTTATTAAATGCTAAAAACGTCACCTTCAAAATATGAATTTTTACTGTTTTCTTTGCTACCAAAATTCCATACAATTTTGCACTTATTTTGTACTTTTTCTATTTTTCGTTTGCATTACGGTTTCTACCGAAAAAACTGAACACAACTTTCCGAAAAATTAAACTTTCCACTTTATCAACTGCTTATTTTTTAGTAGAACAATAAACGATATCAGGAACGATATTTGTGGCTCATTGATACTTTTTTTATATTATTTAATATTAAATTTTTTTTCTTTCCTTATTATTTTTAAACAAATTCCACGTGTTTATTAATAAACAGAAAAAGTGTGCACTAAAAATCCGGTGCTACAGTAGGAAATCCGTATATTGAAAACACTGTTATACGGTTGAAAATTTTGGAGTAATTCATAAAACAAAATTAGTTTACACATTTTTTATAAACTAAGAAATATAATAAACACAACACAAAATTAAATTATACTGTTGTGGTTATTTAGATTATAATGTATTGATTATTTAAAAAAAGTATATACGAGATCACGAGAGCACAAAGAGCATATTTTAGCCGCTGGAAGTGCACGGATTCAGAGTGTGGAATGGTTATGTTCATCATTTCTCGGATATAGTTGTTTTAAATAACCAAGACATTATTATCTACACTATAATTAAATTACAATCACTTGTGCATAATCAGCAGTCAGCACAGGAATATATTAACTTATTCAAATATTCATGGTTTGCAAGCAGATACCTGAATGAGAGACCTCCAAAATTTGTATACCCGGTAGACTTCGCTTTTAAGGAATCACAAATGTGACCATAATCAGTTGTTCATGGTGTAAAATATCTTTGTAAAATATCTTTGGTTCCCTTGTTAGTAAATTATTTCCAATGACCAATTATTTCCATTTGTAACTAATACAGTATTTTTATCTTTATTTTTAGTGGTTGAAAGAATATTATAATGGTCGATAGATTGGTCCTAGCTGCCTAGGTGACCTGCTATTACGCCGTTAAACTTTTATGTATGGGGATATTTGAAAGAAGAGGTGTATGCTGTTGAAATAACAACAAAATTACGGAGTACGACGGTTATTCTCGTCGACTTAGTCTCTGCGCTAGCTAAAAAATAATGATAAAATATTAAGAAATATTCGAAATAATTATTGATTAACCTTACAGTTACGTTATATTATTTTAATAAGAAAAATTATAAGTATAAAGTAATTAATTTGAATTTTGAATCATTGAATTGTTCCTAAATTAATTTGTTTCACCTATCAACGATTTAAAATAGAAAAGATATACCATAATATTATATTAGTTACTAAAATATTTTGATGCAGTTTTTTATCGATAGACCAGAAGTTCTAATAGTTTCTGTTTGTAATATATAAGAACAATTACCGCGGATAATATCCATGAAAAGTCTTACGAAATTCCTAGGAAATATATAGATTTGAGTTGTTTTAAAAATTATGAAAATAAAGTGTGAGGATTATATTTAGATAAACGAAATATACAAAATTCGAACCACTGTCTTGGATAATTGGTGAAACAAAGTTATGAATATAATACTGCGGATATATATTGGAAATATTACCCTGACATTCCAAAGATTTCAATTGACCTAAATAAAATACTATTATATTAAGTGGAAAATCTATGGACATTCTTTGGATAAATTCCAATATATGCTTTGCATGGAAAATATGTGGATTTTTTCCACCGAAATTTTCCTCATTTTTCAAAGTACCGACAAATTGTTGCTAGGGTATATGTTAAAAGTCATAAGAAATCGAATGCGACTTACTGTGCATTAATAATATTTTTTTTTATAAATAATATTGTTATTAAAATTGAAATAAGTATGAAAAAAGCTCATTTTATAGGAAAAAAAAAATAAATAAGTAATTTTTGTAGCTATAATGAATAGTAGAATAAAATTAAGTTAAAAAATAACTTTTTTTATGCAGCAAATTTTTGCAAATAAATGCGATTTTCTGAATATTTCTCATATTTGTTAAATTATTTTCGGACTTTGGTACTTAATAACACGAAAATTACTGAGCCTTTTTGTAATTTGTTCACATTTATTCTGGCATCTACTCTGCCTTATTATTATTACCTTTCGAAATTAGTTCCGCAATTTGAAATGCAATGGTCAAAAGTAAAACAACAAAATTTGAAATGGTCTTTGGTATAGAAAATTTGTTTTCATTTTATTAGCCCAACGACACACCCTATTCATTTGGAAAATATTGACCACATGAGTAACTTACAATATTAATTGTTATACGCACTTACATAAGGAATTAAAATACATATAACTGATTCAACAACAAATTTATTAAAATTCAAAGTTATGAATAGTCGTGTTTGATCGAAGGAAAACAATATATCGACCAAAAAAAGAAATCTATATTCTAAACAAAACACACATTTACATAAAATTATTATGTTTATGATTATGATATGACACGACAACACACGGGAACATAAAAAAAATTTCTATTTCAAATCTGAGACAATCTTATCTATTGACAAAATCGAATCATTTCACTTTTAATAGAAATTATTATTATATTATATTATACAAAAAGATAAGAAACACTCAATGAGTATTGTTATATGCTAAAATGTTTACATGCAAATATTGTCTCTACTTAAATTTTACTTAGCAAGGTAAGCGAAACATGTATTCACAAATTATTATATTATTATATTGTATTATGATTATTGTTATGATTATTATTATTACTATATATTTATTATTTATTGCTGTTATTATTATTATTATTATTATTATTATTATTACGTGTGATGCCACAAATGATACGGTTTACTGCACAACGTGAGAACTTCACATTATTTTTTTTTTTTTTGGTTATTATTCTAGTATTTTTTATTTTTTTTTTTTAAATACCTTTGTATATTCATTAGCAAATTCTTTTATTTTACATAAATTAATTTCAGCAATAAAAACCTGAATGAAATATTTATTATATAATTTATATACGAGTACATACAGCTAAATTTGAAGAACCATAATATAACAATATATATTATATATAAAAATAGAATTTGACATAGGGTGATGGGTTTAAAATTAAGCAGAATATACACGAAATTGCAAGTAAAAATAAATTGTAAATAATCTTTAATTTTTTAAGTATTGCATAAATTTATTTGACAATAGGTATCACCCTGCCAGTGAATATACAAAATATGAATCATATAATATTTATTTATTAATTTAATTTTTGGTCAGAAGAGCTGTCACATTAAATTATTCATAATTTACATATTATTTATTAATTTATCATTTTCAATTATTGTTTTGTTAAACTCTAGCATATTATATACGAGAATATAGCTATAACACATTAGTATATTATTTTATATAATACAAATCCATCCATCCACGTATTCAAATTTTATGTATCATTGATCGTTAATATTTTGATGATTTAAATTTAAATAAAATCGCAATAATAAGCAAACATAATACAATGTGCGGCGTCGTATATTGCATTTTAATGAATTATTGATTTGAAGTTTTTTTTTTTTTTCGAATGTGTCATTGGCCTTTTCGGGTCATTTTATAAAAAAAATATTATTCACAATATTATAACGACGAAAAGAAATTGAAATTAAAAATTAATCAAATTAAATAAAATTATATATACTTTCATCCATATACAAACGGCGCGTCAATAAAATCGAAACTATATTTATACACTTTTTTGTTTTTAATGATCAAAAAATGCTTTCCGTTTCACTAATTAATTAGCTATAAAATCATTGTTGATGTTAGGCTTTTATATTAATTATTTTGAAATGTAATACAATTTTCTTTTATAATCATAAATATTTAGAGATTTTCGATCATCGATTTAGTGATTATAATAATCAATTGTATAGTATGTGATTCATATGAAATAATTATTAATAAAAATTTTATAATTTTTATTATATAATGGCTTTATCAATTAATCGATTTGCATAGATTTATTTAAAAAACTGATTACAATCTTATTGCTTTTCATTTATTATAATAATCTCATTAGTGAAAATTTCTGCAACACTTGATACATACATAAATTATAATTACCATATTAAATTTTAATATTATTGTTTATAATTATTGATATTTATTATTTACTTTTAAATTACGTACCGTTTTAAATGTATTTGTTAACCTTTTATAAATGTACGTTGTGAAAAATAAATGCAGCTTTTTAATTTTAAAAGTGAATATTACACCACATGAATTTTTTTCTTTTTTTAAAAAAGATTAAATGTTGATAGTCTTGGCACAAATACAATTTGGTATATCCAAAGTATCATATTAAAACTATATGTTTCTATATATTAATAGCAAAATATTATGAAAAATAAATATTGATTTTATTGAAAATTAAGCGAATCAATTTTAATCATTTTTTTATAATATAATAATAAAATTGTATACGATATTCAAAATAAAAAAAAATTAAAAAAATTAAAACTTTACATTATTTTCCCGTTACGTAATTGTGTGAAATTATATGGTTATTTTAAAGAACTAGAATAGATGTGAAGAATATATAGTTTCAACTGACATTTCGTATGAACTACTGGTGCCCAGACTAATTTACATATAACCAAAAAGAGTTCCATTTGTTGATTGAATTATTCTAACTATAATTGATATTTTAATAAATTATATTCGGTTGATAACTAATTCATTGTATTTTATTTATGTAACGAAATAAATTTATTTAGTATTAAGTTTTAGTAATGTATGTCATCTTTCAGGTAGCACATACACTGTACTCACACAACTTCTGGTTGTTATCGGCCAAAAATTGAATTGAATTGTTTTTCAAAGTACGAAAGAAATTGTAATCTGAGGTGCAAGATCTGAACTATATGACGAATGCGGCATCGCATCGCAGCTAAGTTCCCGCATAATTTTTAACGAGTGGTGTTACATTGTACGAGTTTCATTATATTTATATTTTACAATTTACAATTCGTTGATTACATTGTAAAGGGTTAAATAGGAAATTTTAAGTGTACAAAGAAAAAATTAATAATATATAAATATAAAAAATGATGAAATTTTGCAAAATTCAATGGAATAATAAAGTAAATAAAGTGTATAAAATTTTAATATTTAAATATATAATAATATATGCGATTAATCACAAATATACAAAAATAAATAATTTTATTATTTAAATAAAAAATATATACTATAAAAAAATTTAAATAAATTAAACAAGTTTTTGTGTGTCATCTGTTTTATAGTGTGCGCTGCGTGGCGGTAAACATTTAACGATCAAAAAAAATGATAATAATAATAAATATTTAATTTAATAATATTAAATTATTATATTGTTATGCATAATTTAGAAAAAAAAAAGTAACAACACATAGTTATTTCAATTTACAAAGAAATGTTATAAGATTAATAATTTATAGTATTGAATATAGAAATTCTGTGATTAAAGTGTAAGTTTCTTTTAGTATATAAATATAAATGGATATACTTCCGGTTTAAATGTGTAAACATTTTATGTAATTTATGAAATTCAGAACTTTCCATTTTGCAAAGTTTTCGACCCCAAATATATCTAAATTTTAACTAATATTGGGTAAAATCTCAAAATGTTACCATTACAATATTGATATTTTAATAATAGATATTTAGGACCGATCGACATTGGGGCATTTTATCCTATATACTACAATATATACCATAAATAGTAATTAAACAATGTAATTATGATTATAAATTTAAAAATATATATCTATAATTTGACGATCATAAGTCAAAATAAATACGATGATATTTTTGATTGATTTTGATAATAGAAAAATTTGAAATAATATTTACAGAAAATTAAAATTTAAATGTCATCTATACTCACCAATTATTGCATGAACTCGTACACTAAGTTGTGTTCTAACCACCAGTGAATTTTTGCGACTGTAAAATAAAATTAAAAATTATAGTTATTTTCAATTCAAAACGGAAAGAAATATTATTAATTAATTAGTTTGTAAAAAAAAATAGAGTATATATATTGCAAAGAAAACACAAGAACACGCGCTTAATCAATTAATAAATTATATAAAAAAAATAGGCCTATATAACGTGCGTGCGAATCTTTTCCGTTGATAGAAATCTAAGAGATGCAGTGCTGTTACCAAACCGATATTATTTTTCACGTCATGCATTCTTTAAAAGATTGTATACAAAATTTCAGATATATGTCAATTAATTTTTATTTTCACACCTCGGAATCAACATTTATTATATTTATTGATTTCGAGCGTTGTTATTAAATATTAATTTTAGTGAGTCCATTATCTTACTCAACAGATTTATCAATTTATATTCAGTTGTAAATTAATCTATAAAGAAAACGAACGCACAATTTTTTTTTCGCATCGAATATGTCAAATAAGTAAATATTGGTACAACATGTTTTTTAAATTTACCTTCAAAATCTATTTCAAACAATTAAATACTCTTCCTCCATTTTCAAAGCATAATTTTTCTTTTATACAATTTGTAATGTTTATCTAATAGTTTTTAAAAATGTAACCATAAAACTTAATGTTTCAAGTTTATAATCGATAACAAGAACAAAAATTAAAATAATCCCAACAAATTAATGTCAAAAAGCACAGTTTTTTTAATTTCAAGTTAGAACGATAATCTATTAATCTTAATAGTTTCACAATATTTGTCGATTAAATGGATTGATCTGCGTATAGAAAAAGGACAAGAGAAAATCAATTTATTTAATCTGTAATGTTGATAACCAACGCAAAATAATCATTTTATGCAATCAGATTAATATGATCAGTGTGTATGAAAAAAAACCATAACATAAACAAAAGTAATGCTTGATAAATGGTATCCGGACTACATTCCGTCAATTAAAATGATTTATAAGTGGCTTATTGAATTACTTTGGGATCCAATAAGCACAAAAGCATCATCACTATAGGTCGTCCAAAAGAGGATCGATCTAAAAGAAGATTATGTTGAAAAATTAATTGATTTTTGTTTAAAAAACAGCAATACCTTGTTTTATTTATTATGTTTTAAAAACCTTTTTCAGAAAAAGGTTATGAAATCTAGCACGAATTTGAAATTTATCAATTTTTTCGAAAACACAAAAGTTGACTTATTCAATAAATTGTAAATAACAAACTATCTGACAGATCGATTTGAAAATTTAATTTACCTTAAACTATATTGACTGATTATCCTGGAAAAGTGGATAATATGCTTTTCAGTTTTGATTTGTCATCGCACGATTTTCAAAATCTGCATTTTGTTTAGGATTATAATCGTGATGGTGAACTCGAGATTATCTCGTTTTTTATTTAGTCTATTTAGTCTCATCATCTCATGAAACGAAACTACTTTGTTATTCTATAATTCTTTTAATATTAATAATAAATGTAATATTAATTTTTTTATTCAATTTACTGTTTTTTTACACACACATCACAATTTATAAACACGTAACAAATATCACAGTCCCGAAGGTAATCACACCTCAAGTTTGTCAAGTTTAAAATCTGATTTTCAAATCGAGAGTTATAGACCATAGACAATTGTTTTCAATGAGAAACATTCCAATTTTTTATGTTGACAAATAGATGTCATGTCATGAGGAAAGTTTCCGTGGAAAAGGCTGTCCAAAGAATGTCCTTAGATTTTCCACTTAATATAATAGTATTTTATTTATGCCAATTGAAATATTTTAAATTGTCTGCGTAATATGTCCAACATATTATATATCTGCGGTATAGTATTCATAATTTATTTCAACTATTATCCAAGACAGTGATTCAAATTTTGTATATTTCGTTTATCTACATATAATCCTCACTCTTTTCAATTTATTTTCATAATTTTTTAAATAACTCAAATCTATATATTTCCTAGGACTTTTGTAAAACTTTTCATGGATTTTATCAGCGGTTTTTGTTCTTGTTTATTACAATCAGAAACTATCAGAACTTCTGGTCTATCGATAAAAAACTGAATCAAACCGCGATTTGACATAATCGTCATAAGAATTTACTATGCTAATACGGACAATTCTCTGGTATTAATTGCCAAAATACATGTACGATCAAAAGATATTTTTGTCAGCTCACAAAAAATATGAATTTAAATTCTATGGATATTCTGTAGAATAATAGCAACGAGAAATACATTCATAGAAATTATCGTCGGAAATATACGGACAATCAAAGGACAATTTTTATAAAAATTCATCACATAAAATTCCAGCGAACATCCTTAAGAAATGCATAGATATTTCCTCGGATTGAAACTACGGACTACTACATAAAATGTTTTAAAAAATTTTTATAATTTTAGTAAATTATTATTCATTGTACATTGCGTATATACTCGTATAGTATACCTTTATATGTTTACAATTTCGAGGGCGCCTAATTAGGTGGTCTCCTAACAGTCAGGTGACGCTGCTATGTATTATAACTTTATGAACAATTTTTAAATACTCGACAATAGTCAAAGAGCTGTTAATATTTTAAATTTACTTATGCTGTATAATGATTTCACTAGGATAATAAACTGGCACACTCTAGTGGCTATTGCGGCGAATACATATTGTAATTGAAATTACTGTAAATAATTAATAAACGATTTACTTTACTTACAAAGTCATCTTATTGTATGTATTGTGATTTATTTAAATCTTTTTGACTTTTTGTATTTGTTTTATTTATTGCAAAATAAAAGCCTACACTTTTGTGACGTGTATAACAAAAAATTTCTGGATAAATTGGCGTTTCAGAAAAAATTTTGTTTTTGTATAATAGTTTTTCATTAGGTTTAATTATCAATCTTACCCTCGTATTTATACGTATATTAATATATATATAGACACAAAATAAATCCATCAAATTTATATTATTAATAATTTATTGTATCTCATTGAGCCATCAGCATCAAATGGGCATAAAAACCGGATAAATACATATAAATATATATATATTATATTCTATATATAAAGATTTATACACAGTGAGAGAGAGGGTCGGTGAACTTATATGATAACAAAAAAAAAATAAAAAAATATTGTAGTTATATTTAAATAAAATATTTTCAAAGTCATAACATACAAAAAAGTAAACTAGAAATATAATGAATATATGAAAAAAAAAATAAACAAAAATAAAGAAATAAAGAAAATATAAAATACAATACTTTATAAAAATGAACAATTCTTTCAATGTAAGTACATAAATTTTTATATAAAATTAATAACAAAAGGAATAAATAATATTAAAGTGTACGTAAAAAATATATATTCTTTTACCTTTCGTATATTTAAGCATAGGATAATATACTAAAATAAAGAAAAAAAATTATATTATAAGAATGAAATTCTGTAAGTTAAATAGAGATTAAATTGCACTTTATTTAAATAATTTAAGCCCTTTTGTCATGATTTTCTCAGTACATAAATATTTTAATGTTTTTTTTTCCATTTCACTATTATTATTATTATATATTTTTATTTATATTATGGTTTCTGTTCGTCGTATCGTAGGTATATGATGCGTATAATAAAAGTACAGACCATGTACATATGGGGAATGATGCATCCTATTCGCCGTATTGTACAAGTGTATACCTTAATGAAATTGTGAGAGATATATATATATGTATAGTGTGTGTGATAGTACATCATGTTAATGCTTATATGCATTTGTTATATGGTTTGGTTTGACATATTATTGACATTATTGTATTACAACATTATAAATAAATATATAAAAATACCAAAACGAACAACAACCTTTAATAAATTAAATTTTTGTTTTCTTTTTAAACTACGTATAAATGTGAATATATTTATCATCTATAAGAAAGGCTCATCTTGAATTTACTTTTTCTTTTGTTATATTGTGCATTGAATATTGTTAATTTCCTCTACTTTCACCATATATACATATGTGTAAGTGTATAACATAAGTTGGTAATATAAATCGTGCGTTCCCTTTGATAATATAATCTCTTTATTATTATAATAAACATTTGCAAAAAAATAAATAGTGTATAAACTATTATTATTATTATTATTATATTTAATATCCATATTCATAATATAAAAAATTTACTAAATATATACATTTTCTCCATAGCAGGCAGAGATATTCAATCGGTATTATAAATTACATTAATTTTAAAATACACAGTGTGTAATTTTAGTTCAAAAATATAGAAATTAATAATGATCTATTACACGGTGATAGATCAGGCGATTATATAGCAGGGTGGCTGATTAAAGAATTCCGTTTTTTCATCAAAAAATACAATCTTGTGCGGTGGTATAAAATCGTGCGATAAAAACAGCTGTTTGCCCGCTGGATATTCGGATATAATTCGAACAAATAGTATCTTTACTGGTACATAATTCATCAGCTAACATTCTCACAGTGAAATTTCCATCAAAAGCAATGATTTCACTGACTAATTTAGAACGATTCTTAAGTTCTGGACGTCCTGGTTTTGGGTTATCATATAAATCTTCACGAAAAACACTCAGTAGCCAGCCTAGAGCTATAGCGCCAAAATATATATTATTAATCATGAAATATAGCGGGTTCAATTCCCACTATTTTCCATAGGAAATTGTTTGGTATTTATTTTAATACTGAAATTTTTCTGCTGGGTGACCATTTGTTCTTTTATGGAATAAAAATAAAATCGGATATCTTTGAAAATATGGTGTTGGACGCTATTCAAAGATTAACAATGTCTGCACACGCACACACATCACTATCGGCTAATCACCCATATAAAAATAATAGAATTTTGAAAACATTTATCTTTCGTTAATTACAGTACAATTTGTAAATTGTTATATACTCCTATGCGGAGTAATTTACGAACTTAGCTGTAATGAAATGTTTATTAGATGACATAAAGCTCCACTTGGAGTAATATATGACTAAAACAAAAAAAATAAAAAATAAACTTATTCTTGAGACATTTGTAAATCTCCGCAATTTTTCTCCAATTTAAAACAAAATTTAATATTTGCTCTTTGCTCTATTGTATTTTTATGAAGCAAGCCACAAAACTACTGACACTCAAATGTGTGTAACTTTTTTACCTGTCAACCGATTTGCATGAAATTAGATGCTAATTTTCAATTGATGGCACTACATATTCTATTTTGAAATTTAAATTGCGATTATTTATACGACACACTGTGTACAGGTATATGAATGGAAAATTGATAACCTAAACAATGTTGTTTATAGATATTATACATGTTTATGTAAAGTATAATAGAAAATATATAAATTAAAAGTAATATACCCAGCCTAGGTGAACCATATCGACGTACAACCTTAGTTGTTACTTTGAAAAATGAGGAAAAATTCCGTGGAAAAAATCCATGGAAAAGAATTATTGGAATTTGTCCAAAGAATGTCCATAGATTTTCCACTTAATATAATAGTATTTTATTTAGATCAATTGATTCGCGGTATTGTATTCATAATTTATTTCACCAATTATCGAAGACAATGGTTCATATATTGCATATTTCGCTTATCTAGATATAATCCTCACTCTTTTTTACTTATTTTCATAATTTATAAAACAATCAGCAACTCAAACCGATATATTTTCGAGGAATTTTGTAAGACTTTTCATGGATTTTACAATAGATGAATGTTTGCCATCTTTCGGGCAGAATATTCATTCCATGCTTATAGAACTTCTGGTCCATCGGTAAAAAACAGTCAAACTGCGATTTGGCATCATCGTCATAATAACATTTATTCTGCCAATTATCATCGGAAATATACGGATAATCCAAGGACATTTTTATAAAAATCAATGGGTTGCACTCATAATATAAAATTAAGAAATCCATAGATATTTCCTCGGATTGAAACTACGGACTATTACATATAATGCGGCAATTTTGCGTACAAACTACAGACAATGTTACTAGGGAGTATATAAGCAAATTTGTTGTATAAACGTTGTGACCTGCAGTTCACGAATATTTGTCTTGTATACCGTTGTAAAATACTGTGTATTTTATAAAACAGTTATATAAATGTCTTGCTAACAATTGGAAAAATGTCTTTGAGTCTCATTTGAAGACAATTATAAGACAGTTATATATATATATTTATATATGAAAGGCTGCTTCCAGGGCGGTACACTTCACGAGAAACAATTTTACAAAGAACCTGCGATCTGTCATAATAACAATAATGAATTTATGATTTTAAAGGATGTAGTAAATTTTATAATTGTAGTCTATAAATGATTAAAGACGGTTTATAGAACATTTCCAATCCACTGAATGCGTTTTCTATAGTAAGTTGAAGACATAGCCTTTAGTCTGCCGTTTTTTGATCATAAGTTCGGTGTTCGAATCACAGAAATTAACGTTTAAATGTAATTTTAAATATGTAAATTAAATTAGTAAAAATGAGTAAAAATATGTGAAAAAGTATTCTTTTTTGTCCAATAGATGATTTGTAATATTGTATAATAAAAGATGTTTTATAACCCAGCTAGCATACAATTCGATTATATTTTATTTCAAATTGACGGCTTATAAACATCAATAAATCTGGTAGTACATCTAGAAATATAGAAGTGCCCCAATTTTTGGCTTAAAAGTATTTTATAAACAATTTCTCGACAAATATATGTGTAAGATTTAGTTGAAAAGAGTTAAATATTCGTTTAAATTTAAATTAAATTAAATTAAATTTTTATTTAAAAGTAAAATTTATTTGTAACATAAAAGTCACCTTGTGTTTGTAATAATAATGTATTATTTGTTCATTCATACTACAAACGCATGAAACCGAAGGCGATTTTATAAACATAAATATGTGTTTTAAATGTATAAATGGAAAATAATTAAAAAATTATACACTTATACTAAACTTATATTATCGTATATAAAATCATAAATAAAGACAGTCTGTATATACGTTAAAAGTTAACTGTTAACATTTTAATTGAATATCTTAATTAAACATGAACGTTAATTTTGAAGATGTAAAAAGTATTGGAAAAATAAATTTTAAAAGTGGTAATTATTTAGAATAATAATATTTTATTTTTCTGTGTTTCTATACTTGTATATATATAAAATGTGTGTATGCAGTAATTAGAGAAGACTGAATTAAATGTTATTTTTCTGATCACAAGAATTATATATATCTGTAATATATATTCCAATACAATATTTACTATATACTTAATACCGCGCCTCATTATACAGTTTTTCGAATACAAATATAAATTCGTATATTTATGATATTGTTTAATTTGTACATACTTTCTTCATTATAAAATTTTGAATCCATTGATAAACATTTAATTTTGTAATCATTATAATATACATACAAACACAAGCATATAATACCAAGTTGTAAGTATTTCCGTTACATAACGATTTGAATATTAATGTAAGACAGTATATATCCAATCTAATAAGAACAAAGTGCTTTTTAAAATCAGGTTTTTCTTTCTTCATTCTTTCGGAATGGTTGTTATTCGCACAATAAAATATGCAATTATATGTCATTTTAATAACAAAATAATACGAATATGGAAAATTTAATTTACAAATTAAAAATTCGTGCAACTTTCTTTTCTTGATTGGTATATATTGTTGAAAAGAAATTATACAATTTGAACATTGGGTATAAATTTAAAAAAAATAAAATTATAATAATCTTTTATATCATATTATATACAAAGCATGTTTTGTACAGAAAATATTATTGTGTCCCTCTGACTAGTTTGCAACAAAGTTCTCCATATATAATTTCAATAACTTACTATATGACAATATAATATATATGTTAAATAATAATCAAGTAACATGGAAAAGGATATTTATTGATATTAATTTAAATTAATTATCGATTTTCTTTGTGCTAAGTGTTTCCATTATATGTTTTTATTGCATGTAATAAGTATTAACAGAACAGCAACAAAAATAAAATATATGGTATATAATGTCTTATTGTAATAATATGTAAATAATAGGATAATAGTTAAATATAATATATATATATACGCATTCATACAACATAAATATAAATAAGGAGTGGCGTGTGTTGTAAATGTAATTATGTTTGTGTTGTTTATTTATTATTTTTATTTTCATATGTATTGTATGTACAATATATTGTTAGTTACTTACTAAATACATTACAATACACAATACATATACGATAAAGATAAGATTGAATGGAATAATAATTTGTTTATAAAAAAAAAGGCAGTTTTGCAAACATATAGACATCATGAACTAATTTTGTATTTACATTTACATATAAATACGTGATAAAATACCATCAAAAGAAATACAAAAGGGAAATATATTTAATTAATGAAAATTTTTATATGGAAATTTAATAAAATATCTATATAAATTGGCAACAAATTTAATTATTTAAATATATGTCCTTGATTACAAAATTAATTCGTGTTAATTTTATATGTAATATGTATTAATGTATTAAGAAAAATAATAGCAAATATAAGCTTCAACTAAAATTTACAAGCAATTTTAGTTAGAATGGCAGTTCGTTCATATAAATGAATCCAATGACTTAATCACAAGAATATCATTATTCTTGACCAAAAAAAGTGACCACGCACCACCGATAAATAAACTTTGAATATTAAAATTGACAATAAAAAAAGTAATAGAATTTAAGAAACATCTTTCGATATTTGAAGATCAATTGTTAAATGCATGCTCTGTAATTTACCACATTAACGGTATAATATATGAATGTTTACGTTGGTAGATCCCATATACGCTGCACTTGTAATATAACATATGACTTGATTTAAATTTAATGTAAAGTTTTTAATAATTTCTATTTTAAAGTCGTTTGATTTATGAGGTAATAGTGTAATACGTTTTTGGTATAATGCTATCAGTAATTGACTTGATTTAAATTTAATGTAAAGTTTTTAATAATTTCTATTTTAAAGTCGTTTGATTTATGAGGTAATAGTGTAATACGTTTTTGGTATAATGCTATCAGTAATTTTCGCCACTCCCTTGAATAATATCGTATTTGTATGGTATTGGATTTCTGCGATCTCTCGATAACAGCGAACCAGAAATGATAAATTCATGAAATTAACGCCTTTCAAATTAGTAGATCAATATTTAACCAAAAACTGCTTTGGAATAGTATGATATTATCTGTTATAAAAAGGAATATGTGGAAAACTATTATTTAAAAATAGTTTACTTGGAGAAGTTCTGAAAACTTTGGAACTTGTTCAATTCTTACCCAATTTTGATCAAATTTGGTATGTTGATGAATGATGAATATTTCATATTGCACTTCTGTGAAATGTATACTCGCGGCAGCTTTATGGATTTTTGTATGAAATAATGATATTGTTTAAAGTATCATGATATTGTATCACAAATTTTTTTTAATTTTCACTGACATCGAATGGAAAATAGAACATATTTTTTAAAAGCATACATCGATTTTACAAATCTCTTCTATGAAATGTTTGAAATTGATTAAATTAATTAATTATATAAACAAAAATGGAAATCCGTTAAAACTATGACCCGTAATTAAAAAAGATGTTAAGAAAACAGCTTGTCGATAATTTTTTGGACGAATTTTTTGACAGCAACTGAAATAGTTTTATACTTTTTTTTAATTTCTTTTAAAAATTTAATTTCATATTTTAATAGAATACTAATTAAAGGTATTAATAATATTTATAATTTAAAAAAAAATTAACGTTCTTACCCTAACTGAACTAAGTATAATCTACATGTTGTGTTTAGACTGATTTACATAGTTTAGGGGGTTTATAAAGCATTGATGGCTCGCCGAGTGAAGCAATTGAGGCGGCTCTTTACATTGAATTTTGGTGGGATTGAGTGTGATTACGAAAGTATTAGGTGCAGAATTTACAAAAATTGATGGACTTTATGAGGAAATAATAAATCAATGGTGTTAAAATTGCTACAATATAATAAATGAATTATAGCAAAGCTTTCGGTGTATTGAACATTTTAGTGCCTCACCTTGGTAAAGAAGCACAAGCTGTCACTGTTATCAAGTAAATTTTTCCTAATCTAAAATTTAAACCAGGCTTAAGTTTGTTCGGTTAAACATACCCACGGGAGGTAATGTTTTGAAATTCTGACAGTTTGTTAAGTTCGGTTCACAATACATAAATCAATCAGCATGTCAATATATGGTGTTATCCTAATATAGCATCACAATGCCGGATTGAAATCGGTATTTACCACTTACAGGCTACGACCTCGATAGAACATTTTTATAACCATGCACTAATTTAATAATATAATAAAAATAATAATAAAATAATTGAAAAATAAGACGTAGTGTATTTGTAACTATATTCCATCGTCCGATTTAGTATAAACTTCTTACCATTAAAAGTTGGTTTGAATGTTACTTAAATACTGCAGATCCTATAATAACGTAAAGGACATATTTTTGGTACAAAATATTTAGAAGGAAACAAATAATTTACATTATCACTTATATGTTTATTTGGTGTCGGTCGGAATAGATTAAAGTTATTAAGATAATTTTCTCTACATTAAGTCATTGTATGTTTGCATTAATAACTAATATATAGTTCTATATATTTACACATATATTTATTTACCGGATATTATAATTTTCACACATATTAATTGTTGTAAATAGATATAATGTTTCGCTTCAAAGTGCCTTTAGAATTTAGATCTTTGTATTTTAATAATAACATGATAATATCCATTACTCATAAATTTATGTTTATTCATACAAAAAAACACACACACACACATTCATATATATATTTATAGAATATTAAATGCAATTTATAAAAATTTTAAATTCAATTATAGTTTATTCGGTTAATGTGTTTACTATAACATTATATGTATAAAGGTGCACGTATGTTAATATATTGTTATATATTATAATTAATACGGATAGATTGTATGTTTATGAAATCAACAATTGCCGCAAGTTCAAAGGCATTTTTGTATAATTGTTTAATGGTTTAAAATCTCACGTTTTAATTTCATAGTTATATATAATATACAATACATACGAAACCTATAGCAATCCTATTTATTATATGATTTGTATATGGAAATGTCTGAATTTATATTATATATGAACACTACATAAGTTATTTTTTTAATATGAAAAAATATCAATTTAATTTTTATATTATTTTTATAAAACATATATGTTTATGCACAACATTAGCATTATTAATTCTTTGTTTGTTTGCATTATATACATTTATTGATTTATTATTTCAATATAATAAAGTATATAAGAATATATATATAAAATACAAATATTTCTAAATAAATTTCTCATATATGTCATAAGATAACATACAAACTATTTCTCATAAACTCAAACAATTTCATATTACACAACAATATATGGGATGATAAGCTCCCTGAATGAAAATGAAAAACAAAAAAATTTTGCGACAAATTATTTTATTCTTCAACATAATCTCAACTTAGCTCAATACACTTTCTTTAACTATATTCTAATCTTTTAATGGTGCATTTTAATGGTGATGAAATGAGATCGTTTGTTTTTTAATTTCTTTATTTTTTTTAAACGTTCTATTAATGATGGAAAAAATGCAAGCCGTTATTCTTGTACCTTTTTCTAAATACTTCATGAAAATAATAACTTGTGCATCCCAAATAATAGTTAACTTATAACCTTTGAGAAACTGGTTGTTGTATTTTTGGTCACTTTCGCCCAGTTACATCAGTTTCTAATCCATGTGAAGAGTTTTTTCTGATCCTGGTGCGTGTAACCATATTTCATCAATAGTTATAAATAAACGCAAAAATTCATTTGAATTACGTTTAAACATGTGCAAACTTTACTCGAAGTTGTCACATGATTTCTTTTTTGAGTGACTGTTAAGACACCGCGGCACTCATCTGGCTGACAAATTTTTCACACATGTGTAAATTTTTATGTAAAATATTATTCATTCATTCTTTTGATATGTTTACGATGTCAGCAATATCGCTTAACTTCAATTTTAGATCATTCAAAAAGATATCAATGATTTTAAATTGTTTGGCTTTCTTGAACGTTCAGCATCAATTGTACTATACGACCATTTTGATTTCAATATAACAATCGTAAACAGTTGCTTTCGATGGAACAGATGTAACATAACTAAAAGTTATTTCAATTAAATGACTGTATTCCGAAAATTAAACGATGAAATGTCATTAAATTCTATGACACAGCAATCGTTTGAAGGATTGTATACTTTATTAAAAAAAAAATAAATTTTATGCATTACGTCACACATAAACCGCACGTTTAGATATGTCCCCTTACTTTCTTGTTAAATGTTTTATGAAACGGTGAAATTAGACATTCTAGATAAATGAGTAAATGAAGTACGAGGATGATCAAAATATCAATATTGTGTCATTCACCATACCCTCGTATTTTGAAATGAATTATTTGAATAATTCGAGTTTTTAGAATTTTAAGTTATTTCCTATTCCACTCCCATATTACTCCTCAAATATTACATGAACTCAATGAATTGTCGGATTAGAATTTTTGAAATTTTAAAATTTATATTAGGAAAGTTCTCACGATATAAAATTGTTAAAAATCTTCAGAAACCACTCCTTCCTTTCCCAAAAATATGGAAACTTACTTATGTGTCAAAGAATTTACAGTGATTTAATAAAGATTCGAATGATAATGGTCAAGTTCGTCTTCGAAACACGTGTGGGAATAAAGAGAAGTCATAGGGTGCTAAATCAGGGGAATACGAAAGATGAGTGAACACACAGATGCTACTTTTTGCATAAAATGTACGAACATTCATTTACAGTGTGGAATCAGACTTGAATTCAAAATTTTTTATCTGTATTTTTTGTTTAGTTTTCGTTGAAAAATGGAAAATCAAAGTGAGCATTTTCATCAAATTTTTTGCTTTTTTGCTTCCATGAAGGAAAACAACGAATCACAAGCTCATAAAAAAATATATGCTGTGTATGGTGACAAAGGCTTAAAGGAACGACAGTGCCAAAATTGGTTTGATAAATTCTGTTCTGGAGATTTTCTCAGTCAAAGATGCTACACGTTCACAGGTCGTCCAGATTACGTGGATGAATACCAAATCAGAGCAATAATCTATGCGGATTGTTATTGTCCATTTTGAACTTTTACCACGCAAGCAAACGATCAATGCAGATGTGTACATACAACAATTAACCTAATTGAGCAATGCGATTCAACATGAAAAGGTGTTGTAACAACACAAGGTCACACACATCTTAGGTCAATAGTCAAAAATTATTGGAGCTTGGTTGGAAAGTTTTGCCACATCCACCATATAGTTTGGACCTTGCTTTCAAAGTTATTTCAAAATTTGCAATACTTGTTGAATGGCAAAACTTTCAATAATGATGATGATGTTAAAACGCACTAGGTTCAGTTTATTGAAAATAAGGATCAGAAGCGCTATGAGCTTCGGCATCATGAAGTTAACAAAAAGATGGCAAAAGAAGGTCATCGAACATAATGGACACTACATTATTGAATAAAGTTATTTAATTCTATCAAATAATTGCCTTTTGTTTTCAATAAAAAAACGGCAATAATTTTGTAGCCGATCCAATATATATTACACCTTATCATTGACGGTGTTCTTTGATATTGATGATTCAATTTATATATTGTATAATATATATATGTATTGAATATGCATATAGATATAAAACCACAAACTATATGCACGCAAAACAAAGCTGTATACATATAACTATTTAGATCATATATTTGTATTGTATATATAATTATTACATAATATAATTATAATGTTTTAAGCATATCAATTAGAATGTATTTGAGAAAAACTTAAATAAATGCACTTAAGTAAAAAGAAACAATATTACCGCGTGCATATCACAAATATTAGTTATTCTTCAACTTCCGATTACATGGTAATTATACATGTATTTATATTTATTTTACTTACATAATGTTTTTTTCCATTTGTTTTCCTGCATAACAAATGTATATATATATATACTCATTTGTGTATATATATACTGCGTAAAAACGTATGTATTATCAAATATTTATATAAGATCAAATGTAAAGATTGTAACTTCATTTCTTTTAATTATTATCAATATATTGTATATATATATAACAAAGATATGTTAAAGTAAATGTATATACACGTACAATGTTAATGCAAAAGAAAAACTATAAATTTCAAGTGTTTGCTGCGTGTGAGTTTATATAACAATTTAATTATATACAATTTGGAAAAATTCATTTAAAGATAAATGATTTAATTCTATTGAAATTATCATCTCATAAATCTAAAGGAAAATTTAAAAATCAGAAAGTATTGAATAAAATAAAAATTATAATCGCTCATATTTGTGACCGCACATATAGTTCTTAAATAAATATTGTTATGAATTATATGCATTTCCAATCAACCCAATGCACATATAGTTTATCTATTCCAATGACAGAATATCTAATAGTATCTTTGTTATCTGGATTACCTGTTATTTGTTAAATCATGTTATCTACTAGATCGTTAGAGCAGTAATTTTGTTTAATATTTTATTATTATTTTATTTTAACCACAATAACAGTCACATAATAATATTTTTTTATTTCGAGTTTAAGAAATAACAAATACCAAATAACAAAATAAACACGCTCTGACTTCGCTAAATATAACGAGCTTTGTTATTTTAGCATAACGAATAATGTGATATAAAAACAAGGTTTTGCCAATTCCGAAAAGGAATTTTAACAGATGCATAACCGCAAACGAACACAATATGGAAGCTTATACATATCACACACATTACAAACACATGCTTTGTCAAATTTTTTAAATACAAGTCTTACTATTGAACAACATCTATATTAATAAAAAGGCGGATTCATATTTGTTTATCAAATAAAAAAAAATATATTTATTCATACCTTGTATTAAGACCTTCAATTTCTTCAGTTTGTTCAGCTAAAGATGATTCTAAGTCTAAATAAGCACCAAAATCACCGTCTTTATAAACTTGTAAACATGCATCATCCAACTGGAAATAATAGAAAAATTTATTTTCATTAAATAATTGCAATTTTAATTACTATCTCGCACATAATGGAGACTAATTTAAGAAATCACCACAAAAAATAAGATGTGTATTTCTAAATAATCTAAATTATAATCATACACATAAAAAATAGGAACAGACAAAAGACATTAAATTAACTGCGGTGAGACAATATAAATTCATATATTTGGTGTAGAAATGAATTCGTAAATATGGTAACGTTAGGAACTTACATGTATTTCCGTCCTATCTTTTACAAAACTGCTTATATGAGCATTTTTAAATGACAACTGATTTAGAATTGTTTTTTATTATAAGTTCTGACATTTGTGAATAAAATTCAGTTTACTGACGCTAACATTTGTGAAAACAATATTATTTTTTCCTTTGCCACTATTTTGAATAGCAGAAAAGTGTAGCAGAAACTCATCGGTTGCTTCAAGAAGACGTTTACAGACCAGCAATAGCGACTAACAGACACAAAATTGTAATATTGCATGATAACACTCGATCACATGTTGCAAAAGCCTTGAAGGACACCCTATCGGTTGGTACGCATTTTGAAAATGCTGAAGAAGTGCGAAAATGGATAGATGTTTTGATCACTTCAAAATCCGTTTTTTTGACACAATATCGTCATATTTTAATTAAGATAACTTGTAATAGTTTGTATAATAAATGTTTTTATTTCATTAAAAAGGGCGACAATACTTTCAAGCACATAATGTAATATATATATATAAATATGAAAGATATATAACAGATTATTTTAATATTTATGTATATTAACTTATTAAATAATTATTATACAAATATGTAAATATAAAAAACACAATACAAAAGTCTGCAAAAAATTTGTTAAAATACATATTATTACAATCTATAACATTTCAATTTATTAATATTTTTGTGGTTTTATTTTAATCTTTATTGCAAATTTAGTTCTGGTTTTTTTGGTAATTCGAAAAAACCGACACAACAATAAGATTATGAATTTAACGAAACACATTATATGATATTATATATTATTCATTTTAAATTCACCGACTTTGATAGTTCTTGTAACATACACTTATTTATCTGTAAAACAATAGTTAATAATAATGCATTGCTTTTTTTTTGCTTTTAATACGTTTGAACATAATTTTTTCTTATACCTTTCTTACATATAACTTGTTACGCGCGGTGTTTGTCTACAAACTTATAGCAACATTTTTTTTATAGCGGGGTTATGTTGCGAATGGGACATTGTTACGAATTGTTAATATAAATAATGAATTTGAATCTTCGCTCTAAATTTATTCCATACGAGGTATCACTGACAAACATTTTATTTAAATAGATAAATTTCGCGAAGATAATATCCATAAAAGTGGATGGTAAAACTTTATCTGCGTTAATTAAATCTTGCGAACTTGTAGTGGCTTCTGCTTTTAACAGTGAATAAAATTTTATAGACGAAACAAATTTATTCGAAAATACTTTTAAATTGTAGTCTAAAGTTATGTAGCAACATTACAAATATCTGTTAAAAATCAAAACACTAAAACCTCACAACATTTCACCGGTATACCCTATATATTTTTATAATTTTATATAAATTTCTATTCTATATATATATATTTATGAATTGATATACGTATTCGGCATGAGCAATAATTTGAAATGTCGTCTGAATCTAAAAAATCAATTTACTGTCTCGATGGTTAATTCGTATAAGATTTATATATGATATATACCTTTGTGTTGTATCAATAATATTAACTATATACACTCTATAATGTTTTCATTTCTTTTTATTTTCAGTTATCGATTGCGTAAAATAAAAATCAATCATTTAGAATTTTTCATTTAACCTTATGTGTCAATAATATTTTTATTATATAACATAAATATATGTTGAAAAAAGTGAGTTGTTGCTTGAGAAACGACATACTGTGTATATAAATTATAAAGTTGCATCAAAAGTTTATAGTATAAATACATTTTCATTTCATTGATATTAATTTACCGCACATATTGGATGTCATTGTGACATACATTTAGTAATCGGGGTAATTCAACGAAAATATACACAAATTTATTTAACAGAATGGTTGTTTTATTGTAATTTCAAAAATTGATTCTATTTAATTGTCTACCAATAAATTTTGAAGCATTTGTGTTTTAAAAGAATTTTTCCAATGTAAATTAACATGGTGTTAAATAAACTTATATACATCTACTTTTACTTGTGGGTATAAATTTTCGCTGAATTGCCTCGATTTTGTATTTATATTTGAAATTTTTAAAATTATATATGTAAAAATATGTGTATTGATAATTTTTTTATTTAATCCTTACACTTAATCTAATGCTGTTGTCAGTTTTTTTTTTTTATTATTATTGGATTTAGTTTAGGGATGTCTATAAATCGCAGACAGTTCTTAACAATATTTAAAATTTATTTCTACCAATTTCGTATATAAATTGATGTATCATTAACAAAGAGTTATGAATCGAAATTATAATTAAAGTAATAATTTCTCAATGAATTTTAATTTTATATAGTCACAAAGAAGAAACAAATTGCATGTTAATTAAATTAAAGATCGGTTTTGAAAAATTCTGAATAATAAATACATAAAGTTGACATAATTTTACCGGGACCAGTAAAATGAAATTGAACATTCGCTCTTATTTTATTTGTTCATTTAACTTTATGTTCACGTATATTGTATTATCTGTTTAATATATTTGATATCATATTATATTATTATCAATAAATGTTATGTTCTAATTTAATAATAAAATTTTAAAAAATTTACAAGTGAAATTATTAATATGAGAGACTGATAATAAAATTACGTTTAAAAGCACATGCACAAAACAAATACACAAATACACAATAATTATTTATTCATGTCACGTGTCTTTATTCATTAGATATTTACATTTATTAAACTCAATTTTATATTTTATAATTATTTTCAAAAAAATGTATTAATTATTTCTTTTATTGTTTGTTAATTATTAATCATTCCGGCAAATTCTGATGGCATATTTCAATTAAACATTATATTGGGATTTTTCTGAATAATTTAATATTTTGTGTAGCGATCCCACATATTACATATAAAAATTAATAAAATTATTCATAAAGTTGATCTATTATATATAGCTTCAATTCGGATATTAGGCTATATATACTTACTTATAATAGTAGTAAATTTTCTGTCACGATAGTTATTAATGTAATGATTTTACCTGCACGACAAAATATACGATTGTATGTTGGAATAAAAAAATAAAATATGTTACGTTACACATTTCTGCAACAGGTTCAAATATACCAAAAATATACGATATACTGTTATCGCTACTAGTATGTACCGGAAAAATATATCCGTTGCACTCAGTTAGAAAATATTACTGCACAAGCATTTGCATTTATAAATATCATTCTTAAATTAAAAGTAAATAAATTTCATAAATCAAATTATTACGATCACATGTGACGTTTCCATACAACATTATTATAACATAAATATTGTTATAAATTATAAATTTAAACAAAACATTGTAACTTGCATTGCAAAATTCTTGCAACATTTTATAACTGATTAGAACAATAAAAATTTTGATAACTGATTAGGTTAAAAATGATTGATTTCGTAAACTATATATGTTATCAAAATCAAACATATATTTCTTAGGGGATGGAGCGCTCCAGTAACCACTATCTAATAAGAGTGTCAATTTTATATTATCTGATATTATGTTATAACATATATATACTATATTTATTATAGGTAAATTATAAATACCCTGCGTATGAGGAATAGAAACGGTTACACGCACAGGGTTAAGTATGCTTCATTTGTAATCTGTAAGTTCATTTTTTTTTGTTTTATTTATCAAAGTAGCACTAATAATTTAATTTTAAAATTGATGAAAATACTATTTGAGGTATATAGCAATATCTTAAATTCGAATTAGCACTGACTATGATAACGGCACGCTAAATTATACCATTGTACAATATTTAGAAGGAAAAAAAAACTCCATTTACAAAAGAGTTTTTATATGCGATTGTAATATACGTTGTAAAACATTAAGTAAAATGTAAAACGAATGAAAATTGCTGTATCCATATTAGACTGAAAATTTATAGTTACTGTTGCGTATTGTGCATTAATTTTGACTAAATTTCAGTATTTCAACACAAAACATATACGTGGACAAATTCTTTCAGTATTTACAATAATATAGTATTTAAGAAATTTTATAACAATAAAAATAGTATAAACGCATAAAATATATTATTGCAAATTAATTTAATTTTTCTGTTAATAATTTTTTAATGTATTTTATTTTATTGGTTTTAGTATACCTATGAAAAATGAATGATAACAGCAATAAAAAAAATATTAATTTTACATGAAATAAAATATAAATTGCAATTTATTCTCTGTTGATTGATCTACGTATTGTGAAACGAAGGTTATAACTAATAAGTGACTACAGATTTTGTGCGTCGGTCGAAAAATGCAAAAAGAACAAAGAACCAACAATAAATGTTGTTTTAAAATTGATAAAAATGTTACAAAAACGTTTAACATGCTTAAAATCGCTTATTGTGATAATTGTTTAACGACGTTACAAAGACTGCATAGAGAATAAGTGTATGATATAAATAAGTTTAGGCCGAACATCAAAAACGCGAAGAAACCGAAGAAATATCAAAAATAAAAACGAAGCTTACATATTTTTATAATTCCAAAGCTATTTTCAACAAAAAATTTGTTCCAAGTATTGCAACGGTTAATGTTTTGCATTATCTTTGTGAATTAAGGCGTTTACTAAGAGTAATTCGTCGTGCTTGTCCTGAATAGCGAAAGCAATGCTGCTTATTATTCACTAAAATCCACCATTTCATCTTGCGACAATATTCACAGATATTTATAAAATTTTTTTGCTTCAACAATTTTCTTATTCACCCGATTTTATAGAGCTATTTTCAATTCAATAATTAGTGCGTTTGGTGATGCAGCAATTGAAGACATGTTACAGTCAACGACCGACGATACTCAACAAACAATATTTCAATCAGCGTCATAATAAAATCATGTGATGCACTTGTTGCAAGTCGATTTCGTATTCGATTTGAGGTAGTTATATTTCAAATTAATAAAATAATTTTTGAAAAATAAATTATTTGCTTCCTTTTTTCTTAATCCATTCGATGTTATTTGTCGGAGAGAGGTGGTATATACCAGGCGTACCGATATCAAATGAGCGTATTTTTGTGAAAATATAACACTAATTTTAAATGGAAGCAAACCAATCTGACAACCAATTTTTGACTTCTTTGTAGGAATCGAAGTGCGGCTCAGCCAATGCGTGTCCCATCGATGAAAACAAATGGTAGTCGGAAGGAGCAAAGTCTGGTGAATACGGCGAGTGGGGTAGAAGCTCCCAGCCAAGTGCTTTGATTGTATCCTGAACCGGATGATTCTTGCCGAAACGATTTGGTTTTACAGTCGATGTTGATGGTTGTCCTGGATTAACCCATAATTTTTTAAGATTCTTAAAATAAATCCATTTTTCATCGGGCTAGTAACAATTCGATGCAAAATTAATTTTCTAACGGGTCTGTCAAGCAAAATTTCACAAGTGTTTTTTCGGTTTTCCATCTGTCTTTCATTCAATACATGTGGCACCCATTTCCGACACTTTTGGATCTTTCCCATAGCTTTTAAACGGTCAGAACTTGTTTGTTGTGCAACATTTAACATTTCTGCTATTTGCTTTTTATTCAAAGTGTCATCTTCATCCAATATTTTTGTCTTCCACGTTCATTATTTCACACATCAAAATCATTATCTCTCAACAGTTGAAACCATTTTTTGCATGTTGCTTTTGATAGAGCATGATCACCATATGCCTCGACAAGCATTCGATGCGACTTTGCAGCACATTTCTTTTTTTCGCAAATCATCGTTTTCTGGTACAAAATTTGACATTTTTAACACGATGAAAAAATATGATGTTGTTTGTACAATGACTGGATGTATACTGAATATGTTTCACAGATGTCATAGTAACCAAACAAAAAAATTAAGGCTCTTTCACAAGAAAGGTTCCCTAACGAAACATTAGTATCTTGACGCTCACTTCATACTGGTACACCTGGTAAAAGCAAATAATTATGTATATATTTTAGAACATAAACATTTACATTTACAATTAAAACTGGTTTCATTATACTTATACCATATTAGCAATAATGCTATCTGATTTATTATTTAGTTCTGTTCTATGTGTACATTAGGTACACAATAGATTGAACTATATGAAATATTACAAATAAATGTGGTGGTAAACGTTATGTTGTATTTAATATACAGCGACACACAAATATAAACATATATAATTTTGTTATTTAAATATAAAACTATAGGTGAAATATTTTTTTAATTTTAAATCTTCATTAAACTTTACATTTCCGTATATATACCACATATACATATTTGCATTGTTAAACGGAAAAACATGCGATGACATCGCGTATATACATATATTGAAAAACAAAAAATAAATAAATAAATTGAATAAACAAACAAACAAACAAACTAAAAAAAAAACGACGAGATATTTTATAAATGCATTATCGTTTAAATGACACCACCAGCTACATCTTTCTCTAGAAATCCAGTAGGTTTTTATTATATTGTACTGTATTACAATATGCATATACAATATATGCAGTGCAGTGTGTGTAGGACTACATGTATACCATATATAAGAAAAGAGTCTATACATACGATTTTATTTCTAAATAATATATAATTTAATATATGCGCGCAAAATAACAAAAGCTTAATAATGTCTTGTTCGTGTAAGAATAATGTCCATAATGTATCAAAAGGAATGATCTTTTTTTGTTTTTTACATACATTATTATAATATAAACATTAACCATATGAAAGAACATAATATGTTCCTACACATAATAATATAATATCATATCTATACCATAGTTAGAAATTATATATGTATATTATACATACAGGCTTTATAGACGTGCCACGTATACATATATGTATTTATATATCTATATCTATATATAAAATACAGAAGAAATAACATAATAGGGCAGGCAGGAAGTAATGTTTCACGAACTATTAAAATAGAGGATAGTTTTCTGTTTTTTAAATATATACATATAATTATGTTACATAAAGTTTAAATATTATGATGGTATATGAAAAGTTTTATGGTCATATGCTTATTAAAAGTTATTTTTTTTAAAAAGTTATATATATCTATCAGTATGGAGTTTCATATTATTATAATAAATATAGCATAGCTATATTAAATATAGTAATAGCGGTTTTTAAAACAGTGTAATGTTGATAAAAAAAAAAGCATGCATGGGTGATATTTTATGTACGTATTTACTATTTATAGTACTTGCCGTATTCTTTTTTTTTCGCCAATATACTGATTCAATATAATATACATAAAAAATATACATATATTCTCCGTCCCATATATAATATGCTTATTCTAATATCATATCTTCTTAAATTATATTCATGTATTTTAAACTGAATTTATGGCAAAAAAAAAAAATAAATATATTATTTTATTATATTTTTTCTCATAGTTATTATATGATGATGTGATGAGAATTATTTTTAAATATTTAAATTACCATTTTGGAATTTTCTATATTATAATTTTTTTTATCTGCAATCAGAGATGAATAATCGCAGTAATCCTTTTATATATTGTATAATACATAAAATATTATAATGTCAAGTTTCAATTGTGTATTATAAATATTTATATTGTACCAGGTGTATACCCAAGAAACATTAAAAAGGCAAATAGACTTGGAGTAGTTTTATGATCGTTTTATTCCTGTTTTAAATGAAACATAATGTTTTATTAATGTTTTCATTAAAGCACACTGCTCTGAAAACGAATTTGTTTTAAAATAAATTTTATAATATACTTGAGGATTAAATTTTAAAACTATCTACTCTTATAATCAATATATAATACATTTATAATTGTGTCAGATAAGGCCATTTTGATATTTACTAATAACCAAAATAAAACTAATTGGTGTTGAATTAAATGTGTAAAATTTTTTAGGTTTTGTTTTAGTCTTGAGAACTAATTATTAAAAATAAAATTAAACCTTAATATTGGTTTATTATATAGTATATAAGATAACTTTAAAATCAAATATTAATACTGAATTGCTTTAAAACCAAATTGCATAAAACAAAACATTAAAAGAATCTGTAGTTCTTTACAAAACGTTCATAAAATTAATAATACCCTGATAAATTGAGAAGGTGTTATTAAATACTATAATAAAACAGTCGTGTATAATAGCATCTGCTCGTTTTTCACAATTGAGTGATAGAGGACGCAAATTGTTTTTTTAATTAAACTAAAAAGTTTTAATATTAGCTTGAATACCAATTTACTTTATAGTTGTATAAAATAAAACTGTGCCCATATTATATAAAAACAAAACAGCGGCCATTGCTTTTGTATTAATTTTACTATTTTTTTTTTCTAATAATATCAAATTTACTCACCACAAGAAATTATATATTTTTAACTATTTTTTATTATCGAACAATTTGGAACACATTTTAAGAATACCATTTATCAGATGTAAAATTTAAAATATTTTTAATCTGAATTTAATTGCTTAAATATCAATAATTTTTAAGGAGATTTAATTTTTTTCGATTTATCTGCACATATATTATCAATGAAATTTTAATCGCTGAATAAAGAAATGAATACAAAATATATCAAAGATCAGGGATAGATTCAATTAGTTTTAATATGGTTCTGAAAGGTGTTTTATTATGATCGTGTAAACGTACAGTTAATTTTAAAACTTATAAATTTTATAATGGTTTTAAAAAATAGTCTTCAACTGAATAAAGAAATGAATACAAAATATATCAAAGATCAGGGATAGATTCAATTAGTTTTAATATGGTTCTGAAAGGGGTTTTATTATGATCGTGTAAACGTTCAGTTAATTTTAAAACTTATAAATGGTTTTAAAAAATAACCTTCAGGAGTATTTTAGGGTAGTCCCACATGGGTTTATCACACATTTAAGAAGGTTTTATGAATGATTATAAATTTCTCACATAACCTCCTGTATATCTTAATAAAACTTAAATTGTTTCTTGGGTATACATATATGAAACTGAAAGTTTTTTAAATAAAAATAAAACGGTTATTAAAAAAGAATAAAAGAATGATTAAAAATATAATTGCCATCGTTAACTACTCATTTTTACCATGTTTATGGATACCATCCCAAAAAAGTATTAACAGTTTCACTAGATTTTAATAGTTCATAAGTTATCATACCTTTCTCATCCAATCAAATACAGAGTATATTCTCTTCTCTCCAAACCGATTTGGTTATGCAGCCGATGTTGCTGGTTAATCTGGTGTAACCCATGGTTTTTTGGTTTAAAATTCTCAAAATAATTCGACACATGAAATAGCCACTCACAATTCGATAGAAAAATGACTTATACTACACAGAAAGAAAAAATTCATTTACCACAAACGAAAAATTCAGCAAACATCTTTTGTTTGGAACGTTCGTTTGCCACAAACAAATAACATTTGTAGTAAGCACATAATCTGACATTTTGTAACCAACTACAAAAGCGATTTGCTTTTAATGCAAATGACATATATTTTAAGAAAACGTTTAGATATTTGATTCAAATACATTTTTATTTTCAAATAGACGAGTTTTATTTACAACAAAAGTATATTCTTGATTTTAATTCAGATGACTTACATTTCATGCAAACATTTGAATTATTGATTAAAATACATTATTATTTTCATACAAATGTGTTTTAATTATACCAAAAGTATACAGATTTTAATGCAATAAAACACATTTCTAATAAAAATTTCAATAATTGATTCAAATATACTATAATTTTTAGATACATCATTACTTTCTGACAATCAAAAGTATGTTAATTTAAATGCAAACAACTCATATTTCTAGAAAATAATTGAATAATTGTAATTTATTACATTAATACAATACTCAATACATTAAAATTTTGCTAAATAAGTACATAAAACTATTTTTCTGAATTAACTAATGTTTTAATATAATACATATTTATTAATGTTTATAATTACTTATAATATAATATATACTTATGATTAAATTAATTATTAGTGTCGGACGGTTTATATTAAATTGTATCATATTCCAAATTCTTCCAATTGTATTGATTCCGTTAAATTTATTGTATCTGATATAGTTGAATAAGCAAAAAAATAATTAATTAATCTTTGTCAAAACTTAAAGACATAAAAAGTTAAACAAAAATCATATTATTAAATAAATTATGAATGGAATTACGGGTTTCCAACTTGCTACATATTGTATGATAAAATAAAAACAATTAAATAAAATTATATGACAATTGATCCCTAGATTCCAAAAATATTCAAATTTTTTTTGCGCTCTCAAAAATTGTACCCACTAGAGCCTTGGAATCTAGGAAACAATATAATAACTTCGCTTTCAAAAGTGGAGAAGAAAAATATACTTACTTAAATTTTATACTATTAAATATAAAACATGACGTTTAAATTAGTATTTCAAACAAAAACAATTAAAACACAATTTATTATTTTAATACCCAGTGCGTAAATTTCAATTCACATAAATTTATTATTTAATATTTCACTCTTTTTTTTTTTGCTCCACTTTTTTTAACAAATCAGTTTTTTATTTATTTTTTTCTTGTTTTTGCGGAATTACTTGATTATTACTTAATTAATATAATAAAACTATTTTAAAATAAAATATAATACACACATAATTAAACTTTTTTTTAATACGCGGTCGATCAAAGTTCGAGGTTCCGTCTCCGCTTTTTTATGTAAACGACTTCTACAATAGTTTAAAGTAGTTTTCATTTGTACTGAAATGTTTTTTTTTGTTGCATTTCATTCCGCGCAAGCGTTTTATTTCTATCTTGAAAGTTGAAAGATATTTTTCGGTTCTCCTAAAATTGTTTTCGTTTATAGTAAACTTGCAATTTGTTTTTGTTGCAAATACACTAACTGTAGCATTAAATGTTAATTTGGATTTGTCGTAAATAAAATTAAATTTTCTTTTCGTGCAAACGAAACATGAATATGAAGTAAAATTAATTGTGTTTGTCATGAATAATATTATTTGTGGCAAAATTTGCAACGTTTATAACAAATGTTTTCGTTTGGTGCAAAAGTTTAATATTTGGTGCAAATAAGCAGTAAACACATTTTTTATATCCGTGTATCACGCCATTGAAGCAACATTTCATTGGTCTTTTTTCGGATTTCCATTTACCTTTCTTTCATTCAGTCCATGTGGCACCCATTTTCCACACTTTTTGTTCGTTCCTATATAACTTTTAAACGTCTAAAAATCATTGCTTGATCAACATCAACAAAGCTTATGCCATTTATTTTTGAGTATTTATGAGTCATTTTCATCTGGCAACACATGCAATTCGATGGTCTTCCACGTAATAGGCTATACCACATATGTAAATCAGAAGAGACTAAGAAACAAGACAGATTAATATTGTTAAATTGCTTATATGTTTATTATAGGAAAACTTGTGATGTAACACCAGAAAAAGCGTAAGTTTGTATTATGAAGTTTTGATTAAAGTTTAAAAAGCGTTCTATTGAACGCCGCTGGTTTGTGTAATATATATAATATACTTTGGAATATCAATAATAATGAAACGAAAACTAAATTCCAAATATTTCTCATTAAAATCCGAGTAAAATCTCTATGATATAGTTTTTGTGCGAAACTATTTTCTTTCTAGAAATCGTTTAAATAGTAAAATATTGTCAACATTATTTTAAATGATGTGGTTTATACCATAACTTTGTTAATATTAATTGTAGAACTTTAGCAATATAAAACTTCATATCCAAGAGAAAACGATTTTATTGATTATTAAAGAAATTGGTGAACTATTACAATTAGAGAATATTACAACATATTTTTCAATATCTTAATTACACAGAAATTATGCAGCAATGTAAATTTATTGGACTATAATATTTTAACAATATTTTTAGGTGACATACTAACAATATTCGATATTATATATACTAATGGAAAAAATAATTTGTTGGACAATGTTTTGTATTAAATTAAGCGGTATCTCGAAAAGAAATAAAATTTAGCACCAATCCTTATTATATAGAGGATTTATGTAATAGTAACACTGTATAACATATATAGTATAAGTAAATCATAAAAAATTTATAAATGTTGGAAGTTATAAATATTTAAATGTTGTTAAAAACACAGTTGATTGTTTTGTCATACAACGGCGCCTCATCACATTAAAATATGATTTTCTCAGACGATATATTTACTGCTTATGCATTATTAATATTGCATATATGTACATAAATAGGTACTTAACTATTATAAATATATACAGAAACTATATATTTATATAACCTGTCTACTAATAATCTCGCATATATTTATAATAATCAAGCATATATATGTATAATATTGTAAATTATATAAATTTTATAATATAGAGTTATTAAAGAGAGTTTATAAAGACAAGTTATCTATTTTATAAAAAGACGTATAAAGTAATATTCCATTTAAAATATTATTAAAGTATATAAATAATAACATAACTATGTTTTTCTATAATATTCTAAAACAGTGTATGTAAACCCAAAAATATTCACACATATTGGTAGCAATCAGTGTTCATGTTCCACAAATAAAAAATCGACTGGTGAATGGGTGAGTGAGTAGCGATAAAGAAAGGAGAACATCATTAGGTGAACATTTAAAAAAAAATTCATTCAAACATACACAACAAATTAGTGATGGTGCAAATAATAGCTTTCCTTCTAATATTGTTAAAAATATTCGAGAAGTTATTTTTCAAAATGTTAAAACCATTTTATTGGAACACAAATTTATTCCAAAGCACCAATTAAGACAACAACATGCTTCAACCTACAAACAACAGGTGGGCAATAAAATCGGCACTGACTTAAAGAATTAAAGACACTGTTCACCAGCTCCATTTGGATGACATCCTACAAACATTAGAAACACCAGCTTAAGCATTATTTGAAATTAAGTAACAACAAATATATTCTAGTGTCGCCAACAAATTAAATTAAGAAATTAAGAAAATTTAATCTATAGAATTACTAAAATTACTGAATTTTCTCTCCACATATATCAATATAAGAGATAAATATAAATGATTCATAGATAAAAAACATATTACATAAATCAATTATTTAGTATTAATACAAACAATTTGGTATATATTGTAGATTAATAAAAAATTAATAAATGCAGAAAAACTTGTGCTCATGTATATGTTATTGTAAAATGAGCATTATTTTCAATTCGGTTCAATGCCATAGGTTTCTGCGCCAATTCTTAAGTAAGTAAAAAAGTATTTCGGATCAATTTAAATAACAAAACGTGGTATTTTTCTTCCATTTCATCAAGTAGTGAATGAAATTTAAACATTATAATATAAAATTCAAATGTATATCAATAGAACATACATTTATTACGTGGCAATTCGTCGTGAACCTTTGGTTTTAAAACACTGCTTATATGCAACGATAACGTACATATATATATATATATATATAGTATAATAAGAGTATATAAATAAAAGCTCAATTTCTTATATAAATCATATAATATATATAATATATAGAAAGAAAGACGATAAAATTGTATATTTAATAATTCTTATAAATCGTTATTATATATATTATGATTTCTTACATACTATATATTATATATGTATAAATAAATAATATATAAACGATGATGTCAATTTAAAACGGTTATAATGACAACCATAAAAATTATTCAAAATGTACAATCAAAAATATTGGAAAAAATATAATATAATTATAAAATAATTGTTATAAAATTATAAAGATAAAGATTTAATTTAAACTATATATATGCTAATAATTATAAATTTAAACATTTACCCGCAGACAAATGTCTATACATATATGAATGGGATTCGTTGAATCAGAATACAACAATAATTAAAGATATCTATATCCATATATTATGTGTACATATAAGAAAAACATAAAACAACGTGCTCTCACCGGCGCCTTGTTTGAATTAGCATTCAGTTTTCAATATCACTATATTTGTCTTATCACCTGGGTAAAACTAGATTAAATCATAAAAAAAAACTGTGCATTCACCGAACTAAATTTCCCGGAAAATAAACTTTTATAAATTATCATCTTTTTTAATTACGGGCCATAGTTTTAACGGATTTCAATACAGAATTTCAAATTATAATCAATTTCCATTCTTTCAAAGAAGCGATTTTTAATATCGCTTTACACGTTCAATAGATAAGATCGATTTACCAATTGATGTCAGTGAAAATGCCAAAAAAAACGTGTGATACCGTAAAAAATCAACACCTAAACGTCCTAAACGATACAAAATATTAATTCAGTATAACATTATTTCATACAAAATTGCACTGGAATATATTGTTCATATACAGTAGCTCTCAAAACTGTCCCAGTGTTTGACAAAATTTGAATGAATAAATAAAACTCAGATTTTTAAATGTATAAAATATATCAAACTTTATTTTCAAATAATAAAATGTTTGACAAACATGAAAAAAAAATAAAATTAATAAACATAATAGATAAAATTCAAATTATAATTCAAATAAAAAGTACTGACTACATTGGGACTCAGTTATGAGACCCAATAAAAATGATTGAATAACTTTGTGCTTAGTACTTTGTGTATGTTTCTTTAGCCTTTAAAACTGCAGCAATACGTCTAGGCATGGAACTTACAAGGTTATCATAAGTATTTTGATCTATTCTTGATCATACCTCTTGAAACCTGTTCCACAATTCATTAATTCCCTTCGGCTCTATTTCATATTTATTGAGCTCTCTTTCCATCGTCATCCATAAGTTTTCTATTGAATTAATGATGGCCAGTCTAAAACTGTGATTCTATGTTCCATCATTCACTTTTTGGTATATTTAGTATCGTTTTTTGGATCGTTGTCCCGTTTGATATATAATATCCTTTAAGATTTTTCTGTGCATTCGTAAAGAGTGCATATATTAATCTTGCAATATTTCACAATAACCCTAAGCCGTCATTTTCCCTTCAATTTTTGCCAACTTTACCGCACCATATTTACAAATTAGTGTGTATTGGCTTGTTTGCACACATATTCATGTCCATCTGATCCAATTCTATTGATTTTGGTTTTTTTCACTAAAAAATATGCTTTTCCAATCATGAGGTGTTAAATGTTTGATACTTTTTACAAAATTGTAATTACATTTTTGTGTGGTCTTTTTTTATAGTTCTGGTTTTGAAATTTGAGACACATACAATTCTTCACACAGTTTCCGCTGATATAACTACAGAGCTTGCATTTTTTATATATTTGACAGCATCTACAGCATTTTTCACTGTCCTTTTCAAATTAAGCTGACAATACGTGATTTAAAGGCAACAGATAACTTTGGTTTTCTAACTCCTTTCGATAAATTGTTATCTGTGCACAATTCTTTTCTAATTCTACTTACTCTAGATTTTCCAATTCCTAATTTTGCACCTATTTCTCTAGCGGATTCCACTTTCTTTATTAAGAAACTAAGCTCATTACGTTTTTGTTGTGAAATAGGCTTCATCTATAAAAAAAAAAAAGGAGTTGTCACCAAAAACTAAAAAAAAAAAAATGTAAAAAAATGTACTTACAATGGTCATAAACTTATAAAGCATTATTAAATTTATATTACACAAAGAATATCTTACACTTATTAACCACTCACAAAACTGTCCCGATGTGTCTACGCTGAAATTCACTATCAAACTAATAATTTATGTAAATATTCATCATAAAAAATACAAAATACTAAAAATAATGGTTTTCAGAAGATTTTGTTGCATGCATTTTTTTTGGTTTTTATTTTGTAATAGAGTAAAATTGGTATTTGTTATTAGTCCGTACGTATTGGGACAGTATTGAGAGCTACTGTATCGTTAATTAATTAATATTGTCATATGTGCACATAGTTAATATATTAAACAAATGCTAGTAGCATAAAATGAATAAATACTAATATATGATTTTGCTGCAAGAGCCGTCGACTAATGTAATAAATAAACTCATTTTCCATGTTCATAATTTGTTCTAAAAGTCATGAATAAAGATTTATATTTATTTCAACGGAAATTGTAAATTATTATTTAGTGTGAGCATCATAAATAAATACAATGGGATGAAAGATTATGTGTTATTCGAAGTATCGCCATATATTTATTTATATATATATTTGAAAAGTTCTACATATAAATAAGTTGCTATATATAAATCCATACAGTTTCTATATTTATATACAATAAAGATATAAAGGTAAAAATAATGTAACAATTACAAAAAAAAAAAAAAATAAAAGAATCATATCTTTTTATTATAATAATAATAATACATGAGAGACAGACGCATAAAATATCTATGCTTTATATAATCTATAAGGTAATTTTTAATTTTTAATTTATATACATATTATTATAATATTCATTCATTTATTATTCTGTTAATATTCTGAATAGTACAAACAAAACAAACAATTTCAAAATAAAAAAAAATTTTGGATTTGCTTTTATTTCATTCTTATTTATTTATTAATTTTTTATAAAATTTTTTTTTAATATGCTAATTTCATATTCAGAATGAGAACACATACCAATTTATTAATACTAAAGCGATGTTCTTTTATCTATCGCATATATACCTACAGTCATGTGCATGAAAATAGTAGTGTCAAAAAATATTTAACGAAAACATAATTAAAAGGTTACATAATAAAAATCTTTAGGTGCTTCAAAGTATTTCCGTCCTTCTTTAATGGGATAATAGCCTCAAATATGTTATAACAAATTATTACAAGTTAACTTAATTAAAATATTTTCCATCATTTTCGACGACCTTGTGTCTTTTACTCGCTATATTGCTGATCTTTATTCCAATAATTCTTAATCCAATTTATTCAATTAGCGTTTGTTAACTTCTTCTTCATGCAATCGATAAGTTTCTGCTACACTTTTTTACAAATCAAGATAATGCAAAAGGACATATCGAAAAAATAATTTATCCGGATCCATTTTTCACTGATAAAAAAATAACATTATTTATACAAATGATGGCGTTCGAATAAATTGAACTGCACAAATGTCAGGACTTAAAAAAATTACTATAGATCAAAATACTTATACCACTATGTAAATTAAAGGACGAAAATACATGCAAGAGCCTAATAAATATATATATAGATCAATATTTAATATTTTGTTCCAATACCGTATTATTTTTAAAAACGACCATAGACATCTGCTCGACATTGATTTTACCAACTATATAATTATATATCTATTTATAGTAATTGATTTCTGATGCTGATTTAATTATAGTGCATCCCAAAATTCATCTCAACCTTTCGGTGGAGTAGGAAAATGCATGCTATGGAAAAGGTTGAAAGCTCCAACTAACATCAAAACGGAATGGGCTAAGCTATGGAACAAACAGCATGGCTTAAGACAATCAAAAGAATTTTTTTGGTTGCATCAATCCCAAAAATATCAAAAATCAACATAAAAATGAAATGGACTTAGGATTTTGATAGAATGTAGATATTGTAATTCTGCAAACGTAACCTCAGAACATCTACTCAAGAGCATTTATATGCATAAGAAGAGATAATCCTGAGATCCTATTGCTTGGGCGAAACCATTAATGCAACCCCATATCCTGAAATTCATTAAAGAAGCGGCAAATGGAGTGGGAACTCTGAGGATGAGCAACTCACCATTCAAGAAGTTGAGAGTAAAATAGCTATCTTTTAGGTCACAGTCTTACATCTAAAACCACAAAAGCTTTTATAACCTAATATAATCGATAAATATTCAATGGACTAAAGATTTGATGACTGTGCAAGTCAGACCATATGATGTCCACATTATATAATCATTAAATTCGATCTGAGACCTTTTGAATGTATGTTTTAGTACTTTGTTGTATTACATAAAAATTCATCGCAATGTCATTTCGTATCCAACTAACAATTCACGTAAAAAAATTGCAACAAATAACATTTTATTTAAATGAATTTTTAGCCAAATAGAGCTATAATGGTTATGCTAAATTGTTAAAAAAGTTTAACTTTTTCGTATACGCTAATCTGTCTTTTATGACTATATGGCGTTCGTACTATAGTCATTAAAATAACTAATTAAATGATCATTTTTATCAAAAATTACTATAAATTGTAACACTAAATATAGCGCTTATAGCTAATTATTTTTTTTTATAAATAACGAATAGTACCTTTGGTTACTTAATTTCACAATTTCTTTTAATAGTTTTGACAACATTGTGTAAAAAAAAACTATTTTGTTTAATTTAAATTAATAAAATTGGAATGACTTTGCAACAAAAGCTATTATTAAAATTAATAATAGTATTATATTATAACAATTTCAAAAATATGTCATTAAATACGAGTATATATTTATAAATAATTAAAATAATGAAAATGTAAACATTTTAAATGGAAATTTAAACTGTACATTCGAAAATATTCACATAGAACTCTGCATTTATTTGTTTTTTAATCCAATAAATTGAACCGTACCAAGAAAAGCATATCCATATTATTCAGCTGCACCTCCACATGGTTTTATTGTCTTAAATAAGTGTAGCGTGGTTAAAACTCCATGCAGAAAGTTTTCTAACATAATGCTAATCATTGCTTGAATTAAATAAAGCCACTTTAGATTCACCACTCGAAACAAATATTAAGCCATTTAGACAATGGTCAATATTTATATTCTCTGACAAGTTTTAACCTATTTTTTATTTGTCTGATGAAAATAAATATATTAGAACCTTTCTTGGTCGTCTGGTTTTTAAGCCATCATTTATAAATAAATCGTCTTCTTATCATTGTGCTACTTATATATAACAAGATCGAGCACTTTTTTAATTTATTGTATTCAGAAGTTTAAAATGGTTTACGTTTTAGGTATACGCTAATATTCCTATATTATCTTAAGTTGTTGTTTAATGTATACTTCCTCACTGCGTGCCGGTTTTTTTATTCAATATTTTTACATTAGTAATCTTTTTCGCTGAATATTCAATTGAATATATTGTTTAGATTTGGAAAATTTGAAAAGTTTTTCGATGAGAGGGCACGTTCTGCCTGAGTACAATCTTTACCTTTGCCCATTATTGTACCGAAAAATCAAAATTAATTTCTAATTAATAAATGGAAATAATAGGTGTAAGTAAATATATGACTCAAATCTAATCGTAATTTATTTTAATTTTACAAAGTTCTTACGTTTTTTTCATTTAAAACAATTTGATACTGCTATTTTATTGCACACAGTAAAAAAAAATTCTTAAAACTGTCACTAATTGAAAATTATTATATATTAATTTTTAAATTTAAAGAAGAAAGTTAGTACACTGCTATTTTCATGTATTTTTCATACAGTAATTCTGTACGATACAATTCAATTCGACAAAGTATATACATATATTTTGTATACAGTTCTTGTTGTAAGTTATACTTAATTATATTAAAAGTAGGTGTGCATATAATCGTACACAAATACAATTCATATTAAATACTGGTAAATCTATCTTTAATATTATTATATGAAATATATGTATTTATAATTATATAATTTCTTAATTGTTATTGGGTAGGTAGGTATTTTGTTATGTTGTAGTAACCATATTTTCTGCATTGACTGTATATATTTTTTATATTGCTCAGCAAATATAAGAAAATAGCTTTACAATTTCATTTCATACGCATACATATATATAATATACAAAATAAATTCTATATTATTTTCAGACAAAAGAATTATATACATCTAGATCTACAAATTGAAGTATAGCATATATAGATAAGTATAATAATAAGTTTATTTTACTAAACCTAATTTAAATAAATGTAAATTAGATTCACGCGCAAATCCCTTTTCAATCAAATGATTTGACGTGACGAAATAACTTGTAACACTTGACTGAATAATTTGATTATATATTATTATTATACTCGTATATATGTTTAGTAGAGAATTATAATATGTGTACAATAATAGAATCTATTAAGAATTTATGTAACTATAGGTAATTAAGAGTAAAGTTATATATTCTATTTTTAATAGTTTATATATTTACAGGAAGAAAAAAAAATGAGGCAAATATCAATGTAAAGAAACAAATTAGATTGCCATATTATGTCAAAAATGTTATTTTGTGGAATCGGATTTCATTAAGAAATTTACAGAGGTGTCGTGATGGAAATTTTCAATTTGATGAACATATATTTTATTTTCTCCCCGCATTAACTTAGAACAGTTTATATAGTTAAAGTTTGACACAATCATAATTGTCATTTTGCATAAGTTTGACAGTCTTATTCCTGCTTTCAAGCATTAGAAAAGAATTACCATATGCTTTTCGTTAATTTCATGACAATGCGGTTTCTCTAATTACATACAAGCTACTTTTATCCCAAGCGAGTCATAACTATACCCTTTTTCATAATTGTAGAACATGTAATCCATATACTAATTTAATAGTGATAGATAATGGTGATATAAATTTTCCAACCTAATTTCCATTTTTTTGAGATAGTGTAAGATTCGGTTTTGTTAATCTTATATTTCGATAATCCCTAATTTTCTAAAGATTTTAAACACTCAGTCTTAATATCAACGTGTCGAAACAACAAATTAGAAACATATTATTATATTAATCGATGATAGTGTAATTGAAATGGGCGATGATTTCTGATATCGATAGTATAGTAGATAACAGGTGATTGTGTGGTTCCAAAAGAGATATATGCAATAAAATGGACAAAGCCCGTGTTTCATTTGACTAATTAATTAACTTCCGTCAAATTACAATAACTATCTTAATACCAAATTGAGATTTTTTTTTTCAAACGCCAAAATTATTTTATTATACGTATGCGAAATTTGGAGGGTCACGTCTGTGATAATATCTGGCCGAAAAGTTTTTGTAAATGAGTACTTTCGAAGAATACTTCGTGTTCGATAGCATTAAACAATTTGTAATGAGTAGTTTGTAACGAATTGCAAAGAAACAAGAATATATGTATACTCAGATTTGGCAAGAAGAACTGTTTTTGAAGTATCGACGATATTATTGTATTAAAAATCATAAAAAATAATCCTAATATTCTAAACATTCTTCTTCTAATTCATTTTTCGTCAGAAATGCAGTTAATAATTTTTTTCCGAAAACAGTAACGCTAACAACCGCTCCTTGTTAATATGATACATAAACGAAACAAATGAATAAAGACTTTAAATATTGTTAAGAAGTATGCTAAATTTAAAAATTTTTCATAAATACAACAATACTGTCCAGTGTAACAGTAGATCGGATGTTTAATACTACGAAAAGGTGACCCATCAGTAATATGAGATGTATAAGTTAAATGATAACAATTTTGAATATCAAACTTTTACTCAATGTGAAATAATTCCTATGAATCAAATTTCATAAAATAAAAAAAAATAAAGTCATAATCTTGTGGCAACATAAAATTTTAAATATTAGTGCTTCTCTTAATATTATATCAAATTTTCCTATTATATCATTATACCATAGAATTTTTGAAAATTATCTGTTCCGCTTTAAAATTAAATATATAAATATAAGTATTGGTTAAGTGGAGTGTACATAAATATATAATTATTACATGAAAAAGTAAACACTTTATGTGTCGACTGGCTAAAAGGATGACTTGTTATCCTGATGGGAGAGCTGCTGGTGTATTATTGGGGTCACCCAGGAACAAATTAAGATTGGTTGTTGGTTTGTTTATTGTACGCTAATTTCTGAAACCAGACGCTTCGAGGATTAACTCGTAAGGAGAGAATAATGAACCTTCTTTGGTCTAAGTGCCGGAAATAAAATATCCCCTTATTAAAAACCATCATCAAACACACTATATAATTTATATGCATCTTATACAAAGATGTATAGTAAAAAATTTTATCGAAATGATACAATGTAAAGGTATAAATAAATTTATATAATTTATATAAAATAATACGATATTTATGTTTCAAGAAAAAAAATCATATATTGTACATTGTTAACCATTACTTAATAATATACTTAACACTATGTTTACCAATATTAATTTTTTAAATAAAATATATAATAATAATTAATATTAATTCATACATAATTATATATATATTTTATATAATTACTATATTTTCGAATGTAAACGTATTACAAATTTAAAATTTTTGAAATTTTATAACCATAACATCTTTATAAATAAGAATCGTAAACAGATATATGCTGAAATGTTTTGTAAGTCTATATGGTGTTAAATTCATTGTGTATATGTTGAACATGTTTAGAATTGATATATATTTGATCAAAACTTGATACACGTTTTGTGTAGAGATTCATTTTTGAATTATATCACGTTTTATATATTATAAAATTTTTTCCATGTAATTACAATACAATACATAAAATACGAAAAACTTATGATAATTATATGAGAATGAACGAACAAGTAAATGAATACATTCGCATATGAATATTTAAAATAATATACATAAAATATACAATTTCAATTATTTATTTATTTATTGAAATTGATTAAAGTTTATAGAAAATATATGTTAAATTAAGCAGTAATTTAATTATTTATTAGTAATAATTTATAATAATTTTTTATTTTGGTGGTGACACGTTATACGGTTGTTATGAAATTTAAAATGCGTTTTCCACCAATTTATGCACATCATATCATCATCATATTAGACTATATACAGATTAATATTAAGATTAATACTATATATAAATTTCAATGTGATCCATAACAGAAATGTGCTAAACTGGTGGAAAAATTAAATAAATTTCATCATATATAATATATAATATATATTAGGTTGTCAAATATCTCCCTTCCGCCTTTTTGTCTTTTTAATTTCGCGGCTATGTACAAAGCGCTACAGAGCTCGTATCTGGCAACACTGTACATAATTTGAAAGCTCTTGACATAACAAACAAAACGACGCTATGTATGATTAGTTTGGATATTGCGTTCAACAGTTATAGACGTGTAAACATGGAGTTCACTAACGCCGAAATTCGCGCTATTTTAAAGTTTTCCTTCGTTAAAGGCAAATCCGCTAGAGAAACGTTCCGTGAGATTAATGGTGTTTTGGGGGATGGTACTCTATCACTTCGAACCGCGGAGGAATGGTTTCGACGATTCAGAGCCGGTGAAAACGACACCATGGATAAGCCAGCCGGCGGAAGACCTGTGACGACAAATACCGATCAAATCATGGAATACATCGAGTTAGACCGGCATGTGGCATCTCGTGACATCGCCCAGGAGATGGGAGTTAGTCACCAAACCATTTTAAACCATCTGCAGAAGGCTGGATACAAAAAAAAGCTTGATGTTTGGGTGCCACATGAATTAACAGTGAAAAATCTAATGGACCGAATTTCCATTTGCGAAATGCTGCTGAAACGGAACGAACTCGACCCATTCTTGAAGCGGATGGTGACTGGCGACGAAAAATGGATCACATACGACAATATCAAGCGAAAACGGTCGTGGTCGCAGGCCGGTGAATCGTCCCAAACAGTGGCCAAGCCGGGATTGACGGCCAGGAAGGTTTTGCTGTGTGTTTGGTGGGATTGGAAGGGAATCATCCACTATGAGCTGCTCCCATATGGCCAGACGCTTAATTCTACCATCTACTGCGAACAACTGGACCGCTTGAAGCAGGCGATCGACCAGAAGCGTCCAGAATTGGCCAAAAGGAAGGATGTAGTGTTCCACCAGGACAACGCCAGACCACACACTTCGTTGATGACTCGTCAGAAGCTACGGGAGCTCGGATGGGAAGTTTTATCGCATCCACCATATAGCCCGGACATAGCGCCAAGTGATTACCACCTGTTCCTGTCCATGGCGAACGCCCTTGGTGGTGTAAAGTTGATCTCAAAAGAGGCTTGTGAAAAGTGGCTGTCCGAGTTCTTCGCAAATAAGGAGGGGGGCTCCTACGAGGGAGGTATTATGAAGTTGCAGTCTAGATGGAAACAGATTATCGAACAAAACGGCGCATATTTGAACTAAATCCGATTACTGTAACACTTTTTATAAAGCATTGAATAAAGAGCAAAAAGGCGGAAGGGAGATAGTTGACAACCTTATATAATGTATGAAATTAATGACAAAATATTTTTACAATTACATTTACAAGTACGAGTACTTATTTACTATATAATTATTGTTAATGTTTCATGTTATGATAATGAAATAATACAATGGATTTATTTTGATGATGATATAATTTGTAGTCGTTTAAATAATTTTTAGTAAAACTTTATAGGAAAAAATTAAAATTTAAAAATTGTTAAATTCAGTTAAATGAGGAGATAAAATGTTGTTTTTGGCTGTACGATAATGTATGATCATATAGATACAATCAAATAAAGTAAGTGTTCTGTTATGAATCATTACGTGTATTGGTTAAAAAAGCTGTAAAGATCATTATATAATATAGCAGACTGTATGTAGTATATATAGATTGTATATAGTTATAACATGAAATAATAACGAAAACAGAAATTTTGAAACAATTGAGCAATATCTACGAATGCGATGTAAATATTTTTTGTGCATAACTTCAATTTTAATATAATATTCAATTTTTAAGGTTCTCTTATTATTTATTTATTTGGGGGAAAAAACATTAATTACTATAACGTATAAAATTAATTTTATTTGTTAAAAAAATGTGTCTTATTACACAATATAGGTCCTTAATTTAATGACGAATGTAATATAATTCATTTGATGGCAAATTATTATTATTATTAATATTTATATAAAAAACATAATTTAGTTAAAGTTAAGTTGGGACTAACAATTTTATAGTTTAAATTGTTACATGGAATGGAAATTCGAAGGAAATCGTCACGTTTACAGAGTGTGGGCATATCCAAAAGTTTAATTCTAAGAAAGAAATCTTCTTTGCACGTACTCAATTCTTGATTTATCAAAATTAAAATATGGTTCCCAAACCGTACTCACTTTGCTGTCAACCCAATGATATAGATGCGAGACCTGTTACTAAATTATCAAAGAAGTATGTTACAAATTCTAATTGGTTAATGCTGATATATATACAGTTGGCGTGAAAATGAAAATTCCAAATATATTTTTTTGTTACAATAAAATCACAAAAAAAAAAAAAATTGAAATATATTTAAGTAACATATATTTTTCGTTTTCATTATCGCCCAATGCTCGTACTCATTTTCAAAAGAAATCAATGCATCGCTTCAATATCGAAAATGGGAGTCTAATTTCTCCAAGTGGAGCATATGCAATCATTACAGTCAAGTTGGTAACATACTACACATTATTATACGTGATTATTTCGTAACAATTTGTCCGCACTTTCAAAAATGAGGAAAATTTTCGTGGAAAACATTCACATATTTTCCATTGAAAAGATATATTTAAATTTGTCCAAAGAATGTCCATAGATTTTCCACTTAATATAATAGTATTTTATTTAAGTCAATTGAAGAAATCTTTACATTGTCAGGGTAATATGCCCAACATATATCCGTGGTATTGTATTCATAATTTATTTCATCAATTATCCAAGACATTGGGTTCAAATTTTGTATATTTCGCTTATCTAGATATAATCCTCACTCTTTTTAATTCATTTTCATAATTTTTAAAACAACCAGCAACTCAAATCGACATATTTTCGAGGAAATGTGTAAGACTTTTCATGGATTTTATCCGCGGTGTTTGCTTCTTGTTTATGTATGCGTTTTAACTACCAAATTTCTACAATTATAATATGCGTTTATTAATTTAATTTTACAATTAAATTATTTTTTACATAAGAAAATAGAAATATCATACTTTTTATTTATTTATTACGTATTTATTACATTAAATTGTGTTTCAACAAGTTACAACCTATAACAAAATGTTTGTGTGACTGCACTTGTCGCATATTCCAGCGGACATCCGTAAGAAATTCATAGATATTTCCTCGGATTGCAACTACGGACTACTACATATAATGCGGAAATTTTGCGGTCATACTACGGACAGTGTTACTAGGGAATGTAATAATGTATTTCTATATGTATATACGAACGTAGTTAACATATAGTTAAATAACATAGTTGCAAATTTTATTATGATATTTGGGATAAATATATAAACTTCGTGACAATATGATGATAACCTTCACATCCATAGGACAATTTCCATCATAACAATACTACGTACTCGTGAATATAAAATTTAAAAATAAAATAATATCCCGTTATTATACATTTAAAAATATTTCAAAAAATTCATACCTACGTCAATTTATTTATTTTAAATTTATTTTTAAAAAATCATTAATATTTGTAAAAGATTGTAAGGTAATTCATATTTGAACAAAATGAATATCTGTCTGTTAAAAATGAAAATAAGAAATTTTTATTATTCAAGAAGTAAATATTGTATACGTATAATGCATACTCGTAAATAAGATAATATTTATATATTATAAATAGACAAAAAAAAAGTATTGAAAATTTAGATCATAAAACTGTTTATATTACATGATAAATTAAAAACAACAAATAATATCTTAATTTTTTCAGTTCAATCAAGTCAAGATCTGAATCTACAATAACAAATAAAAAACAATATAATACATTTTTTTTTTTATAATTCATAATTAATTTATAAAAAAAAATGTTGTAGTTTTTTATTCTCTGGTTCATTTTTATTTACACTAAATATATACAATATAAGATAGGTATTTATAATAAATAAATTATTCATCACATATTCCAAGTAATTTATCATTCATAAATATATAGCATATTTTATAATAAGACAATTATATATTATACTATTGTCAATGCAATTTATATATTATGATTTATTTTTATATATTTATTTTATATGAATAAATAATATTCCCATCATCAAAATATACTATAAATAATAAACACGGTTTTTGTGATGCACAAAGAAACAATGATAGAATAGTTTTAAAACAATGAATCATCACACCATTGTGTGTTATCAAAGAAATTGTAATTATGCATAAAAGTGTGAATATTATATATTTAATAATTTTAATTGTTAACTTTGAATGCAGTAAATTGTTCTACGAATCATATAGTGTAATATATATTGCATTGGGTGAGTATGCTTCTGTCGCCCACAAATGCAATGTGTTTCTCTTTTCCTTCACATATACCCCGAGTAGGTAGACTATATATTGATTGATTATTCATATAATTTTACGGTATGTAAATATCTAACATAATAGTATAACAGTCAGGTTGGAAAATTATTCCGTATATGTGCATATAATAATTCACCAATCTGATTCGTATATGATATACGCTTTTGAATTACTTTTGCGAAGCTTTAATTCGAAATTTGTTTAGAAAAAGACTCGCTTTTAAATTATATATGGTGGACAAATATGTATACCATGAATTTGAATCATATATAAGTAAATCAACGGCGAATCATAAAAAGGATTCGCAAAAGGCTCGCAAAAGTAATACAAAAACAAATCAGAAAAGAACATTGAAAATAATAAATAAAACATAATTTTAAAATTTATAATATAATCTTTAGAATAGATTATAAAATAACTCAAAAATAGTGAATTAAATTTGAAATTAAAAGTTTTTTGTTTGGGTGCAATTAAATCAATTCGCCATCATGGTTATTAATGGTGCATATTTTCCCCACATAAGGATAATCATAAAATCATGTGGAGGTTTTCAGATGGTTGAACAAATAATCAAATTGATCATTTCCTAATTGATAGACGTCACAGAATATAATGGATATTTGGATATTGACTAGAATCATATATGTAGTTATAAGGGTTGTGTTACGAATCAGAATTTCAGCCATTAATAAAACACAACATGTAAGGAAGAAATGGACAGTCGGTGGTAACTCAACTGTATATAGATTTAATATAGAAAAATGCATTGTTGCAGATTTAAACAATTACCATCAGAAGCAGGAAAATAATTTAAATAGTATGTGGGGTAAATTATGTCAAAAATGCATTAAGACGGAAAATGTTAACGTGAGCTACAAATACTAGTTGAACCATCAATACACAAAGTAAACAATGTTTTTCTAAACATCAAAAAAAATTATATATCACCTGGATCTGATAACTTACCAAGTGAACTCCCTTAAACATATGGTAGAAATACCATAACTGCACAATATAATTGTTAAGATTTGGAATAATGAGCAGGTGTCAGACGAATGGACTTAATATGTATTATATGTTCATTGTACCAAAAAGTATAACAAATTGGATTGTAACAATTACTAAGCAAAAACCTTTATTTAACATTGCATACAGGTATTTACAAATATAGTCTACCATATACTTATTCCATTCGCCAATAAAATTAACGCAGAATATCTGTGTGGATTCTGATCATATAGTTAGTTTACGGGATACTTTTGAAAAGTATAGGTAATACAATGTTGATACACACCATTATTCCTTTTTGATTTTAAGGAGGCATATATTATCATATCATAAAAACACTCGGTAGCGCAGTAAAAACACTCGGTAGCGCAGTAAAAACACTCGGTAGCGCAGTTGCATTAGCGCCGATATATATATATATTATATATATTAATCATGAAATATAGCGGGTTCAAATCCGCTATTTTTCATAGAAAATTTTTCGGTATTTATTTTAATACTAAAATTTTTCTGCTGGGTGTCCATTTGTTCGTTGATGGAATAAAAAGAAAAACGGATATCTTTGAAAATATGGTGTTGGACGCTATTCAAAGATTAACATTGTCTGCACACACATAACTATAGGCTAATCACACATATAAAAATAATAGTATTATGAAAACATCCATCTTTCTATAATTACAGTACAGTACAGTACACAATTGGTAAATTGTTATATACTCCCATGCGGAGTAATTTACCAACTTGGTTGTAATGAAAGTGTAGAGTCTTCCACTATATATAAATATATTTATTGAACTGTAAAGGTTTATTGTTCAATTATAAAATAGTTAAACTTAAAATCAGATGTTCTACAAGCTTCATAGAGTAATCACCAATATTATAATGTAATAGTTTTTATTAATTTTATAAAATAGAAATAAGTAGAATGTTATTAAGCACAGTAAATAATATATATGATTCGTGTTAAATTAATTTTAATAGAGTAATAGTTTTTTAAGTTAATTAATTTTTTTATAAATGTTATTTTAATTCTTTTGTTCGTAAGTGAGTTTACTACAAAAGGTTTATTAGATGACATAAATTATCTGATCACTTTGAGCCGGTTGAAGGACTACAACAGGGCGACTATTATCAACATTACTTTATTTAAATATAGCGTTGAAGAAAACAGTAATGTGGATTAAATATTGTTAAACAAGAAACTATTTACAAAATCGGGTTAACTATTGGCGTATACTTTGAGATGACATAGACGTAATCGTTAGAAATATGTTATCTGTATGTTCGAATCGTTAAAGAAGAAGGCATCGGTTCTAAGTGTCAAAGTGAATTCAGGCAAAACATAATATATTGTTGCAAGTAATGTATCGATTTATTATTTTACATACATTATATAACATAAAATTTCACACTATATGATTAGGAAAACAAAGTTAAATTTGAATAACATAATTCCAATTTTTTCAATTTATATACAATAATACAATATATTCTCAATAATGAAATTTCTATAATTTGTATATTAGTTCAGAATATAATATGTACATTGTATTATATTTTATATGTTCAACTTTAAATTGAATAATCAATTTAAATTTATGGTATATATGATTTTAAGTATTAATCGTACAATAAATGTATAGTAAAAAATAATAAATACACAATACTGAAATAAACATTAGAGAGACGATGGAACAGGTATCTCATAAAATACAGGGATTCATATAATATGCGATACAATAGATTTCATATCAATATTATATGTATAAATAATAAATAAAGTTAGATTTTAAAAGTTAATTGTTGTTTAACTGTAAATAATGTGAATAATTTATATGTATATCTATTTTAAACATATGGAATAAAAAAAATTTAGTATATATTTAGTAAATAAAATATATTCACTTGACTATATAAAATACAATATTTATATTATATCTGTATCCATTAAATTATATATATATATTTAGATATAGATAAAACCTAGAGACCGCACACAAAGATCTAACCAAGTTCAAAATACAATTAAATATAGCAAACAGCAAACAGCAAACAGCAAACAGCAAACATATATTATATACAATATAAAAAAAACAACAAAACAATAATATTCAAATGACATCGCCAGGAAGATATAAAGAAGATTAGAAAGTCAAGTTCACGTTTAAAATCTACTTAAATCACGTAACTTATGTTGTTAAATTCATTGCAAATGTATATATGCATATATTATATCTACATAAAATCATTACAATTTATATATACTTGAACGTTCACATAATATTTCCCGCAGTTTTTTTTCTTTCTTTTTTTACTGACATTATTGTTGTAATTTATCTTCATATGTTTAATATATATACAATATCGTCATATAATATCATTTTGATTAAAACATAAATAAATGAATTATGTAATACATAAATATGAATATGTATTTGTATATATAATATACATTTATTTACATATATTCAAATCATCGTCATTTTATAGAAATTATTCGAGTATAATATACATAACAACATATAACATAAATAAATACTTGCAAATACCAGGTGTACCGGTATGAAGTGAGCGTCAAGATATAAATGTTTCGATAGGGAACATTTGTTGTGAACGAGCCTTAATTTTTTTTTGTTTGGTTGCTATGACATTTGTCAAACATATTTAGTATACATCAAGTCATCGTACAAACAACATCATATTTTTGCATCGTGTTGTCGAATTTTGTACCAGAAAATGATGATTTGCGGAAAGCATTAAATTCTTGTTTTCATTTGAAGAAAAGTGCTACAGAGTCGCATCGAATGCTTGTCGAGCAATGTGATGATCATGCTCTATCAGAAGCAACATACAAAAGATGGTTTTAACGGTTCAGAGATAATGATTTTGATGTAAGAAATAATGAACGTGGAAGACCACCAAAAAAGTTTGAAGACACCGAATTTCAAGCAATATTGGATGAAGTTTACACTTTGAATTAAAAGCAAATGGCAGAAATGTTAAATGTTGCACAACAAACAATTTGTAACCGTTTAAAAGCTATGTGAAAGATCCAAAAGTGTGGAAAATGGGTGGCACATAAATTGAATGAAAGACAGATGGAAAACCGAAAAAACACTTGTGAAATTTTGCTTGCCAGACACGAAAGAAAATTAGTTTTGCATCGAATTGTTACTGGGGATGAAAAATGGATTTATTTTAAGAATCCTATCCGGAAAAAATCATAGGTTAATCCTGGACAACTATCAACAACGACTGCAAAACTTAATCGTTCCGGCAAGAAAGCACTGCTGTGTGTATGGTGGGACCAGAAAGGTGTGATGCACCACAAGCTCCTAAAACCAGGTGAAATGCTGATCGTTACCGACAACAAATGATCAATTTGAACCATGTATTGATCGAAAAACAACCAGAATGGGCCAGAAGACACGACAATTTAATTTTCCTCCATGACAATACACTTGGACACAAAGCAAAACCGGTTCAGGATACAATCAAAGCACTTGGCTGTGAGCTGCTACCCCAACTACCGTATTCACCAGACTTGGCTCCTTCCGACTACCATTTGTTTTCATCGATGGGATACGCATTGGCTGAGCAGCACTTCGATTCCTACGAAGAAGTCGAAAATTGGGTGTCTGATTGGTTTGCTTCAAAAGACGAACAATTCTATTGGCGTTTTATCCACAAATTGCCAGAAAGGTGGTCAAAATGTGTAGCAAGCAATGGTCAATATTTTGAATAAAATGTTTTTTATTTTCCCACTTAAAATTAGTGTTTTATTTTCAAAAAAACGCCCGCTTGATACCGGTACATCTAGTACATCATATATATTCGTGTATATAATACATACACCCAATTCTTTCTTTACACGAACTTTTTTTATAGGATTTTGAAATAACACGGTTCATTAATATACTTTTTAACGCACGAAATTTTTGTTCACGAATCCCACAAATATTTTTTTTAAATACTAATTTTGACAGTGTATTCAGAAAACGGGCGGTTTATAGAGTATTTTAAACGATTTGACATGTTGGAAGACAAGTTATTTTCTTAACACAAAACAACAACAAATATTTTGTTTGTCCTACAACTTTTCAATTTTAAATGAATTATTATGACATTTCTGCGAAAAAAAGTTAATTGATAAAAATCACAAAAGAGAATTTTGACTGTTGATTTAATTGGCGAAGACTTGAAATTTGCTACAAGTATGGAACAACATTTTCTTACTCATAATCGTGACATGGAGCGTGCATTAAAATTTCAACGTAATCTTAAGTTTTGTTTAGCTGGATATCAAGATTTATATATATATTGTATAAGCAACTTGAGAAACTAAACAAAACAGTTGCTAATAGCAGACTTTGTAATAACAAAAAAAAAACCAAAATTAAGCAGAGGCCGTTAATGACGAACGAAATTCTTCATTTGAATCAAACCTCGTCAATTGTGCTAGACACATCTGACATATCTAGTGATGATAGCATTTATGGACCATAGTTTATTGTAATAAACGTGCACGCTTGTTATCAAGTAGCGATAAATAGTTGTGAAATTGATTTTTATTTCTAATTTCAATATAAATTTTTATCTGTTGTATAAAATTTTCACTATACACTTATTTTAATATTTTTTTTTTTGCAATAAATTGTTTATGGATTTCATTATTACTTTCTTTGCACGGTTTTTTGGGAAAATATTTAGAGTTTTTTCATATTATACGGTTTTCAGATAACTCGGAACGTATCGCCAATTTTACTATATAGAAAACTTGTCTTTTTTACACGATTTTTTTTTGCACAGTCCGTTCAGGACGTATCTACCGTGTAAAATAAGAATTGTGTGTACATAAATATATATCTATTAGATGATATTATGCACATTATAGGTAACTTATATAAGATATATTTAAAAAAAAATATACTAGTACATACAATAAATTGAACTGCTGTACACTTTACATTTTACATGAACAAAATGTATTGTAATATAGCGTAATGTAATTGTAATATATACAATATATATATGAATTGTATATATAGATATTATAATAAATTTATATAAATAAACAACCGGTGTCGGTGACCTAATTTTTTTTTTCCGTAAAATGCTTGTTATTGTTGAAAGACGACTATATAATATTAAACTAAAGACAGACACTATTAAAAACAATAACTACAAAAACAACAAAGATACGAAAAAAATGAACGTATAACAACGAAATTATAAATATTATTAAATAAATGTTTTATTTCTATTTAAAAACGATGTTGGAGTTCCACTGTCTTGACATCTCGACAGCTTTAGTACACATTGCATATTTAACAAACAAAAAAATCACTATTATAATATTATAAGTAATTTTAAATTATAGAATTTATATAGATTTTCTTCATGCATTATATTAATGTATCGGATGCCATGCCTTTTAATATGGTTTTGTTAATTTATTTTCTCTTTGCTTTTGGCAGTGACCATATAGCCTCTTGTTTCCAAACATATATGTTTATACGATCTAATATGAAGAAAAAGTGGAAATGATTGCAAAATTCCGTTGGTTTTTTTTTTTAATATTTGAACAAAAATAAAATACATATTTACTGAAAAATTAAAACTTAAAAATATGTGAGTATTAGATGTATTCCTAATAAAAAAAAGATAAATTAATACTCGTATAAAAATAATGGGTATTTGGTATAAATAAATGCATACTCTTAAAAGTAGTAATACGAAAAATACCTATTGAACTCGATAGGATTTTATTTTTTACGTCTTGCTGGAATGAAGATCATGCCTTCTCTCTGAATTATGTGTCTTATTGCATGAATCTTCAATTGCATCATGACACAAATCGACACATTTCCTAATGATTGACTAAATATACACTGCACATGCACCGATTCCTAATGTAAAATGCCTTTTACTTTGTCCATTTTGTACTACAGTTAAATTAAAAAATTTGTATGTTTTTTATGCAATGCCACTTTATTCCATCGCCAGTTTTTAAATTTAATTTCAGTAATTAAGAGTTGTAAATTTGTTAATTTTGCACAAATTATACAAAGTATAAAACGTTTTTAATGAGGAATCCGTTCATAAGCTTTTTTATTTATTTTCCATTATATGACAATGCACCCGTAAACAAGAGTCTCTTGACAATGGAAAAATTTATAGATTGGCTCTTTTCGATATACATTTGTAGTGCCAAAACAATAAAATACTTGGAAAGAGCTGAAAACTGTCCGTATCAAAATAAAATAGGAACCGGAAAATTTCACATCGAAATTTCAGCAATTGAACCCGCGTTATTGCACGATTAATTAGCATGAACGCTACTCACTGCGTTAGCGATAACAGATATAAACAAGTATTTTGCAGACAAAACGGATAATCATTACAAAGAGCTAAGGGATTTAGTAGTATGTGCATCGCTGTAACGCATTACTGTTATGGGAGAGCTTATTGAAAAATAACTAAATAAATAATTTTTATCACAATATAAATAAGTGTTTCCAAAGTTTTGAGCAGCCCACATATATATTTTAAAGGTGCAATAAATTTAAAATGTATTGCTATCGAAGACGAATTGGATATTTGAGTTTCACCATGGTAGTGCAATCTCATATAAAGAAATATTGCATGTTTAAATTTTATAAAATAAAATTTTAAACCAGCACAGAACGAGAGGTACTGATAATATGAATAATATTGCTCTTCCGCTTGTTTATATTTAGTTTGATTATATATATTTGCCGTCATATTACACATATGTTAGCACATACATATATTTTCTATATTGCTAATATATTTTTATTCACAAATACATGCGTTTCTTATTTAACACGTTGAATGTGTGTTTGTAGTAATTTATTTTATTGTTCATTTATATTTTATTTTATTTTCGTTCATATTTTTGTTTTTAAATTTTTATTCATATGTAACAAATAATCATTGATATGCAGCAAACAGCAGAATTTGAAAAATTTTTAATTATTTAAGATTTAATTTAAAAATTTTGTTTTCTTATTTGAGAATTAAATATTTTTTTGTTAATTATTTGAATAACTTTAATAGAAATTTATCATTGTTTAGATAGATAGTTTATTAAACTATTAAACAAAATTTTAGCTAGGATTTTTAATATTTTATTTCAATTTGAGTATTTATAATATGGAAAATAATTCTTTTAGAAAGCGTCGGTCTAGCGCGTATTGCGTAGTGAAATCATGTAAACGATCAAGATTTTCGGGTCAGCCTATTATATTATTTTCATTTCCTAATGATTATAGAAGGATAATATGGGCATCGAAGTGCCAAATATCTATGAGCGACGTTTCTAAATATACTCGAATCTGTGACAAACATTTTGAGAGAAGGTTCTATGGTCAAAAATACGCATTGAAAACAGCAATTCCGACATTGTTTTTTGACGAAGAGAAATTATTAGAATCAGAAGTTTGCTTACCAATTATCAATTTATTCACAGCGAGTGATGCATCTACAACGAATGTTAACAATGATTCAGATACTTATAATTTTGTAGATGATCCACCGGATGTTGGTTGTTTTAGAAGTATTTGTGAAAAGTATGTTCAAACAATAGGATCTGTTGTTAATAATGAACCTGATAAAATAATATTTTGTGATAATTGTATCAAACAAGAACAAAATGAATTGTACTACAGACGGCAACATAGTGCAGTTTATAATGAAAACATTAAATTAAAAAAGCAATTATTATCAAGCCAAACAATCGTACGAAATTTGAAACTTAAATTAAAAACGGATCGAAATAAAAAAATTATATTAAAATGAAAAAAAAACAGAATCAACGCCGAACTAATCAAAATTCACAAAACATTTCGCAACTAGCTAAAGTGTTAGGATTAAGAAAATACAAACTTGGTTTAAAGAAGAAAAATTGCTTGCGCAAAGTATTTTTTTGAGTTCCCCGCGTACTTACAACTTACTTCGAGAAAAAATGCAATTAAATTTACCTTCCGTGTGTAGTAGCTATTTTGTATTGATAATTTAAATTGTATTAATCGCTAATCTAGTGGCTATTTTAAAGACAAACATATAAAATAACTTTTTTATAAAACGGTATCAAATAGGATAACGTTTAATCATTAATTATATATTTAGAAAAATTAAAGTAGATGGTATTGTGCACTTGACGAGATAATACAAAACGTATAATTATTGAAAATATATTTTGTAATACGTACTGAATATAGTTGTTATATAAATTTAAGTGATAATAAAAATCATACGAATAATTTAAGAATTTTAGTAAAGAAAATACTATACATGAGATCTTTACAAAACTAGTCACCAATCAAAAATGGCATAAATCTGCAGAACATTTCACAATTAACTGATATTTTCAAAGATGATAATACTTTAAATAAAGAAACCGTATTAGTTTTTGATGAAATAGCAATTAGACGTGATTTACAATATAATGTTAATTTAGACGAAATTATTGGTTTTTCTGATGATGGGGTTCACAGAAAAAAAAGATTTACCTAAACATGTTTGCTTTTTCATGGTCCGTGGTTCGTGGTTTACACAAAAAATGGAAATATATTATATCATATTTTGCAGACAAAAATATCAATGGCAAAAATTGAAAGAATTATTGTTCCAAAATATTGAAATTGTTGCTAAAATTGGTTTGAACATTCGTACGGTTACATGCGATCAAGGTTCAAATAATAGAAATTTGTTTCAAGATTAGGTATATCAGCTGATAAACCATACTTCCTGTATGAAGAAAAAAAGATATATTGCGGGTATGATGTACCACACTTGATTAAATCTTTTAGAAACCAACTTATAAAGCACGATTTCAATACTGAACACGGTACAGTATCTTGGAATATAATTACAAAAATGTATTCGTTAGATCTACAAGGACCAACTCGAATGTGCTCTAAGCTCAATCAGAAGCATATTTACCCTAATTCATTTGAAAAAATGAAAGTTACTTTGGCTGTTCAAATTCTCAGTAATACATGCTCTGCAGTTATTAAAACATATGGAATGTGGGCACTTTACTGATTGTAAGGATGTAACTGTTGGCACAAGCTTATTTTTACAAAAATTAATAATCTCTTCGATTGCTTGAATAGCAATGTTATTACTAGCGATAATCCAATTATAAATAAATACTCAAATTGAAATAAAATATTAAAAATCCTAGCCAAAATTTTGTTTACTGGTTTAATAAACTATCTATCTAAACAATGATAAATTTCTATTAAAGTTATTCAAATAATTAACAAAAAAATATTTAATTCTCAAATAAGAAAACAAAATTTTTAAATTAAATCTTAAATAATTAAAAATTTTTCAAATTCTGCTGTTTGCTGCATATCAATGATTATTTGTTACATATGAATAAAAATTTAAAAACAAAAATATGAACGAAAATAAAATAAAATATAAATGAACAATAAAATAAATTACTACAAACACACATTCAACGTGTTAAATAAGAAACGCATGTATTTGTGAATAAAAATATATTAGCAATATAGAAAATATATGTATGTGCTAACATATGTGTAATATGACGGCAAATATATATAATCAAACTAAATATAAACAAGCGGAAGAGCAATATTATTCATATTATCAGTACCTCTCGTTCTGTGCTGGTTTAAAATTTTATTTTATAAAATTTAAACATACAATATTTCTTTATATGAGATTGCGTTACCCTGGTTTCACCAATTAATATATTTGCGATTTGCTTTTTAAATACGCAATCACCCGTTATTGAAACGCATCACATCAAAAATGTATTGTCTATACAATAACATCAGTCGATAACAATCATCGTGCAAGCGTTATAAACCACCCTAGTAACAATTTGTCCGTATTTTGAAAAATGAGGAAAATTTTCATGGAAAAAATCTACATATTTTCTATTGAAAAAATATATTGAAATTTGTCCAAAGAATATTCATAGATATTCCTCTTAATATAATAGTAATTTTTTTAGGTCAATTGAAACTTTTGGATTGTCAGGCTAATATGTCCAACAGATATCTGTGGTATTTTATTCATAATTTATTTCACCAATAGCTCGGGCAGCTTTTACGTCAAGCATCTGAGTCGCTCAGCTACCGTTCCGGCACCTATAGTGGCTTTTATTATGAACTCCTTGAATATCTCTTCGTCAAGGGTTCTATGTGTCCATCAACCTTCTTTATTTTTAAATGATATAATGCGATTTAATTGTGAATATTTAAACTCTCTACAATCCAATGCTTAAGGTCTCCTTAGACAATACCATTTTAGACGAAAATGATGGTGATAATCACTTATCGCCTTACACGATTCCACCCCATCTTCACTGTTCAATCTCATTTTAATTTCAATTCTGCTCACACATTTTCGTTCAGCTGAAATAATCAATGCGGTTGAAATAATTCCATTTATTTCAATCCTTTTATCATCACATAAATTATTATTTATATCTAGAGATCATTCAATCTTACATCGAATACATCAATATTTATAATTTCTAATTCAAAATTGTTTAGCTCAACACGGTCGTCATTATTTTGATCACTATTGAAATTCACAAATAAATTTATAAAAATTGCGTCATAAAACTAAAGTGTACTTGGAACTATTATTTACACATTCAAATAAGGAAATACAATTTTCTTTTACGAATACAAGCAAATACGATTTGTGAATACAATTATTTATTATTGTGAAGTTGTTTATAAAAGAATGGTAACAACACTTCCGTTGCTACCTTCCAAATCTTTTCGGAAACTTTTGATGAATAGGTAATTTCATTTTGGTTACTGTAGCAATTTTAATTATTATGATTTATTTTTTTTGCATACACTTGTTATTAATTATTAAAATAAAATTAATAGTAAGCGTGTGAAAAATAATTTCAATATAATAAATTTTAAAATGATATAAAAATATTAATAAAATTTGAGAATTAAAAATTATTAAAAGAATAAATAATTGTATAATTTTAAGAATAATAAATTGTGATTTTATAAATAAGTCGCGTTGACATAATTTAATCAACAGTGGGATGCGAAGCAAAAGAAAAGTCTAAAACAGATGGCAATTTAAAAATTAGAAATATTATGAAGAAATAAGATATTTTATTTAATTTTCTTTTGCAAAACAAGAAAATTGAATTGGATGTGAAATTTATGAAAATATTAGAAACAGTGAACATTCAGCAGGTTTAGGTAAGCTATAAATTTTGTTGATTAATTACGTTTAATTAATTAGAACCAACCAAATTGAATCTATAGAAATCAATGTAATAAATTCAAAATTTTCTGGCACGGCTGACGAATAAATTTTACAATGCGGATATCATAAATTAGATGCAATTAAAGAAATATATGAAATTGATGAAAATAAATCAAAAATTTTATTAATTGGAAAATATTACAAGGCAGAACATTGGAATGGTTTCATTCAAAGTTAGGTTATTTATAAATTAACATAATCAACTTTGTCGTGAAATAATTCCAATTAATTGATGGAATTGAATTAAGATCTCAATTTGAAAAATTTGTTTGAAAATTTATCATTCATTCAACAATTATGTACAACGAAAAAATATTTTAGGAAATTAAAATGTAATTGTGTGTGCGTGGGTGTGTGTGTGGTGTGTTTTGTTTTCTTTTCTTTTTTTTCCTTTTTTCCTTTTTTTCCTTTTTTTTTTCTTGATAGAATCCTTCAAAAGGCAACGTACATGGTATATGCCGTGCGGCAGTGTAGGGTTTTTAACCACTAAAACCACCTTCTGTCCCCAAAACCTTGCGGAACTTCCCTTAGATATTAGTCCGGAAGGGGACTGAGACTTATTTATGCTCACCGCTTTCCTCGCACCTATTCTTTGTGTCTTTAATCTTCTTAGTTCTGTGTGCATTCTTGCAATACCAAAACAGACAGCATTCCAATTCTTTTCGGATCTCATCATTATGTCAGTTATAATGTCTGGAATGACTTTCATGTTTGTGCCCCATGTTGTCGTCGATGTTGTTCTATATGCACTAATTGTTCTTAGTGCGCTATACTATCCAGTGCTATATAGTTTTCTGCGATGCTCTTTAACTTCCAGAACGTTAGCCCATATGGGTGCACCGTAGAGAACAGTAGATTTTACCAAATCGGCTAGTAATAATCTTCGTTTTTTCTTTGGTCCACCAATGTTTGTCAGTAATCCCGCAAGTGTCGAATGGACACCCACTGCCATATCAGTGGCGTGTTTGAGATGTGCTCTTAAGTTCAGTCTGCTGTCGATGATGTTGCCCAGATATCTTATTTCCCCTTTGTCACTATTTTAGGCATCCCTGCATCATATTAACAATCAATTGTGGATTGCTCGTTGGAATGTTGTCTGGCACTTGACTTTTGTTGTCACCCATCGTCTTTCAAAAACTCCATAGTACTTCTGTCATCACTTTTGGGATATCAACCGTGTTGTGTCATATCTTAATTTTTTTCATTTCCACCCTCTTTTCGTGGTGTTGATATCAACACCTCTAGATCACTCAAATGAACTTTTCAATCTTTTCATAACTATTCTATATGCACTGCCCTATGGATTTGAATGCGCATCCCAGTTACCGAAATAACTACCTTCTGCTATTCTTTATTTTATTTTTGAGCTCCTCCCCCCACTTTGTAAGTTCCTGTATTCTTTTTTATTTGAGTCGAAATTTGGTATTTTCGCCTATCTCTTATACAGTCTCCCCTCAGCTTATCGCTTCATTCCACCAGTAGGCAGGTTTTCTATTCGAGTGGCTTTGTCTTTTTGGCATCGTTGCGTCAAATAGCCCGGGCAGCTCCTTGAGTAGCTCTTCACCAAGGCAGCGGTTCAAATTTTGTAAATTTTGCTTATCTAAAGGCCAAAACATACTGCCGTGAGTGACGGGCCGTTTTTTGCTACCGCAAAATATGATAACATACTGCTGTGAGCAATGGGGCGTTTTTTGACATTTAATTCTTATAAATTGTCAAAATAACTTCTTGAAAATAAATATTTTTTATTGCTTTCCGTTTTACCGCAAGTCAACAAAAGAAAATAGACAATAACCGGCCGAGCCGTCCACCAGTATGTTTCAGATATATAAAATGCTTTGTTTCTATTTAAAACGGTCCGTCACTCACGGCGGTATGTTTTGGCCGTAAGTATAATCCTCACTCTTATTAATTTATGTAGCACTTACAGTATGCCTAATTTTTGAATCTAGAAAATTTCTAGGAAAAATAAGAAGAGATAGTTATAAAAAAAAATACTGATGTAAGAGCAGTAAAAAAAATCACAATATAATATGACAATTAATTTTATAGCAAATTGACAATTGTTTTTTTTTCAAATAATAATAAAAACAAATAAATATTTATTAATTATTAAATTTTATTTGTTTTAAAATTACAATAACATTTTGCGTTTGATATTATTTTCAAAAATACCATTAATTTTTATTAATTTTAAAACAAATAAAAAATTTGTTTTATTAATGTCAAACTATATTTATATTTTATTATAGTCAAATGACAGATTTTTTTTTTTTTTTTACAAATTAGCAATTCAGCTATAAAAAAAGATGAACATATGTTCATCTTTGAATCTAGATTTTCAACCTAAATTATGGCTAGGCTCATAATTAGATTCTAATTTTTTATACTATTGTGCTCTTCTAACTAGTTTGACATTTGTATGTTATATCTCAATTTTTTCTAGATTCAAAAATTAGGCATAATGTATATTACCCATTATTTTCATAATTTTAAAAACAACCAGCAACTCGATAAAAAACTGAATCAAACCGCGATTTGGCACCGTCGTCATATGAGAATTTATTCTGATAATACGGACAATTCATGGGTATTACTTGCCAAAATACATGTACAATCCAAAGATATTTTTGTCAAAATCCGTGGATCTGCTCACAAAAAATTTGAATATAAATTCTATGGATATTCTGTGGAATAATATCAACGATAACTACTTTTAAGGAAAATGCGTAGAAATTATTCTCGGAAATATACGAATAATCCAAGGACATTTTTTATAAAAATCCATGGACAGGGTTGCTCTCATCATATAAAATTCCAGCGGACATCCGTAAGAAATCCATAGAGTGTCAACAGCTATCATATAATAACACTGAAGTTAGCAATCAAAGAAATAAAGTTATAATTGGCAAATCATAAGAATATTGTGTTTCACAGTGATAATGCAAGGCCACAAACCTATTTGCGATCAATGTACAAAAAATATTGGACATTGAATTGATTGGAATATACTGCTACATTCACCATATAGTCACCATATCATATTCATGACCCCATGACCTTTGAATGGTAAAACTGTCACTAATACATAGTAATAAGTGATGATGAATTTAAATCGAACGGAATCATATAGTTGTCAGTTCGCTGTCAACCCAAAAGGTATTATATAACACAAAGTTTGAAATTGAAAGTTTAAAGATGTAATAAATTAATAATTGAATACGCATTGCATAATTTCAATAAATTTTGATCATTACATTCCATAAATATGTATATTTATAATATTGTAATTAGTATATCTATATATAAACAATATATAGTTTATTTAAAAATTGAATTATATATTATTTCACCACCGACACACAAATAAATACACAAAAACATGTAATATTAATAAAATTATTATATTAAATAAAAATCAATTAAATTTAACCCTGTACTTTTTTAAACTGATATATTATATTTCATGAATGAATTATGAAATTATTACATAAAATAAATATAAAAATATCACGCAAACATTATAAAAATAATGAAATCATGTTAAGAAAATAGAAAACGGTTTTCATGTAATGTAATTATGAAAAAGAAAAAATGTGGAAATATTAATTATTTTGAATTCCTTTTCTAAAAATAACTTCATATCAATAATTTCGTAACCTCTATTAATCATTTTATTCAATTTTCATACTTCTTAAGCCTTTAGTAAATTATTGTCCTTATTAAATTAATGAGAGTGCAGCAAAATGATCACACAAATTTATCAAAATTAAAAATAATTTGAAATTTTTCGTATGAAAATAAATTATAAAAATACATGTATAGAGCGAGTCGCAACACTTTTCGCTTCTGTGTGAACACATAGTTAAATATTTAATTATATGCGCGATTCTATTAATATAACAAACATATGTCCGAAAAATAACCGGAATGACTTTTTAGTAAATAGATTTAATAACACCATCAATTCGGTACTGATTGGTTTACGTTTGTTTGAACAAACATAACAAATTTTCAAAGTTTTATTATTATTTCCTTCAGTGCAAGTCAAAATATAACGCATTAGTTTTGTGTGGCGGTCGAAAAATGTATAAAAGAACAAAGAACCAACACTAATATATGTTTTAAAATTGGCAAAAATGTTAGTTTTAATAATTTTTTGAGTGACATCGTCGAAGCATCAATTGAAGACATTTAATATCCAATTGACCGACATATACTAAAAAACATTTCAATCAGTTAAATGCACTAGTTGGAACATGCAAATCGATGTATTTCAGTTGATGTAGAATATTTCGAATAATTTGTAAAACTGGTTAATCTTTTGCTTTTTCTTAACCCATTTCGGTTGATTTTCGTATAGACACGGTGTATGTAATATTATTTTTTAAATTTAAACTCAAGTCATATGTAGGTTAAGAAAAACTTATTAAATTATATAAAATATGTGTTAGTTCATATTTTTAGATATAATAGATTCACACCTATTTTATATAAATAAATAAATAAATAAGTAAAAATTATATATCGGTATAGTGACTTAGTACCAGAAAATAATTATATGCATATTTAATATATTAATGTATTAACTTATCAGTAGTAGATATAATAAATTACCCATTCACTCATTAATGTTGCACATAAAAAATCTTTATTCTGCTTAAGAAATTCTTTATTCGCGAAATCCGTCAGAAAAACAGAACTTTTATTACATACTCGTACAAATGTTGAGTGTTTGAAATTTTTGTAAATCAACTATTTCAATAACAAAACAAAGAATATACATTCAAATAGTTCATAAATATGTTTAAAACGAAAAATCAAACATGAAGAATTTTTTTCTAATTTCGAAATACCCATAATGATATTGATAATGTCGTAATTGTCAGCAAAAGCCTGCCAATATGCTAGTTTAGTGATGTAGTAATTTTTTTTTAACTCATATACCATTTTACTCCAAGTGGAGTTTATGGCATCTAATAAATATTAATTTCAGCCAAGATGGTAAATTACTCCGTATGGGAGTATAAAACAATTTACCAAATTAACGAAAGATAGATATTTTCAAAATTTTATTATTTTTAAATGGGTGATTAGCCCATAGTGATATTTGTGCAGACATTGTTAATGTTTGAGTAGCGTCCAACTGTTCGACTCCAACACCATATTTTCAAAGATATCCGTTTTTCTTTTTTTTTCATAAACGAACAAATCGTCACCCAGCAGAAAAATTTCAGTATTAAAATAAATACAGAAATATTTCCTATGGAAATAGCGGGAATTGAATCTGCTATATTTCATGATTAATAATCATCAGCGCTATCCCACTGCGCTACTGAGTGTTTTGATGCAGTCATATAATGTGCAAACATTTTTCAGTCCATTTTAAGATATCGAATTTTTTGTCCAGAAAGGTATATTAATATCACTTACTCTTGAGCTCGGAAAACAATTGCAGCGACAATAATGGTACTTATATGCTTCTATTTAAAATTTTCTATAACAAATAGATTGTGTCTTTACTTTGTTCGCCATTATTTATTTCTAGATTACTAAAATGATTTATCATTTACACATTTATAATTAATTTATTAATTGAATAATATATTATTCAATGCTATTGACAACGACTTTCGCCTCATTTTATCGTAATAATTAGCAAAATGTAGGTACGTGTTGTTTATATATTGCATACATAAAATACATATTAAAATTGAAGTGAAAATAAATACTATACTTTACTATATACAAACCAAGAGAGCAAACAAAATTATAATTTATTACTACATAAATATTATAAATTAAAAAATAATCCTTTTTATATTTACCGTTAAAGATTTAAATTTAATACGTATTATATAAATGTTTATAATCAACGCACGCACAAATACTTCATCAGACAAGAAGAATAAGCTTAAGCATAAATAACATTCATTTGAATGCAGATTCATTTATTGGTTTTTTCTTTTTTTATTTTCATTGAAGCGTACACCAACTTCCTGGATCAAAATTCGCCGATCGATTCAATAAACATATTAAAATATCAAATTTATGTATAAATTATAAAAAATAAAATATGCAATGAGCAGTAAAAAAATGAAAACTCTCCAAATCTTACAATTTATATACAAAAAAAACACAAAAAAAACACAAAAAAAAGAAGAAAATAAGCAAAAATAAAATGTAATTTCAACACCCAGCATCCAATAAATTATATATTTTATTTTTAAAAATTGTTTGTATATTCTTCGTTTTTTTTTCATTTAAATATGTTTTTTTTTATAATCTCGCTTTATTCAGATTATGGATTAGTTGTGCAAATTAATTTCCGGAATATATTCATAAAAATGACTTTATTAAAGAAATGGACAAAATACAATTATGCAAAATATTCAAAAAATCATATTCTGAATTTTTTTCCTTCATTTGGTTTTAACGGCTCATAGTAAAATATTCACTATTGTTCTCACCAAATGCACAACATAATATTCTTACCGTGAATATTGCCCTTTGACGTTGATATTGATGGATCACCTACTTTGCATAATAAATCCACTTTTCATCATCCGTAACAATTCTATGCAACAAACCTTTTGCTTTTTATTTTGCCTTTGAAGCAGCATTTCAAATTTCAAATTTCAACAGCAAATTATTTTTCTGTTTTCCATCTGTCTTTTATTTGGATCATGTGTCACCCACTAATTTTCCTTTTGAATCATTCTCATTGCTTGCTGCTGCTAACATTTAATGATTTTACCAATTCTTGTGTTGTCTTTTAAATTGATCTTCTTTCAGCCATACTTCCATAATTCTTAATCTTCTAATTTTTTATGAATGACCTAATCGTTTTTTATCAATCACCTGAAAATCGCCACTTTTGAGAAATTGAAACTATTCGTATAAGATTGTGTTTTGTTAGTGAATGTTTACCATAGGCAAACGATGACTATCAGCAATTGTAAGCATAGAAGTCAATTATTTGTTCAATTTTCATATCGTTGTATAAAATATGATACGCGTAGGATAAAATATATTTTTTCATTAATTTTGAAAACTGTCGAATATTACCAAAAGAATGGCATATGTGTTTCATTGCGAGATACTATAACTCACAAGCAAAAGGGAACATTTGCAGGTGTCAAATTCCCGATATTAATTAGCATACCTAATATATGTAATATATTTATATAGTATTCATTTTCTTTTCAGAGTACAGACGTGAAAATAATGTACGTAACTTACATGTATTAAATAATGGTTAAGACGAGCATTTAATAACGAAAAATATATATTCTTTTAATATTTATACAACTGCTAAAGGTTTTTTGAGGAATCCTGTTGTTTTCATGCATATATGTATAAAATCAAAGATCTTAAATAATATAATAATTTGCTTTACCATATATAAATTTATAAGTATATTAACTTGAAGTAATACTAACAAAGCCTCTATAATTATCTGATGACCTGTTGTTATCATCTTACAAACAAGTATAAAAAAAAAAAAAACCACGAAGCAAGGGACTTTAATTAACCGTTAAAATAATATAATTTTACATTAGAATTAAGAGAAAAGTATCACAATAATCATTACTCACAAATTTTTGGGAAACCTCAATATAGTAAAATACGATATATTTAATAAAATTTTTACGCAATCGATGCATAATGATATATGATTGCAATCGTGTTTAACAACTACACGGAAATATTATACGGGAAAATTTTAAAATTGATCTTATTAGCTTCGAAGGTAAATCCGAAACTCGTATTTTCAGAAAAAACCTTTTTTTTTTTTCAAAATCACCGTACAATACTTTATTATTACCAAATAAAGAAAGAAATAAGACTGTACTTTATCTTTTTATATATAAATATTTTATTGCATATACATATATTTATTTTGACTGCTTCAATGAGCGTGAAGCACATCATTTTCTAATATTTTTTATACTAGCTATATATTTATAAACACATTTTACCAACAATACAACATTTTAAAACAATATGTTCAAGTATGTGTTTCAACTATTTATGTTAAAAAATTAAGTGATGCTAAGATCAGAATTGTGTATCAGCAAACAGCGCGCAGAACACAAGTGTCAAAAGAAAAATATTGTAGTATGTTAAATTTATGTTTGCCATTTAATGCTTGAATTATTATTGCATATAAATATAAGTAATATATTATATCTATATAATATATATATAGATATATACAGGGTGTCCCAATTATCGACGGCAATACGAAAACACTAGATTCTATGGGTCATTTTGCGTCGAAAATATCATATAACATTTTGGCCGATTCGACTTCGGTACCAAGTTACACGCAAATAACCAAATTTTCAATCAGACCATGTTTTGCACTCTACCGTGATCAATATCTCAATAACTAATTAACCGATTTTAAATTTTTGATACACTATTAGCATTAGCATACCGAGATCTTTAATTTGACGTTAAGATAAGACAATTCGGACATGTGGTTATCGAGATACTTACAGGAATGTTGACAATTTGCTGAACGCCATTTTTCTTTTTGAAAGTTTGTTCAAGCATAAGTCGAAAAATCATGATGAAAAAAATTTTTCGGTATAAGTTTAAAAACTTGCCACATTTATAAGCTTTCATTTAAGGTATAACATTACGATAGGTCTCAACTGGTTCCAAAGATATACACAAATAACTACAACGATGTAGGCATAAAATTGATTTTCGCTATGGAAAAATTTTATCTTTTTTTGGTTTTATCCAGAACCAACAATATGGACGTGACAGATAATTGATTCCATACACTCCTATGCATTCACACAAATCTTCACACACACACAAACGATCTGACACACAAAGGCCCACACACATAAACCCACAAAAGCACACGCACGCATATCACGACAGTTTTAAACAAACAAAGCCTAAAGTAATTGCTGAAAATGTGTTCCTTCAGCTCGAATACATAGACAACAATGCTTTTCAATAGGCCGAATCAATCTAAGTGTTTGCTGTTGCTTGTGGCGAAGGTCTTGAATACAGTTTTCAATAAGCTGAATTAACTCTTCAAGTGAATTAATCACAGTTGCATATACTTTTTCTTTAAGGCAACTCCATAAATAGAAATACAATGGATTTAAGTCTGGAGAACTTGGCGACCATCTCATGGGCCCACCTCTGCCAATCCATCTTTGATAAAAGTTTGCGTCCAGTCAGCATCTAACATTCCCTCCATAGTGCGCTGGCCCACTATCATGTTGAAACCACATCTACACTCGTTCAAAGATGGATTGTCAGAGGTGGGCCCATAAGCTGGTCGCCACGTTCTCCAGACTTAAACCCGTTGGATTTCGATTTATGTGGTTGCCTGGAAGAAAAAGTCAATGCAACTGTGATTAATTCACGTGAAGAGTAGATTCAATGTACTGAAGACTGTATCCAAGAATTTCACCACAAGTCACAACCAACACTTAGATTGATTCGGTCTATTGAAAAGCATTGTTGTCTATGTATTCGAGCTGAAGGAGCACATTTTCAATAATAACTTTAGGCTTTGTTTGTTTAAAACTGTGGTGATATGCGTGCGTGTGCTTTTGTGGGTTTATGTGTGTGGGCCTTTGTGTGTGAGTTCGTTTTTGTGTGTGAGAAGGTTTGTGTGAATGCATACGAGTGTATGGAATCATTTATCTGTCACGTCCGTATTGTTGGTTTTGGAAAAAACAAAAAAAGATACAATTTTTCCATAGCGAAAATCAATTTTATGCCTACATCGTTGTAGTTATTTGTGTATATCTTTGGAACCAGTTGAGACCTATCGTAATGTTATACCTTAAATGAAAGCTTATAAATGTGGCAAGTTTTTAAACTTATACCGAAAAATTTTTTTCATCATGATTTTTCGACTTATGCTTGAACAAACTTTCAAAAAGAAAAATGGCGTTCAGCAAATTGTCAACATTCCTGTAAGTATCTCGATAACCACATGTCCGAATTGTCTTATCTTAACGTCAAATTAAAGATCTCGGTATGCTAATGCTAATAGTGTATCAAAAATTTAAAATCGGTTAATTAGTTATTGAGATATTGATCACGGTAGAGTGCAAAACATGGTCTGATTGAAAATTTGGTTATTTGCGTGTAACTTGGTACCGAAGTAGAATCGGCCAAAATGTTATATGATATTTTCGACGCAAAATGACCCATAGAATCTAGTGTTTTCGTATTGCCGTCGATAATTGGGACACCCTGTATATTATAATATTTGCATATAAACTTGTTATAAAGGGTCTTCAAATTAGAGTTAACTTTTTAATTTTGCCGTCATTTGTGTTTTTTGTAATAATAATTGGTTTTTCTTATAGGTGTCAAGTAAAAACAACGCGATAAGTAAATGTGGAGAAATATACAATCGAATTACTCGTCTTTATTGTTAAAAATCGATCTGTTGCAGCGAAAGAAGAAAATGATGATTTTTTTAACCGAATTAACTTTACTAACAAAAGGCTCATTTTGAAATTGGTGCATATGTAAACAAATAAAATTGTTGCATCTGGGGTGAAGAAAATCAACGGCCAACAACCAATGCATCGAGCAGAAAAAGTAACTGTATTATGAGTTTTTTGGTCTAGTGGAGTGATTGGTTCATACTTCTTTGAAAATAAAGCTGGAAACGTTGTTACTGTGAATGGTGTGCATAATATACGTGGTTTCAATAAAGCGCTGCAACATGTCATACAGCAAGGGAAATAATCGATTTTTTTAACCATAAATTTGGTAATCAAATAATTTTTCGTTGAGGAGATATTGCAATTTAACACAATTAGAATACTTTTTATAGGGTTTTTTGAAGAGCAAAGTTTATGGGGCCATTCTCCAACAACCATTCAACATCTGAGAGAAAACATAATTTAACAAATCATTCAAATTGAACCACAATATATGTGAAAACTTGATGAAAATTTTCCCTGAAAGATTATAAAGGATTATTTATTTATGATATTTCGAATAAATTATATGTTTTATTAAAAAATTTAAAAGTTAACTCAAATTTGAGGAGCCTCATTAGTGAATAAGCTATTTTATCTAATATATTATAATAATATAGGGTAGAAGCACCTATAACTGGCCACTGGCCAGGTACCAATACACTTACGTTTAGTGTTAAAATGATAAAATTATAAATTAAAATATCATAAAACAATTTTATAAACAATTACAAAATATTCTCTTATTCATGCATGGAACTATAATATTCTTTTACATTAATTTAATTTAAAATATTTTTAACACTAATTGTCCAACTACTGCTACCCATCCGATCACTGGTGCTTTTAACCTATAATATATTGTATAATATGAATGTACGAGTATAGCGTACGAGACGAGTAAATAAATGAATTAATAAATAAGATTTATTTCTATGGCATATTACAATTATGAAGAATTAGAAAAATCTGCACATATAATATTTAAAATGAAAATAAGATTTCAACCTGTTTTTAAATGCATGTTCGTTTGTATAATATACTAAAATTATATTAATCGAAAGTATGTGAAGGATATGTGTTTTTTTATATACGTCATTTATGAATTTCCTGTATAATATTTTATATTTTTGGTGAAATACTAAAATATTTCACAGTTTCATAAATTTCTTTGTTTTGTATTAAAATAAAAAAAAGTAAATATCATATATTATTATTGTACATAAAGGGACAATTAAATATAAAGACACGCAACCCATATTTCGCAAATATTTACAAATGCATTTTATTTTTTTTTTGTACAATTGGAAAGTTATGTGAAAATATTTATAATTAATATTGTTTATTAATTTTGCTATATCATAATAAAATTATAAAAATATTTAACAATGTTTGAATAATTTATGGAATTTCATGTCTAATTATAATTATGATATATTATAGTATAAATGTGTATATATATGTAAAATGTCAATTGGGTTAAGTTTTTAGAACATGAATATGGAAATGTACATCAGTAATCAGTAGGTTGCTATGATTATTTCAAATAATAAGTGTAATATAGTGCATACAAACAATATCAATTTCTGTATCAGCTTTAAATATTCCAAAATTATTAACGTTCTGTTAGTTAGCTGGTTCATAACTTCGTTTTGTCTTTGTCTTTGTCATATTAATGATTTGCGTATTCGATATGCCAAACCCATGATTTTTTTATATTGTCTTTCAGTAAACAAATTATATCGATCGGTTGTATATTCTATTTTTGGTTTTTGGTGAAAAACAGATAATTAAAATGAGCAATTATTATTTGAAAAAAGAAACGCATCATAAGCTCACAAAAAGTTATGTGCTGTGTTTATTGGTGATAAAATCTTAAAATAACGTTGAGGTTGAGTTTGGTGACGACCAAATCAAGGCAATTATCGAGGCTGATTGTCATAGAACAACACGCGAGATAGCAGAGAAGCTAGACGTATCACAATCACAACGCATTAACATCTGTGATTTGCTTATGAAACGTTACGAAAATAATTCAACGATTGATAAATGTAGATGAAAAATGTTAATAAGATCGAGTTTTATACAAGTACGTTATTATGATGCTGCCTAATAGCAGATGGCAAAGTCATCGAATAAAATGGACAAGTAAATGCAATAATAAGCTGATACCACGAATAATGTGTTATTGATTAATTTATTAATGTTTTACGTACGGCGAGATTGCCAAACATGATCCCTAACCAAAAAGGAAAAAAGGCGTTACAATGTTTCAAACGTAAAATGCTAAGAACAATTTGTGGTGTCTATCTGCGAACAGAACACCTGGAGAATCAAAGCCAATAGCGAACTGATCGGAATATTCGGAAATGAAACAATAATAGGTGTCATCAAATCGGGCAGATTACAATGGACCGAACATGTTACAAGAATGAACCATGGTAGATTAATGAAGCGATGAGTAATCGACAGAAACATAGAGGGGACACAAGATTAAGGAAGTCCAAGGAAAAGGTGGAACGATTATTTAGAGGAGGACATAAATAATGTTGATAAATAAATAAGTAGGTATAATTCATACCAGTGTAGTAGCATCCTCTTAATATTGACACGTATATCATTGATTTTTTAAATGGAAAAAATAAAAATGGATATAGTACAGTGATTAAAGTCTTTATTTTTAATGGTTTAATATACCAACAGAAAATAAAAAAAAAATGTTAAAAGTGTATAAGGATGCATCACTTCATTATACAAATTGAAAAAAATGTCTGCTATTTTAAAACGCTGAATTACAAATGAATAAATTTGTATAAGATGTTAGATGGGTGTCACATTTGCTATTAGAATTGAGCAAAAGCGCTTGTTTCCGATCGTGTTAAGACCGACCTAAATAAACCAGAGCAAAAAGTACAGTCAGAAGAATAGATTAAAGTCGGTATGGAAGTACATCAAAGATGACAAAGACGGTTTGGATCAGCAGCAAGAGTTTTGACAACAGTATTTTGGGATTACAAAGTTATTTTGCTGTACAATTATATTCAGAAAGGTAAACCAATTAACTCTGAATTTTATTGTGAACTTTTGGATCATGATGATTTTTCATCAAGACAATACACGAATATACACATGTGTGTTGACGATGACAAAAAAGCTTAAACAAAAAAGCTTAAATACATACAGTGTATATTCATCAGATTTGGTTCAAACTGACTATTATGTGTTTGCAAGCGTGAAAAATATTATAAAATATTTTTTCAAATTTTGTATAAGGAAACATTTTCACCTTGTTTACGTTCACACGACGACAGACAGTATTTATAATATTATAATTTATATATTATTATATTTGATTGCAATTTCATAGAGTATTAAATTCATATATACAAATAAAGCTTTTGATAATATACATATTAATATACCATAGACATAATACATTGAAAAAATAGTATCTCTTTAACAATTACCGCACATCTTAATTTAAATATTGATAATAAGACTTACATATTTGTGTTTTTCAATATGCCAATGTGATGAAAATTACATAATATACGTAATTATATTCATTTATTATTATTTTACTTATTTTATATTTATTATATAAGGTTGTCAAATATCTCCCTTCCGCCTTTTTGTCTTTTTAATTTCGCGGCTATGTACAAAGCGCTACAGAGCTCGTATCTGGCAACACTGTACATAATTTGAAAGCTCTTGACATAACAAACAAAACGACGCTATGTATGATTAGTTTGGATATTGCGTTCAACAGTTATAGACGTGTAAACATGGAGTTCACTAACGCCGAAATTCGCGCTATTTTAAAGTTTTCCTTCGTTAAAGGCAAATCCGCTAGAGAAACGTTCCGTGAGATTAATGGTGTTTTGGGGGATGGTACTCTATCACTTCGAACCGCGGAGGAATGGTTTCGACGATTCAGAGCCGGTGAAAACGACACCATGGATAAGCCAGCCGGCGGAAGACCTGTGACGACAAATACCGATCAAATCATGGAATACATCGAGTTAGACCGGCATGTGGCATCTCGTGACATCGCCCAGGAGATGGGAGTTAGTCACCAAACCATTTTAAACCATCTGCAGAAGGCTGGATACGAAAAAAAGCTTGATGTTTGGGTGCCACATGAATTAACAGTGAAAAATCTAATGGACCGAATTTCCATTTGCGAAATGCTGCTGAAACGGAACGAACTCGACCCATTCTTGAAGCGGATGGTGACTGGCGACAAAAAATGGATCACATACGACAATATCAAGCGAAAACGGTCGTGGTCGCAGGCCGGTGAATCGTCCCAAACAGTGGCCAAGCCGGGATTGACGGCCAGGAAGGTTTTGCTGTGTGTTTGGTGGGATTGGAAGGGAATCATCCACTATGAGCTGCTCCCATATGGCCAGACGCTTAATTCTACCATCTACTGCGAACAACTGGACCGCTTGAAGCAGGCGATCGACCAGAAGCGTCCAGAATTGGCCAAAAGGAAGGGTGTAGTGTTCCACCAGGACAACGCCAGACCACACACTTCGTTGATGACTCGTCAGAAGCTACGGGAGCTCGGATGGGAGGTTTTATCGCATCCACCATATAGCCCGGACATAGCGCCAAGTGATTACCACCTGTTCCTGTCCATGGCGAACGCCCTTGGTGGTGTAAAGTTGATCTCAAAAGAGGCTTGTGAAAAGTGGCTGTCCGAGTTCTTCGCAAATAAGTAGGGGGGCTTCTACGAGGGAGGTATTATGAAGTTGCAGTCTAGATGGAAACAGATTATCGAACAAAACGGCGCATATTTGAACTAAATCCGATTACTGTAACACTTTTTATAAAGCATTGAATAAAGAGCAAAAAGGCGGAAGGGAGATAGTTGACAACCTAATATTATGTACTAGTAATTATGTTAACATTTTATGTGACATCATCAACTGGCGTCTGTCACTCACTTATTATATCGTATATTTTATTTATTACCGACAATATTTACAAGTATTTAAATCAATTATAAATTTCAACACATATTGTAATAAAATAACATATTGTACGTAAAAGTACCTTGTAAAATATGTATTTGTTTAAAATATTCGTGTAAATGAAGAGAGTGCGATTATACATATTTAATTTATATGATATTTTTACATAAATATGTGTATACATAATATTTTCTTCATCAAGAAATGTTAAATTGCAGAATTTCTATATGTATATACAATATATAATCATCATATTGTCGTATACTATTAACAACGCATCATATTGTTTACATTTCCTCTTTTTATTTAATAATGTACAACAAATGCGGGATAATGAAAATAACGAGGCATGAATTTTATATAACATTAATGAAATGTACGAGTATTTATGAATTTATACAATTGAAAAATATTTTATGTTGGTAAATATATAATTAAATTAATAATCACATTCATAAATAACCACAGCATTAGATACATATATACAAATTATTTAATGAATGTCATTTTAAAACAATTTGTATAATTATAAAGTAAATATTCAATCGAAAGCAGTTTAATGATTTTAAAAATAAGTAATCATTTCTTTTATATACTAGAGGCGCAGGTTTAATTTTTCTTTAACTTTATATATATCAATACAAAAAAGTGGTAATAATGCGAAAATTATTCAAATTAAAGAGAAAATCACTTTTGAAATAAATCAATAAATATTTTATTACTATGATTTTAAAAAAATGTATAATAATTTTAAATGTTTTGTTTTCATGTTAGTAAATGAAGTGTACGCGAAGAGAAAATAATATAAGTTGCGTATGGGCCAAAAAGTTCCGGGTCTAACAACCAAATGGCGCCTCTAACAAAATATTCGTATGATATTTCAATAGTACCAACGTTCAAAAGAAATATGTCAAAATCATAATTCCATAACAATCAGTTGATTAATTGTCACTTTGTTTGTTATTTTCATACAATTGAATTGAAAGCAGTTTCGTGTGTCGATTTATCTTTGCTTTTTAAAGGAAAAGTACACCGTTCAACCATCAAACGTTGGTTTGCTGACTTTATACGCGTTCGTAAAGACACCGATGATGCTGAAGATTCTGGACGTTCAAATGAGGATGATTGTATTGATGCCAATATTTATAAATTGATGAATAATAAAAATTTTCTCAAAAAAATGTTTTTATTACTTAGGCCCGGGACTTTTTGACTCCCACGTGTTATGCATAACTATATCTATATATAATATATATATATATATATATTAATTAACTATAAATTAATACGCATTATAGATTTATATATGCAAAACTATACTACGGCAAAACAATATAATTAATTCAAATAACGTAAACAGTATAATAAATTATAAATTGATTGAAAATTATTATGTTATACTAAAATGAATATAGAATATACATAGCTATATTTATAATATATGGTATTAATTAACACTAGAACTATACTAGATCAGTTGAATAATAAACTTTTACTTTAAATTTCCTACTTGTAACATTGTCATTGCCGAAATAATGACATTACTTTGTAGCGATCAGTAAATAATTATTTATAACGTACAATATTTGATTTTTTCCTGTTTTTTTTTAAATATAAGTAATTTTGTATCATGACTACTTTTATTATCACCGCAGTCAAATGAATGGTGCTAGATTAACATAAACTAACAATTATCCTCTTTTCACCACACAGATTCGTAAAATTTGTACATAATTTCAATGAATAGCTTTTATAAGCCCATTTTTCATTGTTTCAATGAATAATTCATTAATATTTTTCATTTTTAAAAATTATCTTGATATACTTGTTCATTGAATGAATGAATTCGCGATCATTAATTAACTAATGCGCAGAATAATAAGTTATTAAACAGAACACGTTGAAAAAATGAATAATATTTATCAAAACAATTATACAATTCTTTAAACCAACGTAGTGATTCATTGAAAAACATTCATTTTCGATATTATGTTTTAATTAATTATTCGTTGATTTAATAAATGTTATTTCATTTTAACAATGAACCATGTTCCTTGGAGCAAAATTAATTAATTTTTCATTGTTTTGACGTTACTTTTTAATTGGATTCGTGTACTTTTATTTTTCAGTGCATTATTTTAGAAATTGTCGACAAAATTCCAGATCGATCTTAATCCATACAAAATAAATACTTCCCATGGACATCTGTAGAATGTACAAGTATATGTGATAACGCTGGAATATTCTATGGAGGATGTCCTTATGGTCGCCTATATTGACATTTCATGAATATCATATGTGATATACTAAAGAAAAACCTGCAAGGTTTACGTCAAACATCTCATTTACAAAATAAAAATACAAACGTCTGTATAAAGGATATCACAGATAGGTTGTATGAAATCCATAACAAATCCAAAAAAAAAGTCATAAATAAATATCAGGTGTGATATCAAAGTGATAATCTGTGACATACTCGAAATATTCCACTAACATCTGTGTGGGATACGCCATCACGTTAGCAGTGTGTAACGCGTGACACTCTGTCTAGGGAATATCATCAGGGCTCTATATCTGCAACTGTTACGATGTGTCGATCAAGTTTATTAATTGTATGAATTCAAAAAATCAGCTTCTTTGAATATATGGTGTTGGGCGCTATTGATTAGATATTATAACAATCACTACATACAAGAAAAACACTATAGCAACTATGTTCACCATTGTGAACATCATAACCAGAAGCCTTGTTATACTAACCAAGTCCATGATATTTGATATGACATCCTCCATAGACATTCATTACAGTCAAAATTTAGAGTATAATAATATTCAACAATTGGTAGGCAAATATTGAAATATACGAGTGGAAATACTGGTATCACCAGTAAACAACCCATTGCCTACCATAATAGGGATATAATTGCGATATATGGTATATATTTTATTTGAACCTTGTGAAAATGTACACATAAAATCTGAGATATCCGTGGGAAATAGCAATATGAGATATTTTTGTGATATACGTAATACTAAATATATATAAATAACTTTGTTTTTTTTTCGGTAGTTCTATGATCATTGAGAATTTTATATAATATGTAATAATAATAATAATAATAATAATATTAATAATGATATCGTATAAAATAGAAGAAAATATATGTAAATTTAAAATAAATTATTTGGCTTACCCGTTGTGGTGCTCCTAAAATTCTTAAAATAGCTCCTAATTGTGTTGCTAATGTAGTGGTATTAGCAAATGAATATGTTGGTGCACGTGTTGGTAGTGGATACATTGCCAATGAATTAAATGGATCATTATCAGCAATATACTGTATCCTTAATGTTATTAATTCATCAACGGAATCCATATTGTTATTGATTATCATTATTTTTAATTGTATATATAATTAATTTTTGATGATCTTAAATGTGTTACAATTTTATTTTTACAAATTAATAATTATTCTACTTTAAAATTGTAATTACTATGTTAATTTTACATGTTTTGATGTTTTTTTTTTTAAATATTTTTACTTTTATGTTTTTCGTCTTTATCAAAAAACAATAGAAATAAAATAATAAAATCGCGTTGTTTATTGCATCATTTTAACAATACCAAAAAATACATATTTTTGTTATGTACATATTAAACTGGAAATTATTGGATAAGAAAATATTAATTAGTATAGAATTTTATTTAATTGTTAAGTTTATATGTAATTTAATTATAAATTTATGTGAATTCAAATTTGTTCATATATACGAGTATATTACGTAAATATGTTTTAGCTTTTTAATTCCATCTATATAACAAAACACAAACACATACATTGAATATTTACAAAATTTTATTCTTCATAAATATTTAAGTTCATATAAATATAGGGAAAAATGGAGTACATAAAAAATTGGGCAACCACATATTAATTCTATTTTATTAAATTTTTAAGAATTTTTTTCATTTCTGAAAGTCATAACATCGCATATCATGTGTAAGTGATCCACTCCCGCTATAAAAATTATTATATCTCCTTGAAAGTATATTTAAATTAATAATTATACCAATTTACAATACTATTTATGTGTATATATTGTATTTTGTTGTATAAAAATTATTAAATATTCCAAATAACTATTATACGATGACGATTTATTGATTTATTTATTTTAAATGGTAAAGGTTTATGTATGTAAAATTATTAAAAATAATTTATTTTACAATATGTAAATAAATAATTGTACATGTGTAAATATTTACATAAAAATATTTCATAAAATTTATTATATATAAATATAAGTAGTAGTAGTAGTAGAAGTATATATTATTAGTATTCTGAAAGACATATTCACATAGTTATGTACATATAATTTTCATTGAAAATCGAGTAAGTGTGATTTATATAGCCAATAAATATATAATTGTGGTTCTATCTGTTTGTAACAGTGACGGCTCGTCGGGCGAAGCAACTGATGGAGGAATTCTGATCGGTTTACATTTCTATAGAAACGAATTGAATTAATGAAAATTTATGGGTTTTCTGAGGAAATAATAAAGAAATTTAGTTTATTGAAAGATCGAAGGATAGATTTAATTTATAAAACATAATTTGTTAAATTATACAAATTATGCGGTTTAAAAATCATGCCGAGGGGATGCGTGGGTGGACTGATTTAAGCAGTCGCGAATGATAATCAATTCTAATGCTGAAGACAAATTGTATTGTCATAATGTAAAATGTAGAATCAAATTAAAAGAAAGCGGAAAAACTGAACACACCGTCGCTTCAAATATTGCTGCTATCAATATTGTGCTGTTTTATAAATTGAAACAAAAAACTTCGGCACAAATCAAAAATTAAATTAATAATAATATTTTTATAATGTATATCATCAACGATGTGACATTACAACGCGTTGTAACTGCGTCAACCGAGTCGAGACTGTTTCCAACATAAGGTGTTAAATTCGTGTGAAGAGCGAATCCAAGCGGGTGCCGGATTGAGTACTCGCGAACGGTACTCTTTAATACAAACGTATTACATTTGTGTCAATCGAATGCGTAGGTAAAGGTTTGAACAGTTGCGAACGATACCCATCTAAAGCTTACAACATCGTTCTAATATAATAAAAGTACTCGCAATACTTTCGAAGCAAGCGAAATCACTGTAAATTCTAGATCCCAGGAATTAAATTAATTTAAAAAAATATACGACTTCTATTTAGAATATAAATATATTATTTTAAAAACCTTTTATGTTATACAATAATAATAAAATGAAAACTACTTGAGCACCGGTTAATGTAAGAGATTTTGTAAAACCATTAAATATCGATTCTATAACTTTTGCAAAACACCATTACGTTTTGTGATGTATTTGATAATGATGAGTATAAAAATTTGATGAATCCTAGAAAATTCCTTCGCTATCGTTGGCAATTTGTTGGTTTGATAGATTTTATTATATAATTAAAAGTTTTGTAATATTTTCACGCTTCTCATATACAACACATAAATTTGTATATTTGCGTTCTATAATATTTTAGTGGATCTAATTTTCAAAAACAATCAATTCATCAGCTAATTTTATTACAGTTGCTATTGCGTAGAAATTGGTAAATCCTAAATTAATATCAGTTTTTTTTATAAGAATGTGGATTTTGTAAATATTATATTAATGTAACAAATATCTTTATATCGCCGCTACCAATACGAATCATGCTTATGATATGACTGAAACTAGCTCCTGTAGAGTCTCAAATAGAAATTTAAATACACCCTCCTCACTTAGAATTAAATTCATATTTCGAGCAACAAATGTTTTAATTGCAATTTCTGCATTATCTTAAATTTGTGCAATTTAGCAAGAAAAATAAAAAAAATACGGTATTGTGAAAACTTAAATATATAGCTAATTTGAATTCCCGGGAATCTAGCTCTATCCAGAGCTATTCAAGAGCTATTCAAGAGCTATTCAAGGTTTCAAATATGGTAAAGAGGCGCACGAACCGTCACTGGTGTGTACACATATAAAAATAAGTTATATATATATATATTTTTATTAAAATCAATTTTAAATAATTGATAAAATTAAATAAATTACAATGTTAGTATTATATTTTATTATTATTATTTATTCAAATGCAATTCATACATATAGATTTTTGGTATGGTATGGTATACAAAAAACAAAATAAAATATGTAAATAATTCATTATAAATTTATAATATTGATCCGATCAAAAATATGAGTTTGAAGGTCATACAAATCACATATATGTGTACTTATTATATACATAGGGCAGGATAAATCATATAATAATTACAATTTAACATTCCTATAAATACTTTGATATATAATTTGGCATCCAAAATCAAAACAATTTAATAATAATAATTTGTTTGTAATATGTAATATTAATAATAATAAATAAATATAAATTTAGTATATTAACCAAAATCTCTTATTGTTTATATTCATGTGATTATATAAAAGTCAATATTTTTATATACAATTTACGTATGGTATATTATAAATACAAATACCATATATATAATATTATTATCGCACAAATATATATTATAATATAGTATAATAATAATATGTGTATTCTTTCAAAGTATTAAAATTTATTAGCTTATGATTGAACTTAATTGTATATCGACCTATTTTCTATTAACAATATTGTGTACATATTCATTTATTTTTGTTATATTATCAACTCAAAACAATATGACAATTTTTACATGTTAAAATAATGTAATATACCAGTAAACATTTTGATTCGAATATGATTCGTTTCTGATTTACTTTTGCGAAGCATTACCATCAAGTACCATGCATTCGAATTGCATAAGCAAGTCAAAAGCGATTCATTAAAGTTATTCGCATAAGGTTTGTAAAAGTAATACAAAAACGAATCACAAACGAGCATCAAAAATAATAAAACATAATTTTTATCAAATTTTTAATTTATAAAATACAATTTTAATGTTTATAACATAAATTATGCCGTTCGAATTCAAATTAGATTATATTAAAAATTAAAATTGTGCTATTTGTTAATATTTGTGTTTCATTTGTTATTTGCATATTTCAATTAGTGCCCATGGTTAAAAGATTTACTTGTCATCTCCTCATATGCAAAATTTATTAAATAAATAAATATTTGAGAAGCTTTGGATCTGTGCTAAATTAGTAATTATTATTTAAATTTAAATTTTTTAAGTTTTTAATTTACTATAATTAACATTCGAATTTTTGTCTGCAGGGATAGTAAATAATAAACGCACACACATTCGTTGAAAACATTCACCACATATCGATTATATTTAACTAAATAGGATAAATTCATTTATTTTATCATTCTTTTTCAATGACAACTTTTATTTTCGTTATAATATAGGTAAAATGAAATGTATATTTTTAAAGGTAATATATGGAAAAAAGTAATTCGAAGTCAAAGAAAATAAAATATATAGTGAAATTAAATTTTTATTATACAAATTTATGACCGCGTACTTTTATTATACAAAATTAAATTTTTTTTTACCTTGTACTCAAAAATTTGCTTTCTTTATTTAATTATATAAAAATTTTGATATATATATACACCGGTTAAAAAAAAAATACCTATACTCTTTTAAAACTTAAACATTTTATTTTCTTTTTTTTTTGCATATTTATTTATGCGCATTCATGTAAAAACATTAAATTCTAATGCAAATTTTAAAATAATTAAAGTCAATATAAACAAAACAAAATAATTAATAATTATGTTATAAAACATGTAATATTTACCGCAAGTGATATGGTAAATAATCATATAACATGAAACACAAAAAAAAGGTGTGGAATATGGACTAATCTCAAGGATTTTTGGATTAAGTACAAATGAATTCAGAAAATATTGGATTTAAATTACAAGTTACTAAACATGAATGACTAATTGCTTAATAAGCATTACACCAACGATAATGTATACAACATCGTGAAACAAGAAGTGAACCAATTATACACTGTGGTATAAGATATGAACAGCACATATCCGAAGGTATGAATGAAATTATTAAAATATATGCAAAAAATTTAAGATAGCATTTCTCTGCCACAAATACGGTATAACATACATGCCTTATAGATCGTATCCTTAAAAGGGATACGGATGGTTTGGTATACAAAATAGATTTTAATAGGAATGCACTTTTACAAGATATATATAGGACAAAAGGGGTCTTTACTAAAAAACACGTTGATGGGTCAAAGTTGCTACTTGTATAGAAAAGACAGATCATGGAAATATATTTATAAAAATAGAAATAAATCCACCAATATAATAATGCTGTTTTTGAACATTAATTAATTCAAATTGTATAATTTTAATTTAATTTAATATGTATTTTATTATTTATTTTTTTATAAATTTCATACTTTTATTATTTTTTATTTTTTAAAATCTTATAAGCATATTTCGAAAGCTCGTCGAATGCTATAAAAACTGTATTATATTTAATTAAAAAATCTAGCTTTAAACATTTATACACTTTACACTAACATCTAATAAAAAACTACGACAGAATTTATAAATCATATAATTAATTCTAAGGCATTAAAGCGCGGTCACAATTCGTAAGATAGTTGCCAAGATAAAAATTCTATTTGATAGATATAAAAGTTTATATAGTATTTCATCTAATGTTTAACCTTATTAGGATAATCAATATTAAATTTTAAGTGATTACAAATAAAAGATAAACCAATGTATTCCTTTAATACGAATAACGTAGTAAATATCAGGCTTAAAAGTGAACCCCCAAATCAAGTGATCTGATAATATTATTTTAAAGAGGTACGAGTAAATTAATGTTACATTCCTACGTTTTTATTATATAATCTTTCACTTAATAATATTTTTAACTTTTTATTGGTAGCACATCACTAGAAAAATGTCATAAGTTTCACCTGAAATAATTGTTTATGATCTTCTAAATATTCAAACGCTTTATACATTTTTATATCATCTGTAAATATCTAACATTTCGAATGTTTAAAAGTAGACGGCAATTTATTAATATAAATAATAAATAAAATAGGCTCCAAGATGTGACAAGATGTAATAGGCCGAGGCAACATAACATTAAACAACACCCGACACGTACGATACAAATAGGATAGGATAGGATGACAAATAGGATGCCTACTACAACCGGTTGATAATTTATTACGTTATCCTCTTTCCTTCTTGCATCAACACATTTCTTCAATATAGTTGATGTAATGCTATCGATGGGATCACATGTGTTTGAAACGAATTATCATTTATGTTTACTTGTTGACATTAAATTAAAAATTTGAAGTAACTGTATTTTAATTATGTAAATTATACTATTATATTTCATATTTTTTCATCTTATTAAATTTTATTTAACTAAAATTAATTTTAAAACACTGGATTATTGATTTCTCATGAATTAACATCATATATAAATTAATTAAGTTTTGAATATTTTGTAATTGGTTTCTTTTTTTTTTTTTTTACCTTAAATTGCAAAATTGTTCTTTTAATAAGAAATTTGAAGTGGTGAAAAATAAAAAGGTCAACATCAATTAATTCAACATGAGTATTTGTTTTCAAATTTTATAATACATTTATAAACAAATAAACACATATGATACAATTTTTAAAATGTTGAATATCTTACAATTAGATTATGATAATTTAATAATTCGGAATTTATCATTGAATTGCAATTTGAATGCCAGAATTTGTTACTTAAATTATGAATTTTTCTTATTTCACTATTGCATACCACGTAATTTAATAATATAACATTTGATAGGAACATATTTCGGAAAACATTCCAAAACAAAATTAAACGAATTGGACTTTAGACTATAACCATTTAAAATCATCTCACATAATTAATTCGAATTAACTTCCAAATTTATACAGTATATACATATAAGTAGAATGATAAGATTCTTTTTCTGACACTATATAATTTCTTGAACGAATAATACAATACAACAATACAATACAATAGAATATCGTATCCATTCGATCAAAATATAAAATAGAGCAACCTATTATTTTAGTTTCTAAATTTATTGATTTGATAAAAACCAAGTGATAAAAGATTTACTACTAATACATTATGTGAGTGATGATAGTCTTTTTTTATTAAATTATTTTTACAATAATAGAAATGTGTCATACTGGTTAATTATCGGACATTGAATCGTTGATGCCACTCAAAGACTTGTGGTTTGGAAAAACTAACAAACCGACGCACAAACACTATACTGTCACAATATACGTTGTATTTTGTTTGAAGAAAATTTCATGAAACTTTTACAGTTTATTTAAATTCGGCGGTTCACAATATATAAATCAATCAGCAGCCAATAGACGGGATTAGAGAATCCGTACATTAGAAAGTCATTCCTCCGGATGTATGTAGCATAGGATAATGTGAGGAACGACGACACACTTCAAGGAACATTTTTTCAATACAATACGTATATGCATTAATTTATTTTAAAAATATCAGATAACATATATTTGATTTTAAATTGGCTGTATAAAACAAAACTATAATTGATTGCTTTTCTCAGTGTTTGTTTGTTATACACAATATACGTATATCAGTGAACGAATAAATCTAACGATAATTAAATTAATAATATATATTCATACAGTAGTTAATTATCTTTTAACAAATTATATACGAGTATAATATCATAGTAACTTTTCTCAGCACATAACTTTTACATTATGATAACAATTAATTTTATGAAATATTAAGGGTATTTATATAAACAATGTAATGCACATATTATTAGCGAAAAATATCTGTAGTGAAAGTCATTGCATTTAATTATTGTAATATTTTTTTCTATTGAAAGAAAAAAATGTATAATTATCTGATTATTAATTATGATTATAAATAAGTAATAAGATTGTTTGTTTTAATCATCATTATAAATCTTTTGTATATTTATGATGTTTGAAATTTAAGTCATGTGCGAATATCAATGCCACATATGGGAATACGATGGATATATAGTGAGCAATTCTGTCCAACTCATGTAAATATTCATTAAAAGTAAATATCTGCCTTTATGGTTAATTAAGCCATTTAATAATATATACTAAATAAGTAAATATACGAGTATATGGTAGATGAATAAATCATATTATAAACTTATATACAATATACATATATTATATGCGTATTGATATAAACTACAAATAATCAACAATAACCATCAGCATTTTTGTTTGTTGGTTGCCAGTCAGCTATAAAAGTGTAAATAATATTATATTATTTATGTACACATATAGTACATGTATTGAGATACGCAGTAGAATTATTTTAAAGCAATATTCATTCAACCAAAGACGAAAAATCCATTACACAATATAAATAAAATAACCTTCATGTGCATTTATCTCATAATAAGATTCATTTTTTTTTTCTTCATGTATCATGCGACTCTTCTTTATTTCATATTATATGTATATTATATATTGTTTTACATATTTATATATACCACAAGAATAAATTACTACATAAAGTCATGAAGATTCGCTTATTTATTGTAATTGTGTACTTGTATACTTATTAAAAATTTAAAACTATTAGTATTAGGGTATTCGAAATACCTTAATGGAAACTTAAAAAAAAAGGCTAATAAGTAAATATCGAGAATTGTCTAATATACTCATAAAAGTAAACTATATATGTCACAAGTGGTGCAGAGGGTTAAAGCCCAGGTCATTGAATGATTGCAAGTTCGATCTAAGATTTTGACATGAGAAAATTTTCAGACTTTTTTATAATAAAAATTACTAAACTGAAATATCACATATTCATTTGTTTGTTTATACAAAGACAAAAAGGCAAAAATTTGATGTTGGACGCTATTCATAGCTTAACTATATGAATACGATTCAACCATAACAATAGTTTAATTAATAAAAAAGATATGTCGAGACATAATAGTAGTTTTCTTTTGGTAATCGCCAAGTACTTATAAGTAATTTGGTTTGAGTAAATGATGATTTTATGACTTCAAACCTACTCGCACTTTTTATTTTGATCACATGCAAGTAGTTACGAGTATAGCAAATCTCATAAGGAAAGGAATATAATTCTTTGACATATTGAAGGCTATTATGTTGTTTTTTTTTTTAATTAATTAAGATTTAATTTAATTTAAGTTAATAAAATTGCTTTGGCAAAAAAAATTAACCACTTTTAGCATTTTTCGATTATTTTTCACTTCTGTCAGATTTTAAATTCAGTGTTCTTTTGGCAGTGCTAAATAAGTACGTATAAGTACTTGATGATTACCAAAACAAAACATCTATTGACAGACCAAATTGATGAATTGTTACATACTGACAACGGAGTGATTTGCCAACTTTTATTGCAAGAAAAGGCATGATATTGAGTAGTATGATAACTTAATGTATATGTTTATAAAGTATACTAATATTTTTACATATATATTGATATGTGTATAATGCGAGTATTTCTTAAGGTGTATATAATTTAAGTTTAATACTTTCAATTTCTAGATCATGATGATGTTTTTGTTATTGTTAAGGTGTATATTATTATAGTATAAATGTTATGCATATTGGTGATGTGCAACAATATTTAGTTAGTTAAGGTGGATATTGAAAAATGTATATAATACCAGTGCAATTTAGAAAAAATAAAAATATATAGTGTATCGTTCTCTAATAATAATTACAATGTTAGTTAATGTATGAATAATTATAGAATAAAAGGTGTGCATCAGACAGACATATAGAGATTAATGTCTGGATTTATACATACACATTTTTTTTTTATTTTTGTTTTGTGCTATTAGCAGTTTATTTTTTTTTAATGTTTAACTTTTGATTCGTTCCAGTGTATGCACTACAAGTCTATAATTTATTTTTATAGTATTCAACAGTTTTAAGTCTTATGTAAATTAATTTATTTTACATATATACAAATAAATATATATATAAATAGAATGTTCGAATAGATAAAAGTGTATTCACTGAAAATTAAAAAAAAAATTGTTAAAGGAATAAATTTCAAAGATATTTTAAAATACTGAATATGAACGGAAAACTTTAAACTTAGAAAAAAATGCATTTTAAATAAAAATCCAACGAATTTTAATTCAAAAATGATGATTTTAAAATGAAATCTATCGAAATAAATACTTCTCCCTTAAATTTTAATGGAATTTGTTTTTAAAATGCCACTTAAAACAAAATCATCAATTGTTCATTCCAAAAACAAAAATGTAATTTCTTTTAAATTTATCATAAAGCATTTTATTTTAAACATTCGTTCATTTAAAATTAATATAGCTTCTAAAACGATGTAATTGTAAAATAATTCAATACACGAATGGTATTAATTTAATTTTAAATGTGTATAAGATTGTTACAAAAAGACGCAGTTTTCATTATACATTTTTCTTTTTAATTCGGATTTTAGCATTTTAATTTTTTGTTGATCTATACATTTTATTTCTTTCCCATTTTAAAAAGGATTTCTATTCACTTTACAGTTACCGATTTTTAAAACAAACAAATTATTAATTTTGTTCTAAATAAAAGAAGAGTAGGCTTGTTTAAATTTCGTTTATTCATCAGCAAACACCGCCTACTCTTCTTTTGTTACAAATAGCTATAATTTGAGTTTGTTATTTTTTTATTTCTACATTTACACCACTTTTTCAAACATTTATAACTTTTAAACTGTTAGTCAGAGCTAAATAAAATATTTTACAAAATTGTAACGAAATAAATTAGTTTTACTTTTTTGACATAAAAATAATATGTTGCGTTAAGATTTTTAAAAAAATTCATTTTAGTACGAAATTGTTGAGAAAATAAATATTTTTCAATTATATTGTTCAGTAACTCGAAACTTAAGCAAGTTATAAAAAAAATTTATAAAACATTTTAATTCAGAATTTAATTCTCTAGAAATTCGGTTTACTATAAATATTCTGTATTTACCTTCCTTTCGAAGTTATTGGTACTTTAATGATAGACTACCGAGAACAATTCTTAGGGTCGTATCTTGAAAACATCGCCCTAAATCGAAAATTGTTATTTAGTAATTTCGGCTTAGAATTATGTCCACCATCGCCCCCTTGAAGGAATACGCACCGCTCGTGGACATCCTGTATAATCTGCGATACGATATTTACAGACATTTTTTTTTAAATATATTTTTATTCATTCTGAGATCATATATCCTAACATCAAGTAATGTTATTTCGACTGGAGTTAATCGCATCTATATACCGAATTCATTCGCATTACAGTTAAGTTGTTAGTTTAGCCTATTTGTATGCGAATATATAATAAAGCACAAATTGGTCTGCAATTATCGAAATTTTTATTATTTTTTTATTAGTCATTACACATTACACAGTGCAAACATTTGTTAATTTTTGAGTTTAGTCCAACACAATAATTTCAAAGATATAGCCAATTTTTTATTTTGGATAAACTGAAATAAAATTAATACCGGTAAATATGTACATGTAAATTTCGTTACTCATATTAGGAATTAAAAACTCACACCATTATAATAAATAAGAAATAAATGATATAACTACTTTAACATGTAGTTTATATTACAATAAGAATGTATTATAATATTTAAATCTAATTAGCTGTAAAGATTATTACATATCGACTCTATTACGCAGCGTCGATATTATAACTATCGATCATATTTTAGTATTTATATCTATGATGACGAATCCATCATTTTTTTAATGAAAATAATGAATATATCCAATATAATATTTGTTCAGTCACTGACATAAAAATAGTGGGATTAAAGAAATCTTTTGATAATTACAAATCAATTGGTGAATTATTATATTCAATCATGCCAGATTAATGTACCAATTTCATTGCAATGCATATAATGGTAGATATCACGTGATTCACTATTGGAATAAAATTACTTGACAAGTTAACGCAATTATGACGATAACATTTATTCTTAAACTAAAGCTGTTTTACAATTACACACAAAATTTATCCAATTTGTTTCAAGATTTAAAAAAAAATGGTGTTATTATGGCCAAAATGTATAAAATCGCGAATATAATTGTAGTCGCTAAAATTCTACCCATTTAAACATCTATCCATAATTTAGGACAGACTTATTTTTGAAATGTACAGACGCGGATAGAAATATGACATTACTGAAATAAATGCTATTGTTAAATAACTGTTTGTGCTTAATTTAGTCGGAGCAAGGTAATGTTGTGAATGGGATATTGTTACGAATTACTAATAAATATCTCAAATGAATTCAAATCTTTTCGCAAAATTTATTCAATATCTGGCATCAGTGACAACATTTTTATTGAATTAGTTGTGGGTCTGTGGCATCAATTTGCCAGAAGTTAATTTCTAAAAGTGCATATAAACTGAAAACCTCATCTACGTACGTTACATTAATCATTTGTACACCATCTACTTCGCAAAATTGTTAACTTGTAGTGGTCCCTATAAATACCGAATAAAATCTTAAAGATGAAATAAATTCATTCGATTGTATACTTTTAAATTGAAATCTAAGGGACATTGCTGCAAACTATACATACTTTTTTGTTAAGAAACAATAATACTAATAACTATTAAAATAAAAATAACTAAAAACTCGCAAATTTACCCCGATCGACCAATTGTATTATAATATAAATATATTATCTAATTTGTTTAATCTTTATGGTGCGCGTGCAAAAATATATAAATATTATTCGTTTTATTTATTTTTTTTATAAGTTTTATGCTCTATCTGTATAAAAATATAAAACAAATATAGTATAGTATATATATTTAGAGATACTTTAAATCCGGATTAAATATATATCGTATATACCAGGTGTACCGGTATGAAGTGAGCGTCAAGATACAAATTTCTCGATAGGGAACATTTCTTGTGAACGAGCCTTAATTTTTTTTGTTTGGTTGCTATGACATCTGTCAAACATATTTACTATACATCAAGTCATTGTACAAACAACATCATAATTTTTCATCGTGTTAAAATTGTCGAATTTTGTACCAGAAAATGGTGATTTGCGCCCAGCATTAAATTTTTGTTTTCATTTGAAGAAAAGTGCTGCAGAGTCGCATCGAATGCTTGTCGAGGCATATGGTGATCATGCTCTATCAGAAGCCACAAGCAAAAGATGGTTTCATCCGTTTAAAGAAAATGATTTTGATGTGAGAAATAATGAACGTGGAAAAACACCAAAAAAGTTTGAAGACGCCGAATTGCAAGCAATATCAATTTCTGACCATTTAAAAGCTATGTGAAAGATCCAAAAGTGTGGAAAATGGATGCCACATGAATTGAATGAAAGACAGATGGAAAACCGAAAAAACGCTTGTGAAATTTTACTTGCCAGACACGTAAGAAAATTACTTATGCATCGAATTGTTACTGGCGATGAAAAATGGATTTATTTTAAGAATCCTAAACGGTAAAAATCATGGATTAATTAAAAGGACAACCATCAACATTGACTGCAAAAACAAATAGTTTCGGCAAGAAGACAATGCTGCCTGTCTGGTGAGACCATAAAGGTGTGGTGTATCACGAGCTCCTAAAACCTGATGAAACTGTTAATGCTGATCGCTACCGAAAACAAATGATTAATTTGAACCATGTATTGATCGAAAAACGACCAGAATGGGTCAGAAGACACTCAGCAGCACTTCGATTCCTACGAAGAAGTCAAAAATCGGGTGTCTGATAGGTTTGCTTCAAAAGACAAGAAATTCTATTGACGTGATATCCAGAAATTGTCAGAAAGGTGGTCAAAATTTGTAGAAAGCAATGGTCAATATTTTGAATAAAATGTTTTTTACTTTCCCACTTAAAATTAATGTTTTATTTTCACAAAAAAAAATGCTCATTTGATACCGGTACACCTTATATAAGTGTATGACGGACGATATGGATGAAAACAAAAATATGTAAAATGCTTTTAAATAAAAAAACAAAAAAACCACTTGCTTTTAGCTTATTTTTTAGTTTTATTTTTATTTTATTAATATCACATTAAAACCATCTACAATAAATATAGCACATAATATATGCTCATGTAATAAATACAATAGATCGTAAGTTATATTCATAAATCTTATACTTTAGAAAGATTTACTTTATATAAAACATAATATTATATATATATATAATATTATTGTTTCTGTTCTTAGTATGGCTATAGATAGATACAGGTATTAATATATATTTATATTTATATTTATACATAGTATATATGGTATATATATATACTTATAGGCACCGAGTTTTATATTATAAAATATTCGTGATGCTTTACTTATAACAATATACAAAATAATAGACCAATATAGATTTATATATAATTTAGAGTATAGAGAAAGAACTTTAGAGAGGTGAACAAAAAATAGATATATATATATATTATATTACTTATGTACTAAATCTACATTTTATAATATATAATATACTTATTTTTAACAAAACAAACATTGTGTATATTCATTACATGATTACATGAAACATTACAAGTACTAATATTTCTAATTATCGATTATATAAGTCTTTAGTACACCCACAAAATGATTTTATAATATATTTATTTTATAAATTATATACAATTATATTTTATATTATATATTATACCGATTATAGCGTACACGTAAAATAAACGACGAAAAAAGAAATAATATTGTAACATAATATTATAATATGTTTAGTAGATATTTTATGCGAATAAATTTAATAGATATATAAATAATATACTATAATAATACATACAATCATATACGCAATACACATTCATATATGCCGGCTTTCTGGCTATATCATATATGTCTCTCTACATATTTATTACGACCGAATATACCTTCGTTTAAAATTAAATTCACCTGAAAAACTAGTTATTATTATTATTTCTATGTAATCTATATATTTATGGTATATATATATGAATGTGTAAATACATACGTAATATATGGTATATGTAAATATAAATAAATGTATAGTTTGTTCCAAATACAATTCTATATTTCTTTATTTCTAATATTAGATTTTGTAGAATATATATGAATATGAAGATATGTGTTTGCATGCAAAGTATATATTATATATACACAAAATAAGATAAGTAAATAGTATCATATGTATATTTAATTATATATTATAAAATACGTATATATCGTATGTAATAACTATTGCACATCATATATATATACAGTGTATACTTATATACATTGAACAAGTAGTACATATAATGATTGAGAGTGAAAAGTCAACCATGAAATTTATTTATTTTATATATTAACATTACATAAGGCAAATGACACTTTCATTAGTCATTAAATTTTTGCTTTTCATTATTTGATATTTGTTGTAATAGTTAAATGATTGGTATTAGGTTGTCAACTATCTCCCTTCCGCCTTTTTGCTCTTTATTCAATGCTTTATAAAAAGTGTTACAGTAATCGGATTTAGTTCAAATATGCGCCGTTTTGTTCGATAATCTGTTTCCATCTAGACTGCAACTTCATAATACCTCCCTCGTAGAAGCCCCCCTCCTTATTTGCGAAGAACTCGGACAGCCACTTTTCACAAGCCTCTTTTGAGATCAACTTTACACCACCAAGGGCGTTCGCCATGGACAGGAACAGGTGGTAATCACTTGGCGCTATGTCCGGGCTATATGGTGGATGCGATAAAACCTCCCATCCGAGCTCCCGTAGCTTCTGACGAGTCATCAACGAAGTGTGTGGTCTGGCGTTGTCCTGGTGGAACACTACACCCTTCCTTTTGGCCAATTCTGGACGCTTCTGGTCGATCGCCTGCTTCAAGCGGTCCAGTTGTTCGCAGTAGATGGTAGAATTAAGCGTCTGGCCATATGGGAGCAGCTCATAGTGGATGATTCCCTTCCAATCCCACCAAACACACAGCAAAACCTTCCTGGCCGTCAATCCCGGCTTGGCCACTGTTTGGGACGATTCACCGGCCTGCGACCACGACCGTTTTCGCTTGATATTGTCGTATGTGATCCATTTTTCGTCGCCAGTCACCATCCGCTTCAAGAATGGGTCGAGTTCGTTCCGTTTCAGCAGCATTTCGCAAATGGAAATTCGGTCCATTAGATTTTTCACTGTTAATTCATGTGGCACCCAAACATCAAGCTTTTTTTTGTATCCAGCCTTCTGCAGATGGTTTAAAATGGTTTGGTGACTAACTCCCATCTCCTGGGCGATGTCACGAGATGCCACATGCCGGTCTAACTCGATGTATTCCATGATTTGATCGGTATTTGTCGTCACAGGTCTTCCGCCGGCTGGCTTATCCATGGTGTCGTTTTCACCGGCTCTGAATCGTCGAAACCATTCCTCCGCGGTTCGAAGTGATAGAGTACCATCCCCCAAAACACCATTAATCTCACGGAACGTTTCTCTAGCGGATTTGCCTTTAACGAAGGAAAACTTTAAAATAGCGCGAATTTCGGCGTTAGTGAACTCCATGTTTACACGTCTATAACTGTTGAACGCAATATCCAAACTAATCATACATAGCGTCGTTTTGTTTGTTATGTCAAGAGCTTTCAAATTATGTACAGTGTTGCCAGATACGAGCTCTGTAGCGCTTTGTACATAGCCGCGAAATTAAAAAGACAAAAAGGCGGAAGGGAGATATTTGACAACCTTATATTTTCATATAGATATAAACAAAATATATTGTTGTAATATTTAATTTGATGTAAAGAAATAATTTAACCATTTAGTTATATGCATATTTAAAATATATATAAATGTAATAATACTATAAATATGTATAAATGTATAGATAGATAAACAATATGGTAAATAGTATAATACATACATTATAATTTAAATTTATGACAAAACATTTTATGCATCATCGTGCTGTGTACATACAAAAATTTGTAAACAGGACCTAAAAATAACTATTTCCGTTGTCCTCAGATAATTTGCCAAATTATACGCATACACACATTAATCACTTGTTTAGTTATTTTAAATAATATATGAGAAAAATTTAACAAAATGTAAAAAACTATGTTTGCATTAGTGATATTTCTACACATATTTTTAATTCAATGTTTTTGACTCTAATCAATTAATTATCTGTATATTAATATAACGATTATAGTATATTAATTTTTTTTTGTGTTTTTGAAACAAATATTCGCAAATACCCTAGTAACAATTTGTCCGTATATTGAAAACTGAGGCAAATTTCCGTGGAAAAAATCCACATATTTTCCATGGAAAATATATATTGAAATTTGTCCATAGATTTTCCTCTTAATATAATAGTATTTTATTTAAGTCAATTGAAATCTTTAGATTGTCTCGGTAATATGTCCAACATATATCCTTCGTATTGTACTCATAATTTATTTTACCAATTATCCAAGACGATGGGTTCAAATTTTGCATATTTTGCTTATCTAAATATAATCCTCACTATTTTCAATTTATTTTTATAATTTTTAAAACAACCAATAACTCAAATCTAAATATTTCCTAGGAATTTTCTAATACTTTTCATGGATTTTATCCGCGGTTTTTTCTTGTTTCTGACAACAAAAAAATTCCACAATCGAAGAATATTATCCATCATTCAGCATCTTCGTTCCGTGCTCATAGAACTTCTGGTCTATCGATAAAAAAACTGAATCAAACCGCGATTTGATATCATCGTCATAAGAAAATTTATTCTACTAATACGAACAATTCACGGGTATTAGTTGCCAAAATACATTGGACAAAGATATTTTTGTCTAAATCCGTGGATCTGGTCACAAAAAATATGAATATAAATTCTATGGATATTCTGTGGAATAATAGCTACGAGAAATAATTCTAAGGAGAATCCGTAGAAATTATCAACGAAAATATGCGGATAATCCAAAGACATTTTTTATAAAAATACATGGACAGGGTTGCACCCATCATTTAAAATTCTAGCGGACATCCGTAAGAAATTCATAGATATTTCCTAGGATTGAAACTACGGCCTACTACATATAATGCAGAAATTTTGCGGACAAACTACGGACAGTGTTACTAGGGTATGGCACTTCAAACTGAAATTACTAATAAGCTTATATAAGCTTATTAATATTATCGTCATGTTTATCTGACAAGGGAACCACCTGAGTTGTCGTACTCCGAATCCAATGAAATTTTGCCAGTTGTAGTACTCACCAAAGTATGGAACAAAGTTTATTTTATTTTTTTTTCCCAATTTCACTTTTAAGGTGGTAACGATCCCACCGAACGACTATAAAATATGACATTTTATAAAAATCTGTAACTTTTGATCCCGAAAAGCCACAATAATTTTTGAAGTTGGAAATTATAGCTAACTAAAGTTTGGATTTGGGCACAGTGTGTGGAAAAAAATTACTGATTTTGAAAAATTGTGTAAAAAAAAATGTGGATTTATGCTTAGAACTTTGTTAGGAGCTATATTTTTAAAAAATTATTTTAAATAAAGTCGATGGAGAAATTCTTCACCTTTAATTAAAGCCATAATAGAGGGTTACCAGTTATAAAGTTATGTATAATTTTATAACAGGGTGTTTCATATAAATACTTTTAAAGATACAAATTTAATTTTTATGATTGCATCTGAGGTTTTTTGGTTGGAAGAATCTAAAAGTTATGTGAGTATGGCGATTGAGCTACCCAAAATAGTGAAAATGCAGTCTGTCTCAAAAAATCGAAGACAAAATTTTTATTTTTTTTATCAAATTTTAATCCATTTTACAACAGTTTTCATAAATTCCAATAATTTTTAAAGCAGGCATTTCCACATAAATAATAATATACATTGTTTATAATTAATTAGTAAATTGTTTTCTTTGAAGCATTATTTCGAATTGTACTTATTTAATCGTTAGGAAAGTGATAATTTGTACCAAAGTGTTGTAGGCACAAAGATATTTTACACCATGAACAACTGATTATAACCATTTTTGTGATTCTTTAAAAGCGAAGTTTACCGGGTTTTCAAATTTTGGTGGTTTCTCGTTCAGGTATCTGTTAGAATATTTAAATAAGTTAATATATCTCAGATGCTGGCAGCTGATTATGGATAAGTGATTGTTATTTAACTATAGGGTTTCGGGTTATGTGTTATGTCTTGGTTATTTATTAAAAACTATATACGAGATTACTAGAGCACAACCAGTACATTTCAGCTGCTGGATGTGCATGGATTCAGAGTGTGGAATGGTTATGTTCGTCATTTCTTTTGGTTTGTCAACTTAACAAAAACATTCGCATTTTAAATCTACAGTCTAATTAATTGGCTACAAATAATTTATTCGACTTAAAAAGGTGACAACAACAAGCGCATCCAATAATTTTAAATATGTAGCGAGAAGTTCAAAGAAGATTGTTTTTTGAAAAAAATTATAAATTATTTATATGGAAATTTTAAATTTTGGCACACATAGTTTATATACGCGGCATACTCTATTAAGATGAGTAAAATTTCAATCAAATATAATAAACAAGAACACGCACATTATTTATTATATACAAAAACACAAATCTAAAGAATAACACATTTAAAAAATAAAATTTTTATATTTTCAATACCAACAAATCACGTATATTAAGTCAATTACAAAAAAAAAAATCCTTTTAAAAAGAAAAAAAAAACTTTTATGAACGCAATTTGGCCACAGGAATAAGTTAAAATAAATAAAGAACAAGATAAAATATATATCATTTTAACTTTTTCATTATCTTTTCTATTCCATATTATATGGGGGTGTGGCTATAAAATAACGAGATCTAATGCTGTAAAACATTTTATTTTAAATTTATACATATTTAGTTATTTTCTCCGTCAATATACACCCCATCTCTATCCGTACAACGATACATGCGAATTTTCCATCGAAACAATGCTGGACATCATTTTCTGTGTGCTCCTTCATAAATCGTACCGCCTTTTCTTACTACTAGCTTCAATGGTCTGAAAGCCTGTTCCTTTTAATGCAGCTTTGAAGCTGGGGAACAGATAAAATCCACATGGTGTCAGGTCAGGCAAATAAGGCGGATGATTTAACACTGGGATATTATATTGGATACGCCGAGAATATTAAGCAATATTTCCGGCCACACTTTTTGTACGTTAAAATTGCTATTAAAAATTTACCTTACGCATTCTTTACCAAACCCTACAGTTTCAACAATAGCACGAATAGATAACCGACGTCAGATCGGATCAGATTACCAATTCTTTCAATATTTTTTTATCCGTCTTTGACATGGAAGTATGACATGCATCATCTTCAATGTTTACTCGCATATCTTGGAAACGCTGAAAGCGAAGCCTTCACGCTATTACATCATACAGTGTCGATCATATGGTTTTAACGTATACGTAGTTCTTCTGTTGAACCATAAATTTCGTTATTTTATAGCCACACCTTATATTATATAAATAATATAAGAAATATACCATATATATTTTATAGATAAACATTTGATTTTAGAACTGACATAAATCATTATTTAATTTAAGGTAATATCAGTATGTTACGGTTAAATATAAACCCGGTAGCATATTAGGTATAAAAAAAATATTAATTTATATAAAAATAATTGATAGAAAAAAAGGGAAAAAGGAATGAAAGTTAACCGCAGGTGTACCATACCTTTAAAGGATCATTTATAATTTTATGATATCCGCACGTGTTAAAATTATAACCTGTATAAATACAATAAGGAGATTATATAAAAGAAAATATATATATTATACGAGAATTTTTTATATTTAGTCCTTTTTTATTAGGAATAGATTTTGTTATTATATTATATTTTTATTCTATGAATAAAATAAATAGATATACTATATAATTTTTTAATGAAAGACACCTGAAAAATTATGGCAAGTGGTGACACGCCGACAAGGGGATTTAATTTGACCTATATTTTATTTAAATTATATATGTACAGGATTCGCATATAGGATTACAATTACAACCAATGAGTTATCTAAACTATATGCTATAGTAATGTAAATTCTTTGAAAACCTAAAGTGTGGAATTATTGTACTTGGAAAATATTAATGAATATATATAGAATTATGCTACGCATTCTTTATAATATAAATCGTTATTTTATTATTTTTAATAATCCATAATTCCATAGGATAAGAAAAATAAAAAATAAAATAAAATAAATTTCACTGAAGAATCTCAAAATGGTGTTTCGTATGAAGCAGGTTGGATTTAGACCAAAAAATCATGAACTGATCAAATAAACAGCTAGCTTATGCGCATAATTATCGAACAAAATCTTGGAATTAAAATCTATATATTTGTTGATTTCGAATGTAGTTTAAAGTATTTTACCGAAATATAGACTTCCTGTAAGATTATTAAAGAGTGATTAAAGAATTTTATATAGGAACTGAGCTGTTGAATTGTATTGCGTCGTTGTAAACTTAGAATACAATTTCGACTGCATACTGAAGTAAAACAGTATTGTACACTTATTGAACACTATTTTGTATCATCATTGTCGATTGTCTAGTGTCATCCGTTAATACAACTTTTGTATTAACGTATTTGTTATAAGTTATACGTTATACGAGAATTAGAATGTAAAATTAAGTGCAACTTTTGCAACAACTTTTAAAAACGCGGGTCTTATGTTCAATGCCTCGAAGATTAAATTGGTATAAATGGAAAAATCAGGCACTGAACCGTTTCTATATTTATGATAACAAAATTCAGTAGGTTGATGAGGTCTGCCACCTGATCAGTTGCGAATTTATTATTTAAACGTTAAAAGTGTATTATTATACACATGCAAAACTTAGAGGGGCACATCGGTAATCGTCTAAAAGTTGAAGCAGAACTGTAATTGGCGAAGTCGAAGCACAGGGTAAAACCTGGCCCAAAATAGAACCGGATTTTGATTTAGGATCTAAACTCCATCACGGAGTAGCAGAAACAAATAATGATGAATACAAACTCTGCACCATAATAAACCGGAATGGCTATGTAAACAATAGAACACGTATCTCTTAGTTTTTTTAGGATTATGTTCTGTGTACATACCTCAACAAACTGTCAATATTGCATGACATTACATTCAGTAGTAACGAAAATACAACACATAAAGTTACAGCTGCTTTTGTGCGTTGGTCGAAAAATGTATAAAGAACAAAGATTACATATTAAATTTTGTTGTAAGAATGGTAAAATCTTAAAATGGCTTATGATAAAAGCTTAACATAGCTTATAGTAATATTTTTTATCTAAAACACACGTTTTTGAGTGGTTTCGAATATTCAAAGATGGTAGAGAAAATGCTAATGAAGATGAACATTCAGGTCGACCATGTGAAGTGATTACTGAAGAAAACATTGAAATAGTTCGTGATTTCGCAAAAGCTTCCAATAAAATTTTCAACCAGATTCTGATAAAATTGGTTTACGGAAGCTGTATTTGAAGTTTGTTTCACATCAATTAACAGATGTAAACATTGCAAAGACAAAATTGAACTCGATCTACGTGATAAAAACTTCTTGACATCGATTAACCGGAAACCAGACAAAGTAAATCCAAAATATCATTTAATGAAGTCAAATATCAAAACAATGCTGCTTTTATTTTTACGATTCCAAATGAATTCATAAAGAGTTTCTTTCTACTGGTTCAGCGGTTAATGCTAAGTTTTAGCTTGGTGTTTTGAAATGTTTATTAAGTCGTGTTTGTCGTATTCGTCCTGCATATCAAGAACCAGTTTGAAGTTACTGCATGATAATATACCAGCACATGGTTCAAAAATAATCACTGATTTCTTAACTAAAAATCTAATTTTTTTGATTCAACATTCACCGTATTCGCTAGACTTAGCTCTTTTTGACTATTTTCTATTCCCAAAACTTCATTTGATTATATGAAAGGAAACCGTTTAGTATCAGTTGAAGGCATTCATAAGTCGACGCCCACAGTTCTCAACAGAATTCCAATCAGACATAATAAAATCATTTGATTCACTTGATGAACGTGCATGAACAATGTATTTCAGTTGAAGGAGATTATTTAAAATGGATTTTGTGAAAATTTAATATTAATTTTAATCCATTCCGGATCATTATGGGGCAGAGAGGATGTATAAATTTATTTTTTTTTTTATATAATGTTAACGAACTTTTTGTTATTCAAAGATTATAAATTGTTTAGTTGAGTCACCCATTTTATATTAATTTTAACAAGTTATTTATATTATTATCAGAAATGTAAATTTTTTATACTATAATACACATACATAAATATATATTTTAAATGCAATTACCATGTTTTTCTATACGTGAATACGACAAAATTAAAACAATTGATTGTTTGATTGTTTAAAAATTTACATGAATCATTTATTCTCGAAATTCATAAATATCGCCACAATTGTTTATATATGATACAATATATTTAGTGTAATGTTAAAGGTAGGAAAAAATGTATGTGTATAACAATAATATATGAATGAGTATTAAATATAAATAAACATAAACAATAAGTATTATAATATGACTTTTTTTTTCGTTTAAATAAAATATCAATATCGAATATAAATATTATTATAAAAAATTTCAATTCAACATATCATTTTAAATTCTATCTATATTATATATATAATTATTTATATGTTTTCAATAGTGTACACACAATAATAACGACCTTCAGGGAATTTCTTTACCTTTTTTTTTAATATATATTCAGTGTATATACATGTTTATTTATACCATATTTATACGATTTAAATCTGTGTTTTTCATTTATATATCGGTTCACCGATTTATATTTATTTTATATAGTAAAACAAGATCAAACAAATTACATAAGAATATAAAAAAAACTAACGAGTAGCAATAATATAAATAGGAAAAAATCCCAAAATATATACATATGGATTTTTAAGTTAAGAATAAATACATCTATTTACTTTCACATATACTACTTGTTTTGTATAATAAAAAAAAAAACAGAAAGAATGCAACTTTAAGATATTTATTTTAGTTTTGCTTTAGTTGATTTCTTTTAATCGAACAATGATTCATCTTGAATATATTTTATAAAATGTTTATACGACCATATACTATTGTAGTATACGATAGAACTATATAGTCTAAGATATACTACTGAATAAACTTCAGCTCTCATTTTTCAATTATATATGATCAGCTGTGCGTATATTTGTATATTATGACATTAAAATAATTTTATAAATTGAAATATAATTGAATTTGTTATCTAATTTAACTCGCATGTGTTCACCATTGTCTGGTCAAACAAAATTTAACTTTGCTTCATTTTTTTTCCCTTATTTACACCAACAGCAACTTCATGTTTCATTATAGCGTGTACTGAACATTTCAGAATCGATTTTGATGTAAACCGGCCATTTTCAATTTGAAAATTAATATGATCCGACCATCCCTTTAAAGTATACAAAATGTACCCCTTAATTCTGTAAAACGTTAACAAAAGCACAAAAACGTAAATTTCTAACCGATTTTCTTCAAATTTTAAGTTTAGAGTTTTGAAATATATTTCACAAAGCCAATCTATAAATAAATATATAGCACAATTTTTTTCCCTATTACGGAATTTATATGCGTGCTAGACTCATATAGGATCACCAGATCAGTTTTCAGTAACCTATCAAATTAGGACATTTCCCTTATCGAAATTTGACCTAAATGTTGGCATATAAATTTTTATGAAGATGGTAGAATCTGATACTCAGGTAGGGTTTAGCTTTATGCAGTGTCGTAGGGCCTTTGGTATCTCATGGGGTTTGTCTGCAAGATCGATACATTGCAACATCTAATATACATATCAATTATACGAGAGATTGGAGATTTTCTTGAATATAATTCCATTGTACTTATTAGCTAAAAAGTCTACGACAAATATTAAATATCAATTAATTGCGAGAGTTGGGTCAACTGTCTAATTCTCGGAATGAAGATGCAATCATTCCAAAATCTATAGGGATATATATGTATTAATGTCTGTTCGCTTGACCGTGTCTATACATATTACATGATGACTTATTCATGTACAACAGTTTTCCGATAGGTGATTGCGGCTAAAAAAAACTATTCACGAGAATATGATCCGATAAATACAGGGCTGTATAGATGCCTTTTAATAAAGCAAGAATAAGATCGAGGTTATTAAATGAATGTATGAATTTACTAAATTAGATAGTCCTGGTTACAGAGTCACAATTTTGTGGGTACTGTATCACAAGGCGTATCAAGTACTAACTGGCTAAGAAGAACAAGGTGGACTATATATTGTCTAAGTGCCGAAAAATTTACCCCCTGCTTAATGATTGTGTTTCTTATATTACAAACGACTGTAGTGTCCAAAAAAGGTGTATTATATACATTATAAATAACAAAATCGGGCAAGAAAATCTTGTATTTATTCATAATTTGTTTCACCTATATAATAAAGAGTATATTCTGAAAATAATAGTTTTTTAGGTATAAGTAAACAATAATTACAGTTTCCTAAAAAATTTTATATTCTTACATATTATTTTGTAGCACATTTTTATTAAATAATATCAATAGCAAAAGTTTTCACACTATTTTGTATTGAAATTGATATCTGATGATAATTGGTTCGGTATGTAAAAAATAAATTTACAAAATTCACATTAGAAACGGTTTTGTATATAAATATAAATAAAAATAAAAACCTATATCAATAAAAAAAAAAAAAAACTTTTGAAATAATAAATTTTTGACATTTGCTATATTGTATACAAATTTTATAAATTTTACAACAACACTACAACAATACTTTTAAATAAATTTGTGTCGTAAATTTATTTACATTTGATCAGATAATTTCTTAAAAAAAACTTTTGTCAAACCACATAAAAAAATATAATCTGTACTTTTTTATAAATTTATATTTTTATTATATTCTAGAAATTTAATACATTATTTATAGATACATCCCATATATAAAATAGATACCTATTTACAATTTATATATAAATAATTTATTTATACACATATAATATTTTTGCGGCATCTTTGAAACAAATATGTTGTTATTTTATAAAATAAAATCTTCAAATATGAATTCTTCATTTTATTAATAATAATAATAATAATAATAATAATAATAATAATAATAATATATTCAATTGATGGTTATTCTCTTGTATATATATTTTATATATGCATATAATATACCATGATGTCACACATTTTATCTCACCACTTATCCAGCTATACAATGTTTTAATTTATATTTTTTTAAATAATAAATATTAAGAAAGTCGCAATTTTTTTTAAATTTATGTCGCATTTTACATATTTTTTCACAAGAATAAATAATTATAATAAAATATATAAAATATGCATAAATTGTATATAAACTTTTATTAAGATGACACCACAAAGTAGACACAACGACACCAAATCTTATAAATGTAAAATAAAACAATCATTTGAAATGAGGCGAATAATAAAAGATTGTATATATAAATGAATTAATTAATAACATAATAATACTAATAATAACAATAATAATAATAACAATAACAATAACAATAACAATAACAATAATAATATAAATAATCTATAATAATAATATTTAATTTCACAAAGTGAAATTTTATATGTTTAATTTATAAATTAATAAAACAAACTAATAAAACTGTATTTTGTATATGGGAGCTGTTGAGTATGCTGATTAATGTTTTATAGAATGTTGCGGGAATTACGTATGGAAGCCAATGTCAGTTATATGTCAACACAATGAAATAGACTATAAAGTTTATTGCGTACGTAGTTATATCTGAAGATTATAAATATTATTGATACTATATACTGGACGATTCAGTGAGTAGCGGTTGATTCCGAAATGTCGGTCAGTGTCACAAGAGATGGTTGACATACCCGATTCCTTCTTCATCCAAATACAGTATCTTAGGAGATGCATCATAAAAAAGACAAGGGAGTATATATATATAGTAAACAATAAAACTATTGGGTTCGATGATTTGGTGTCAAGTGACAACAATGATGTGTACACTATAGCCATTTGTAATATTAGGTCACCCATAGTCCAGCCAAACCAATATATTATTTCATGTGTTTTAATCGTTTATTTACTTGTTTGTGTATATGTATATTTATGTGTAAATTTCAGTCAATTCCCGGTAATTCCAGTACTCGAACAAAGCACTATGTTTTGTTTTGCTTTTATTAAATTTCAGCAATTATAAATTTATATATGGGATAGGGTTGATTAGATTTATTTTCAAAGTGATATGACCTAAGCTAGGCAAAATCATATACCCCAAATTTCAATTTCAATAAAGTCATTTCGTATGAAATGTAATATATAATGGTCTGGTTAGACCAGTGAATAAAAAATGAAATGGACCATGGTATCCATAGAAGTGTTAATTAAATTATCTTTTGTATACGTATACTATATATATTTAACACACAACTTCCAAATTGGTTTAAACGATATTTGTAATGTAATGGTAATTTAAATTAGAGAAATTTATACATTTTTATAGTATTTAGGTTATTACTATTATTTTTGTTGAGTAAACAGATTGTCAGCATTTTTTTTGATATTTTGGGCTGTTTCTCATTTCAAAATTTATAGTGCTGATAACAAAATAGCCAAATTTAAAATATTAGCTAAAGTAGTACTGTCACTATTTATGAAATTTTCTGAAATTTCATTTGAAGTTTAATATGTTTCGTTTATATTAAGTTCATATTGTTTTTTTATGATTATATAAAAATAACAATAACAATAATAATAAAAAAAATTAATATTTTAATTTTTTTACTATTTTTTTGCAATATAAATCAAAAAATTAACAATGCTTATTTCCGTAATATGGCTGATAAGACTTGTAAAAATTAAAAATAATGGGAAACAATTGGAATATATGGCATTAACATTCAGAATTAGAAGTTATTTCATTAGTAACTTTTTGTTGATGGTAATTGTTAAATACTTCTCGTCACTATTTATCTGTTATAAATTTAATCCGTATTGTTAGCAATGACACTCCAATGAAATATTGCTATGAAAAACAGCATTAATGTACAATTTTGATGAATAAAATTAAATGTTGTCAAAAACTGATTTAATTACTTGTTTTTATTAATTTTATAAACTATAAAATAATTAGCTTTTCCATAAAAAAATGTCAAAAAGTAAATAAAAATAAGAGAGTACACTTCGTGTACGTAAATCAATTGAAGAGTAGAGCAGCGTGTCTCTGCCTTCCACATATTAATAAGTCTATCACTTGCTTTACATATATATTAATCCTTAAATTGTAAATAATTAAATGCTTAATTTCCAAAGCGAGAAAAGGTGCATAATTAATATCGCTTTATTGGATTTTATGTAAACTTTCAGTAATAATAGGTAGTATATGAACAGATATGCCCATAAAAAAGGGCAGAAAAATAATGGGAGTTGAAATAAACTAATAGATGCGTGAATTTAATGTATTTATTTGTACACATTTATAAATTTATTTTTTATAGATTAACAATGTATTTATACAAAATTACTTATAATTTTTTTGAGTATGGTACTTCTCTCAACGGTCCCCTATGTGAATATCAGGTTTTTTAGTACAAGTATCGCAATAATTACGTGTTTCCCGCCTTCCTCCCGGCATTTTTCTATCCGAGCAAACAACACAATCTGTTTTTGTACCTGTACTTTATGTTAAACAGTAAACTTCATATGAGCGAACATATATTATGTCATGCCGCATGGATGGCGGCATTCGATTTTTTTAGAATATATGCAATGTCGCGAGTATGGCGGCATTCGTGCGCTAAGGGTTACTATGCAAAATATATATTACGAAAAGCATACACATTTTATTATACTTTCTTTCTGCGTAATTACGTATAATTGCAAGAAAATATTATACAAGTTAACTCATTATAACATGTATTGAATATATTTATAATTACTAATTATTATAATAATAAATTATGTTTACATATAGTTTGTTCAGTGCAAATAGTATTTACACTCCTACGAAAAAAATATGTTATTATAAACATGTATAATTCATTTTATGAAACCGCATGTTTAATATATCTTGCGGTTAAATTAATAATTTAATTAGATTATCAACAACACCATATAATAATATTGCACAATATAAAGGTGAAAATCAATGAATAAATACAAATTTATATATTTTATTAAAAAGAAACAAAACATTGGGTCTTAAAGCATTGAAAATTAGTTTTGTTTTCATACAAATATCGTATTTGTTACAAAAGGAGATATCATGATACGAAGATTATATATGGTGTATTACATTTGTTGCAATCGAATCAAATTCTTAACATTTAACTTTATTGTTAACAACTAATCAAAAATTGAAGCGACCATAGTAAGAATAACGACCAGATTACGCGAATAGATGGATGTAGAGGGGTTTCAACAATGAAAATTCCCAAACAGATATTTCCTAAAAATTTTGCGATTGGAGTATCTTACCCTACCCGAATGAAATCACCAAATGTCACTCAATCAGATTAAGCCACTTATTCAGATCGAAGGAACAATGACTGTCTGCTAAAAGCGCTTTCACAATTATGAAGAATTGGAAAAATTGCACATCGCATATCAAAGGACAAACACAGTTGCATACAATAATTTAATAATAAGAATAATTTTAGTAATCAAATAAATAAATTGATAAATAAGTATTTATTTCGTATGGTTAGTTTTGTGGATGCTATTTCGCTCAACTAAAAATTTCTTAATGTTGTAGCTGTTTTATAAATTAATTAAGTAAGTTGTTTTTCATTAGTATACACAATCAATTAATAATTAAGCATTAAATGATTAAAGTTTTTAATTTTATTTCGGAAATAAAATACTATTGCATTATAAAGTGCTTCATTTATACAAAATACATGAAATTAATATAACTAAAATTAATATATTGTTGTTATTATAAAGATAATTTTGACGCAATATTACTTATGAATACAAAAATCAACAAAATTACTGAATAGCAATTTCTATTTATATTTTGACATTCCATAGCAAAAGCGGAACATTTTAGAATATTAAATTTAAAATAACGATTGCAATACCTATTGCTATCGATGAATTAGAATAAACTTAATTATATCAATTATTTAACATTGAATACACATTTTGTATTTGTCACAAATTAGATGCTTCTTAACTATTATCTAATATATGTATAAATGTATTTATATGAATAAAAAGAAAGTTAAATTTGAAAGGTATATACGCATGTGCATTTACCTTTAATTTTGCATAACAAACACTTCTTATTTTTTTGTTGCCGTAGAAAACATTATTCTCTTATAAATGCATCGCATAATATGACGTGAACTAATCGTACAAATATTTATTAAAGTACTAAATATATGTGTGTGCATAGATAGGTAGATAAATGCGGTATTGTAAATTATTATTTAACTTAAAATTTATTTTATTTACATTTAAATTCAATTATTATTGCATAAACTAAAAAGATGTAATATATCTTTAAATTGTTTATGTGAGGGAAAAGCAGAGAAAATGTACAAAAGATTAAATAAACGACTATATAACAAAAAGTAAACAATTTATTATTTATTCATTTTTTAAGATTAAATAATATAACTAATTTTTTTTATCAACTTTTCTTCCGTCTTGCGTATAAAGAACTAACAAATATCAATGTACATAAAATACTGAAAGAGTAATTGCAAAGTATTGAATTAAAAAAAAAAACTAAAATTATGTTTAATCTCTTGGCATATTACACGCATGTTACGTGCAATTGTACTTATTGCATATCTAGGGTAAACTATGTAGTCAAGTGATAAGTGCTATCGAATATATCTGACAGTCAAAAATCTCGTAAATAATGATTTTAATACAGAATTTAGTATATCAATGTACATTTGATTTGTAGATTTAACATACAACGGTGGAACAACGAATCAGCATCAGACAGGAAGATAGTTTAAGCCCGACACTGTTTAACCGAATATTATGGACAGCCTTATAACAAAAATGTGGTCAAAATATGGAAAAAGTTAGAAAATGAGAAATATGGTCATTAAAATAATATTCTCAATATAATATAGGCAAAAAAAAACGAGGACAATCCGCAAAGTTTATTGTTCAAATTTTATGAAAATATCAAAAAACTAAAGCAAAGACCATTTCCAAAAATCACATCCGCTGTGAATCATCAGCCTATTCAACAGCGCTGATGGTGACTATAGTATTTATTTATCGATAATAAAGTACGTATATTTTCAAAACGTTTGATTGGGTACCTTGTTAACCGAATGGGCCAAATCCATTGGCTAACAATAACACATAGTAATGATCAACAAACTGGATATGAGAGCAGTAACATTATGGCTAACAGGAAAGCATGGCTAAAACAAGAAGAAGAGCTAATGTTGAACTATCTTAATTTTCAATTAAAAGAAAGTTGAAATTAATGTAATGGGATCACTTACTAGTCAGCTTACCCTACAACATTGATATCATATGTATTAAAAAGAAAGAAATTAATATAACATTTTTATACAATATAAACGATAAATATTTAATATTAATACTATATTTATATTATACTTAAAATATTGTACTTTATTATTGTTATTTTATTGTATACTTATTTGTTTGTATACATATTATTTATGATATATAAAGAAGCCACTAATAAATTATAACAAAATGACATTTACAAGATAATTTTTACCACAAATTTATTCGCATCGCATATACTCGTATATAAAAATAAATAAATTATTCACAATACTTGAATCCTCTAATACATTTTTATTAATTTTTTTCCTTATTGTTATTATTATTGCCACAATCTATTATGCATTTTAAAAATGCATTTACCATTTATTTTACATACAAATACAAAAACGTAATTATTAGTATACAATAAAATGATATTATTTTTATATATTACATATACATTAAAATTGTATTGCCGCTGCCGTTGCCGTTAAGATCACCCACAGTTTCCTTTTCACAATAATAATATTAATAAAAATAATAATAACAATAAAAATTATAACACCACATAAAAGCGCAGGTTGACAGCATTTTTTCTGCATATAACAATTAACTACATAGTACACCAGGTATAAATGCATATGAAACTGCAAGTTTTGAAATAAAGATAAAACGTTTATTTAAAAAAATAATTGTTATCGTTAGCTACACATTTTTACATGTTTATGGATACCACGTCTAAGAAACTGTCAGTTTTGTTGAAAACCAATCAGAGACCCAATTTTCCTGTACTTCAGATGTTTTAAAATGCTTCTCTTTAAGTATGTGTCCCATCGATGAAAACAAATGGTAATCGAATGGATTCAAATCGGGTGAAGATAGCTGTTGGGGTAACAAATCCCAGCCAAATGATTTAAATGTATTCGAAACCGGCTATGTTTTGTGTGATGATTAATTGGAGCAACATTACCGAACCGTGACTTTTGACCTATTCCGATCCTTTTTCAATGAAAGTATGGTCAAATTAATCATTTGTTTCGGTAGCGATCAGTATTAATAGTTTCACCAGGTTTTAATAATCATATGCCATATACCTTTCTTAATGAGCTTCAGATGCCTTTTTCTTTGGAAAAAAGCAAAAACGTAATTAGATCAGAAAATAACGATTTTCTGGTGCAAAATTTTTCATTTTTCATAAGATAAAAAACTATGTTGTTTTATAAAACTTGAAATATGCTGCATTAAATATTGTTGACACATGTCAAAAAATTAAAAAAAACATATGAGTAAGGCTGATTCAGAATAACTTTACCCATATGAGCAAATTTCAGTTTCATATGTATAAACCTGGTAGATATACAATTTTATACAATACATTCCATGCATAAAATTAATAACTATAACTTATAAGTTTTAAAATACTATTATATTTTATTATATTTTATTATTAAATTAAGTCTTATGTACCACTCATATTTGTAAACGTATGATATAGTTGCTACGCTATGGAAAAGAGAAATATCACAAATTAAAGTACAGAGAATATTTATAGAAAATATCGAAATATAAGACATAAGCATTTCAAAGGGTATAAACGTCATTATCGCTTATCGACATATATTATGAAAGCAAAAACAAAGCGCAGCTGTTATGACTAAAACACTGATTTCATTAGGCACCGTAATAATGTGGACATCAAACTTCGAATGCACACAATTTGATTCGAAATTCGAATAATTGACATGTATGACATGAAAATGCGTGTATAATTAAATTAATTAAATATTAAATTATTTTGGAAATAAATTAATTTTCTTCTATAATAAATGATTTAGAAATAATAAAAATTAATTGCCAAACCATAATTAATAATTTTTTAAAAATGTGTGGTGTGCGAGGATGTTAAAGTTACAGGTATTTTTATGCGTCGGTCGAAAAATGCATATAAAAAGAAAGTAACACAATTAAATTTTAAAATTGGTAAAAATGCTAATCAAACGTATGATTTGTTTAAAATAGCGTATGGTGATAATGGTGTGTTAAAAAACACAAGTTTTTAAATGACATAAATCAATCACAGAACGCGGAAAAGCTGTAACTGATGATGAACGTCCAGGTCGACCAACTGAAGCAATTTATTGAAGAAAACATTGAAAAAGTGCGTGATTTGGTGAAAATTTTTAAGAAATTTTCAGCAATATTCATCAAAATGGAGCTTGGAATACCGAAAACAATAATTCATCGAATTTTAACTGGTCTACGATAGGTGAATTCAAAATTTGTTCCACATCAATTAAATGATGATCAAAAATTGCAACTAATTTATATTGCCTAAACTTCATTTGGGTATTAAAGCAAACCGATTTGCATCAGTTGAATTCAAAAGGCTACGACCACCGTTCTCAACAGCATTCCAATCACTGATATAAAAAAGTCATTTGATTCAATTGATGACCGTGCATAAACGATTATTTCAGTAGATGGAAATTATTTTGAATAAATAAAATGGTTTTTGTAAAAATTTAATATTTATTTTAAACCATTCCGGATTATTATGGGACAGAGGTTGTTCAACTATATATAAATGGTTAAGTTAAGAATATAATATAAATGTTGAACTATGGAATTAATATATATTGCCTAGATCTGCATCAACTTACTTCCTTACTATTATTAATTTTCTGAATATATTTCAATTAATTTTCTGGAATTTAATAAACAATGAGTATATATGGTAAGAAAATCACTACCACATGATACATATTACTATTGATATAGATTAGGTTTTAATTATTCTTGAATCTGTATATTTTCTTAAAACTTCCATATAATTATATGGTAAAAAGACGAAATATTGTATATATAGTACATGAATGCGGTCACTGTTACATACAAATTTACACGTAAGAATTTTTACTCAAATAAACTATAAAATTTAATGTACATATTTTTTGTCTGACCTTATGTGCGGTGTGAAATTGTTTATTTTTATTCTTTTATTTCTATTGAATATTATTTTTATGTGCAAACAACAATTTTAAAATTGCATATTAAAATAGCTAGCATAGTAACATACAATTATTTTATCACATATATGGGTATACATTACAATATAATAAACATATATTCCATATATTATATCAAATTTAAAATAAACCACGAAATAATAATTAATTTTTAAACAAAGTCAAAATATAATTAATTTAGAGTAGTAATAAAAACGAAATAGGAAAAAATTATATTTATTTATGTATGTACAGTGCATTGTTCCGAGCGTATATAATTAATAAATAAAAATGACATTGATTTTGATTATATATTTATATAATTTAAGTTTGGCCGTGAAATTAAATAACTATAACTAGGTAGTTGAAAATAATTCAATATCGTATACGCAATTGATTCCATGCGTTCTTATATATTTTATATTATGTTTATGTGTAATATAGTTAAAAATAATCTATTGTCAATAAATGATTTATTATTACACTTAATATTTATTAATATCAATTTGTTATTTTTTTATGATATTAATTAAACACCAGATTGCCAGATGTTTGATATATGTATACCTATTTTGTCTGAAATGAGTCAAATGTTATTTTAAGAAACTTTATTCTAAACCATTTTTACATATATTTATTCTATTTTTAAAATATATTTTCGCATAAAACGGATGAGAGTAGAGGTAAATTTGACAGATCGGCGATGAAAAACAAACTACAAATATTATATTTTAGTGCATAGTCGTTTCATTTTTAAAAACGATTTATTTGATTTTAATGGTTTTAAATGCAATTAAATAAACTAAATTCACGTCACCAGAAATGAATACAATTTTGACAGATCGGCGATGAAAAAAGACGTATTATCTTTATACATACACAGAAAAAATGTTGATCGTAAATTAAAAACCATTTCTTTACACCGCTTTTAGAGACGATTTTTTTTACTATGCATTGAACTTCCTTACTATTTATGAACTTTTATTAAATATTTTCATAAATACTAGGAATATTATTTCTAGTATGAAAAAGCCGTTCATATGCGTCTTATGGAAGTTCCTATACTATATAGAAAGATTTTGTAATTATTATGAAAGAATTCTAAATATTTGTATCTTAAAACTTAAAAGCTTTAAATAATCAATGAAAAAATATGAATAGTTAATATTATTTAAGAACATTTTTTTAAATTTAAAAAAGCTTATTTGATATTTGCTGTTCTGAAGTCCAAATGTTGTTTTAATAATATAAAAATGTGAAACGTTTGAATAATACAAATGTGAACTAATGACCTAGAGGCACCTTTTGACATTTTTAAATCTTTATAAGGAAAAAGAAATTTGAAATTTAATTCGTCCATATTAGAATGATTCGTAGCAGCTATATTAAGAAATATTTTTTAGGTGAACAACCAAATGGTGTTATTACAAACAGGTTTATTTGTAATAAATAATAATAAATAAAACTATGCGAAGAAAATAACTATAGAATTCATATTCATATATGAATGTTTTAGACGTTCATGAAAAAAATGCAACAATAATTCATAAATAATTAAAGAATAAGGATTATTTAAAAAAAAAAATATTTTTCGCTAAAGTTTTACTTTATCAAAAAGCATTTATTTGATCAGTGATATCACAAATTTTACAATATAATATATAATATCATTTGATAAATAATCTTATGAAACTTTAAATTAGAATTAGAATTATATAAAGTTATAAATAATAAATAAAAATGAATTAAATATTTAACATTATATATTGTTATTTATTTATTGTATTAAAAATAAAATTAGTATTATGAAAATGTCTTTATAAAAAAAAACATGCAACAGATTATTCATTATTTGTTAGGTACAAGTTTGTAAATACTAAGGAGGTTCCTGTAACTATTATAGTATATATAAAGATGGACTTCATTGTTATTAAAGAACTTTTCTTATTTATTATAGAAAACATTATACTCTTTATGAAATTAATCATAATTAGTAAAAATATTTTTAAATGCTACGACGTTTTCCTAACTATTATAAAAATATTCATATTATATATTATTCAAAAATAAATTGGTATCGTTATGAAATAATTCATATATATTAACACAAAAAATAATTTAATGTAACGGTTATTTAAAGAAAGTATTTCTATCTATTAGAAACATTCTCCTACAATGTAAAGAAATATTTTATATCGCATAAAGCTTTCAAAGCTTTTCTGCAAATAATATGAAATCGTAAGAACCGTTCCATAAATAATAATAATGATTTTCTATAGATTTCAATTTAATCAGTTTATAAATTCGTAATGAATATTCATAAATGTTAATGAAATCGCCATCGCTTTCGAATACATTAAAGTTTAAATACGATTTATTGGCGATTTCATATTATTTACTGGAAAAATTTTTTCTGTGTATATTCTTTATCAATAAAAACGACCAACTTTAAAAATATTTCATATGTCAATTTGACTACCATCCGTCAAAATAGGTATAGCACATATGGATTTTTGGAACTAAGTAGTGGGGAGGGGAAACTACTTTTACTATTGTGACACTGTGATAAAACATGAATATAGAGAGTCGCACTGAAATCCATTTGGACAAATATTTTCTATTCACTAAAATTCATTTGGCAATGAAAGGAAACCGGTTTGCATCAATAGAGTCCACGATCGACATATACTGATGCATCAAGATTTCAATTGTTGACAAAAAAACATTATCCTTATAGGATCCACTTGCTGAACGTGCATTGCACAATAAAGGAGAACATTTCAATTAAATAAAATTATTTTTGTATGATAAAAATTAATTAAATGATTGCTTCATTCTTCATACATTTTATAATGGGTTTTAATGCGACGTGAATATATTTTCGTAAATGGGAGACCTGAAAAGAGTTGGTATGTTTTAATTACGAAACCTATTAATATACGTAGATTGTACTTAAATTACAATTAGTAAATTATTTTATTTTCTTTGAAAAACGATATTTTAGCCGGTGGTATTGCATATATTATAAAATAAAATAAAACACACATTTAAAATAACGTGAAATTAAAATAAATATTTTTGATCAATTTTATATAACAATATTTCCGCTATAAAAGATTGACAACTTCTAATTGAATATTTTCATATTTTAATGTTATTCACCTCGCCAATACACAATATATGTACTCCCAAAGTTAATAAAAGAAACGAAAATATAGAAATATTTTAAATTTTATTTATATTTTTAAATATAGGTATTGATGCCACTTTTTTCTTTGAATAAATTTTATACATAATTTTGTATATTTTCTCAATATTTTTTTTTTCCATACATTCAATTACGAACTTTACGCATAAATTATGATAATAAATGAGTGAGAAAAGTAAACATTAACACCAACACATCTACATATGCACGGAATAAAATAATAATATTAAACATGTGTATATACCATTCAAACACACATGGTTATACACATATCCATCATATAGTATATTATCGTCATTGCGGTGGTGGTCATATATATAATAATAAATTATATTTTTAAAACAAAATTATATCGGTGACAAAGCATTTTCTAAATTTAAATTATTTTCTCAACACAGAATTAACCCATCCATGGCATTACAAAAAATATTGAAGATGCTTATATTTTTTTAAATCTTACATTAGTATTATATATTATGAAGTGCATGTAGAATATACAGACGCACGAAGCATTGGTGTATTTATATGTATTCCGTAAATTGTATAAAGCTTCGTTGTTGTATAAAACAGAATTTTCTTCTGGGTCAGAATTTAGTAACAGAAACGGAGTAATCTGGAACAGAGATGGTGTTGAATGGAGCTATTCTGGTCCAGATGATTCTGTTGCTAGTGTTGCAATGTAAATCTGCAACAGAAACAGAAATAATATTTCAGTTATCACTGAAAATTTGCTACGTTTAGACAAAGAAATTTATAGGAATATTGGAAAACATTGTTTTATTTAAATTAAAATTAAAATAAATTTGTGTGTACAAATAATGCAAACAAATAATCAAATAAACTACTTTGACATTCTGGAGCTAGCTTCAGAAATAATTCACATTGAATTGTTTTTTTTTGTAGCTAAAATGACGATTTATGGAGTTAAGACGGAGTTATTCTGTTGTTATATGGTACAGAATTTAGCAACAGAATCTGGTCCAGAATTTTTCTGGAACTAGTGTTATGTAATTTTGTTTTATACCACGACGTAGCTTAAGGAAATTCTAACATTATCTATAACAATATATTTAACATATTAACTGTGTGTAAATACAAGTAAATTTACCTTACTGGTCAATGTTAGCAGAATGCAAATGTATATGTTAGATCGAAAGGTTTAATAATCGTTTTTTTTTGTATTTTAAATATAATTCAATCGTTTTTTTTTATAAATGAAACATATTTTTGAATAAATATTTCATAATATGTAGAAGAATAGTAAAAATGAATATTAATATTATATATTTTGACTTTTAAAGTATTAAAAAAAAATTATTGGTATATATTTACATCGTAAAATATCCTACGCTATTTCACATCTTCAAAAAATATATTTTATTATTATTATTAATGTGTATTTTTGTTATTCTTATTATTATTACAAATGAAATGATAATCCATTTTAATAAAAAAAAAAAACAGAATCAAAATATATTTCAGTAAATTTAATTTTCTTTATTCTTAAAGTACTTACATTGGTGAGAACAGAATTTGTAATAATAATATTTATAGAATTATTTAATATTTTCATGAAGTTTGATTTTATTTTCAAAATTATTAAAGCAGTAATACAGTAAAATATTAAAAAGTGTTTATTTTCCTAGGACAACCTCTAGAACACGATGCCTAATCAGTCTATATTATGTTATATCAAACTCTACTGGTGCATCACATTTAAATTTTGATTTTAATATCTTTTAAATGAGTATCGATATAAAACTGAATCAAAACGCGATTTGGCATCGCATCGTCATAAGAAAATTGATTCTTCTAATATGGACGAAATTCATGGGTATTACTTGCCAAAATACATGGACGATCCAAAGATATTTTTGTCAAAATCCATGGATCTGCTCACAAAAAATTTGAATATAAATTCTATGGATTGTCTGTGGAATAATAGCAACGAGAAATACTTCTAAGGAGAATCCGTAGAAATGATCATCGGAAATATACGGTTAATCCAAGGACATTTTTTATAAAAATCCATGAACACGGTTGCACTCATCATATAAAATTCCAGTGGACATCCGTAAGAAATCCATAGATATTTCCTCGGATTGAAACTACGGACTACTACATATAATCAGGAAATTTTGCGGCCAAACTACGGACAGTGTTACTAGGGTACTGCTTGAATTATTTCCTGATCGTATAATTTCTGGTTTTGGTAATCGGAATTGGCCGCCCAGATATTTTTTTTTAAGCCTAAGGTTTACGCTAACAAGTCCACGACCATGAAAGAATTGAAGGAGGAAGTTGCGCACTGTTTAAACGTAATTCAGACGACACATTTTTGCAAAACGGTCTATGTAAATTTCGACAAATGTGCCAGCAAAGCCGTCGAGGCCATATTTCCGATATATAATACTATTCCATGTATGACCCTAAATATCGTATACGTTATGAATCAATAAAAAAATATACAATTTTTAATTAAAAACCTGTGTTAAATTACCTGTTGCCAGAATTTTGGGACACCGTTTATTTAAAACGATTAGTGTGTATATGATAGATTTTTAAAATAATAAATGTATAAAACATTAAATTTAATATAAAATGAAATTTGTACCCTTACGTATTATATTTTATTTATATACCTTTAAAAATGATGATATCTTATTTTATATTATAATTTTTATGCAAATCACCACTTAACATATGACATCGATTTCATCATTTAAAATAGAAATTTGTCATTGTTGAAAATAAAATATTTATTTATTTAATGTGATTTAAAAAAAAATCAATGTTTATAATTTATAATTTACAATTTACATAGAGAGGGTATTCCATACGAACACAATAATAAATTATGCAGAGTTATAAGCGCTGTTTGATTTAAAATTCTTTTAAAATTTATATTCTGTTATAAATATATTTAGAATTAAGCAGAAGTACCGATAGATTTTTATAGAAAATTTCGGTCGCACATTAGTCGAAAGCGAGATAAGAATTATGTTATCACAAACAATATATTAAAAGTAACATTTACTTTTCTGTTATACCTTCAAAGCAACACTTTTATAATTCATTACAATATAAGAAGATTTATGTGGATACATAAATGGAAACCTTAATAAAAAAAATTGTCTTAACTCTTAATATTTCAAATTTAATATACAGTGTAACACACTGTATATTAAATACAAAAGTAAATAAATACTCTGTTCTGTATTATTATTGTGTGAAAATAAAAATAGTATTGTAAGATTCATAATATAGATTATTGTATTTACCATTTATATAATAGTATCGATTTTCGTGATATTATGAAATTTCTTAATTTAGACCACAAATTATTAAATTATTCATACAGAAAATTTTCAGTTAATTATATCGTATACTTTTTATTTTTATATTAACGTATGGGTCGGAGGCTTGGTGCATGACACAGAACCAATTACTTCGGATTTTTGAACGAAAGGTACTCCGTGGCATAATTGGTCCCGTCAAAGAACAGAATGGTTGGAGACGAAGATACAATTTTGAATAAGACAAGTTGTACGGTCAACCAAATATTGTAAAAACAATCAAAAGAAATAGATTAGGACAAGGCTAAAACCGCACCTGGGTTATAATGCCATGGAGTAAGAGTAAGTAATTATAGTGCATAGTTTGTTTAAATGATTAATGCAAATATGCTCGATATACTTATATGAATTTTAAAGTTAAATTAATTTTATTCTTTATAAATTAGAATAAAATTTCGGAACTTGCGCATTCCTTCAAGACGATGATGGAGGACATAATTCTAAGTCGAAATTACTAAATGACAAGTTTCGATTTGGGGCTCTGTTTTCGAGATACGGCCCTAAGTATTTTTCTCTGTTGTCCATCATTAAAGTACCAATAAATTTGAAAGTAAGATAAATACAGAAAATGTATATTAGATCAAGTTATTGGTACTTTAATGATGGACTACCGAAAAATGTTATTTAGTAATTTCGACTTAGAATTATGTACCCCATCACCCCTTGAAGGTGTGCGTACCGCTCGTAGACACCCTGTATATAGTGATCAATGAAGTATTAGATGATTGAGCAAATTTTAAATTTATTTAAAATATTATTTTCTCGGAAATACAAAAAAAAACGTAAATAATGCACTTTTTATTGACACTATTGACTAACAATTATTTATAGTACACAATAGAAAAACATTTTGATGCGCAGCCGAATGAATATTTTCCCAAATTTGGTGGATTTGTTACGATATTCTTATGTAACATTTATCAAATGTGAAATTACTTGGACAAATAATTAGGCAGGTGTGTGTACTTAAATTATAATTAAAATAACATTTATTTATTGAACGTCTCATTTATACTATAATTACAAAGTAAAACTAATATGAAAAAATTATATATGAATTATTTGCAAGAAAATATTATGTTTTTAGTTGGAAAAACATTGTATGAATTATGAAAGAAATCTCATAATTAAGTTAAAAAAAGATTAAAAACATATAAATAAATAAGTCAAATAATATGATGCTCTCAAAATATGGTCACAAATGCATTTAAAACTAAGAAAAATTTGGAAAATAGAGGTGCTAATAGAAAAACTTCTGAAAGATTCGATCGACGAATTGTGAATATTTAAAACAAAAAAAAAAACCGACCAATTTAAATCGTCAAAGTGCACTTTACGAGAAATTAACTGTAGTATATTAACATATACACTTCGTAGAAGATTATAGTAGAGCAATATTTGTTTGGAAATGGAAGAGCGGCCAGAAAAGTTCCATTATTAGTACAGAAAATACATGCCAGCAACAATAAATTTTGCAAAAAAAACCTACAGAATGGTGTGGCAGTATTGACGTGGTCAGATGAATCAAAAGTTAATTTAATTGCTTCTTATGGCAAGCGTTACGTTTGTCGTCCCCGAATATCGAAGTATGGGGTTGTTCTTCGTGGTATATGGTATGTGTACAATATTTTAGAGTAAAGATATTATGAACGCTGTAAAATACTTGAATATATATTATAAATTGTAATGCTGCCATATGCTGAAGATAATATGCCGATTCGATGGGTCTATATCATGATCACAGGCACACCGCGAAAAAGATTACACAATGGCTTGCTGCAATATTAAAATAGCAATGTATGGCCAACTCAGCCACCAGACCTCAATCATATATTGAAAATTTGTGGAATGAAATTAAAACAGCTATTGGGTCACAAAAATTTAAAACAAAGTAATCGCTATGGCACAAAATACAGACAGAATGGTATAACATATTTATTGAAAGGTGTCACGTTTTAATTGATTCCATGACATACAGATGTAGAGCACTTATTAAAAATGAATGCAATACAATAAAACACTAAATTATTATTATTATAATTTTTTTTACATAGTTTTAATGTAGGAAATGAAATTATTTGTCAGCAAGATGATACACTTAAAATATATAATATTTAATTGTAATAAATAAAAAAATTATATAACTTTATTTAAATTTAAAATAAGATTGTGATTTATCTAATATAAACAAATAAATGTATTGTAGAATAATCGGTATTTTGAATTTAAACTATTTTTTTCTTCTCTTAAAAAAAATTTCTATTTTGTGTATAAAATGTCTTGCGATATTGTTATAGAATTAATTGATTTATAACAATTAATTCACTTTCACAAATTTATTGTGTGAAATGGATAACAATTTGTGTAAACATAATCTTATAAAAATATGCGTGTTTATCCTAAATAAATACTATAAAATTTATAATTTACACTTTATAGATTAGATTTATGATGCAAAAAATACAAAATATATTACTAATTTTTTAAAACAAATATTATTATAGGCAAAATAGAAATTGGTTATCTATCTACATTTCTAATATATACCATATATTGTGAATATTATATTAAAATATATTTGTTGTCATTCTATATATAATATGTTACACACATATTCATAAATAATATATAAATGTATTAATATTGTAGAAAGTCAAATATCATTTCTAAGAAATAATAAATAACATCATTTACATAATAATTTTAATTACTTTTAAATTGAAATACTTTATATTCGTATTATTACAATATTATTATTTTGTTATAATATTTATTTAAATTATATAAAAGTAAATTAACACAACAGCAATGTTTATGTAATCAATTAATATTTTATTTATAGTAATCGTAATCTTGAACTTAACCTTCATTCTTTTAATAATTAATAATTATAAAATAATAAAACATATTTTTTTGTGCATATTTAAATATTTATTACATATATTTGAAAAACATAAAAAATTACATTTCAATATAATTGATGATAATTATTTGTTTATTGCCACTAAATGCATTTAAAAATTTCATATCGATATACGAACGAGTACAATAAACTTGTAACGTCAAATTTAAAAATATTTCATATCATTTATAGTTTGCCATACAAAAATTATTTAAATATAAGAGATCTGGAATATCTCAAGATGCCACCAGGAGCAACATTAACATGTTCTCCTACATATATAAAATATATTTTTCCTTCAGGATACTGATTCTTTTTCCTGCCAGCCGCCACCCGGAGAGGCACAGATCTTATGTTCTGACGTTTCTTTCTCACTTAAACATAATTGGTCGAAGAAGTCATTTTCAACAAGTTCCAGTTTATATATATATTGCATGACCTGGAAAATACTACATCAGTGTTCTGATTTCCTGTCTCTTTTAACCGTACCAGAACTGATATTATATATATGTATATGGTAGATATTTTCAGATCCGATAGTCCATTCTATAATGTATATAGATTTCGTGCGGCCGTCTTTATCCATATATAGGAAATCTCTAGCTTCACCTCAAATTAGTTCAATTCTCCTCCAAACTAATTTTCACACATTGGTTATTATTTTCAATAATTGCTTAAATTAGAATTACAAAATTATATCAAATTAAAGTAAATTTGAGTACATTTTTGCAATATTTCACATTAGATGGTTAATATTCGGGATTGAAAGACTAGCTTCAAATAGATCCGGTTGGAGAAGACTATTACTGCAACTGTGTGTTAATGCCTTGAAGTAAATAAGTAAGTACAATAAAATAGAATATTTAAGGGTATACAAAAACATTTTTTATAAAATACCGTCCAATTTATATGTTTGACTTATAAAACAGAATAAATTTTGAAAATTTAAAAAAAATAGATAATTTTCCATGATTAAATAAATTTTTAGTTAGTTAGTAGTGCATGGCATATACATATATTACAAAACACACGAATGCTACATACAGTCAAATAATCTATTTTTACAAAGTGTGCCAAAGAATCGTGACGACTGTGGATCTGTAAAATAAAAAATTTAACAATCAATTAATACTTGTTGTGGTTTTTGATTCCAAATAATCCCCCTACAACACTTGTTACAGCGATTTAATAATTGTTCGACTGCATATTCCACTTTACATAATTGACACCAAAGTACGCGTCGAAACTATTTATGTGGCCGAAAACATCATTAAAAATACCTAAGCACCCTTTTAGCTTCATTTTAATTTTTGGAATTGAAGAGAAATCGTAGCGTGCTAAATCAAGTAAAACACAGTACTTTTCTTCACTACAAAAAATAAGTGAGTTGTGTGTTCATTATCATGCAATAAACACCAACTCGTTGCGTATTTTAAACGATTGCTACTTGAATTCTGGTCATCAAAAATTTCAAAATATTTAAATAATAATAACCAGTAATTGTTTGGCCATTTCAGTAAGAACAAATTCTTTGGTGATGGTCAATACCCTAACTATATGGAAAAATGTATAAGAAGCATTGTTTTAATAATAAAACATAAGAAAATATTACTTCCCTATTGAACAGCCGTATAACAGTTTAACAAATAATGATTTTTGACTTTTCGTAGTATACCTAAACCGCAGTAAACGCTGTTATATAGAGAAACTAAATCCGTGTTATTAGAGGGTGTGCTGCAATTTAGATACGAAGTGTAATTGCAGAGTATCGTCTCATTGGATAAATACCCGACTTTGAACAGGACACCTTTATAAAATAATACATTAGAATTACATATAGTTATAGTATACTATTTCATTATAATATATAAAAGTAAATTCAGATATAATCTCACCCCGTTAAATTTATAGCATTTTTAGTGGACACATTTTTTGAAGCAATTTTTATTTTTAAATTAAGCTATATTTTATCCATAAAAACTATATTATTTTAAATATTTTAAATAGATTTTTTAGTGTTTCAATAAAACTTTCATTGATTTCTTTTCAAAAACATTTTATTATGCATTGGTAAATCATGGGAAAAAAATACGTGAGAATATGCTTTGTAATGGAGCCTGTTTCTATATATAATATAACAAACATTTAGCATATAATTTCCTTGACCCAATATATTTTGTTTGAAAACTATATGTTTTATAGGTACAGCATTTATTTCGTTCGTTTTACGTTATGCTGTACAATTCAGCAACACAAGTTTTGTGGGCGAAATAAAAATTTATTAAATGACTATTATTTTATTTATTTTCTATGACAACACTTTCAAATACAAATATTATAATTAATTGATATAAATTAATTTGAGCCGATAATGCAATTTGTTAATTTTCAATTATATATACTGAACTTATAATATATTCAGTATACATGCGACAATAACAATATGTGGTATGTAATTTATTAAAGATTAAATAATAATATTTTATTATTTTCGTTATTCTAAAAGTTGAATTAAATTGTTTCTGTAAATTTTTTATTTCTTTTATTTATAAATATATATATTTTATAAATTATAAAATGACTTCGTTGCAATAATATATAAATAAAAGAAACCAGTTTTTTTATACTTTTTTTTTTTTTTGCATACAATTTGTTAAACTCCGGTTTTTTCAACTTCCATAATATTTTTTCTTTAATTTTTTTATTCAAAATGAATAAATAACTTATACATATATACAACAACAAATTTTAAATAATATATGATAATTATAAAATTCATTCATATCTTTTAAATTTAATTTATTCGATTCACATTTGCATACATTTACATTTTTGTAGTGTATAGTTGTATACACTTGTATTAAGTATACCTCTATCGCTATATAGGTATAGGTGTATGATACAAAATATAATTTATTCAACAATTGATAAAATGATAAAGAATTTTTCAAGCAAAATCTTATATTATTTTAATATATGAATATACCATATATTGTATCAATTGTGTATACAATTTTATATATATGTTATAAGATGATGAAAAATTGTCTAAAAGATTGATTTATAACACATAAAAATTTTAATAACATTTGCCATATGTGTTTCGAAATTTATTGCAAATTATATTTGTGGGAGTAGTTTGTCAGAATTTTAATAAAATGACTCATTTTGCAAATTTCATAAATTTTTCCGTTTTTCTCTAAATTTATTTTAAACACTTTCTGATTTTCTGACATATTTCCGTAAACCGCTGAGTCTATACACCTATTATACAATAATTATTATATGTATAAGAAATTTACTTCAAAAAAATAATCATTCGGCTCTAAATTTTCTTACACATATATGAAAACCAATAATTTATGCGGGCATTATATATTAAAAAAAAATTATATGGTGTTGGACAAATGTTTACATATTATATTCATTGTTAAACACTTCTAGTGGACACTTATAGTGGACACTTTGGTTTTACGCAATCAATTCAAACTTTTATTTCATTTTTCTTTCGTAATTTACTTAAGCAGCAGCAACTTGATGTTTCATGACGGTACTGTTTCATGAATAAATTCGTTAGAAAATGAAATTGAAATATATTAAAAGTGGATGGAATATTTGGCATCAAAGATGTGATACAAATCTTATGTACACTATGGTCTAGCTAAACCATTGTTTTTATTGAGCTTGTGAATGACATAACATGTCAGTTTTGAAAATTAATCTAATCCGACCGCTCCTCTCGAATGTAACCCTGTATTGAGATTTCATTGGTATGAAGTGCTTCGCCCTGTATTCTGAAAAAGCACAATAAATACAACTCGGTGAGATTTTATTTGATTTTCTTGAAATTTTGGATTTAGAAGTTAGAATCGTATTACAATTGTCCACTGTATAACAGAGGATATACATCAGAAATGAATTGTTTTAAATTTTCAGGTTACCGACTATTATTTTCCACGAAACATCATAAAATTATTTTTATTCGAATATTTTTATGGGACTGCTAAACCTACCTTACGGTGGACTCATATCCGCTCAATAGAAAGTATGGCGATTAAACTAACAACTCACGCTGTTCTTGTTTGGATGAAGTGGTTATCGAAAATACCCACACAGATAACAATAACGATAATTCGACATTATGGCCGGAGTGTCTGAACCAAGAAGAGGATGCAATGCATTCAATATTTACCAGGTTTACCAATATGAAGTGGGCGTCAAGATACAAATTTCTTGATAGGGAACATTTGTTGTGAATGAGCCTTAATTTTATTTTTGTTTGGTTGCTTTGACATCTGTCAAACATATTTAGTATACATCAAGTCATTGTACAAACAACATCACATTTTTTCATCGTGTTAAAAATGGCGAATTTTGGACCAGAAAATGATGATTTGCGGAAAGCATTAAATTTATGTTTTCATTTGAAGAAAAGTGCTGCAGAGTCGCATCGAATGCTTGTCGCGGCATATGGTGATCATTGCCACAAAGGTGGTCAAAATGTGTAGAAAGCAATGGCCAATATTTTGAATAAAATGTTTTTTACTTTCTCATTTAACAGTACATCTGGTAATTGGTAAATAATTGGAAATATAGATATAATATCCCTAATCCAGAAATTTTCATGGACTGTCAGAAGAAGATAAATTGACAGACATTTGTAAGTGTGAGGAGTGGTACATGCAAGTAGGGTGTATTTTTATACGAAGGCGTAGTCGTAGACCATGATTCGTACATGCAAGTGAAAACCTGTCACCACTGATATATTTCGAAGAATTCACATCGTGGCATGTATAATATAATATTTTAGTAGTGCACGCAGGAGTTTTAATGTTCTATGTATATTTATTTATATGTAACAACAAGTATTTTTTTTTAATAGCCAAACAACAAGGAAATGAATCGTTGCTTTTCATAAGAAATTAATTTTAAAATAAGTATTAACATTTTTTTACTCACTTATATACAATTTTTTTTTTTTTTATCACAAATCTATTTTGCATTTTTTAAACATTAATATTTTATTGAGTAATTTATTTAAGGTAAAAACAATTTATCACAAACGGCAAAAAAATTAAATAAATATTATAAATAGAATAGATAACAATCATAAGATGTTATTTATATTGTTATTTGCTATATTAACAATAAAATAAATTTTATTGTATTTTGTATTGTATATAAATAAAATGACAAAATTCATTGAACTTCTTTTTCCGTATATAGTCGATTAATTTTGGACAATTTTAGTATCTATTTTATTTTAGTATATTGTATTATTATGTGATAGAGTTAGAGTTCATACACAAATAAATACGAAAACATACTAATAATTATACAAGATTTGAGTAAGTGTATGTGAAATTTATATGTATATGTTCCAAAGTTTTAGTATAGTATATTTAATATTATATTAATAAAAGTAAATTAAATATATTTCGATTTTTCTTCTTTTATTTTATATTACAAAAAAAATCTAGTGAAGTTTTTTTTTCAGTCTGTATTCTTGTTTACACAGTAATTTACTTACTAAACCAGTTAATGTATACCATAATGCATACGCGCACGTATAAACATGCTTGTTATAGCCATACATATAATTAATACAATATTAATTTTTTATTTTGCTTCATCATAAAATAAAATAAAGTTTTAATGTTATTGTGGTCATACCACCGCTGCTGTTATTTTCAATTTTTTTTATTAATTTGTAAAATAAAAAACAATATTCACAATTTACAATAATCCAAATAACAATGAGTATAACTAAAAGTATAGGCGATGATAGCTATAAATCGTAGACACCCAAAGATCACAAAGATTTGTTTTATTGTGTTAAATTATATGTATAGAACTTTTACACTGCAATAAATCGAAACTTTATATTACATACAAGCACAATATTGAATGGAAAATATCAAATAATTTCCCAGTGAATTTAATAGTAAATTTGGATATTGACTTGTTAATACATTTTTAACTTACTTAAAATGTGCTAACTCTAGGTACAATGTGACACAAAATGGCTCAATAAAATAATAATAATGTATACGAAAAATTTATTTATAATAATACGCTCATAAAAAAAATTAAAAACATCATAGTTCACATGCGAACAATAGTAAACATATGTTATGAATGAAATGGGTTTACTCAGATAATAGCAAGATTTTAAACCGGTAGCTCGTAAACAAATTACTATTATTGTTTTGTAACTCGCTATATAAAATATTAAAGTATCATAGTAATAATAAAACAATGCGTATTTACACTTAAACTACAGTACGAAATATTTAGGGGAAAAACCCAGTCGCATCCATCAGCACATCCACAAATTGAATTTAAGTTAATCACTCAAAAATGCACATAAACAATGAACGTTTCAGCTCTAAATGTCAATAGAAGAATATCAATATTACATACGGAGAGTGCGTATTTTTAAACCAACAAAACGTAATTCGAATGTGGTTTTTAATTCGCATCATAAATATAAAATAATTTAAGTATCGTATTATCGTAAAATTTTATGTAGAAATATGATTCGATTCATTATATTTGACGATTTACAAGAAAGTTAATCGAAAAATTAAAATTTTCTGAAAATTGTGCTAATGCCGTTTTGCAACTAATTATATTTGTGACATTAATATTTATTTTTTATTATTTGCATATAGTTTTGATAAAATATTACATTTATTTTTAATTTTAAAATTCATGAACTTTTAAAGTTATTTTTCCAGTGCAACACCTAATTATTTTTCTATTTATATAAATTCCATGTATTATATAAGTATATTCTTCGATAAAATGTAGCCCAAGAAAACACCTCTCTGCTTTACGCTTTGAAAACTTGGCGATGATGCCAAATCGCAATTTGATTCAGTTTTTTACCGATAGACCAGAAGTTCTCTGAACACGGAATGAAGATGCTGAACGATAGCATAAATTAATCGAGTGTGCATTTTTTACCAATACAAAAATATACCAATTTCGAGTTGGTGGTTGTTTTAAAAATTATGAAAATAAATTAAAAAGAATGAGGATTACATATAAAATTTGAACCACTGTCTTGGATAATTGGTGAAATAAATTATGCATATAATACCGTGCGGATATATTATGTTGGAAATATTAACATGGCAATCCACGGAAATGTTCCTCATTTTTGAAAGAACGGACAAATTGTTATAAGGATCGGTGAAATTGTTTTTTTTTTTAAACATACAACCACACACACATGTTTAAAAAGTTTTTCGGGATACATTTTATTTTAGTTTTGTCACCCGTTTCGTACATGGGAAAAAAAAATACGTTATTTATAAGACATTTATTTCCATTGATGAAATCAATTGATAAAATACGAAAAAATTGGTTGATGATGTAAAATTATAATATATAAACCATCAACAAAGTGACAAATACAATTGATGATACTATGTTATTAAGTATTCCTTTATTTCGAAATAAAGTTAAAATTTGATAGAAAAAAAAAATGAAATAAAGCCCAACACTTATTACTACCCCCACAGCAAAAAATACATATATCCCATGTGTGAAAGCAATATTAAAATGAAGTAAACAATTAAATAATAAAAAAATTATTAAAAATATTACCACACATCACACGATGCAATAAAAAGTTTATTTATTTAATTATTTTATACCTACAAATTCTAGGAATTAATATTTTTATTTTTTATTTGCCTTTCTAATACATAATATATATTGAAGAAACTTAATTAGTAATGCATTTAGAGAGAATATATAATTTTTACGTTTATAATAAACACACAATAAAAATTTAATATTATTCGTATACATATTTTGTAAGGTAGTTTTGTTAAAATATTCATATAATACTAATATTTATTTTGAGACTATAAAATATATAGTTCTTTATATTTAAAAAAATAAATCTTCTTAAATTTAATAAAAAAAATAAAAGTGGTATGAATTTGTAAAAAGGACAGGAAATCTCACGAATAGAATATAAATTAGTTAATGTGTAAAGGTTGATTTTTTTTTTATTATTATTTTTGTTTTGATTTTTTTTTACACGACAGACTGATACCAAACAAAAAAGTATGCATTTTATATTTTGTAATTTATAATGTTATTTAATTCAACGACATATTATAACATCACTTTCATTTTTAATGTCTGACGCATCATTTCAATTCAATTCATATAGATTAAGTGGTTTTATACAGAACAATCACGTAATTGAATTATTACATTATTCTAATTAAAATCAAATTTATATCTCATGCGGTTGAACAATGATTTATTGAATTGTTATTACTTTTAGTAAAAGCTCCAAAAATTTTGAAAGAAAAGTGATAATCGAAAGGATAATGGCCTGAAGTTTGTTGTATCTGTTATTCAATTGCATTAATATTTTATGAATTCACGAACTACTAGTTACGATGTTTATTTTATTAACACAAAAATTTAGTTATTTTATATTTTATTATTCAGTTTTTTCTTATATGCAATAATATTTATATTTTAATAAATAAGAATAATTGTTTTTCTAAACATTCAGCACTTTAGAAAATCTTTTATTCATAAAAGTGAGAAAAATCAAATATTTTATGAATATGTCGAAATAATAGATTTTATAAACTTCAAAATTTTCAGACAGAATAGAATAATTTTTAATTGTTTCCTTCCAGTTGCCAGTTTTTTTTCTACAGTTCATAACATAAAATGTTTACAAAAGGTTGAACAGTATTCTAGTCATAATATCTTTTATGATTTCATAAAATTGTATTTGTCCTTACTTTGAAAAATGAGGAAAATTTCCGTGGAAAAAATCCACATATTTTCCATGGAAAAGATATATTGAAATTTGTCCAAAGAATGTCAATTGAAATCATTGCATTGTCTCGGTAATATGACCAACATCTATCCGCGGTATTGTATTCATAATTTATTTCACCAATTATCAAAGCCTCACATTTTGTATATTTTTCTTATCTAAATATAATCCTCATTCTTATTAATTTATTTTCATAATTATTAAAACAACCAGCAACTTAAATCTATATATTTCCTAGGAATTTTCTAATACTTTTCATGGATTTTATCCGCGGTTTCTTTTTTTCTTGTTTATTACAAAAAATGCACAATCGATGAATTTTTGCCATCGTTAAGCATCTTCATTCCGTGCTCATAGAACTTCTGGTCTATCGGTAAAAAACTGAATCAAATCGCGATTTGATATCATCGTCATAAGAAAATTTACTCTGCTAATAGAGACAATTTACGGTTAATACTTGCCCAAAATACATGAACGATCCAACGATATATTTTTCAAAATCCATGGATCTGCTCCCAAAAAATTTGAATATAAATTCTATGGATATTCTGTGGAATAATAGCAACGAGAAATAATTCTAAGGAGAATCCGTAGAAATTATCATCGGAAATATACACGGATACTCCAAGGACATTTTTTATAAAAATCAATGGACTTGGTTGCACTGATAATATAAAATTTCAGCGGATATCGGTAAGAAATCCATAGATATTTCCTCGGATTGAAACTACGGACTACTACATATAATGCAGAAATTTTACGGACAAACTACGGACAGTGTTACTAGGGTAATAGCAAAATTTATCTATATAATTATATATAGTACAAAGAATGACAGGACACAATGTGTTCCGTTACAAAGAAATTTAACTATAATAATATTTTAAATGATTTGGTAATGTAAACATCACGCATACGTCGTCCATACGCGCATTTCCTAATTTCGTAAATAATGAGAAAGAAAATTGGTACGAATTTTTATAATTATATTTTAAGTATTTACTACATTTAATTTAAGCTATCGTTTAATTCTCCGAAGCGGAATTCTTATTCATTAATTAACCAATGAAAAAGCATATATTTATAATATATAATGTATTTTAATTGGTTGATTTTTAAAGTAGAATCATCCTTGGCTATAATTAGACGAAACTTAAAATCCAGCTTTAGCTTACAAATATCTCTTCACTTATGCAGCAGTATATAGAGGTATATAAGTTAGTGTTATGATGGTAATTTAATTAATTATTTAATGTGTATGCACATAAACGTAAGCGTATTTCATTACAGATACTTAAATATTCTATTATATTTTCGATGTAACATTTTTTCTGTTTTACGCAAATCAAAAATTAATAAATTTGATAAACAATTGTTTTGTAAAATTTTTGGAATTATTATTATTATTATTTTTTCTCTATTCTTACTCTTATTTATGCATGTTTTTATAAAGATTACAAATATACCGACAATATTAAATATATTGAGACATAAATATTGTACACATAAAATCAATGCCATACATAAAACACACACACGCACACAAGCCATTTTTTTCAATCAAATGGAACAACAACAAAAAAAAACTATACTAACATTTATTGAATTATAACAATTAAATATTTGTCTCTTTTTCGTCTTTTTATTATAAAGAAAAAAATATAAAGTAAACTTTGCGAGTATTTATTATTTATTATTCTATGCCTATTTGATTTAAAATGAACACACAATATGCGAAATATACGAATATGAACAAATTTGAATCCTTTTATTTACAAAATTAAAATGAAAATAAAAATTATAATAAAACAAAGAAAACCAAAAAATGTTGTTACCTTTTTTTTTTTTTAATTATGATATTTTCTGAAACCATACATAAAAACTAAATTGTTTATATACCAATTAATTCTAAACAGGATATAAACATCACTTATTTTTTAACTATTGATTTTTTTTATTTTTTTTTCAATATAATATAATTAAATTTATTATATAATAACGGAAGAAAAAAAAAACTAACAAACAAACACTAAATTAAATTATATTCTATATTTATTATATAAATTGTTGTTTATCAATAACATCACCATTATTTTTATGCATGTACACTTTTGATATCGTATTAAAATTATAAATGATATAATTAACTGTATTTAATTTAAATTCTAAATATTTGTTTTATATGAAAACACACAAAACACTTCAAATTAAGAAAAGAATTATTTGTTTTTTTTTTTTTTCCTTTTACAAGTTAACCGATTTTTCAATTTATAAATCTATAAAAAATAAATATTTAAATAAATAAAAAAAAATTACCGTAGACGATAGGTAAGTTTAACAGACAACGGTCGCTCAACAACTAAAACTCTCTTGTCTTACTTACTAACTTTTTCAATTTAATAATAATATTGACCAAGTTTCTTTCTTCATTCAGTTTTTAAATAAAACGAAACTTATTAACGTATTTTATATAGTTGGTGGTGTAGTCTTTCAATTTTAATTTATACATGTATAGAGCCATCATTTGAGCTTATACAAAATTTATTTAATTTTTCTATGTATTTATTTTAATATCAAATATGTATTAGTATATGTTGAATATTATTATAGTAGTTTTATTTAAAAATTGTATAAATATTATTAATATTTTATTTTATATATAATATTTTTAAAATACTAATAGAAATAATAATAGAATGTATAAGCAAAAACATGTGTCTATATATAAAAAAAACCTTATATATCGTATAGTTATTATTGTATTAGTTTATCGTATATATAGAATTAGTATATATATATTATGTACATATTTATTATATAGTATTGTATATTTTTACCTGCTTTAACCTTTACCATCTAATACACAGAAATAAAATAATCGTATACAGGGTATTCACGAGTATAGTAGTACTGTAAACCGGCAAAGCGGTGATATAGAGAATATAATTCTAACAATAATTTTCAAATATTAATTGAAAATTGGTGCCACATGAATTGAATGAAAGACAGATGGAAAACCGAAAAAACACTTGTGAAATTTTGCTTGCCAGACACTAAAGAAAATCAGTTTTGCATCGAATTGTTACTGGCGATGAAAAATGAATTTATTTTAAGAATCCTAAACGGACACAAAACCAGGAACAACTACTTCGGATTTTCGAACGAAAGGTACTCCGTGGCATATTTGGTCCCGTTAAAGAACAGAATGGTTGGAGGCGACGATACAATATTGAATTAGACAAGTTGTACGGTCAACCAAATATTTTCAAAACAATCAAGATCAATAGATTGAGATGGCTTGGACACGTAGAACGCATGGAGGAGGAGCGTGTGCCAAAAAAACTGTTAAATGGTAAACCGGAGGGTAGAAGGAGAGCCGGAAGACCTAAGGCGAGATGGCTAGATGCAGTAAACTGTGATATTAAGATAATAAAAATTCGGGATTGGAAGACATTAAATGCGGATAGGTCAGGTTGGAAAAGCGTGTTGGAGAAGACTAAAACCGCACCCGGGTTGTAACGCCATGGAGTAAGTAAGTAAGTAAACGGAAAACATAATTGGTTTATCCAGGACAACCATCAACATCGACTGCAAAACAAAATCGTTTCGCCAAGAAGACAATGCAGTGTGTCGGTTGGCACCAGAAAAGTGTGGTGTACCACAAGCTCCTAAAACCTGGTGAAACTATTAATGCTGATCGTTACCGACAACAACCATTGCCTGTTTTCATCGATGGTACACGCATTGGTTGAGCAGCACTTCGATTCCTACGAAGAAAATTGGGTGTCTGATTGGTTTGGTTTAAAAGACTAACAATTCTATTGGCGTGATATCCACAAATTGCCAGAAAGTGATAAAGGTGGTCAAAATATGAAGAAAGCAATTGCTAATATTTTGAATAAAATGTTTTTTATTTTCCTATTTAAAATTAGTGTTTTATTTTCACAAAAAAACGCTAAATTGATACCGGTACACCTGGTATATTGTTTGATGATATGTGTTTTGTTTGTTTGATATTTTTTTAACATGTAAGTATATAAATTTAAAATAATAATTAATTTTAACACTATTCAATTTATTTAGCTGCAAAATTATATACTTTATCCAAAATGTAATATTTTAACTATAAATACATTAAAAACAATATGCATTAAGTTCAATTTAAGTTTATTCTGATTATTTTAATCGTTTTTTTGTACTAATAATAACAAATGTTAGAAATAGTTTAATATGTTAATTAAAATATTTCAGTATTAATATTACAAATAACATTTATAATAATGATATAATTGATAAAACTTCAATTCGATACGGTAATTCGTAATTGATATGACGTATCTATTTAAAATATAAATAATTTACATTTTTATAAATAAATGATCAAGTATTATTTTATAGCATGGCTGAATCAAAAAGGTTCACAAATGTAACTGAAGCGCAAAAGAATGTGTTATTAGAATATATTGAAAGTCACCCAGAGATGAAATCTAGAAAATTCACAAAAGACTGTTAAAAAACATATTTAAATAATACAATTAAAATAATGGACAATTTATTATGAAGAAGCAATAAAAATCCAAAAGGATATAGATAATTCCATTGGCAAAATTGCGTAAAAAATGTAATTTAATTTAATATATGCATTACATTATTATTTTAATTAAAAATATAGTGATGATATATTTTTAATTTCAAAAAGAATTTATAATGTAATTTTAGACTGAATTTTTTATGATTTTATTATGAATTTGTTTTTATTTATTTGTTATTTGAAGTGATATTATTTGATTTTATTTGAATATGTTTTAAACGACAAATAATTTATCTTTTAATGAAATGTTATACTGAATTTTTTTTAATTTTATTTTGGATTTGTTTTTATTTATTTAGTATTTATATATAATTTGAATAAAACTTTATATATTGTTAATTAACTCGCTTGTTTATTTGAAATGAATTCATGAATTTCTTGTCAGACAATTCGAATGGATCTTCCAAGCTCCTAAGGATTGATCTTCCTTCTTGGAACATAATTCTCACTTTTTTCCAATAATTCAATGGCTCTAAATCGTGCAATTTCATCAAACGAGACAAATTTTTTTAATTGTTTAAAATATTACATAGAACGAAAATACAAAATATATGTAATATTAACTTTTACTTAACCACAAATAAATTAAAAATTTATATATAGGGGTTATAAAACCATACGCAACTACTGCTGAATCTACAAAATATTACTCGCAATAATCGTAAATATCACACGCAAGTGTTCAAAAATACCTATTCGTATACATTAATTCGCAAAAATGTGTGTGATTCAACAATTGTAATTAACAATTTAACACTTCATATATTTCTTATTATTTATTTAATATAATGTGCACATTTTAAAATATATTTTTTGAATATACCATAATTTGTATTTGCAAATATATATATGGTCTTAAAAAAATGTATGTTATTTAAAATTTCCAGCAGATATGTTCGGATAATTTTAAATGCACCAACAAAATCATTATAATTTTTAATAAAAAAAAAAATATTAATTATTATAATTAAAAACGATGAAAAATGAATAAATATAATGTTTAAATGCATCAATATAGTGATTATTTTTAATTTTAACACTAGATTTGCGGGACCCGTCAATTTACAAAATATAGCAAACCCAAGAAGTAGGTACTTATATTTAGTTCAAAACATAAGTTTGTAAAAATTGAAGTAAATTCTTAACTTATGCCGGAGACAATTGCATTTTATAATAACACCAAATATGTAAAGTATAGTGTGAAAGCCGGATCTCGTAGATGGCCTTTTCAAGTCTTCTGTAATATATTGGATTTAGCCGCTATCAATGCATGGAAATTGTTTAAGGAGACCACAATAGTAAATATAACAAGAAAACATTTTATTTTTCAATTGATCGAGGAACTAGCATGCGAAGGAAAAAACATCCCAATTCACAGTCAAACACACAAAAATTCACTGTACGAAAGACAAATTGGATATTGTGAAAGAAACAGATCGAACAATATTTGTGCTAATAAGTGTATAAAAAGTATGTTTGTGGAAAACGCACGTTAAAAATGTCATGTATGTATATGTAAAAATTGTAGTGAATAAATATTAATATGGTAATATAAATATTAGTTTTTATGTTAAATATAAAAAGAATTAAGAATGTTCACCAAAAACCTCAATTTATTGAAACCCCTCAAAATGACTCGTTTCAGTAAATTGGGGTATACAATCAAATCCCGTAAATTTAGTGTTAATAACAAAAATATGTATATTTTTCCAAAATGGTAGCATTTTTACGGGGAAAAAATATACTTGAAAGTATATTTTAAAGTCATTATAAGATATTTGACTTTTTAAAGTAATTCTTTTTGTACTTATTTAATTATATGATAAGTCGATATCACGTAATGTCATAAAAACACATATAGTGAATATTGTATGCAAGAGACACACGATATAAGAATAAGCGAATATTACATTGAATCCAATATAATCCAAGTCACATTCAATTAATATGAAAATAAATCCACAAAGTATCGTTTAAATAATTGCAATTTATGTTAAAATCACACCATAAATAATTTTTGAAACTTGATTTTAATTCAAAATAGGTTCCATTTGATATAATACAGAGTTTATTTATTGGTACAATCATCTATAGATTAAAATGTTTCGGGGGATATCGAATTAGACCACCAATTGGATTTCTTTTCGTCCCCCTACCGAGCAAACTATGCTGCTTGACAGTCATAATGAGAAACAATTCATTTCGTTACAGCCAGCTTCTCTCGTCATTTCAAGCATCTGTTAGAAAGTCAACCGAAACATATCTGCCTCATTGATCAGATGAAATCTAGTAACCCTTAACCGTCGATCAACTAATCCATGCACAGATTTTTTTATATTTTTTTATCTTTTATATTTATATTAAAAATCCATTCAAAGTTTACATTTTATTAAAATATTGGCTTTAAATATTGGCTAGATGTCGTAAACTTTGATTTTAAGAACCTTAAAATTCGGGGTTGGAAGGCAATAGGTGCAGATAGGTTTGGTTGGAGAAGCATGCTGGATAGGCTAAAATCGCAGTCGAGTTTGAATGTCATGCAGTAAGTAGTAAGTATGTCCGCAAAATTAAATGTACATATTTTTTAAGTAAATTCTAAGTAAATATATAACAAAAAATAGTTTACATTTCTTTCCGGGTTTGAAGGAAAAATTAAATTGGGTCAATTTTATTTACATTCGGTATCTTTTCACATATTTTGTTACTTTGGAAGGCAATTAATATACATAAAATTCACGTAACAACGGCTTTGTATAGAATTAAATTCTTAATTTATCTGTGGTGTAAACTTTTTTTTATAAATTACTTCAATTTCGAGTAATTTAACAATACATTTGAAAAATAATATTTTTTTTTTAAATTTCATACTAAACTACATTTTTATAAATTTAACGATAAAACCTTGCACATAGTTGCTTATGCAATATCATATGTATGACCCTACAGTGCCAAAGAAAATATCTTATGGTGTCAAATCGAAAAATATATGGCTGACCAAGTATATGGTCCATCACAACTAATCCATTTATTTGGAAACGTATTATGTAAATGTTCTGTTACAACTACGGCATAACTGTAAATCATTAATATTTTTGACTTATAGAAATAAGTCACGCATAACCAACCTCTAAAAGAGTTACACCGCACTCGTGAACACCCTGTTTACGTATGAGCTTATACTTTATATACGATATTCATATAAAAATGCACATTTTAAATATATACACGAGTATGTAAACAGAAAAAACAGAAAAAGGTGAATATTTACTTAAAAATTGTTTGCCTTTATTGTTTTTTTATGCATTGGATGGTGTAATTAAAGATCTACCTACTCTATTCTAAACTTACTATAGTATTGTAGTATAGTATACAAAATATATGAATATGTATGCAGATAATATCTGTGCTTGGAAAAAAATACAATAATGAAATAAAAGAATGATATATATTATATAATAAATGGATACTATATAAATGACGACTGACAAGTAAATGTAAAGTGCAATATATTGTATATGCAACATACTTGTTTGCGGTAATGTGATCTCTTATGTTAAATTATGTTATGTTGGTGTCTTATACATATTATTAATCTTTACCAAATTACAAATTTTGAAAATTTTAGTGAAATATAGAAGTTTAAAATATAACCACAAATAACATAAAACACGTAATAAATATAAAGTAGTAAACCCAATCTCTGTCAGTGACCCATTAACAGTCATTTTGGAATTTAACTAATTTTATTATTTAAATAACCAATTATATCGTTCATCAATGTTTAGAAATTACTCAATTACATAAAGAATAGTTTTACATAGCATATGTGCATACCATTTTTTGTCCGACTGATATTGGGATATTTAGTATATCATATTTTTCAGTTATTTTTCTGAATTTATAACGATTTAAAATTAAAATTTTTTTTAATTAACTGAAATAGAAAATAAAATATAAAAATAATAACACTAAAGTAATACTATAAGTATTAAATACGGGATCATTATTATCATAGTCGAAAAGTGAAAGTATCCTTAACATTGCATGGATTGGGCCCACTAACTTAATGTAGTGCAATTACATTACAATAAATAAATTATTCTGTTATTTTTCATATATAAATAATTTATTATTATTAATTTGAATTGAAATTAATTGTGTTTTTAATTGACTGATGTATAACCTTAAATTATATTCAAAGTTTTTCAAATATATATGGAATATTAACTTAACTAAACCTTATAAGCTTATAAGATCTTTATATTATCTTTCTCAGTTTTACAACTTCAATTTTTAATGAAGCTTAACTATGGTAAGTTCCAAAAATGTGACTAATGTGAAGATTTGTATGTGAAAAATTATTTGTTAATTATACAAAATAAGTAAATTTTTATAATTTTGACAATACTAATATTGCATTTTTTAAAAGAAATAATAACAAATAATTATTTATCATTTATTTTTTTTCAATAATATAATTTTTTAATATAAATGCAAAATGGAAATACGATAATATTACTTTTTCTTGTAATATTTGTGTGTAGAGTTAAAATAAATAAAAGAATCGAACAATTTTTTATCGAAATTTATCAAAAAGTTGGGTTTAGGCTTTGCAATCCAACGCTTAATCTCCTCGTAAGCTCAACTTAGAGATTAACATCGTAGTGTAAAACAGAAGTTATGTATCAGCTGAAGTTTAAACTGGATATGAAACTTAAGTTCGCACTGAAAAACCGGGCATTAGTTTTTCGTTATTATATTCATATAACAAATATTTACTCTTTGACCGACTAATCACTAAACATATGAGTGGCCAGTGCCCATATTCTGTACATATATGTGCGTATACTCGTATATTATAATATATTGTTTATAATATATAATAGTTTATTTATACACATATATGCGCTTTTCTATTTAGAATTTATAAATAAATTGAAAAATTGAAGCAAAACAAAAAAATACGAACAAAAAATGAAGCTAAAAATAAACTTTAAGAACGAAATAAGAACAGAAAAAGTGATTTTCTTATTATATTTAATTTTGCATATATACAAATAACTTACTATTATATATATTTTATGTGCAATTTACATATACATATGTACAGATACACAAAAGTATACAGTATGTGGTCACTTTTACTGAACATGTATATCTTAAAATTTCAATGGTTGAAATTCGTAAAAATTATTATTATATACCTATACTCGAATATTATTATAAATGCAAAATTTACATAAGTGTTTAACAACATTACGCATCATCATATAAGTGAGGTAATTTAATAATAAAAATTTGTAATAGTTTAAATACAAATAAAATCTAAAAGAAAAAAAACGCATATGGCATCTACAATATGAAACAAACAGCCATTACAGACAATTTGGTTAAATACTCTGCGTGGCGAGAATATGCATATATAACAATTTATCAATTGGTCAGCAATTATCAAAAGAGAGATGTTTTTTGAATTCCATGCATTATTTTTATATGAGTGATTAGGCTATGCTGATGTATATGCAGTGTAGACATTGTTGATCTCTGCGAATAACGTCTAAGACTCCATATATAAAGATGGCAAAAAACTTTCTGATTATCAACTTAATCATGTTTACATTAATTATGATAAAAATATTTACAAGACATACAAGAATGAATAAATTTACCAATAATCAATAATCAATAATTATTTCCTCTTTCATTTAACATTACAGAAAATAGAAAGTCTAATATTTTAATGGTATTTTTGAAGCCTGCTAGGACGTAAATGATATGATGTGTAAATTTTAATATAATTTTTCAAAGTAGTGAGTAAACTAATGAATATTAGTGGAAAAGAAATTAATGACGATAATCATTACGTATGATCGTATGATCAAGGTTTGATTGATAAGCATCGTCTATGTCTAGATAAACACCACATATATTAACAAATTATAATTTTTGATTCCATAAGCGAATAAATTGTAACTCACTCAGCTGAAAAATGTCATTATGAAAATACGGAAAAATTTCACAGAATATTTTCAAAAATTGAACCAGGTACTTCACGATAGTTTATGGTCATAATTCACTGTGTCACCACAGGCAAACGAACCTGCAAAATTGTCACTCATCGATTTTAATACAACTTTGTACAAATTTTTTTTCCATTTATATTTTTATCGATCAAGATAAAATCTGAAGGGTAAAATAAACCCACTATAAGCAAATACCATAAATGTGGAGTTCACATACATGTATTATAAATAGTATTTTATTTACATAAACCTGAGCGATTTAATAAACAAAAAGTTTACTAAAGGATCCAAATCAGATGGCACATTTCCTACTCAATCTTTTGCAAAACTATACTAAACAAAAGATATTCAATTCAATAATCTCAGTAAACACTTTTTATTTTCGTCATAATTGGCGAAATGCTTATGAAACGTAACGGAAATGCTACATTTTTAAAACGATTGATAACTGCCGATGATAAATTGGTTGCATATTCAATAATGTAAATAGAAAAATATCGAAGATGAACTAGCGCAAAGAATATCTAAAGCAGATATTTATCAGTTTAGTGGGATTACAACGGAATTGTCTGATTTGAAGTTTTACCACTTAACCAAACAATCAATTCGTTTATTTAATATTTGTGGTCTGATTTCTGGTATTCTCCGATTGATGAATGTTCCACAGGAATGTTCGGAAAAAATATAATATAAACTCAATTTTGACATATACAAGTGGTGTGCCGTATTTTATCAATGTGATTTTAAAATATATTAAAACAATTTTATAAACGTAATTTTTATAATATTTTCTATTTTCGGTTGTCGAAGTTGTTAGGTGAAAGTAATCTTCGATGGTTTAAAATACAATTTTAATCCTAAAATAATAATATTATTACTTAAAAATAATACCAATAGTTTATAATATTGTACAAATATTAATTTGGTTTGAAAATTTATCTCAATTGGGTTAAAAATGGACGTAAACTTCGTTGTGTTTATTATTTAATATTTTTTAGTTTATAAAAATCATGTAAATTAATTTTGGTGTATGGATTAGACAAAATTTTCAATCGAGTAAGACTTGACCAATAAAATGGTCTCAAAATAACTTAAAAAAGAACAACTTTTAGAAATGTTTCATTAATCACATACATATATTTATTAATTAATTATACATTTATAGGTAGATTGATTTATTTATGCCACCGTTGAAAGCCAATATATTTTATCTTTACACCGTTGACATAAAAAACTCATTATCACTATATTTCATATACTCATTTACTTACTCCATGGCGTTACAACCCAGGTGCGGTTTTAGCCTTCTCCAACACGCTTTTCCAACCTGACCTATCCGCAGTCAAATTCTTCCAATTCCGAATTTTAAGGATCTTTTTATCACAGTTTACTGCATCTAGCCATCTCGCCTTAGGTCTTCCGGCTCTACTTCTACCTTCTGGTTTACTATTTAACAGTTTTTTCGGCACACGCTCCTCCTCCATGCGTACTACGTGTCCAAGCCATCTCAATCTATTGATTTTGATTGTTTGGACAATATTTGGTTGACCGTACAACTTGTCTAATTCAAAATTGTATCTTCGCCTCCAACCATTCTGTTCTTTGACTGGACCAAATATACCATATTTCATATACTATTGCATAAATTTTGTATATGGGTTTGACCATATACCACATTGAGTTAATACATTTGGGTACAAACCAAATTTTATCGATATAAATAACCAATTTTGTGTGGTTTCTTGATCAAACTTTGAGAATCGTTGTAATTTTGTTGGGAATAAGTTTTTCATTTTACTAATCATCATCATCATTTTACTAATCAGTTTTATTACATATAAATGAAATGTTGAATATTGTATTGGTTACATACTGTTTTTTAAATAATATGTATCTAAGAATTTATTTTAAAGGTAAACCATTTTTATCGCGCAATTGATTTAGAATTAGTGGAAAAAAAAACAGAGTAAATAAAAAAGTTGAGTAGCGAGGATATAAATTTTACAAGTAAAAGAGTGTTCTTTTTATAACATTCTTCGTATATTTTATTTATTTATTTAATTTTTTTTTCTTTTTTTGAATTTAGCGCAATTAAAAAGAAATATATTAGTTTATGTGCGAGAATAGTAAATTCCAATGTAAATTTTTAGTTTAGTAAATACTTACATACACCAATATTTACATTTTTCGGATTATATACGTTTGGTAATAAAAATAATAAATATAGTGAAACTATTTTAATTTAGTATAAACATTAAACACCTTGTGGTTTGTAAAAAAAAAATTATTTTCTTTATACATTTATAGTTTTGTTTTCTATAAATACAGTCTATTAATAAATTGTTTCTTGTTTTGATAATTTTTCTCTAATTTTGACATTCATGTTAATTAGATTCTGCATGTGTATTTGCAATTATGTAGTATAAGAATTTAAAGTTTGAGAAAAATTATCGATACTGGAACGAAAAATGACGAAATATCGGAATGGCAACCAACCTGTAGTAGGTCACTCGGTAGGGTACAAAAAGATCACCCGAGTTGTGGACTTACTCGGTATACCCGGAATCATTATATAAGTCACATAAAAGTGTATGTACATGTACACATTTATTTAAAATTTCACTCTTATATATTATAACGTCGGTATAGAAAATTAAATTAAATTTTTGTTGTAAAATTGGTAACAATGTTATCGAATAGCTTGAAATGCTTAAAATAGCTTATAATTGTAATTGTTTATGCAAAACAGAAGTTTTTAAGTGGCATCAACGATTCAGACGACAGAGTAGATGTGCGGATAATAATGAACCCTCAGGCCGTATGTGAGTATGTAACAATTCACCAGTTGGGTCTGCCATTATGCCTAGACAGATTTTTAACTAATTAAATTCTTGTTATGGGTGAATCACCCGTACTAACGTTAATCTCAGAGTACAACGTCATATTTTCAAAGATTTTTTATTCCAAAAACGAAGAAATGATAATTCAGTTTAGTAATTTTTATAATAAAAAGTAAAAGTTAGCAACAAATCTTCGGTAAAATTTATAGAAATGGAACCATTGGTATACCAAAAACAACAATTCATTACTGTTTAACTGAAACAATTGGTTATCGAAGGGTGAATTCAAAGTTTGCAGAACTACAATAGACAGACTAATCACCCATATAAAAATAATGGAATTATGAAAACATTAATCTTTCGTTAATTGCAGTACAATTGATAAATTGTTATATATTACCAACTTGGCTGTAATAAAAGGTTTATTAGATGTCATAAAACTCCACTTGGAGCAATATATGACTTAAGAAGAAGAAGAATAATAGACAAGACGACCAAAAATTGTACCGAAGTTATTATATTCCAATGTTATCGCATTAAAAACGATGGAAGTGACGTTAATTTCTTAAAAAACTATTGTAACTGGTGATTTTTTATGTTTCAATAAGAACCAAAAACTATGGGCGTCAAAGTGCTGAATGGCGGTCACCATATAGATATTTCCTATATAAAATGTCATTTGATCAAGTAAAAAATCAAAACAATACTCATTTTTTTTATGAATTCAAAGTTATCGTTCCAAGTGGTACAACGGTTAATGCTTTATACTACATTAATGTATTGAAGCGTTTGCTAAGTCATATTCTGTGTGTTTGGCCTGAATATCAAGAACCATGGAAACCCTTGATGCGTCGATTATAAATGATTTTTTTTCTATACACCCGTTATAGTTCCATTGGAATAATTTTGATTCACCAAACTTCATTTGACGATGAAAGGAAACCGGTTTGCATCGATTTGAAATCAGTGAACAGTCGAAGACATGCACTTATTGAACATGGAAATCAATGTAGAGAGAGAACATTTCGAATAAATATTGTAATATTATTTTTATGAAATTTAAAATATTTTTTCCACCAGTTTATGCACATTATATCAGTAGGCTATGACTTGTGGATTAATACCACCAAAATATTAAATAATTATTATAAATATTATTTTTGTAAAAATAAATTATTAATTGTATGCAATACATTTCGGCAATTGTTCGAACTACGGGCCTATATTATAGCTCGTATGAACAATGATATAAGTGACAGTTAATATTTTCAATTTATATTTTATTAATAACATCACAACTAAGCACAATTTCTTTTGAATTCAAATTACCTATATAATATGTATAGAAGAAGGAAGGACACAACGATGAGGTCAAAACTATATACAAATTATATTTCTCTATATATTAAAAGTTGATGAAAAATAAATATAATATAATAAAGAATAGAAAAATACATTTTTTTTGTTCATATAAAAATAAAAACTAATGAGAATGACCACAAAGTTCTTTATATTTTTATTACTATAACTATGTGTTATTTTTTTGTTTGTAATATTTTATTATATTATTCATTCATTGACTTTTTTGTGTGTCCATTAATTTTATGTAATTTTTTTCATAGAAATCACAATACTAGAAAAAAAAAACCAAAGTACTACACATATATATTTTAAAAATATAAATCTCTAGCCGAACAAACATCACCAGGAAAAATTGATTGATATCAACCGAATGGGGTAATAAAGATAAGAGGAAAAAGAGTTAAATTTATTTAAATTCTTCATCTTTCATACAGATAGGTGTATTTATATGAATATGATTATCGTATAGACATAGATATAGATGAATATTTTATTTATTTGTGTTGCTACATACGCGCAACAAAATTTAACAGGTAGTTAATTATTTGGATGAGATCATTAATTAATTTTTAGTTTCTTTTATTTTCTATATATAGTTTTTTGACGTTTTGTATTTTATTTTCATTTTCTAATCAATGAATGAATTTTTTTTTTTTATTATTTATAAATATGTTATTTTATATTGTATTTGTTAATTTTAGACATTATAATTTCCATTTCAGTTGATTAAAAATTAGAAAAGATTTAATTTTCGGTGTGTAATGTCATAAAAAATGCTTGCATTTCAAAACAACATTAACGATTCCATATTTTTACAAAATATATTTTTATGATTTATTATAGAAATAATAAAAGTATTAGAGAAATTCATATAAACTTATTATAATAAATATCATAAATACAGAGATTTTATATGTAAATATTTATTATTTAAGTTTTAGATTTAATCTAATAGATTCATACATATTATTAGTGATTATAATCAGATATTTGTCCATCAACAATAAATTTGATATGTTATACAAAACAGTTAGAAATTAGTTTTTGATACAATTAACAATAACATAATTATCTTATGTATTTTAAAAACGAATCGGCAAATAATTTGTTTTGTGAGTATACAAATTTATACAAATTTTATATTATATTTTGTGTATGATATTAACCTATATGCACTCTATGCCCCAAACAATATAGATACCTGCAAAACGTACTTTTAGTTGTAAGTAAACTTCGAATGAGCAATAATTTCAGTGAATACATAATCTATTATCGTTAAAAAATAAAAAATGATTTACTGGTTATTTCATTTATGGCCTCCACATATCCATAAACAATTTACATACAATAATTGAGTGTCCCCAAAAATTTTTCGTTGTATACTATTTTTTTGAGATTCTATATATAGTGTCCAATGTCAAGTGAATCAGAAAAACATCGAATTGCTGCAGCTAATGAGAAAAGAAAAAAAACACTTTCACTCTATGTTACTAGAATGTTTCGATAAAAAAATTTGTAGGCGCTTACTTACACCAAACATTATTTTAGAAGTTGTGATGTAAACAAATCGGAAAGCAATGCGGTTTTATCAATCAAATATTTCTCCTTCTGATAGAAAGTGGAGAAGATAAATTTACCGCATTCCGACATATATGGAAGAAATTCTTAGACAATGTTCATCTATATGTTCTGTACAACGCGTCTTTAGAACTCACTGTTTATGAACAATTAGTTTCCACACTAAAACAATGCTCGCTTCGCCAATATCTACCCAGTAAAGTATATGGCATAAAAATGTTTTGGCTGGTTGATTCATGCACTTTAATTTTCACTAAAGACAATGAAGTAAAAAAACGGGGTCAATTTAGCTCAATATTTTGCTACTCAGGTCCAATTTGTATCGTTAGTTATCATAAACCAGTAATACAAGAAATGTAATTTTCACTCCTAAGAACAATAATATCGATATAGGGAAGCGGGTACTTAAAGTGAATACTGCAAAATTTCCCATTTCAGCTCATTCAGTTTTTACAGCTTCCTTTGTGCCACGTGTAGAATGGAATTATTATGGTGTTCAGAGCATTTGTTCGACATCATTATTTCACCACACCGAAGTAACTAATAGTAAATTATGCCACTGCAATCACACCAACACACAGTAACATCTTCTTTGTACCTTCTTCTCCCGGTTCTTTTCTGCGCAATGTTATTGTCCTGTATACAGAATACAGAATCCATTTCTCATCGCCTCTTACCATGCAATACAAAAAAGCCTAATTGTAATAACGTCTAAAAAGAAAATCGGCAACTATATACTGTATTAATAATATACTTTCTTCGAATTGTCCAAATATTTTGTTGTAACACTGAAATTTTTATATTTTTTTACTTTAAGGGTTTTTTCCTATACTAATAATTTTTGATGCAGTTTTTTTTATGTTGATACATTTTATTTAATTTACAATATTTTTAAGATTTAAGATAACTAATGGTCTACGAAACTGTTTCGATTACAGTTCCGGCGTTTCTAAAAAAAAAAAACTCTCTAAGGTCTCTGGTTTCATTAAATTAGTTGATTTTAAAATTTGTTTTATTTCTTTAATTAACACTCCTCGCTGTCCGTATACCACTCATGAACAATACATGTTTACCGTCTCAATTGCCTCCGAGTGACTCGTTGTCATGACTCCCATACAATTATTACAAATATATACTCGTAAGTATATAAACTATATAGATATCATAAAATAAAGTTAGTTCACTGTAAAAGTAAATAATTCAATATATTTTGTTTTACTTCTTTTATAGTGGAGTACATAAAATAAGTAAATACTTAAACGAAAAAATACCATGTCTGAAATTAATATCATGTTTACAAAATTTTTTTTAGCCCATATAATAATTTAAGAAAAATGTATATTAATGTATGTAACATATGCATGTGTATAAATAAATGTATATTATAAGATAGAGATAGATATTAGAACAATATTAGTAGGTATATTAGATCTAATATATAAAAATTAACTATTTAAAATGCAGCTGCTTTTGTTTTAATATTAAGAAAAAAAAAATAAAAAATAAATTTGAATTTAGGTCGGCATTATTATTTACTTTGGAAATATGCCAAAATTTGTGTGAGCATATCAACTATATAATGGTAATCTACTTTAAAATTTGCCTTTACATTAACCGGTGCCATATATATTCGATTATCTCATAATAAAAATGATGATATTAAATAATTAGTAAAATCTGGAACTAAAATTAGATGTAGTACCTACAAATTTAAATATGTTTAATGCGCGTATAATTATTATACATTTACAAATGTGGTGCATATATCATTAAATTCACTTCATTTACAAAATTATTTTACATTAGGTTGACACATTCAAAATGATTCGTATTAAAAATGTATTATAAACTTTGTATTACAATTTAGCTAAATTTTAAACATTCCAGAATTGGTCTCCATCGATAACAATGTAGTTTTAGCAAAATTTAATTAATTTTAAATGGACGGAAGTTTTCTGACACAGGCCACAGCATATCCATTGTACTCTCTCTAGTCCGGCCGAGTAATTGTACGAGTTGATTATTTAAACATACATTAAATTCTTATCATTGGTGTTCCTCTGAATAGCATCTAATATCATTTTTTTCAAAGATATTCGCTTTCTGCTTCCATAAACGAACAATTGATAATTCAGTTGAGTAATTTTTAAAATGAAAAATACTGAAAAATTTTTTCCTGTCAATACCATTGATAGAACTTGCAATCTCCTGACCGAATAACACGAGCACTGTGCCACTGAAAATTCTCGCAACCATAGACGTTCTATAATAAATAAATTGAGCAACTCTTATGGTTATAATCGTGACGTATATGCTTTTGATACTATTTCACAATAAATTACTTAAGGTATAATAAAAAAAAACCCCATTAATTTACTATACAATTATACTGGAGATTACATAGCAGATTACAAAGACATTATGAATGCACCAATCTAATATAATTCTGTTTGTAAATATTATTATAAAAATGTACGTGAGTGTCGTATCTATACACTTTTTTTTTGTTAAGAAATCAAAACAACTATCTTCAATAAAAAAAAAATAAAAGCAAAAGTTATTTGTTATGCATTTAAGTATATTTGAAAGCATTAATACAATTACAAATATAAATAACACATTTACAGATAGATAAATATTAAATACTTAAACATAAATATATATTAAATAAATAATACATTGTATTTATGTAAATTCTGCCAAATTACAATGTCTTCCTAAAAAATTATAGGCAAAAAATTGCACACTAATAAATTGTACTTTTCATATACAGATGATTTTTGAGGAATTTTGAGGTATTTATTCGAAATGTCATTTTATAGTTGGTACTTCAATATTTTATTTGTAAAAAAATGTTGTATCGATTGATTGGTAACCATCTGCGTCATATTTTGCTATTTGGCTTCTATGAAGGTAGCAACGCATGACAATGGTACAAATCATCTAAAGCTTATAAAGACATTGTTCATGTATTGAACTTTTACCACACAACCAAACGATCAATTCAGATGTATATTCAACAACTAATCAAACCGAACAATGCAGTTCAAGAAAATCGAAAAGGTGTTGTGTTCTTATTAGTTCTAGAGGGCTATGTAAATATTTTAGGCAGTACAGTGCCTCCAAAAGGTTTAACTATCTGATTTAATGATAATAATGTGGGTGCTATCGTTTGATTTGCACAATCACCATAATTAAACCCCATTGAAAATTTATCGATAAAAGTTTAAAACAGCAGATGCACATCTTAAAAAGCAAAAGTAAAGAAATCAGCATGTCATTCAATTCCTTTAAAATAGATGTACACATTTAATAAGATCCGAGTCAAGTATAGATTCTAATTAAAAAAATACGGCCATGGAAGAAAATATTAAAAAAATTTTATTGTAAAATTTCGTGTAGAATTCTAATATTTTATTATTTTTTATTTTTTATCGAAAATTTAATATTTTGATAATGTGGACAAACCGGTAGCCTTGGCGTAAGTATAAGTTACAATTTATTGTTTTAACCTTTATTCGTGTACTTCTGTATATTGTTTTTTTTATATTTTTTACATGGAATAATATAAAATTTTGATGGATTATTTAAATTATGTTGCTGAATTTTCAAAATTATTTTTTAAGTGCCAATACCGAATTTATTTCTATTTTAACTTTCAGTTTGTAACAGACTTGAAAATAACTCTTTAAAAATAATAATTAAAAAATTGATTTTTTATAAAATGTAGCCCAAGAACACACCTTTCAGATACAATTTTACAGATTTTAAAAATTTAACATAGTCACTGAGATATTAGCCGAATTATCAAAAATAGTATAGGGAACATTTGTTGTGAACGAGCCTTAATTTTTGTTTGGTTGCTATGACATCTGTCAAACATACAATATTTAGTATACATCATGTCATTGTACAAACAACATCATATTTTTTCATCGTGTTAAAAATGACACTTTGAATTAAAATCAAATGGCAGAAATGTTAAATGTTGCACAACAAACAATTTCTGACCGTTTAAAAGCTATGGAAAAGATTCAAAAATGTGGAAAATGGGTGCCACATTAAGTAAATGAAAGATGAAATACCGAAAAAACACTTGTGAAATTTTGCTTGCCAGAAACGAAAGAAAATCAGTTTTGCATCGAATTGTTACTGGCGATGAAAAATGGATTTATTTTAAGAATCCTAAACTGAAAAAATTATGGGTTAATCCGGGACAACAATCAACATCGACTGCAAAACCAAATCGTTTCGACAAGAAGACAATGCTGTGTGTCTGGTGGGACCAGAAAGGTGTGGTGTACAACGAGCTACCAAAAATCTGGTGAAACTGTTAATGCTGGTCGCTACCTATAACAAATGATCAATTTGAACAATGAATTTATCAAAAAACGACCAGAATGGGCCAAAAGGTAATTTTGCTCCAAGACAATGGACCTGCACACAAAGCAAAACAGGTTCAGGATACAATCAAAGCACTTGGCTGGGAGCTGCTACCCCAACCGCCGTATTCACCAGACTTGGCTTCTTCCGATTACCATTTGTTTTCATCGATGGGACACGCATTGGCTGAGCAGCACTTCGATTCCTACGAAGAAATCGAAAAATGGGTTTCTGATTGGTTTGCTTCAAAAGACGAACAATTCTATTGGCGTTGTATCCATAAATTGCCAGAAAGTTGGTCATAATGTGTAAAAAGCAATGGTCAATATTTTGAATAAAATGATTTTTACTTTCCCATTTAAAATTAGTGTTTTATTTTCACAAAAAAAACGCTTACTTGATACCGGTACACCTGGTACATATATATATGCGATGTGTGAACCCAGTGAAGGTTATTACTACTGCAAATATATAGGTTCGTAAATCTTAATTATGCTTGCAAATTTTATTGTGATAATATAGAATTTGTCATACTTGGCGTTGAATTGTTTTAAATTAAATTTTAGGAGATCTCGCTGTTATTTCCGTAATATAAATTAGGTACACTTTATCACACAATTATAAGCAATGTATGAAAATGGGAAGCATTAAAAAAAATGTACAAATATACAATATATTCGTAAGACTATGTATGCGCTAACCATATCTTTAAAATAGAATAAATTTTGTCTGTGGAATTTAAATTAACAATTTTTTTTATATTAAGTAATGTAATAACTATAAAATAAATATCCACACGCAATATGCAATATGCAATGTTGCCATGCAATTGATCTGAAAACGAAAACATATACCTAAAAATATAATATAAACAAAAATATGTTGTTTTATTTGTTTTTTTTTTTTATTTTGTTTTTTTCGCTTCGTTTTCTTCTCTTTTATTTTTTCATTATTTTAAAAACCAATACAACAAGTTTCAATCCCACCTGTTCTCATTTGCATGAATCTAAAATTATAATAATGTACCTCCTATGAGGAGATACATAAATATTTGTTATATATACAGATTGTAAATGTAATATATATATATATTCATATTACATACAGAATAAATACATATGATGCTGATTACGACCATGTTCGTTTCTTGTCGATCGTTCCATTCATATCATATGCATCTCATTTGCATGAATGTAATAATAGATTTGGTGCACTAGTCTAATAGCATATATTATATACGAGTATATATAAATAAATTAACTAAACCATTGCAGTATCGTATTTTTACAAATAATATACAAAATTTAAATACATACAACTCGTATACAAATATATATAACTAAACAAAATATATGTAAAAATAAACTTATGTATTCAAAATAGGCAACAAAAATAACATCATTTTAAGATAGACATATTAATATGAGAGATATTTAAAGAAATAAGAAATTTTTCTACAATATGAAATGTTATTGTGCGTTTGAATTAATTTTATAAAATTATAAGTTTTCTGTAAAAGCAAAAAAAAAAACCAAAAAACCATTGACACATAAAAAAGTGTCATATGGCAAAAATAATGTAAATTACAACACAAATAATCTGCAAACATATGACGAAAGTAAATAATAAAATACAATATAATGTTTACCAAAAATTATTTAAAATAAAGATACACATGAAAAAACTAGTTTTTTTTTGTTCTTTTAAAACATGATATTATTTTGTGACGATTTATAAAATTTATCAAAAAATTATATGCTCGTCTTATACAATATAGGACCATGCCCGCTTACATATAACAAAATGAAAATATTTTAGTATATTTCCAGATGGCACGTCTAACCTTCAAAAGATATATGTAAAAATTTCTTAACAATTCAATCATTAGAAGTTAGAAGTTACAGTATTTTTACCATTAAAAAGCAATGATAAATCAACACACGAAATTGCTTTTAATCAATTTTTCTGAATATACCAAACAAAGTTTCAATTAATCCACTGTAACTTCTAAATTAATGCTTAAATTGTTATTGAAATTTTGAACGATGGCAAAAATTCATCGATTTTGCATTTTTTTTGTAATAAACAATAACAAAAAACCGCGGATAAAATCCAAGAAAAGTATTACAAAATCCCTAGGAAAAATATAGATTTGAGTTGCTAGTTGTTTTAAAAATTATGAAAATATATTAAAAAGAGAAAGGATTCTATCTAGATACACAAAATATACAAAATATGAACAACCACTGTCTTGGATAAATGGTGAAGTTAATTATGAATACAATACCGCGGATATATGTAGAACATATACTACCCTGACAATTCAAAGATTTCAATTGACCTAAATAATAAAATTGACCTAGGACATACTATTATATTATTGAACAAATTCCAATATATTTTTCCATGGAAAATAAATATAAGTACGAACAAATTGTAGAAATATTTCCAAAATAATTTATAAATGAAAATAAAATAAGAAATATCAATTACAAAATGACAACTTAACAATGCTTCAAGAACGAAGAGAATGAAATCTTGGTTTAATGAAAAAAGTATTTACACTTTTGAATAATCTCTATAATTCAATTCAGATTTATCTCCCATAGAGAGAAAAATTCACCTGAAACAAGCTAAATTGAAACGTATTGCTCCAGGCAAATAGAGGTGTAGTATATTATATATACCCTTCGAATTTAAAAAACAATTCGTTATGAAATCGGCGACAATACAGCCGCGTATTGGAAAGGATAAACGGCAACGACATAAACAACGAAAAACGGACAACGATTTAAAAAGTTGAATCATGGAATGTTGTGAAATTTATTATATAACAACAACCCAAGAAACCTGAGGTGACTCAAAAAAATGTCCTTAAAGGAAAGAGATATGCATTTTATTACATGGCAACAAGCATAAGCATATAAAAAAAAAATGAAAACGGGACCGGTTTGCTAAGGCAAACGACTTTAATGTCAAGGACATGAAACAATATATCATACAACTATAGGTAAACACAGTTGTCATAAAACAACGAATGGCCTGAGATTGATTTCTTTTCGCTATGCTAAAAAATGGTTATTTGTGATACATACTTCCCACATAAGGGTATTTATTAAATCACGTGGAGATCACCAAATGGTAGAAATCAAATTGATTATATGTATTAATTCACTTTTCAAATATAATGGATGTTCGAAGTTGTTATGGTTTGATTATTGATTCGGGTCATTATATAGTTAACAGCCAAAATAACAGCTATTAATAACACACAATCTGTAAGGATGAAATAGGCAGTTGAAAGATATGAATAGACAGCGGTAAAATAATTGAACATGCATGCAACATGCAATAAAGCAACGGATTATTGCAGATTTGGTGGATTAAGAGCAGCAAAACAATTTAAATAGTATGTGTGATAAATTAAAATAATGCGTTGATTGGAAGGGGAGTGATAGGAAGAAATATGGGGTTTTGATGATGATTGTAATAATATTCGATATGCACAAAATGGCAACGCGAGCTACAAGAACCGCTATTGAAGACTAACGCTCTATGAGGAATTTCGAGCGTAATTGGATGCGGGAAAAAAAACGAAAAGTTTATGCCGAAATAGAAGAATTCAACAGGAACAATGGATGACGGAATTGGAAGACGATAGCTGCGAATTGGTCCGGTTGGAAATACATTTTGGAGAAGACAAAAGTAACACCTGGGGTTTAGTGCCACACTGTATAAGTAGCCCACATGTATTTATAAAAATTTGGTTACCAAAAAGAATTATAGAGATAACAAAATAAAAAAAACAATTTGTCCGTACTTTGAAAAATGAGGAAAATTTCCGTGGAAAAAATCCATATATTTTCCATGGAAAAGATATATTGGAATTTGTCCAAAGAATGTCCATAGATTTTCCAATTCATATAATAGCATTTTATTTATGTCAATTGAAATCTTTGGATTGTCTGGGTAATATGTCCAACATATATCCGCGGAATTGTATTCATAATTTATTTCACCAATTATCCAAGAGAGTGGTTCAAATTTTGTATATTTCGCTTATCTAGATATAATCCTCACTCTTTTAAATTTATTTTCATAATTCTTAAAACAACAAGCAACTCAAAACTATATATTTCCGAGGTATATTATAAGACTTTTCATGGATTTTATCCTCGCTATTTTTCTGGTTTATTGCAAAAAAAAATACACAATCAATAAATGTTTGCCATCGTTCAACATCTTCAATCCGTGCTCATAGAACTTCTGGTAGGTATCGATAAAAAACTGAATCAAACCGCGATTTCGCATCATCGTCATAAGAAAATTTATTCTACTAATACGGACAATTCACAGGTATTACTTGCCAAAATACATGGACGATCCAAAGATATTTTTGCCAAAATCTGTGGATCACAAAATATATGAACATAAATTCTATGGATATTCTGTGGAATAATAGCAACGAGAAATACTTCAAAGGAGAATCCGTAACAAATTAACATCCGAAATATACGGATAATCCAAGGATATTTTTTATAAAAATCCATGGAAAGAATTGTACTTATCATATAAAATTAAAGCCGACATCCGTAAGATATCCATAGATATTTCCTCGGATTGAAACTACGGACTACTACATAATGCGGACATTTTACTGACGAACTACTGACAGTGTTACTAGGTTAGATCTGATTTTAATAAAAAAAAAATAACTAATTATAAAAACAATTCATTTATATTCTTAATTTTACTTCCAATTAATATTTGCAAAATTTTTCATCATATAATGACATAAAAAATATTACAACAAAATGCATCAGAATTTTATACATGGGATAGAATTTTTCCACATTGTGGATGCTACATATTATAGACTAGATAAAAGAATTCAATAATGAACAGTTATATTATGTAAACATTCTATAACTATATATTAGCCAGTATATTTTGTCCCGAGTATAATTTATATAATATTTTATGGAATAACCAGCTTTTCTGTGCTAATATAATATACACCAGTAATCCATCATATTATTTTTAATATCATTTATTACACTAAAATTCGTGCCTTTACTTTTATTACATATACTATTTATGGCGAGCAGAAGAAATATCTCAAACAAATATATTTTAAAATAATTGCTTCATTTTTTCAGGTCTCACTAATCTATTTAATGTTGCTACTTATCATCATACATTTAAATTATCATTTTTAAGTAAGTATAATATAATACAAAAAAATAATAATAATAATAAATATAATACCATTTAAGTGAAACAAATTAGTAATCGTTATTATTATATGATATGCATATATAAAAAAAAGTCCCATTATATGTATAATAAAGTTCAATAAACCGCGTAATATTTAACGCATATTATGATGCGTATACCGCGTATACAAATATACATTGTAGTGGCTGTGGATTGATGGATAGATGATTTGGTTATTTATGTATACACACAATTTATTTTATAATCCATCTAGAAAAAGGAATATATATAAAATCAAAATAGAAAAAAAAAATAGATATATAAATTATTTAATTCTTCCATTAACCGCAATTTAATGGCATTTTAGATATATTGTATAATATGAATATCACATATATTATTAGTATGTGCAAAGAAAACCTGATAATTTAAAAAAGGTGCGAGATGGGTTAAGAAAAAAAAATTATAAAATAATAATAATAAAACTTATTGTTAGTATTATGTAGAGTCGTAGAGATTGAGAGTAGAATAGACTTTTAAAAATTATAATGTATATTAGATGCGCTTCTTTATACATATATCAAGTAAGAACTCTAAAACCTAGCATATTTCTATATATATAAAATGTAATTAATAAAGACAGATCGACTATGCATAGCAGCCAAACCATTACTTTAATAAATAAATCACTTATATTATTTATGGTAAATTTATAACTTAATTGCAATTGTTATTTATTACATCTTTTATTGTATATATACATACTATTACTTATATAGTGAAAACGTTCATACACATAAATACTATATTATATTCATAAAATATAATAATAATAATAATTTATTTCATCTATACACCAAGTTACAAATAATAAAAAACCACATTTTTGATTATTTTGAATAGTCTAACTCGTTTTCATCATTTCATGTTTCATTAAAATAATATTATACGACTTTACATGAGTGTATGTTGTACAATATCATTTTTTATTTAGTATAATAAGATTATAATCTAATGTAGATATTGTAGTTTGCAATAATGTAATTAAATTATAAGTTTTCTTCTGTATGGAATATATATTAATTTACAATAATTTAGTTACAGATCAATCAAGCAAGACTAGAAGTAAGAATTAAAACATGTTATATATTATTCACAAAATTAAATCGAAAAAATTTAAAATTAGAATTGACTCTCAAATGAATATACGATTATGTTTTATTTATGTATGCAAAAGAAATCAGAAAAATTAAAAGGTTTCAGTAAGCCAGAAAAAATTAAATAGGAAATATTTGTATTAAAATAAACATTTTTTTTAAACACATTTGATGAGGGAAACAATATCAAAATGGAAGGTCTTTATTAATACATTCAAATTTGTTGAATTTTTATGAAATATAAAATTGTATATTCAAAATATTATTTTATTTATTTATTTCTTATTTTTTATTGTTATTGGGGTTAAAAAAAAGGGTCCCAACAACTCTGTTTACTGCGATATGAATTTGGATCTATTGTGATTATATGTATAATTAAAACTGAAACTGACCCCTGCATCTTCTGTCCCAAATATAATCAGAATTGCTTTATAATATATAGAACCCGTTGAACCATCATTTAAGAACTTATTGATTTCTGTAGAGTGAAACAACCTTAACAATCTGTCAACGTTTCTTGGCATTTCCTTCGGTGTAAAATACAACGCATTGTTTCATTGCTCTTGACATGCCGCAGTTTTTCAAATATTTGTTTATATATTGGTCCTCCCACCTTACTAGATATCCGTAGGTGAATAGTTTTCCAACAAAAGCTTGAAATGAACTGCATTCATAGTATATCAAATAAAAACCATTGTTAAAATATTAAAAAAAACCAAAATTTGTCAAAAAAAAAAACTTTCATCATTGGAAAATAACAATATGCCAAAAGTATCGTATCGATCTGCGCAGATCGATCTACATCTGATCAACTATTTAGTATATGGCATATCTTGGAAAAGAGTTGATAAACACCATTTGTTATGGAAGAATTTGATATACCAAAAAAACTGATAGATTTGGTGGCCATGACGTTGGATAATGTGAAATCAGAAGTATGAAAATTGTATGTAAATTATCTGATCACTTTGAGACGGTTGATGGACTACGACAAGGCTACCCATATTATTACAATACTATTTAATATTACACTGGAAAAGGCAGTTAGGGGCGTAAATATTGATAAACAAGGCACGATTTTTACAAAATTCGGTCAATTATTAGCGTATGCTGATGACATAGACATAATGGGTGGTATTATCATAACTGTCAAGAATGCTTTCGAATCGTTACACAAGGCGGCTTCGGGTGTAGGTCTCAAAGTGAATGCAAACAAAACAAATTATATGGTGGCAACGAATACATTAGGAATTCGAGATCAAGCAACTGGAAACAGATGTTATCACGGTCTAAAAAAACAATTCCAATCGAAAACATTACAAAGAGATCTTAAGTGCAAGCTATATATAAAACATTAATACGTCCAATATTAACGTATGGATCGGAAGCCTGGTGCATGACACAGAACCAGAAACAATTACTTTGGATTTTCGAACGAAAGGTACTCCGTGGCATTTATGATCCCGTCAAAAAACAGAATGGTTGGAAGGGAAGATAGAATTTTGAATTAGACAAGTTGTATGGTCAACCAAATATTGTCAAAACAATGAAATTCAATAGATTGAGATGGCTTGGAAACGTATTACGCATGGAGGAGGAGCGTGTGCCAAAAAAATTGTTGAATGCTAATCCAGAAGGTAGAAGGGGAGCCGAAAAAGCTAAGGCAAGATGGCTAAATGCAGTAAACTGTAATATAAATATCCTTAAAATTTTGGATTGGAAGACATTGACTGCGGATAGGTCAAGTTGGTGAAGCGTGTTGAAGAAGGCTAAAACCGCACTTGGGTTATAACGCGCCATGGAGTAATCAGTAAGTAAGTAAAAGTATCACATTTTATTTATTTACATTTAATATGGTCTCAGTAAAATCATATTCAATTTGTCAATTTGTTTACGTTTTGTAAAGGGTTTTCCATTCAGTGCGCTCGAAATTTAAATTGAAATAAAACGACGCTTTGATACAATTGGTATGATTTTTTTTATTTATGATTTATGTTGGCATAACAGACCCCTACATCATTTTTGAAGAAAAATGACCCAATCATGCCAACAGACCATAAACCACATCATAGTTAATATTTCTGGATGCATTGGCTATTGGTGAATTTTTGTGGACTGATTTCACTTGAAATATTACAATTTTGTTTGTTAACAAAGCTATTTAACCAGAAATGTGATTCGTCACTGAAGATGAAATTTGGAGATTCTTTCAGTGTCTCAGAAATGATTAGTGTATTTGTAATTGTCATTGTTAATTAAAATTTATCATTTTTTCCATATGTCGGTATGAATTTCGAGGTTTGTTAATGTTATCAATAATTGAATGTCTGCGTTATACAAAATCAATTATAAAAAAAAAATTAATAAATACATTTTTTATAGGCGACTATTTTATTTTAATTAATATATTTGTTAAAACACTTTCATTTTAAACACTGTAAATACGACATCAAAGTATTAAATTATCACATCAAAAGAATTGACTAAATTAATGTAAATATTTTTTTGAAATAAATACAACGATTAATTTAATTTTACTACACTATCGTTTGTTGTCAATATATTTTTTCGCATATAAATTCAAAATAATTAATTTCTAATTCGCATAATAAATACTAAATATTAACCCTTTTGCTAATTTTCACATTTTATACAAATTTAAAATTCTACAGTGTAACCTTAAAAAAACACCCTCTTGTACAATTAATTTTTTTATCTCATATCTGTATAAGACAGCGTAACAATTGATTTATGATTTATATTAATTAAGACGAATTTTGTAATTTGTTAACAACATTAAAGTTAATCGTATTTATAAAAAAAGTTATAAATTAATTCGTTTTCATATTCATATTCATATTTAGAATGAATGGGTTAAATTTATTTATCAAATAATATATTAATATTAATAATAATAAATAATTTAAATCAAATTTAAAGTGAAACACGCACTATACAATAATATTAAATATGTATGTAGTTGATGTGTGTTTTTTTATACTGTGGCAAATTGATACATATACAAATTTCAATATTATAGTGTCGTCGATCGAGATCATTGCTTGATTGCTTATTACTCGGAACGAGTAAGTTCTCATATAATTCCTATCTTCCGTCATTATGTAGATATAACGATTACTACTTAATTTAACAAACAAATTTTTCTATTTATAATATCAATACACAAATCAAAATTATCACCAATTATCAAAATTAATAAAATCTCAATCGGAGAAAACATATGCATATTTAAATAAAAATATAAAATGAAAAAATTAATAGATAATAAAAGCACTTACCACTTTAGCAGAATAGTCCCATTGATCTCTGTAAAAATTAAGAAAAATCAAAATTAAATATTAAATTTAAATATTATGATGATAATTACACATACAAATAAGTAAGATAATTTAACATGGATTATTTATTTATGAATGTGTTCGATTAGTTGAAGTTTTACATATCTGAATAATAACAACACATGTCGACATTAATAGTGATTAAGAAATCGATTAAATTTATTGATTTTTTACTTTAAATCAATCAGGCCCGTACCGAGCAAATTTTGCGCCCTGTGCATAATTTTGAAAATACACCCTTAAATACAAATGTAGCCACATTGTTTAATAATATTTATGATACATAGATTTTTCTTCTAAGAAAAAACACTTGAAAAATTGTTGATAGGTTATTTTTATTCTATCTTAACAATTTAATTATATTTTATTTGAATCTTAATAATAGAACCGTTTCCACATCACCCCAGAGGTAGATTTTAAATGCGTTTTTATGAGGTTTCACCCATTACAGGCCTAGTCCTCTACAGAATATAATTTTTTTTTTAATTATTTAATTATTATTATTCATTATTATTAAACCCCTACGGTTAAATTTCCGACAAATATCCACATCCAAATGGCTCAACTTTTCCTGAAGTAAAAAACTAATGAAAGTAACTAATATAGGGGTTTTCTATCTTCGTTAAACCCATCCTATGGATTTAGATTGTCTAGGTGTAAGTTGATTGCGCCTAATTGATTGAGCCGAGATATTACTAAAAACGTTACCCCGAGACAATCGTAGGAAAGTAAAATTAACTTTAAATTGAGTTGTGACATGATTTTAGCGTTTTTTTTTTTCAATTTTCGGAGCCCCTAACTCATATACGACCCGTTTTTATGTTCGTTCTGTTCATATCAAAGCTACGGGCCTGGAATCAATCTTTATAAAGATCTGAAGCTTATTGAATCAAACAATAGTTGAACATTTAGTAGAATTTGAATCTGATTACAAAGTTTGCCGTAATCTAATAACGCATTATCATTATCATAAATCGTGGGCTTTTCTATTTTTCTTACGAAAATCGAACATCCAATAAATACTATACGTATACGATCTCACCTGTATATCTGTATATTAAAAATATTATTATTTATAAAAGAAAATCTTCGCTGTACATTGAGCTTTATTTATACACTGAATTGAAAAAGCCAAATTGTTTATTTTCCCACATCAAATTCACCACATTTAAATATACTATTTTTCCAACTAATTATATTATTAAATTTAATCAAAGACACCTTACCTACTATTCTCATCTCCATCATTTGTTATACGCTGAATTACTGGTATTTTAGCTGTACTATCGTGTATTCGAACCTGTGATGGTGAAATTTCTTCATATTGATCTTTTACAGTAAAACGTTCTAGTAAAAGTGGACTTAATGAGTGGCAAGAACCACCTAATAAATCATCAATATTCGTGTGCCGTGATATGAATAATTTTTTTGCACTTTTTTTATTATGATGACTATTGATATTTGACGATTTTCGTAAATTAACAAATTCTTTATTCATTTCAGTATCTTCTAAACCTTCGGGACTTGCTCGATCACCTAATGGTGATAATGATTTTATTTGTTCTTCATGATTATTTTTATTTTTATTATAATCACATTGTTCAATTCGATTTATTTCATTATCATTAGCACAATCATTATCATCATCATCATCAACATCATTATTATTATTATTATTATCATCATTATCAGATTTCAACCACCATGCTTTTTCACCTGATTCAACATGCCCAATTTTATATTTTATTTTTTTATCATTAACATCACTATTTATATTATTGGTTTTATTATCCGATGATGATGTTTCATTTGATGTCATCCACCAGGCTTTATCACCTGAATAATTATGACGTAATTTATGAAATTTATTTAATTCATCTTTATTATTATGATCATTATTATTTTTCTTATTAGTATTAGTATTCGTGTTATTATTGCTCATATTATTATTATTAGTAACAGATACATTTTCACAATCATTTTCATTTATTAGCCACCAGGCACGTTCACCGGATTTAATATGACTTATACGATATTTTGAATTTGTAGATGAATCTTTTGAATTTGTAGATGAATCTTTTGAATTTTTACTATTTTCAGTATTAATTGAGTTTTCAGATAGTTCTTTCACATTAATAGTACTATTACTATTATTACCATCATCATTATTATTATTATTATTATTTTGTGTTAACCACCAATCATGTTCACCAGAATCATTTCTTTTTAATTTATTATAATTATCATAACTGCATAATGAAATATCATTTAATTCACTTTGTGCCAATGTTATGTCTTCGGCAATTGTATCATCATTATCATTATTATTTTCATTACTACAAGCGCCACCGTCAGCTGCGTTGTTACTATCATCATTATTCATCCACCATGGTAATTCACCAGAGTCAATATGTCTTAATTTAAATTGCATATTAATACCAAATTCGTCTTTACTATTATCACTATAATTATTAGTTTCACTTGAATTTTGCCAACAATTTTCACTTGATTTATTAGATTTATTATTATCATTTGTATTCGCTGTTATTGATTCGTTTAAATTATTCGTTTTATTGTTCGTTATTAATATCGGATTATCAAATGGCAAGATTTCATTTGTATCTTGCTGTAAATTTTCAGATATACTAAAGCTATTATTATCAAAATATTCTGCATCAGCCACATTTGTTGTATTATTAGTATTTGTATTATTAATAATATTATTATTATTATTTGTATTAGTAGAAATAACCTCCGGTTGTGATTTAACCTTGAATAAATTTGTCACAGAACCAAGTGTGCGAATTAAAAATGATTTTGCATCGTCGGTTTTACTATTTGTTGGCGATATCGTTGCTGTCGTTTCTACATTTGTTGTTGTTGTTGTTGTTGTTGATAATGTTGGTGCTGGTATTAATTCATTTAATGAAGATGTATTATTATTAGTATTAGTAGTGGTATTACTGCTATTAATAATTTGTTGATAACTAATAGATTTACTATTATCGTATGGTAATTCATCATTTGTTGATATTAATAATGATGTACGTGATGAATTTTTATGTATTTTATTTCTAGTGTCATCATCAGAAGATGATGCAGTATTAGCAGTAGAACTGCTATTTGCTGTTGTTGCTGTTGTATTTGATGAATTACTTAATTCAGACGATGCACTTGGTGAACGTTCAGTACGGCGTAATATAGGACTATTACATTTTTCATTACCAATAACATCTGTTTCACTTTCAATACTTGAATTACGTGATTTACGTGGACGATCTGTTGGTCCAACATTTAATGCAGATTTACGAAAATCTTTATTTGTCCATTTATAGTGGTTGTTATTACCGTTTGTTGAACCGCCATTTATGGAATTACCTGTAGCTGATGATGATGATGAAGAAGTTACTTTCATAGGTGATTCAGATTTTTGTGGTGCCAATGGTGGTAATTTTGATTTTGTTGATATTGGTGCATTATTTAATGATGTGTTTGATGACGATGATGATGATAATTTTTGTTTTTGTAACTTTGATGACATTGATGATACAGATGATGTTGATGATGATGATGATGATGATGCTGTTGATGGCGATGATGATGTTGATTTAATTTTATCTTGTTTTATATTATTTTTTGTAGTACTTACTATTTTATTTTGTTGATTATTTTTTGATGGTGAATTTTCTTTAGATTTTGATAATTTTTTATCTGACAAATCTGTTGATTCAGTTTTATTACTACTTAAATTAGTATTACTTGAACTGCTATTGTTATCGTAACGAGATAAATTTCTAGAATCTAAATATGAAGACCATGATGGTGTTGATCTTGAGTTTGGAGCACTAACAGGCGCAGATGACACTGACGGTGATGATGACGACGATGACGATGATGATGAAGATGTGGATGTTGAACAAAATCTTGAATATTTGGTTGAATCATCTAAACGATCGGATTGTATTTCTTTGTCTTCGCATTGTGGTTTTTGAACGGGACGATCAATAATTTTTTCAATTGTTTTAGCAATTTCTAAACGACGGCTACGTAAATAATTTGTTGATAATGATAATGAAGAATTTGATGATGATATTTGTGGTGATGGTGATGTTGCACGTGATACAACAGATACTTGAATAAATTTAATTTTTTCAGAAGTATTATTATTCTCAGTTTTATCAACGCCGTCGCCATCGCGTTCTTTAACACTTTCTTTAACCGTTGATTTTTCTTCTTTTTCAATACGACGTTTAACACAACGTGCGGTTGCATCACTTGCTGTCATATACGATAGTGCAGTACCAGGATTTCTTACATTATTTCCAGATCCATATTTTGAATATGATGATGGTGTAGAAGATGATGGTGTCGCCGATGACGCTGATGATGATGTATTTGCTCTGGGAAATAATCGATATGCAGATGAGGATGAATATCCATTTGTTGATGATAAAGAACTACCATAACGATTGATTGGTTTTGATGGTTCTGCTGGGCTAGGATCCCTTGATCGTATGCTGTTGCCACCATATGTCGTATTACTATGTATTGGACTTGGATCACGACTACGAACTCTTGAAATATTTATTGCTGGTCGTCGTTGAATCAAATTAGATTTTGTAGTTGATGATGATGATGATGATGGTGATGTTGTTATATCGATAACATTTGGTTCTTTTAATTTAGATTTTGTTGATGTTAAATTACCGGTTGATAAATATCTAGATGTTGTTGATGTTGATTTTATTGGTGATTCTTGTGCTACATCTTTTGCAGAACCATAACGTGAATTTGGTTTTCTTAGCAAACTATTAGTATCTTTAGCGGATTCTTTTATTGATGATGATGGTGGTGTAGCAACGGTTGATGATGAATATTTATTTGAATATGATGTTGTTGATGGCGTTGTGGCAGATATTGGATTATCTCTTTTGATTCCAATACTACGATATGTTCCACCAGAATATGCCGGTCTATACGTTGACGGTGATGTTATTGTACTAAACCTGGGTGTTGATTTTGTATCTGGTATTTCATCTCTTGAAGGATACTGTAATGTGTTATCATCATTTTGTGAAACATGAAATAAAATTAATATTATGTAAATTAATAAATTTGTATTTTTATTAATATTTATAATAATTGTACGAGTTTGTGCACAAATATTTATATGTAAATAATTAAAATGAATTTTATTTTGGCACAATTTACAGGAAATTGTATATATAAGAATTGAGTAGAAATACACACACACACACACTATACACTTTGTTAAATGTAAATTTAATGTTAATGAGGAAAATTTATGTATATTTTGTGTTCCTATTAAATTTTTCTATTATAAATGGAAAATATTTAGGTTAATGTTGTAACAAGTGTGACAGTACAAATGTTTATTATTATATATTTAAATAATATACGAGTATACAAATAGACTTTTCTTTTAGTTTTTTTTTATTATTTTCTCACGCAGTAAGTAATTGTCTGGTTGAAATAATAAAATAATTACTAAACTGGTTATTATTAAGAAAAAAAAAAATGATAACATGCAAAATTCGCTTAATTTTTATTTTTGTATTTTCAATAGGTGATACGTAGACCCACCCGCAGACGTATGCGGCTACGTACAAACGAATATTTATATTTATTAATAGAAAATACACATATAAATGTAAAAATTGTTTACTATTACATTGAATATGATGATATGATTCATAATTATTTTTCAACAGTTATAATCTCGTATAATTATAACATAATAAATATATAATTAATGGGTAACACAAAATATGTTCCTAAATAATTCAATGAATTATAATATGGTTATTTCTTCCAAATAAACCTATACTAATATAAATTCTATATGTACTTTAAAACATATTCGAAGAAAAACACAAAATTTGATGCATTACGTATAAATTATTGGTTACATTCAATATTTATCTGTTTATTTATTTTTATTTTAATTTGATATGTGTAGTTAACTCACTTATGAAAAATAATTAAAATAACATTTATAAAAAATAAGTTAAAAAAACCATTAAAATATGATGTCGAAATTCTACGACAAAATTATATTATATAATGATAGGTGTATGAAATGTCGATTTTTTTCGCCTGAGCATAGGCATTTTTATTTGAAACACAAAATGAATATGAATTTAATAATAAAGGTAAGGGCCTTCGTTAGCTATGACTCTTCTTTCTTGCATATTATGAATTCTGCGTCAATTTCTATTTCTTCGTATTTTACCATTCATCGATTTAATTAATGAATTCTCTGAAGGAATTGAAATGTTTTTCGTAAAGTCTGTGTCGTATTATTGGAAATAAGTGATATGCAAAAGTAGCCAGATCTATAGTGAAAACACGTGGGGTGGGCGCTAAACATCCCAGTTAAATACGTTTGAACGAGTCCATGCTCGATTCAATCGTTATTGGTAGCAGTCACCATATAGTATTCGTCTCGCAATCACGAAATTAACACTTTTGAAGCGACCAAACTAACGTTTACAAGTTTTTTGAGCTGGGACGCGTGCACCATAATCTTTTACCATCTGGACACTTTCTATAAAAAAAATAAATCTACAATATTTATTATTTACATACTAAATTCTATTTGGTTTACACATAATAGTGCTTGAATGACGTAATGGTTAGAGTGATTGTTAATCAATCCATAGTTTTCGAGTTCAATTTGGGTATACTGCAATAAGGAAAAATTGAGAATTTTTTATACAGAAAATTACTCCATCTTTGTGAAATAAAAAATGGAATATCTATGAAAATATGTTGTTGGACGCTATTCAGAGATTATGTCTCCACACACAATGCTATGGATGATCCACTCATATGAATAATTGAATTTATAAAAATCGGTACTGACATAATTGTAGAACTAATTGATACATTGTTACATACCATATATAGTATACTCACAAACGGCGGAATAATTTACCCAAATTGACTGCATATGATAGATATTTATTTCATAAAACGAATAGTACTATTGCGGTGGGATGACTTGACGTATGATAGAGTAATCAAACTATACTGTTCAATCGGTAGGGCGATGAACAGGATCCTGCTGGTCTAATTTGATATAAAAAAATAGGGTAAATACTCACTAATTTTTCCGAAAAATCGTGTCTCACTTATAAAATCTTTTATTTTTTAACTATATGTAAATATAATATAAAGTGCATAATATCATAATTTCATAAAAAGAATTAAAGTCATTTTAATAACACATTAATGAAAGATTAGAAATTAATTAAGTTTTGTAATTTTGAAAACAAGCATGGCAATCCGTCAAAACTTTTCGGCTCGTAATTAAAAAATATATGACACTTCTTAAAAGACGAATTTGTGGAACGAGTTTCTCTTAATTTTTTTGACTATTATATTCTGATCTGATAGGTATTTAATAGTAATTAAATTCAATTCAGACATTTTTCCACGCGACGCTCCTAATTAAACACAATTAAAAATAATTAATTAATTTATACAATATTATTTAATCAAAGAAAATCAATTACAAATTATGATTAACACAAACAAAATCATAATAATAATAATAATAATAATAATATATGTAAAATAAATTACATAAATAGAAAATGAAATTATAAAATTTTATTTAATTTTCCGGATATCTTTTTGTACTTTGCCTACAACAACATAATTATATATAGTTGATTACATGCCTAAATGTAAACAACAGATAAATTCATGATTTATAGATTTTATATGTGTTTTTAATATAGAATATATTTGAATTTTTTTTTCGTTCGGCTTATACAAAGTGAAAACATATATTATTATACCACATATACAATTACATAAATGAAAATTTGCACACATTAATTTAATTTAAATTTGAATCGCTGTGGACGTAGGACGTATGGAAAATACTATTGTATTTGCATATAGGAAAGAAGAAATAATTGGCAATATATTATATTTATATTATAAAATTACAAATATATATATATTAGAATAATATACGATTATAATAAATTATAATGTGTTTGTGAATTATTCATATAGGGTAGAAGATTCTAAATCGGCCACTCTGTAAATAACTGACAAATAATTTTATAAATTGTAAATTGTTTATTATTATACTAACAATACAATCAAATTCTTATTGAGACCTTCGATTTCGCTCTGGTCAATAATTAATTATTTAATATACAATACAGTTGAACAACTAAAAATCTGAAATTTTAATTTGTGATGTTTCGTTGCGATGGGTTCATATTAACTTCCAATATCCAACCAATTTATATGGACCAATTTATATTATTAATTAATTATTAATTTTACATAATTTATTAAAGAAATTTAATAAATATTTCATATTTAAGATAATTACAAACAATGAAACATACTTATACGAGACAATATGATAAAAATTATTTCGTATTTATTTTTATGGCAACGCATGGCATGGTAACCATTTTGAAAAAAACCTGAATGAAATTATAATAACATTAACATTAAAATTAGCAATTGAAAAATTAAGAACAAATACGAAAAATTAGTAAAGACTTCGGGTATTAATAAGTTTTAAGAAATAAATTTACTTTTTCATAAACTGCATTTATACATTTCTATTTGTTGGCTGGGAATACGATTCTATGTACCCGGAATTAGAAAAAATTGGTAGAGAATTTTGTTAATATTATAATAAATTTAAATTATTATTGTTAACTGAAAACATTTTTAGAACATATATGCATGTGGTCTCAGTCAATTAGAATGAAATTATGTATTAAAATAATAAATTATAAAAATAATATCACTTTAGACGCGGTAAACAGGTTGTATATTTCAAGTTGAATTTTTACTGAAGTGACCGTAATTTGTCAGTCATTTTACCCTATGTTGCAAAATGTGGAATATTAAAATTTTAATGTAAATAATAATAAAATGTAATGTAGGTAGATACATGTGTACAAATGTGTTACGCACACCGCAATATTGGTGTGCACGTAAAAAGGAGGAATAGCTGCCGTAATTTTGAGCATAGAATATAATAAACGACAATTTTTTAATTAGCTTTCGAAATACGGTATATCGATCGATTATCACCTACAAAATTTATATAAATATTAACAAATATTGGAACACTCTGTACAAATACACGTACACGTCGTATGTAATTATAATTTTCACAGATGAAAAACGGTCATATATAAAATTTGGAGTAATATAATAATTTATAAAGACATTATTTCATTCGTAATTTGGATGTTGTATATATATATATATACCAGGTGTACCGGTATCAAGTGATCGTCAAGATACAAATATCTTGATAGGGAACATTTGTTGTGAGCAAGCCTTAATTTCTTTTTGTTTGTTTGCTATGACATCTGTCAAACATATTTAATATACATTAAGTCATTGTACAAACAACATCATATTTTTTCATCGTGTTAAATCGTTTCGGCAAGAAGACAATGTTGTGTGTCTGGTGGAACCAGAAAGATGTAGAGTACCACGAGCTCCTAAAACCTGGTGAAACTGTTAATACTGATCGCTTGAAAGGTGTTCAAAATGTGTAGAAAGCAATGGCCAATATTTTGAATAAAATGGTTTTTTACTTTCCCATTTAATATTAGTGTTTTATTTTCACAAAAACGCTCATTTGATACCGGTACACCTGATACATGCGAGTATTATATGAATGAAATGTGTAAAAAAAAAAAGGAAAACTATATGAAAATAAAATATGTGGCATAATTATAATTTACCCGACTCCCAGAGTTTGCTTTTGATGAATATGATGTTGTAGACAGATTTGTTTTCCAAGGCATCTAAAAATAATTATAACATAAAAGAAAATATTTATAATATACTTTTAAGAATTTTTTAATGGGGAAAGAAGCAAAGAAAAAAAAACAAAAAACAAATAATAAAATTATTAAATAAAGTTGGGTAAATGATGCCATGTGCGTGACAAAACAAATTTGGAATACATTTTCTTTCTTAAATTTGTGTTATATACCAAAATACTAATTAAAACTTCTTTTAGTTACATCTTAAAATAAAAAATTAAAAAAATAAATAATTAATTTTATTTGTGTTGTTTATTTATCATAAATAAAACCAAAAACCAATAATTTGGATTATAAAATGATCAAGATCATTTCCAATATATATGGTATGGTATGAGTCAATGTGTGTGTAACATATAACAAAACTAATAAAATAAGCAAACATAAATCTAATTTTGAACAGATATTTAAAATGGAAATGTGTGTTAGTATACAAATGTATCTAAAAACTAATTACTTCACATTAACCTTTTTCTGTAAATAATAACTATTATTGAATATTAAACATTGGTGTGGAAAAGAAACATATACTACTAATAGTTACAATTACAATTTACAAATTCATAAAATTTATTTATGTTTATTTATTTGAAATAAACTAACGATAAATTTATTATTTCTTTTGATACCTTAAATGTATTTTTAAACATATTTGGTAAGAAGAAAAATAAATTAAAAATGTTAATATATTTTGAATGAACCAAGGGCAGTGTTTTTTATAATTTTATTTACATGAGTTACAAATAACCAGAGTATAATAATATATTTTTAGGAATTTTATACAATATAAAAATGAAATCGTATAGGTGCGCTTTCTTTTTTTAAAAAATTGTTTTATGCACTCCCTATCCACAAATTGTAAGTCACTTGATTGGTTTAATTCTTTTTAATCTTCTTACAGTGCTCACTATAGCAGATTTTACGCTTTACCATCTGTATATTTGGTTTATTCTGAAGTCACTGTTCTGTTTGGATGTGATTTCTTTGCACATCCAAGATAGATGTCTTCTTAATACATTAAATGTAATCACTATATGCTTCTCACAATCAGTAACTTATGTGTATAAACGTCTTGTATCATTTAGCTGTTGGTTTCTTTGATATAACCGGAAATTTGTAAACGATTGGTTTTAACATCTGTCTCTATATAATAATATCAATGTGTTGTGTATCGCCACATAAAGACTTTCATATCATCTTATCCTCCAATACTTTAACAATTATGTCTGCTAGTCGGCAAACTTGATCCATATATTGTATTGTAGAATGTTTATTTCAAAATTCAAATCAATAATTTGGTAATAGATTTAGTTCTTTCATCTATATATGATGATTTTTAATCTTTTCAATATTATTTTCTCAAACAACTTTGAAATTGTTGGATTTGGAAGCAATGATATTGAACGGTACTATATGTTATTCTTACATGGCTAACCCGGTTTTTTAATCATATAAAATAATGTATGGAAAGTATTATAAGGGTATTTATAAGGTAAGCAGATTTAAAATATTATATTGTACCTACCATATATGTGATATACACATTGTGTCAATTAATTTATAAGACTGACTTTAGATGTACTACGGCTAATCGCAGTATAAAGTTAGCGCATTAGTTAAATTAACGGAAACGATATGAGTGTTCATTAAAGAAATCAAATTTTTTTTCATATCGAATTATTACAATAATAATAACTACATTCTTCAATATTGTTAGGGTATTATCCACAAAGAATTTGTGCCAACTGAACAAACGATTGTACTAGTGGTAATTATAGAAATGTTTTAAAGAGTTTTATGGCCACAATTCGACTTCTCTTTATTGCCAAAATTTAAAATGAAAGTAAAAAGGGTGTTATTTCCATATTGTTTCGGCCATATATACAATCACCTTCGATGAGGACAAACTGGAACAGGTATTTTAATTATTATTAAATCGCTACAACAAGTGTATTTGAAGCCGTAGGTGTTTATTTGGAACAACAAATTAAAAATAATAACTTGTTTTTGTTAAAATCAACTTATATAGCAAATAATAACAAATTTTTGTGTAAATTTGGAACCATCCCTTCATGAAATTGTTTCTAATATTTTTATACAATATAATAAGTTACATATATGGTAGTTACACACAAACAAAACGAAGAACTAAATCTCTAAGTAGCTTATTTATTATGTCTTTTTTTACAATTTTAGTCAAAAGAAGTGAAATTTATTCAATTCAATTTGAATTTGAAGAAATAAATTGAACAAACGGGAGAAACAGCGAGATTATAACAATACTAATTTTTACAAATGAATCTATATTCTGCTTTCTAAGAATCATATGATATTTGCGGTGAAAAATTGTCATAAATTCTAAATCAATTATTTACTCATTATAATCGTAAACAGAATACACTATATTTACACTCTTACATAGACAGCAATTGCAGATTGGATAAATGAAGAGTTTGGTGCTGCGTTGTTGTCATTACTCAGAATAAAATTAATATTGGTAGCGCTAATTTTTTATAAAAGTGCATCATCGTGTGTGTGAGGTCAGTCTTTCCGCCTAAAAATTAGTAACTAGCCGATAACAATTTTAAATATAATTTATAGCATTGAATTTTAACATTATCTCATTGTCAGTCGAATTACCGCCGTAATTCAATTTAGTTTTTTTCAAGTCACTTCAAATAGTTGTAATTTGTAAAGTTTACTCATGTTTATTCGAATCAATATTATAATTAGTATTAAAAAAATTATGAATATATACAAATTTTGTAATAAAATTGCTAACAGAATGATAAATAATGAACCACATCCTCGATACTATCGCAAGCAAGGAAATTGGGCTGAATATTGACATATTGAATTTCACATTCTGGATAGCTTTTTCGATTCGCAGATTTGCTAAATAGCAAATATTTTTGCAATTATAATTTTGACATTGAGGTTGATTTCGTTTTGCATATGGTAAAAAATATTTATAAAAACAATTATCGAAAATAAGATATAAAAAAAAACACATGGAGATGATTCAAAGAAAAATCTTTCGTTATAAAGAAAATGCCTGTGATTGTGTTGAGTGAAAAAATCATATAGCAATAAAAATATATTATTTGTATGGCTATATTGAGAGTAAACTATAAATTTTCAGTTATCAATGTAAACGCTTACCATAGAGAAAATAAAAATAGAAAAACATAAACAAAACTTGAATTATAACAATATTAGTTTTGGCAATGATTTATTAAATTTGTTGCATATAAAATTCGTATGGGTTAATAACCTATCTTATATTTAGATATAAAAATGTATACACGAAGCTCAAATTTAAATATATATGTGTATAATATGCACTCGGTCCCAAAAATAACGAGAATGGATAAAAGAAAACCACAAATCATAATTTTCACAAAAATTATTATGTTTATTCGAAATATTCTATTTGAACTGAAATACATAGATTTGCGCGTTCAACAAGTGTCTTTGTCTTTTGAATGTATTCAACTGATGCAAAAACGTTTCATTTTATAGTCAAATGTAGTTTTGCGAATAGAAAATAGACACAAGAAGCTAAATCTGGCGAATAAGGTGAATATTGAACTGAAACAATTTGATTTTTAATCAAAAAATCAGCGATAATTATTGAAATATGTGATCAGAGCATTATCAGGCAGTAATCTTAAACTGGTTCTCGATATTCAAGATGAACACAACAAATAAGACATACCAAACGCTTCAATACACCAATATAATACTTTACATAACAGGTATACAGGTATCAAGTAAGCGTCAAGATACTAATGTCTCGATAGGGAACATTTGTTGTGAACGATCCTTAATTTTTTTTTATTTGGTTGCTATGACATATGTCAAACATATTTAGTATACATCAAGTCATTGTACAAACAACATCCTAATTTTTATCGTGTTAAAATTATTGAATTTTGTACCAGAAAATGGTGATTTGCGGAAAGCATTAAATTTTTGTTTTCATTTGAAGAAAAGTGCTCCAGAGTCGCTTCGAATGCTTGTCGAGGCATATGGTGATCATGCTCTATCAGAAGCAACATGCAAAAGATTGTTTCACCGGTTCAAAGATAATGATTTGGATGTGAGAAATGAAGAACGTGAAAGACCATCAAAAAAGTTTGAAGACACTGAATTGCAAGCAATATTGGATGAAGATGACACTTTGAACCAAAAACAAATGGGAGAAATGTTAAATGTTGCACAACAAATAATTTCTGACCGTTTAAAACCTATGGAAAAGTGGAATAAAAGACAGATGGAAAATCGAAAAAACACTTGTGAAATTTTGCTTGCCGGACACGAAAGAAAACCAGTTTTGCATCGAATTGTTACTGGTGGTGTGTCCGGTGGAACAAGAAAGGTGTGGTGTACCACGAGTACCTAAAACCTGGTGAAACTGTTAATGCTGATCGCTACCGACAACAAATGATCAATTTGAACCATTCATTTATCGAAAAACGACCAGTATGGGTCAGAAGACACTGCAAGGTAATTTTACTCGATGACTATGCACTTGCACACAAAGCATAACCGCTTCAGGATACAATCAAAGCACTTGGCTAGGAGCTGCTACCCCACTCGCCGTATTCATCAGACTTGGCTCCTTCCGATTTGTTTTCATCGATGGGACACGCATTGGCTGACCTGCATTTCGATTCCTACGAAGAAGTCGAAAATTGGGTGTCTGATTTGTTTGCTTCAAAAGACGAACCATTCTATTGTCGTGGTATTCACAAATTTCCAGAAAGTTGGTCAAAATGTGTAGAAAGCAATGACAAATATTTTGAATATAAAATTTTTTGCTTTCGCATTTAAAATTAGTGTTTTGTTTTCACAAAAAACGCTCACTTGATACCGGTACACCTGATAGATTACATTTTTAAATGCTTTCTTCGGAATCTATGAATCGCTTATGCCATCTGATAACTCGTGTGTTTTTGAAATACAATTATCACCGCACATGTGATTTTATGTAAATCATACGCTTGAGTAGCTTTTTTACCATTTTTAATATCAAAATTTATTCTTGATTCTTTGTTCTTTATACATTTTTCGAATGAAGCACAAAAACTGCTGTCATTTAATATGTTAACTGAACGATATTTTTGTTAAGGTTAAACATGAATCAATTAATAACAAATTGCGCTACGAGTTCTATATATTACATTATTTTTGGGATGGAGGGTGAATGTCTACTATAGCACAAAGGTATGTATGTAAATAATAAACAGGTGTATAAATTTAAAAATTTTTGAAATCAACTTGTACCACATTTTAGAACTTTTTACACTAATTTAAAATTTGAATAAATATTAATTTCATTTTCACAAATATAGGTTTTTTTTCCAGTTATTCATTTCACAAATAAAAAAAAACCATAATAAATATATAAACAAAAATAGGAAAACAAAAGAGCAAAACTTAAGAACACTTTGAATAATAAATATGTCTAGTTTTCAGCTGTTTGGTTATTTTTTTTTTGTTTTTAATATTATATTTCTGTTGTTATTTTTATTTACTTATTTGATGTTTACATATTCACATCTTATTGCTCATCATTTATGGATTTTTTTATTATTATTCTTTATTTTTTGTTGTTAAAGTTTTTTAAAAATATATTACATATAAAATAAAAAATAGAGAATTTGTGATAATTCTCGGTTGAAAAAGAATGTTATTTTTCCTATATAATGAAATTAGATACGAGTCTGGTATACAACGCCCATTATATTCCGCGACGTATGCATTCGTTATATATTATACTTATACTACATACAGCGATACTGTTTTCAATTTGGTGCTGACAAAGATGAGACGGAAAAATTAAAGTTATTTATGGGAAATCTTAAAATATTTAAGTATTTTCTATCTATATATTCACATTTATTATATTATATGTTTGAAAACTGTTATTCTTTTTATCTCATAATATTTTCAAAGAATACGCAATATATATTTATATTATTTTTTTGTAGATTTCGTTTTGTTAACGTATGAAAATTTGTGAAATTGTACACGTTTTGACATTTTTTTTTTTTCTTTCTTATTAAAGTTTTATAAATTTTTAAGTATATGTTTATGAATGAATAATGCAACAACACATATACAACATGTTATATTGAAATTTGAAATGTTTAAATAATTTAAATAAATGCATGCATAAGAAGACATTTTTAAAAGATTTCTTTCTTCTATTTATCCGCATGTAACAGTAGGCAGCATTAGTATTTAACAGTAAGAATTTCAACTTAATTTTTTCACTTTACGCTGAAATTCAGAAAATTTAATAAAATTTAACGTTAAAAATATTAGTGTATTTTCAATTCATTACAAAATTTAAATTACAACAAGAAATGTTTAATTCAAATTACAATATATAATAATCACTAAAAATAATAATAATAATAATAATATTTATTGCAAGAAAACTATTCATAGTTATTCTAAATTAAATGGAATTTACCTCATGTTTTTACCATATATATTTTACACTTATTTATTGTTGTCTTGTTGGGTTTCCTTTCCGTTTAATAATTTCCTACAATCTGCTATTATATAGATTTCACTAACAAGTGAACCACCTGAGGTGTCGTACTCCGAATCCAATGAAATTTTGCCAGGTTGTAGTACTCACCAAAGTATAGAACAAAGTTTTTGTTTTCCCCCAATTTCACTTTTAACGGGGGTAACGATCCCTCTGAAGGACTACAAAACATTACATTTTATAAAAATCTATAACTTTTGATCCCGAAGTGTCACAATAATTTTTGAAGTTGGAAATAATAGTTATCTAAAGTGTGCTCTGTTTCACAAAAAAAAATCTTAAAATTGAATTGGAATTGGGCACAGAGCGTTTCAAAATTTACTGATTTTGCAAAATTGTGTAAAAAAATGTGAATTTATGCTTATAACTTTGACAGGTCCAATTTTTTTTATAAAATTACTTTAAATAAAGCCTAGGGAGAAATTCTTCACCTTAAATTTGAGCCATTATTTTTTAATATAGGGTAACCAGTTAAAAAGTTAAGCATAATTTTATAACATGGTGTTTCATATGAATAGTATTGTTAAAAGATAAAATGTTCATTTTTATGATTGTATCTGAGGTACTTTGGTTGAAAGAATCCAAAAGTGATATAAGTTTGGCGACTGAGCTGCCCAAAATAGTGAAAATACAGTCTGTCTTAAAAATCGATCACAAAATTTTAATTTTTTTTATCAAATTTTAATCCATTTTACAGCAGTTTTCATAAGTTCCGATAATTTTTAAAGTTCTTGAAATACATTTACATATCTTTTTCAAAATATCAACATACATTTTGTCATCAAATATGTAGATTTCTAACTCCTGCTTCTGAAAAACATTGCCGCCGTTGTGTTTAAATGTGGGATGTATATTTTTTCGGTCCAATCCAATGAACCACATATTTTTCTCGAATTGTTTTTTATAGATACCACCAATTATATTTTTTTAGGTCATTGTTCTTTGTTTTGTTTTTTTATTATTTTCTGTACATGTCGTCACACTCACTTTTGTGATCATAATTTGAATTAAAAATTTTTTGTTGTATTTTTAATTTTATAATGAATTGAAATATACACTAATTTTTTTTATTGTACATTAAATTTTATTATGGTTCTTTTTTAATTTCATCGATAGTTAAAGAGGAAAATGAAGTTGATATTTTTACTTTTGAATAATAATGCTGCCTACTGTATGTACATAAAATTGTACACGTGGCAATTATATTTCCAATTTTTCATATAAAATATACACAAAATAAATCATTTCCAAATTTCTTATGACAAAAATTAAAAGATGCGTTAATGAATATCGTCATAATGCTTTCAACGAACTTTTTAGTTCAACTTTTAGAAGAATGAGAGTATATATTAGTACATAGAACATATCACTTAGCACTATCACCAGATTTGAGAAATTATATTTAAATTGATTTTATTTATTAATTAAATGAGTTTATTTATTCACATAAAATAAAATATTGGGTCTATAACTAATTCCTGGGGACTTTTGTACCAACAAAACAGCATTTGCGGGCAGTTACGTTAAGTAATTTTACTCAGAAGAAAACAGCAGCAGAAACTTATCGTTTTTTGTTACAAATTATGGTGAACATTCCCCATCACAAAACAAAAAGTATTGGTTTAGACGGTTTAAAAATAATGATTTTGATATTAGTGATAAATAATGCGTTGGAGCAAAATTTGAAGACGAAGAATTGGAAGCTTTACTCAGTAAAGATCCATATCAAACGGCAAAGAATTAGCATTGGCATTAGATATTACCCAAGCAAGTGTTTCCAAACGTTTAAAGAAGATGGGAATGGTCCAAAAGCTATCGTATGGGGTACCACATGAATTGACCGAAAGGCAACAAGAAAATCGAAAAACAATGTGTAAAATTTTGCTTCAATGACATTCAATTTTGCATCGAATTGTGGCTGGTGATGAAATAGAGGATCCATTACGATAATCCAAAATGTCTAAAAGATTGGGTGAAGACAGGTGGACCAGGTCCATCGACACCAAAATGGAATATTCATGGTTCTAAGGTTATGCTGTGTATCTGGTTGGACCAGCTTGGTGTAGTGTACTATGAGCTGGTTAAACCGGGTCAAACCATCACTGCTAAACGTTACCGAGAGCAATTAATCCAATTGAGCCGAGCATTGCATCAAAAACGACCAGAATATGCCAACAGACATGACCGTGTGATTCTGCAGCATGACAATACAAGACCACACGTTGCAATACCGGTCAAAGAAACGTTATAAGCACTTGGCTGGGAAGTCCTACCCCACACGCCATATTCACCAGACATTGCTCCAAAAAATCATGGTTTACACAAGGTCAACCAGCAAAATCGACTGCAAACCAAATCGATTCGGTAAGAAGAGAATGCTTTGTGTTCGGCGGGATCAGAAAGGTGTTGTGTACTATGAGCTTCTGAAACCTGGTAAAACTGTTAATACTGATCGCTACCGACAACAAATGATTAATTTAAACCATGCATTGAACGAAAAATGAGCAGAATGGACTAAAAGACATGGTAAAGTTATTTTGTAATATATGACACAAATCAAAATCAGTTCAGGATACGATCAAAACGCTTGACTGGGAATTGTTACCTCATCCGCCTTATTCACCAAACTTAGTCCCTTCTGATTACCATTTGTTTTCATCGATGTAACACTCTCTTGCTGACCAGCACTTTAAAACATCAGAAGAAGTCGAAAATTAGCTCTCTGAATGGTTTTCATCAAAAGAGTTTTTTTTTTTTTTTTTTTGGAAAGGTATCCACAAATTGCAAGAAAGTTGGTGGTGGAATGTGTAGAAAGCGACGGTTAATATTTTGAATAAAACATTTTTTTACTTTTCACTTTAAAATCAAACATTTTATTTTCCTTAACAAAACGATAATTTCATATTTCTACACCTGGTATGTATACACAATATAACATAAATGTTTCATTTTAAAATATTTAAATATGCATTATATATATTTTTTATTATATATTGTACTGTATATATCTCAGCAAGTCAACTACAAAAATATAAAATTTGTATAGCAGTGAAAGTAATTTATAATTCATTATTTTCCATTTTCATTAATGTTATTTTATATATTTATATGAACAATCTTTTTATGGAAGCTTACTCACACTTTTTTAAGCACGATTTTCTTTATGTTGCACTAACTAAAATTAATATATTATATGTGTTTGTTAAATTTATAATTAATATATACATATTTGTGCATTATGCATCATCGCATATTATATGAAATTTTATAAGAATGGTATACCTTTTGTATCATCGAATTAATAAAAACTCATCAATTGGTAAAGCATATATATATAAACTTGCGCTAGTTGATGTTAACAACCCAAAATTAAATATATTTAAATAATAAAAACATGTTCAAAAAAAATCGCATTTCCATTGCTTAAAATATTTAAATAAATAATTTCTAATATGAATTTGAAACCATATATACAACATACAGAAAATATGGACTTATGGAAAATTCATTATAGATACACACTCGTCCATCCATCATTCATGTATAATGCATTCTATATAATTACAATATATATTTATATACGCATAATCTAAATTAAAGAAGAATTTTTCATAAGATAAATCTTTACAAAAAATTCAGTTTTCTTTTATTTTTTTCATCAAAATTAAAATTTACATAAATATTATACAACATATTCACTTATTATTATTATTATTATTATTATTATTATTATTATTTTTGTATAGGGATATAAATAACATTTTGACGGAAATGCATTCTTTTATGATATATATGTGCGTGCATTGTATATAAAAAACAGAGTGATTTTATTTGTATGCATAATATTAAATATATATATTGTAAATATTTCGTTGATATAATACGTCTTCGTAACCATTAAAATTTTGAGTGGCAGAATTATAAATATAATTCTTTTTATTTTTTTAAGTGATTCCAAATTACAATATAATACTAATATAGAATAAATATACAATATTTTATATATTTGTGTAGTAGTACCAAGTTACCATTAATCAGTACTTTATAACATAACTGAAGTTATAAATATAACGATTGCTATATTATTAATATAATTAAAAATGTTTTCTAAATTCTAAATCTAACATTATTTGAGTTCATATAATTTTTATATTTTAAAATAAGAGAAATCTTTAATATTTCTATATTGAACTGTTTAGTTCTTTTCTTGCACACTGCATCGATGTTCAATGCTTCTATGCGCATATTTTTATCAAATAGTGAATTTCAAATATACATTTAATTTTGATGTTTCATATACATTTTAATGTAAATAATTTCCAATAATTACAAACGAAATGGTTCTAACTTAATTCACTACAATTATAAATCATTACGGTTCGTTATTCTATGTAATAACACAATTAATACATCATTTAATGGTACGAATATTTATATAGAAAAAATAATTTGAAATAAAATTTCTATAATTTTCTATTTATGTTATTTTTAGTATAATGAGTTATATGTTTATATAACAAAAATATCGATCATATATTAATTAATATATAATACATTTGCATATAGTATAGCACAAACAACCGTATATACAGATATATTCATCAATTTAGTTTTAATGCACTTTTGCATTTCAGTACAATGAAATTTCATAATGAATTTGCCAAAAATAGAAATAATTTCTATATTCATTTTATATGCAGCGCGCATATTGTAGTTAAAATTAATAATAAATCGCTATAAAGTCAATAAACTCATCCACATCACTCACCATCAACATCGATTCAATTATATACACTGTATTTGATTGGTTGTAAACTATAATATAAGTTACACAAAGTATGTAAATTTTATAAACTGCATTATTTAAATACGAACATTAAATTAGTAAAAAAACAGATAATCATGAAATGTTAAAATAAAATAAAATAAGAATTTTCACATTCAGAATAAAAGTTAATCCGAAAATCTTAAATTATTCGTCAACTACTAATTGTCAACAGTTTTTTTTTTTTCAAATTTCATTTGAGCAAAAGTTTTTTAAAATAGTATATAATAATGAACAAATTTTATTTTCAAAATTGCCTGTGTGAAGAGTGTTCAGTATATTATCATTTAGATATACAGATACAGATATTTATAATTTTATTACTATTTTAACTTATTTTATTTAATCCTTCCCAGTCTTCAATTAATTCTATTCTATTGAAGTTCAAAAAGTACCAACATATGAATGGAATTCGTTGGATCATAATATAAACCATATGATTTAATTGCAAATTTTCTCTGTTATTACAAGCATAATCTGAATACTTCTAAAAAAGTTCAATAGATTTGGTTGTGCTCAGGTTTGTGTACATGATTTTAAAATAGACGTATTCAAAAAACTCTTGTTGTGTGGTTAACAGCAAATTGATCATACTCTTCTGCAAACCAGGTTTTATCGGTATCAAGTGAGCGTTTTTTTGTGAAAATAAAACACTCATTTTAAAGATAACCCATGATTTTTTCCGTTTAGGATTCTTAAAATAAATTCATTTTTCATCGCCAGTAACAATTCGAAAAACTGATTTTTTTCTTGTCTGGCAAGCAAAATTTCACAAGTTTTTTTTGGTTTTCTATCTGTCTTTTATTCAATTCATGTGGCACCCACTTTCCTTTTGTGGCACTACTCCCTTTTTTTTATAGATAAAGCCTATTTCACATCAAAAACGCTTAGTTTCTTAATCAACAAAGTGGAATCCGCTGGAGAAATAGGGGCAAAATTATGAATTGGAAAATCTAGAGTAAGTAGAATTAGAAAAGAACTGTGCACAGATAACAATTTATCGAAAGGAGTTAGAAAACCAAAGTTATCTGTTGCCTTTAAATCACGTATTGTCAGCTTAATTAGAAAAGGACAGTGTGGAGAATTTTATGTGGTTCAGGTTTCAGAACTAAAAAAAAGATCACACAAAAATGCGATTACATTATTCTAAAAAGTATCAAACATTGACCACCTCATGACTGGAAAAGCATATTTTTTAGTGATAAAAACCAAAAACAATAGAATTCAGATGCCAGATGGACATGAATATGTGTGAAAACAATTCAATACACCTATTAGTGATATTGATATAATACCTACTATGAAATTTGGTGGCGGAAGTTTAATGTTATTGGGATGTTTTTTTAAGAATGGTATGGTAATGTTGGCAAATATTTAAGGTAATATGACGGCTCAGGGTTATTGTGAAATTTTGCAAGATTTATATATACACTCTTTACGAATTCACAGAAAATACTTAAAGGATATTATATATCAAACGGGGCAACGATACAAAACACGATACCAATTTTACCAAAAAGTGGATGATGGAACATATAATCAAAGGTTTAGACTGGTCATCATTAATTCAATAGAAAACTTATGGATGACGATGAAAAGAGAGCTCAATAAATATGAAATAGAGCCGAAGTGAATTAATGGATTCTGGGACAGGTTTCAAGAGGCATGATCAAGAATAGATCAAAATACTTATGATAACCTTGTAAGTTCCATGCCTAGACGTATTGCTGTAGTTTTAAAGGCTAAAGAAACATACCCAAAGTACTAAGCACAAAGTTATGCAATCATTTTTATTGGATCTTATAACTGCGTCCCAATGTAGTCAGTTCTTTTTATTTGAATTATAATTTGAATTTTATCTATTATGTTTATTAATTTTATTTTTATTTCATGTGTGTCAAACATTTTATTATTTGAAAATAAAGTTTGATATATTTCATACGTTTAAAAATCTGATTTTTATTTATTAATTCATATTTTGTCAAACATTGGGACTGTTTTGGGAGCTATACTGTCAATTTTTTTACTAAAAGGAAAAATCTTTGTTATCATATTAAATAATATAAACAATTAGTCAAAATATATAATTATTTTCGTATAATATTAACATGCGATTGAATTGATAAACTTTACTAATTTTAAAAGGAATTTATTTTGCATATTTATATTTACATTTTTTCCATATTAAAAGAAAACTATATGAATAATTATTTTTAATATACAAAAAAAAACACTCAATAGAAATATCTTACAAGACGCATACATATACAAAAAAAAAATAAACTATAAAACAATCATACAATTTTCACATTTAATAGACGGGAAATTAGTACATACAAAACATATATTTTAAATAAATATTTATGTATTCGTTAGAAAGAACTAAAATAAAACTATGTACAATATGTTTAAAAAGAAGATAAAAACTTACATAACCTCTGTAAGTTGACATCTTGGGCTTTCCTTATGTATATTTAAATTCAAAATTATATACAAATATTAAGGTATAAAATTATAAAGTAAAAATATAAAACTTCTATATTTATTTTATAATTATTTATATGCACTGTTTTATATGAACCACAAAAATAAATTACACACTTGTTGATCAAATTTATGTTGCGTTAATATTTTCACAAGATTTTTATTTTTCAATATTTAAATCAATTTTTATATATTTTTTTGTTTTATTAAAAGCAAATAGAAATATTGAACAGCAACAATACTCTCTATCTAATGTTGATTGAAGCAAAAATTTTAAGACATTTTTCAATTTAAAAATTACATTACATTTTTCTATTTATAAATTTCTATAATTTCATCACTTTTCACTTTTTAATCATATCGACAAAAATTTTTTTTTTATGCGTTTTGAGTTGCGTATATTTATGTACGACGCGAGTGAGTATAATAATTACGCAAAGTCTTTAAGTGAATAGTTCATAAATATATATATATAAGTAAAATTTTATGGTTAACAAATGTAAATGCATTTTCTAATAAAAAAAAAAAAAAATAAATAAAATAAAAAAACAATTACAAAGAAAGCAAAACAGAAAAAAAAACGTAATTCTAAGTTTAGAATCTAACAACATTACGCGAAAAACATTGTTTATATATTTTAAATTGAAAAGTTAAAAATACATTATCTAACTAAAATGTAAAACTATAGATATTAAATTGTATATATATATAAAATTTACTCGATATAATATGTGTTCAACGCTTTTAAATGTTTTAGTTTTTTTCATTAATACACATGTATTAATTTAGTATATCTAGTAAAGTAACACAATTAACAATGGAAATTTTTTACATGAAAATTCACATATATAATCACAAAAATTTATATAATTAATTATGAGCTTATAATCTCTTATTTTACATATACTCGCAGCGATTTATCACTAATTTTTCATGCATACATTTCCACATATTGGTGCTGCGTATACAGATATCATTGAGTTTGTGGCGGTTGGGTAAATAAATTTATAGTTACAATATTATTCCAATCAATTAAATTTATGATTAATAAATATATATAAATAACATATAAATATAACCATAAATGAAAGTGTAATTGTTTTTTTCGTAATGTCAATATGGAATAAGAGCGTCGATGTACTATGAAAATAGAACATAAACGTTTAAATATTTTTTCAATTAAATACGATATTGTTAATAACAATACAATACGTCTTATATGAACTAAAAGCATTGCCATTTTTATATTAAAGGAAATAAACATAAAAAAAAAAAAAAAATAATAAAAACAAATTTATATAATTTTTTAAATGAAAATTTGAACAAAAAATCACCAAATAACCACTCATCGAATATGTAAATAATACATTTTTAAACAATTTAACCGTAAGCCGTTACGTTTTATTCAACAAAATCAATAGATAAACTAAAAATTTTAAAATAAATTTTCATACGATTTTCATCATATAATGAAAATATTTCAATATGTGCAAAAAAAAAAAAAAAAACAGAAACAGCAAATTCAAGAAACAAAAAAAAAATATAAGAAAAACAAATATAATAAAAACTTGGCAGCAATTTATAATATTACATACATTTACTCGCGTATATGCGCCAACATATAAGAAACACATACACAATGGCAAATTCATCTTATTATAAACATGAATTGTACGATATAATTTATAGTTTTTATTAACCCTTCTGTCAATTCGAACATACTTATATGAAAATATGTTTTATATATTCACCTTTCCAATGTAAAAACCACTATTGAAGTTCAATCGACTTGAATTTTTCAGTAGCTCTTCCCAAACAAACGCAATAAACAAATTAAAAAAAAAAATATTTTTTTAATTGTTTTGCTGCCTCAACTTCAATCAGGTTTTTAACATCCTTCAGTCAATACCATACATTCGTAGGGTAATAAAAATGCCTATCGATGCCATAAAATTTGACTAGGGATTATTCAAATATATAACCTAGTAACAATTTGTTCGTACTGTAAAAAAAATTGTAAAATTAAGAAAATTTCCGTGGGAAACATCCACATATTTTCCATGGCAAATATATATTGAAATTTGTCCGAAGAATGTCTATAGAATTTCCACTTAATATAATAGTATATTTTATTTCGATCAATTGAAATCTTTGGATTGTCAAGGTAATACATCCAACAATTATCCGCGGTATTATATTCATAATTTATTGCACCAATTAACCAAGATAGTAGTTTAAATTTTGTATTTTTTGCTTATCTATAGATATATAATCCTCACTCTTTTCAATTTATTTTTATAATTTTTAAAACAATCAGAAACTCAAATCGATATATTTCCGAGGAATTTTGTAAGACTTTTCATCGATTTAATCCGCGGTCTGTTGTTCTAGTTATTACAAAAAAAAAATTCACCAGCGATGAATTTTTGCCATCGTTCAGCATCTTCTTCCGTGCTCATAGAACTTCTGGTGTATCGGTAAAAAACTGAGTCAAACCGCGATTTGACATCATCTTCATAAGAATACGGACAATTCACTGGTATTGCTTGCTGTAATACATGGACGTTCCAGGTGCATCTGCACACAAAAAATATGAATATAAATTATATGGATATTTTGTCCGTAGAAATTATCATCGGAAATATACGGATAATCTAAGGACATTTTATTATAAAAATCCATGGGCAGAGTTGCACTAATCATATAAAATTCCAGCGGACATCCGTAAGAAATCCATAGATATTTCCTCGGATTGAAACTACGGATTACTACATATAATGCGGAAATTTTGCGGACAAACTATACGGACAGTGTTCCATTATACACCTACATACAAAATTTGAACAAAATTATATAAGAATTGAAGTAGTTCCAAAATTTCTAGAATCTAATCACTTTTTACACCACTATACCAAATTTTATCAAAATCTGATAAGAAATTACCAAATTAAGCAGGATACCTGACCCTGTTCAGAAAAACTGCCCTAACTATTGATATTGCTGATCTTCTTTTGTAACTGTTCATAAATAATCCCATTTTAAACTTAAACATATTTCATCAAAATTAAATGAAAATTAGCAGAATTATAATACTATTTATATTGTATAATCCCATTTTCTATAGCTGCACTGAAAATAAATACATATACATAATTTCAATGAATAGCGTTTATAAGCCCATTTTTCATTGTTTCAATGATATTAACTTTAATATTTTTCATTTTTAAAAATTATCTTAATGTACTTGTTCATTGAATGAATGAAAAAATTAATAATATTTATCAAAACAAGTATACAATTCTTTAAACCAACACTGAAGTGATACATTGAAAAACATTCATTTTCGATATTATGTTTTAATGAATTATTCGTTGATTTAATAAATGTTATTTCATTTTAACAATGAACCATGTTCCTTGGAGCAAAATTAATTAATATTTCCTTATTTTAACGTTACTTTTTAATTGACTTCACGTACCTTTTTTCAGAGTGTCTTGCAAAATTTTTTTAATAAAGAAATATTAGTTTGTTTAGAAATGTTTTCAACTATAAACAGATTACAGAAAACAGAACAATGATACCTCTACTTAAAATGACAGAACGAGCAAAAATTTTAGTCACTGTTCGGTTCATGTTTCTATCTCCGCTGGTTCGTGAGATAATGTAAGAAAAATTTCATGCATAAACCTAGTCTTGTGTATATGGTATTAACTGATCAAGTGTAAAACTTACATCGACAGTAGTGTTAAAATATCATAAAAGACAAAATTAAAAAGAAAAATGTTTAAGCAGTATTCACAATCTGTACATTTAGTAGCGTAACGTACACAAGTAAAACGAATTGGAGCAGTGTTGACGTGACGTGAATATATTTCAAGTTTCATATTAATATTAAAAAACAAAAATTGGGATTTCTTTTTACAAAATTTCAATTTTTCCAATTTTGTTATAAATTTGTAAAATAATAAAAAATACACAATTGTATTTTGTAAAATTTGTAAAAATGAAATGGTAAAATTTATTAGAAGATATAAATGTCATTTTATGTTTTGAAAAATATAGAAAAAGTGGTAAGAATAACCCATCCACATTTTTTTTTAGAAAGTCGACAAATAATCGTCTCACATCACGTATGGAAGAGGAACATGTGAAAAAAAAACTGTTGAATGATAATCCAGAAAGAAGAAGAAGACCTAAGACTAGATAGCTAGATGCAGTAAACTGTAAACTGTTAATCTAATTAGGTCAGGTTAGATTTTAATGGCATCCAATCATGGACGACTTCGGCATAACTGAAAATTCGTTCTCTAGTATGTATAGTGATTACTACATCTACCCCAAACTTTATTACAACATCGGCTCACTGACTATAATATTTAAACCCAATGCGAGCTTTAACCTCAACTTCATATGAGTCGGTAACTTTAACTTTAACATTTTCTTCATAATAAATATGTCAACAAAATAGAGGTTGAAGCTCATATTGTTTTTTCAGTATAATTTATTTTTCCGACGCCATCCCCAAGTTATTGAGTGATTTTATAGTTTGTATATTTTAATAAATGTTTGTTAATAAATTACCAATGTTTTAAATTCTTTAGAGGATATTAATTATACAATACATCTATTTTGTAATGTTATACCAAAATAAATAATAATATTACTGTGTAAGTGATTGATTGCAATATCACAAAAGAAATAAATAATTGAATATTATATGTATATTTTGCAGCGTCGATAGAATTTAAATTCAATATACACATGCGATAAAGTTATTTTAATATAGTACAGAATAACCTACTAATATTTTCTAAACAACTTATATATTTCAATATATAATATACGATTAAAAAATAATATAATTAATAAAATATATATAGAGCACGAAAATTTTTTAATATTATAACGTTGAATATAAAGGCGATTACGTATTTTATAAACAAACCATACAATTTTTTATTAAATGAAAATGGAAAATTAGAAAATTTATTATCTCAACAAAAATAAAAACAAAAAACATGAAATTTAATTTACTTTTTAAAAAAAAACACATGTGCGTATTTTGATGAATGATACACTATTTTATACATTACACATACATACATATTTATTTGAATGTATTGGTCTATTTCATAATTTTCTTTTTATTTGTATTTTATAATCGATTGAAACGAATAAAAATAAATAAATTAGCCTATTTAAAATTTTATGAATAAAATTTATATCTAAAGTAGAAATTCTTGTTAAGGAAATTATAAAAAAAAATAATATATTATTGAGATTAATTTAAGGGCACCCGAAGAGAACGAAATCGTCAATATATTTTGCAGAAAATATCCGTAATCGCTGTTGCTAATAATTTAATCCTTCTGAATAGATATTTAGAAAACAATGAAATATTGTCAACAAATTTTTACTATATTGAGATCAAATCTTGTTTTCATTACTAATTTGATATCTTAACTTGATTAATTTTTCTATAAATTAAAGTCTTTCAAGTTTGGTACATTAAATATACAGCGATAATTTCTCTTTTGGCACATCAACGATAAAAACTTAGCTTCCTGATCAGTTAATTATAAAGCGATTTACAAATATTTATAAAAATTTTTTTAAATAACTTCTTTCATTTTTTTTTCTTTCAGCTAGCTGTAACTCGACACGATTCAAGTCATATATTACTCCAAGTGGAGCTTATGGCATCTAATAAACCTTTCAATACAGCCAAGTTGGTAAATTACTTCACATGGGAGTATATATAAATTTACCAATTGTAATGCAATTAACGAAACATAGATGTTTACAAAATTCTATTATTGGGTGATTCATGTGCAAACATTGTTAATCTTTGAGTACCGTCCAACACTATATTTTCAAAGATGTCCGTTTTTCTTTTTATTCCATAAACGAATAAATGGTTACCCGTAGCTGAAAAATTTCAGTATTAAAATAAATACTGAAAAAATCCCTATGAAAATAGCAGGAATTGAACCAACTATATTTCATGATTAATAAACATCAGCGCTATACCACTGAGCTACTGAGTGTCGACTAAGGAGACACTATTGTTATTATATTTTAGGTCCGAAAGTTGTGAAAATTAATACTGTTATTTAATGGAACAAACCTTAACGTAGTGACTTAGACAACATACAATAATGAATACAGCAATTATTCCATAATAAAATCTTGAGGAAGATCTCTGAAAGTTATAAATTGTCTTCAAACCTTATTACGTTTTATATCATGAATATTGGTATGTAGAAAAAATGACTACGTATACATAAATATTAATATGAAAATTTTAAAATTGGTACTATGTCTACAATATGTACCGATACTTTGTAATTATAATTTTAATCTTTTCATATATTATTATTAGTTTTGAAGAACATTATTTGCTTCGGGAAACCACAGTCTATAAGTATTGTGTAATTACTATTTTCGATTTTAAACAAAACAAAATATATATATGGTATTCTTCTATGAATTAATTAACCATTAATTTTTGATCCAAAGAAAGTATTTCGATACAAGCCAGCTACGGTGTTGAGAAATTTTCGTTTTGCTTTTATACACATAAATCATCACTAAAAATATTTATGGAAAACTGTTACATTGATTACCAATTTGTTTTTATTTGCAAAAGCAAAGTTTATGTGATGTGAATTTTATTAAAAGCATTAAAAAAAATAAAATTATCAAAAACAAATAAATAAAATATTTCAAAACAAAAAACACAAGAAAAAAAACTGGATGTCAAAACTTTGTATTTATTTATGTGTACGTACATAAATTGAAACGAAATAGGTCTCCAAATAAATTGAAACTAGTATATCATTGACAAAAACCAATAGAACAATAAACAAAATTTTTCGTTTGAACTGTGTACATCAAAACGAAATCATTTGCGAAAATTTCGTTTGTATTTTTTTTATATATGTGTTGTATAAAAACCGCAAATTTCGCAACAACACCGTAGCTGGTATATAAATTGATTAAACTGATAATACAATATATGAACAAATAAAATAACAACGAATGATTAAAATTTTAAATCTTGCACTGGTCATTTTACTGTTTACGCGGTGTCGTTTAGTGTTAAAACAAATATGGAAATATACTGCATGTGACATTAAATTTGTAGAAATTGGCTATTGTTAATCATCATATAAAACTATTTTTGATTCCTTAACTAAAAATACTATAGGATCTTTTATCAAAATTAATTAATTTTTTATTTGCTTAATTTTTTATTTTAAATATTTTACAAAAATATTTAAAATCACTTCACGCGTTCAAAACATATGACCAAGTTTCCATTCCATTTCAGTGATACTGTAAACAATCCAAATGGTACTAGAAATGTATACGTATCATTATTTCATACAACATTTTTATGACATCAAACGGAAAATCAATTATAATTTTGCAACACGTGAAGCGATTTTAAAAATCTCTCGAATGAAAGATTGAAAATTGAATATAATTTCGCAATACTGTATACAAATATGGAATACTGTTAAAACTATGGCCCGTAATTGAATAAGATGATAATTCATATAAACCGGGTTTCCGAAAAATTAAATAAATGGACATTCCAAATTGTTTTTTCATATTGTTGTCTACTTCAATTTAGGCTACCAGAAAAATATTGTGATATTGTAATTTTAAAATATTTTAGCATGCTTTGTCAATGTATCTAATCACTAATGTATAACTATAATTTATATATATAATAATTATATTTATTTCCATCATCAAAATCACTTTTCATACAGTAAAATATATTATAGTTTAAATTTATATTAGTGAGAAAATAAAATTTTTTTAAATAAATGTTACTATTATAAATTCCAAAAACAGTATAACACTATATAAGTATAAAAGTAAAAATGAAAAGAGTTCGTAGCGAATACATACACTAATATAATGTGATAATATATACACAGGTAATTAGTATACATACTAGTGTGTACTAATTAACAACAAAAAAAAATAAAAAACAATTAGTCACTCAATATTATTAAATTTTCATGTAAATTTCCATTTTTTCCATTTTTTTAAATGACCGAATCACATAAATAAATAAATACTGATTTTTTGTCATTTATCAACACCAAAAAAAAAACAATGCACAATAAAAAGTGAAATATACAATTTATTACAATAGTTTACTAATTAAAAATTTGTGATAATAATCAATCACTTTTTTTATAGATTATATTTTATATAGTAAATTAATTTTTACATTATTTTAAAATAAATTTACACAAGTTGTACGATAATTACTTTCAATATAAAAACTAGTAAAACACGGGCACTAAAGCTATCTTAAATCTTAATAACACATGCAATTATTTAACAAAATTCATTATTATGTGAAAATTTTGAATCTGTCCTTCCTTTACAGTTAAAAAGATGCTTAGAACTAATTTAAGAAATAACATCGAGTAAAACTTTATACTATATATTTTATATTTTTGTACTATATGTTATTTAGTACATATACTATATGTTCGGTGTATATACTATATGAAGTGTTTGACTCTCTCTCTACTAAATAATAGAAAATATATAAAATGAATGGTTAAACAAAAAAATTACGTGCTCTTTCATTCTTATAAATTATTTCAGATATGTATTTCACATTGTATTACTATTAAACGTAATATATTCAAATATTTATTTATATTAATAATATTGAAGAAATTTGACAGAGACAATACCATTATTAATTTATATTAATATTTAATTATATATAAAAATTGTAATAATATATAATTAATCAAATGAATTGTGTTTAAAAACGATACAAAATACATAATTAAATGGAATATACACGCAGAGGAATACAACTCTGTGCAAATATACAAAAACAATTGTTAACGTTTACATATTATTGCAACAACATTTTCACATTTCATGAAATAAATTCTTCTATAAATTAAAAGTATAGACATTATTTCAGGCTTTTTGCCAACGCCTGGATGCAATCATATGTGCGTGCGAGCGTATATATGTATAGGAAAAACGAAATATATATAAACATACATCATTTCACATAGTTTTTCATATAATAAATTATATTATTAGAGAGTACTATATCTGAATATTTTATATGATGTACCTTTAAAAAATAGATTTGGAAATTTTATATAGAATATTTTGTAAACAAAAGTTAATTACACACACACACACACACCACATCATTCAATATTTACTACTAAAACTAGAAGAAAATGTATAATATTTAGTATGTACATAATTTCTATAAGCAATTTTCTCATTTTATTATATATTGTATCATAAATAAACGCATATTGTAATATAATTTAATGTATGAAAATAAGATTTATTTAAATTTCATAGATAATTAATTATCCACAAGAGTTACATTTTACATTTGATAAACTTTTAATATTTCCTTTCACATGTATTTCTTAATTTAATGAAACTATTTTAATTTATATTCAAACGTATATATTTATATAAATAAGTAAATAAATATGCATATGAAACTATATTTTCTATCATATGGCAAAACATAATTTTTCTATAAATCTTTTATCTTGCCTCTTAAATATATAATATATTATACATTATTTTTATTATCTATTTTTGTGTAAAAGAAAATTTCTAATTTTTCACGCAAGATTTTTTTTTGGATTGGTTAAATTGTAATAATATGTTGAATTTAATTATTGGATTAGACTATCGCTTGTATTGTTCCTGGACCTGCCATTACAACCATATTATTTTAAATTAATTTTACCAGATGTACCGGTAATGAGCATCAAGATACTAATGTCTCGATAGGGAACATTTGTTGTGAACGAGCCTTAATTTTTTTTGTTTGGTTGCTATGACATCTGTCAAACGTACAATATTTAGTATACATCAAGTCATTGTACAAACAACATCATATTTTTTCATTGTGTTAAAATGTCGAATTTTGTACCAGAAAATGATGATTTGAGGAAAGCATAACATTTTTGTTTGCATTTGAAGAAAAGTGGCGCAGAGTCGCATCGTATGTTTGTCGAGGCATATGGTGATCATGCTCTATCAGAAGCAACATGTAAAAGATGGTTTCAAAATGGTTCAGAGATAATGATTTTGATGTGAGAAATAATGAACGTGGAAGACCACCAAAAAAATTTGAAGACGCCGAATTGCAAGCAATACCCTAGTAACAATTTGTCCGCTCTTTGAAAAATGAGGAAAATTAACGTGGACAAAATCCACATAATTTCTTTGGAAAAGATATATTGGAATTTGTCCAAAGAATGTCCATATAGATTTTCCACTGAATATAATAGTATATTTTATTTAGATCAATTGAAATATTTGGATTGTCTCGGTAATATGTCATAATTTATTTCACCAATTATTCAAGACAGTGGTTCAAATATTGCATATTTCGCTTATCTAGATATATGCTCACTTTTTTTAAAATATCTTCATAATTTTTAAAACAACCAGTAACTCAAATCGATAAATTTCCGAGGAATTTTATAAGACTTTTCATGGATCGGTAAAAACAGTCAAACCGCGATTTGACATCATCGTCATAAGAAAATTTATTCTGCTTATACGGACAATTCAAGGGTATTACTTGCTAAAATACTTGGACGATCCAAAGATATTTTTGGCAAAATCCGTGAATATAAATTCTATGGATATTCCGTTGAATAATAGCAACGAGAAATACTTCTAAGGTGAATCCGTAGAAATCATCATCGAAAATATACGGATAATCCAAGGACATTTTTTATAAAAATCCATGGACTGGGTTGCACTCATCATATAAAATTCCACAGGACATCCATAAGAAATCCATAGATATTTAAATTAAATTAAATGTTGCACAACAAACAATTTCTGACCGTTTAAAAGCCATGGGAAAGATTCAAAAGTGTGGAAAATGGGTGCCACATGAATGGAATGAAAGACAGATGGAAAACCGAAAAAACGCTTGTAAAATTTTACTTGCCAGACACAAAAGAAAACCAGTTTTTCATCGAATTGTTACTGGCGATGAAAAATGGATTTATTTTAAGAATCCTAATTGGAAAAAATCATGGGTTATTCCAGGACAACCATCAACATCGACTGCAAAAGCAAATCGTTTCGACAAGAAAGGTGTGGTGTACCACGAGCTCCTAAAACCTGGTGATACTGTTAATGCTGATCGCTACCGACAACAAATGATCAATTTGAACCATGCATTGATCGAAAAAGACTAGAATGGGTCAGAAGACACGGCAAGGTAATTTTGCTTCATGAAAATGCACCTGCATACAAAGCAACACCGGTTCAGGGTACAATCAAAGCACTTGGCTGGGAGCTCCTACCCCACCCGCTGTATTCATCAGACTTGGCTTCTTTCGACTACCATTTGTTTTCATCGATGGTATACGCTGAGCAGGACTTCGGTTCCTACGAAGAAGTCGAAAATTGGATGTCTGATTGGTTTGTTTCAAAAGACGAACACTTCTATTGGTGTGGTATCCACAAATTGCCAGAAAGGTGGTCAAAATGTATAGCAAAGCAATGGCCAATATTTTGAATAAAATGTGTTTTACTTTCGGATTTAAAATTAGTGTTTCATTTCCACATCACGCTCACTTCATACCGGAACACCTGGTACAACCATGTGTAGTAGGCAGTGTCTGAATAATTTTAATACCGTGCTATATGGAAGCCTTGTTATCGGAAGGATCTGTGTATTTAAATAAAACTAAATTTAATAAAATTGATGGAATAAAAATTCTTCTTACAAAAGTTAATTAATAACTACATTAGGATCTCATTATAAGAAAAAAAAATAAATAAAATTATACATATAATTTTCTTGGCTTATATTTCAATTAATTAAATTCTTTTTCAATATAATTAGAAAAAGGAAAATCCTTCTGATCTAATATCCCGAAATGTGTAATGCTGGCGCCAGTAAATAAATAACATATATAACATTCATTCAAACTATTATTTTGTTCTAAATACAATAATTTAATTTTTTTTATTTATTTATAGAAAAAAATAATTGGTGTATATTGAATTTTCAAACTAACGAAATTCACCACACCACACATAGATAGATATCAAAATTAAGTTCATAAATAACTTAAAGTGTATTGAAGGAAAAACTGTTATACAATTTCAATTTGATTTTTCATTTTTCATTTTCAGTTCATAAAGAACTTAAAGCATATTGTAGTAAAAACTGTTATACATTTTGAATTTTAATTTTTCAGTTCTACTTTTTGATCGAAAAATTGTATTAAGAGTAACGTTATTTTCAATAGATGGCAGATTTATACTTTAAAAGATTTACCGTATGCATGTTTATATTCATTTATTTTGCATTTTATGAAAATAAATTCACAACTCGCATATAAACACAAACAATTGAGAGATGTTGCATGTTAATATTTATTTTTTAAATTTTTCATTAAGAAATTTACTTTCAAAATAATATATACCATAAAATAAATAATGATTATTAATAAAATTAGATAAATAAATAAATGATGTACACTGTACACCTATCCAAAATTCCTCTGTATTTATTTTATAGTCAACTTATATTCGTATACAAATGGTATTATTTGCTTGAATGAAATAAATAGATGGTACAGAATACCTAAATATCTAACAATATTTGCTTACTATTCAATAAATACGTAATTTTGATATTTTTTTTTTTTTATCAAAATGATTAAAAGGAGCAACAATTTGGCAAAATGCCATAAAGCTATAGATACAATATTAACTCCACGCGCATAATAATTTACTAAGGATAAATAGAGTTTATCTGTTACTTATTTATATAAATAAATTTATAACGAAATAACTTTATTTTTAAATATATGGTCCATTTTGTTCGATGATCTTTTGTCATCTATCAGTCAGCTTCATAATTCGTAGCTCATAGCACTTCTGGCCCTTTCAGCACAAAACTGAATTAAAAATTTTTGCAAAGATTGAAATAAATGATAATCTGATGGTGCAAGTTCATGCCAATATAAAATAAATATAAGAACAAACAGATCAGACTTAAATTCTAATTAAATCTAGGGTGAAATTATATAGGGCAATTAGTGACTATCACCATCACTTTTTATCAAATTGTGAGATATTATTACATACATAATGTGTCAAAGAGTTACAAAAAGTGACACTAATGTCAACGAGGTCTTATACTTCTCCGTACTCAGGCGAGTGAACTATATGTAAGTTGATTGTTATAGACATAAAGCAAGTCAAACTTCTAAAACTGCACCACTCGTTTTTAAAGCATCCACCAAACAATCACGTATTAGTCCATATGTGAGTATTTCACAATTCACTCACTTTCATATTGTAGATCTAGATATGTATTGTATATTCGAACTATTTATAAGCAGATGCATTACTTTAAATGTTCATTCATTCAACGTAATATTAAAAATACAGTATATAACCCAAATTTCCATTTTCGGGATCAATCAAGAAAATCTTTTTTTTTCTACTAAACTTTAATAAAACTTTACTAAAATCTTACTCTTAAAGTGTTGTGTGCATTGTAGTGACATTATTAATATTAGAATAGCGCCGATATATATAGTGATATTTTCTAAGTTATTCGTTTTCCCATTTCATGAACGAACTAATGATAATACCAGTTAATTAATTTTTGTATGCCAAATAATGAAAAATTAAATTAATAATATATTAATATTATATTGATAAACAACTAAATTATATTTAACACAATTTTTATATGTGTGTGTAGGGAACTATATTTAATATGATATAAATCTTCCCACAATTTTACGATGAATAAAAAAACAAAATAAAAAGTTAAAAATACCTCAACGATGAGAATTGTGATACCAAAAATAAAGAAATGTTCATATATTATTATACAATAAATATATTCATAATCATACTCACACAAGCAACTTTTTATGAAAACAAACGTCAAATGAAAATAAAACAAGAAAACTACTGAATTTTTTTTAAATTAATGTTTTAAAATAATTTTATAATATATATATTTACTTAAATACTTCGTCATCTCACCAAAGCATAATAATTTTTTTATGAAAATGATTCACAATTTTATTTATTTTTTTTTTTTTTTAAGATAGGTGTATGACAATGGATAGTAAATCTTGAAATAATAATAAATACGAAGCTCATGTTTGAGTTTATTAATGATGTGAATAACATATTATATTTATAAAAATGGTCAATTCTCTTTATTTAATTATTTGCTATTTAATTCATTTTCAAAATAATTTCGTGACTAAATTAAAAACATTGTTTGCAAAACCGTATATAGGGCCATATATTGGACATATATAAGCATATATAGGATATATGCAGTATTCATCTCGGAAAGATAAATTTATTTTTAATTGGTTTATCTAATATAAGATAAGATAAAGATAACCATATTTTGAAAATATAATTTCAGATAAAGATAAGGTTCAATTTATTTACATAATATTAAGGATAACAATATTTTTTTTACGGTTTTATAATAGAAAATTATGCCGGAAAACCTGAATTCGGAATAGACCATATGATAATAAAATTAAAATATGGCTTATGATAAATGATAGGAGTAATTTATACATAATAGATAAGCTCTGTAACGGTCTGAAATTATCATTCAGTATGTGTTACGACGATGTAAAAGTGCAAACAACTTATCTTTTGCGCTTGTTGGAAATGTCGTGTTTTGTACCAGAAAAATTTTATTTGCGGGGAGTTCTGTTGTTATTGTTTTATTTGAAGAAAACTGACGTTGAAAGTCATCGAATGCTTGTCGAAGCTTATCGTGAACCTGTTTTATCTGAAGGAAGATGCAGATAGTGGTATCAACGCTTCAGAATTGGTGATTTGATAATCATAGTGCTTAAGAGTGGTGTATAGTGTGACCGTTGAAATAAAATCAAAGTTTAATATTGAACTCTTCTTCTTTTTTTTTAAGTCATAAATTGCGCCAAGTGGAGCTTTATGCCATCTAATAAACCTTTCATTATAGCTAAGTTCGTAAATTACTGCGCATGTGTGTATATAACAATTTACCGATTGTACTGAAATTAACGAAAGATAGATGTTTTCAAAATTCTATTATTTTTATATGGGTGATTAGCCCATAGTGATGTGTGTGTGCAGACATTGTTAATCTTTGAATAGCGTCCAACACCATATTTTCCAAGATATCCGTTTTTCTTTTTATTCCATAAACGAACAAATGGTCACCCAGAAGAAAAATTCCAGTATTAAAATAAATACCGAAAAATTTCCTATGAATTTAACCCGCTATATTTCATGATTAATAATATATATTTCGGCGCTATGCAACTGCGCTACTGAGTGTATAAACTCTTCTTTGCAGAAACTAAAATAATATGATTTTTCAACAATATACAATTCTCTTCCTCATGTCGCAAAATTTTTTTTTTTTTTTTTTTTTTTTTTTATTTTTTTTAATTATTCAATCTGTCTCAATTGAGACATTCAGAAATAGTTCGGTTGTATAGAAGTTAACATGTGCGGAGGATAATACCCAGTGGTATAACCTTCTTTTAATTAAATTTAGTATTGTTATATACACAATAATTATTAACTTTATATGCACACACATTTATTTATTTAAAATTTATAATTTGCACACATAAATTTATTTTTTTTTTTTTTTTTTTTTTTGTACTTATTTATTAAAAATTACACATAGTTAATTAGCACTTTTATTTAATCACTCACTAGCAGAACTATTGCCTATTTGGCAGATCCAAGACATGATGTCTTTTTAATCTTTTTCTGTTACTGCCCATCAGCAGATTTGATGCCAGCTCGTTTGGATGTATAGACAATCGTTGTTGGTAGTTTATACTGTATCTACGAATTTCTTCTTTTATTGTTGCCATATCTAGATCATTATGTAGAATATCATTTGTGACGTACCATGGTGCATCTGTTATTATTCGCAACAGTTTAGACTGAAATCTCTGCAATATTTCAATGTTAGAGTTGCTTGCAGTTCCCCACAGTTGGATACCATATGTCCATATTGGTTTAATGATTGTTTTATAAATCAGTAATTTGTTTTTTAATGACAATGTAGAATTTCGGCATATCAACCAGTACATTTTGCTGAGTATTATACCTAGCTGCTTTCGTTTTGTCCAGATGTGTTTTCGCCAAGTCATCCTTCTATCTAGATGGATGCCAAGGTATTTTACTTCCTCGGTTTGTGACAATACTTGATCGTTTAACCTTACTTCTGGACAAGTGTGTTTTTTCATGGTAAATGTAATTTGTTGTGATTTTTTTTCGTTCACCTTAACACGCCATTTATTTAACCATTTTTGTATATTGTATAGTGTGTTTTGAAGCAATCTTGACGCCTCTGCGCGGGATCCTCATGCGAGACCAGTATGGCCGTATCGTCCGCAAATGTTGCCATTAGTGCCGATGTATCCGTTGGTATGTCCGCAGTATACAGTAAATATAATACCGGACCAAGTACACTGCCCTGCGGTACTCCTGCATTGATTGCTCTTATTGTTGTACGATAATTTTTATATTTTATGATAAAGTATCTTTTCGATAGATAAGAACGAAGCAATATATAATAGTGTTGTGGTATTTTACTTTTTAACTTGTGGAGTAATCCCACATGCCATACCTTGTCGAACGCCTGTCCGATGTCAAGAAATGCCGCTGAGCAGTATCTATTTTCTTCGAGGTCACTTCTTATCTTAGTTGCGATTCTATGTACCTGTTCGATCGTAGAGTGCTGCCTTCTGAAACCAAATTGATGTTGTGGTATTAATTTTTCTTCTTCCAGGATTGGCCGCAATCTTTTTAGGAATAGTTTCTCGAACAACTTCGACATGCATGGTAGTAGACTGATTGGCCTATAAGATGCCACCTCATCAATCGGTTTACCGGGTTTTGCTATCATTATTATTTCTGCTACTTTCCATTGGGCTGGAAAGTGGCCCGTTCGTAAAATTGCATTGAATACGTAAGTTATCAATTTTATGGCCATCAGCGGAAGTTCTTTCAGTATTTTACCCGTTATAAGGTCGTATCCGGGTGCTTTTCTTGAGTTCGGATTGTTTTGTATCATTTCAGAGACCTCTATTCTTGTAAATTTATTTATCGGCCAATCATTCTGGAGTGGAATATCTAGAAAGTCTTGAATTTCAGCATCTTCTTCGTCCTTTGAAGCAGTAGAATTCGGTGTAAATACTCCCTGCAAGTGTTCAGCAAATCTTTCTGCCTTTTCACTATTGGTTCTTGACCAAGTACCATCGTCATTTCTTAGTGGTGGATTATGCTGTTGCGGCTGCTTTAGTCTGCGTGTGGCCTTCCAAAGGGAATAATCTGTTTCACCAGTTGCCGTTAGATTTTCCAAATATTTCCCAATGGCTTCGTTCTTTTTCTTGTTTAATAGGGCCTTCAATTCTTTTATCAGCCTATTCAATTTTTTTTTATAGAACGGTTGTCGCTGTTGTTGCCATTGCTTTCTTACTTTTCTTTTTTCCTCAATTTTTTTCTTGATGAGTTTCGGGCATACCATATTTTTACCGTCTTTAGCACGCGGTGTTGCACCGTAGGCAGCATGTTGTAGCACCTCATTCAGATTTTCTATTCCATCTTCTATTTCTTCCGCACTCCTCAATGGAATATTCAAGTTGATCGCTACTTCAACGGATTCACGGAAGTTATCCCAGTCAGTATTTTTATTGTGCAGTGTTAATGATTTGATTTGTTGTATTATTTTTGAGCTGACGTTTATAAGTATTGGCGAGTGATCCGATGACAAATCATAGCATGATTGCGCATCGAGGTAGGTGTTTGCAATGCCTTTTATTACACAAAAATCTATCAGGTCCGGTACCTTTCTGTTATCCGTAGGCCAGTATGTTGGTTGACCAGTTGAAACATGTATTAAGTTTTCGATTTCCATAGCCTTCAAAAGTGCTCGTCCTCTTGGTGTTGTCAGTCTAGAACCCCATTGCTGGTGTTTGGCGTTATAGTCACCACCGGCGATAAAACGATGTCCCAGTGAATTGAAGAAAAGCTGATATTGTTCTTGTGTTATCTTGTGTTTTGGTGGGCTGTAGATTGCCGTTATGGTGAGCGGTCCCTGCCAGTCTTCTACAACGATGCTGGTTGCCTGTATATGTTCTTCACTATACTTTTCAATCTCATGATGTCTTATAATGTTTTTGATAATGATTGCAGTGCCTCCGTGCGCAGTACCATCTGGGTGCATTGTATTATATATGGTATAACGCGGAATTCTAAGATACGTTCTGCTGGTGTAGTGCGTTTCAGAGATTAACATTATATCAATATCTCTATTTATTAAAAAAGTTTTCAACTTTGTACATGGTTTGACAAGCCATTGGCATTCCATATTGCCAGCCTAAGGATTTCTGGCATTGTATTTGTTACTGACTATGTTGATCAAGAGTTCTAGCATCTTATCCAATTTGTCCATCATTTTTTCAACCATGTTTTCCAGTCTGGCAGTTCGATCGTTGACGTTTGATTGCTGGTCAGATTGCCGTTGTTCATAGCTGTAATTCTGTTGCTGGTTGTTGTTGTCATTATGCTGTCGCTGTTTGTTTGCCGAATCATTACCGTCTTGATTTTTTACAACGTCCGCAAAGGTGGTACCAGTTTTTATTTGCGTTGTTGCAGGTTTCATTGTGTGGAAACCAAGTGTGGTTGCAGTCTTCCTTGACTCTTTAACTTTACGCGCATTGATCTGTTGGTAAACCTCACAACCCTTATAGTTCGCCGGATGATTCTTGCCACAAAGAGCGCACTTAACTTCACCATCTCTTGTTTTACGCGGGCATTGCACGGTGAGGTGCTCTTCTGCACATTTTACGCACCTGGGCGTTCGTTGGCAATATTTTTTGGTATGGCCATAGCGCTGGCATCTGATGCATTGGATAATTTCCCTTTTTGGTTTAGGTGGTTCTATCTTAATCCTGGTGTGTAAAAGATATTCGGTTTCATATATTTCTTTGTTGTTGCCATCTGGCTGTAGTTCTACAAGAAATAGAGGTGTAGGTTTCTTGGTTACTCTATGTCTTATATTATTTATTCGTATTACGACATGTCCCAGCTCCTCTATCTCTTTCTTCAGATCATCGTCATTTGTGGCTGGATGTAGTCCTCTAATTATTATCTTAAATGACCGTTTGTCCCGTGGCTGGTACGTATGAAATTCTGTGCCGTTAGAAGTTAACTGCTTTACGACACTCGAATAATGCTTGGTGTCCCATAACTGTATTTTCACCTGATTACCGCTTATAATTTTCATGGAAAATCTGTCCCCAGTTTTCTCCTTCAGTAGGTCAGTTAATGGCCGTATTATTTGTACACCAGACACGAATATCGGTGGCACCTTTTCTTGTTTAGGCGATTGTTCAATCTTATTCATTGGCTGACCGTTTCCTTCTTCATTTACGTCTTCACTATCGAATAGAACCCCATATGTGTTCGTTAATTCTACAGGTTCCGGCTCCGATAACCAGTATTGAGTCAATTTTCTTTGTTTTTCTTTATTTTTCAATTCTTCAGGGCCATATTTTCTCACTCTTTTTCCATTAATTACTGTTGTCATTTCGAGTGGAGGGAAGATTGATTCTTCTGAATTTCCCTGAATCTGTATATCAGTATGTTGCCCCGTCAAGAACGCTGGGGTGTGGTAAATATCTTGTATTTTCGAAGTTGTTGGAACCGCTTGCACATGTGATTTCATTGTCTGGGGTGAAATAATAACATTACTTACGTTTTGTCGACCCAGATTGCTCATTGAATTTGATTTGATGAGACGTTGCTTCGTATTTAAAAGCTGTAGCTGTGTTGCATTATTTTGACTACTGTTTGTCTGTAGCATATTTATGCTGTAGCTAACATTAGGCACATGGGTCATTGACCCCACATACACTTGTTAATATTTTATGTGTTTTGGTTTGGTATATGTACACTGTTTTATAATCATGCAATATTTTGCATGTATAGTATTTGATATATTGATCACTGTTTTGATCACTGTTTTGTTATGCTTAAATTTGCGTTCATGCAATATTATTTATGAATAGTATTTGTTGTATTGATCACGGTATCGTTATATAACACACACACTGTATTTATAAATACACAATGTAAACTGTACGAGATAAATCGAATAAATAACAATTATAACAACAAACAAATAAATAAATAAGCAGTAAATTAATTATTAATACACACACAATATTCTTGCTATCATGCATATGATAATTACTGTTAATATTGCACTTAATTACTATTTATTATTATTATTAATATTATACTTTAATTTTTTTCGTGTTTATAGTTTTAATAGTTAAAATTTTTGATATATTTTCGCGCGACGACGAGACACGTCTTTTGCCTTTGAATAATCAAGTTAAACTGATGTCGCAAAATTAGTCAAATAAACGTTTGGAAGCACATTGATGGGATTTGTTACCACGCCCGCCTTATTCACCAGATGTTACTCCATCAGATTACGACTTGTTGAGAACGATTGCATATGAACTCTGTGCACAACACTTCCACAATTATGACTCGATTTTTAGAGCTTATCACAAAGGAGAAATTTTATTTGAATGGTATTAATTTAATTATTAACACATCATCGTCCGGAGACATAAAAATATTTTTTTTATTGAGTACTCAACCACAATGAGTAAAACCCTATTTATATGTCGCCGGCATTTTATACCAGTAGTCAAGAAAAAATATAGTTTTTTGTCTCCGGACGGTAATGTGTTAATTAATATGTTAACTATAACAATAAGTAATAAAATATTTGATAATAGAATTACGAAAGGTTTACCTGTGAATTGAATGTTTTCAGTTTTCATAAATAAACTTCTTTCACTCGTATAGATAATTTTAATATCAGATAAACTATTAATTGTAGTTTAATCAGTTGAATGTTGGAATTTAGAAATCCTATCATGACGTAAATAAAGTCATAAAATTAGTTGATGTTAAAACCAAATGAAAAACACTAAAATCAAATTATGTATACAGGGTGCGTACGATATTTGAGGACATCCATATATATGTGGCAGTAATTTCTCAATGTAAATATTTTCATTTATTTTTTTTTTCAGATAATTGATAGAGGACTATAATCTAACACAAGAAATGAAAAGACGTGTTATTATCGTCGCTATATGTGCGAAACCCAATGATTTAGAAATTTCCAATTTTCTCAATTGCGCTCAATCATTCGTACATATTTCGATCAAGACCAAAAAAACATTCGAAGAAGTGAAAAATGGCTATGTCCAGAACCTATACAGCGGTTCCCACCTACTGTTATGGTTTTAAGAGTTATGAGCAACAAAGGTCATGTTATGCCACCTCTCGTCTTTTCCATGAGGCCTCGGGTTAATGCTGCTGCGCCCAGCCCTTAATCCCCTGGAATGTTGCGTTTGGGGCGTAGTAGAGTAATAAACATCCTCATAATATAATTTCTTCGTTAAAGGATGCTATAACTACCAACATGGTCAACTTGATTAAGGAGCATTTTACTTGGGCATGTAGGCGATTCTGACCTCGGGTATTATGTATAACATTTTCTGCTTTATATACTTTAATGATGTTATTGTTATTAAAACGATTCCTAGACTAGTATCTTGTCATTGTAGGATAACCAATGCTTATACGCTGCGGGTTTAATTAAGGTAAGATAATTATTCTTCAATGTACACGCATTCTATTGATTTTAATTTAACTAATTGCATTATTTCAAATAAGGTGTATCGCTATCGGAGAAAACGAACAATTTATTTTAAACAATTGAGACAAATTTCGAATTTCTAATAGTTTAACTTCAAAATTATCTAATTATCTTTAGCAAAAGATAAAGTATCCTCGAAAACTAGATAAAATAAAGATGATGTTATTATTATCTTATTTTAGATAAGAATATGACTGCAATTATCTTTATTTATAGATGACCATCTCAGGTAATTTAATTTAGGTGTACCAAAAACTGACACTATTTAATAAATTTCATATCACCTATACATTAAAATTGATTTTAAAATAATTAATTGTGAAAATTGTGAAATATCTCTTAAATATATTTATCAACATAAATACAAACAAAAAAGTAAAACATCTAACATATTTAGAGAATCTCGTTGGATTAAAATAGAGTATTTTACTGTAATAAATCTTGCAATTTTTCATGCATTGTACATAAATTAACTTTATATTATTTCAAATTTATTTCCTCTTTTATTTATGTTTATTATGTTGCAGAAATTTGCATATAAGTATATATTTATTTTTGTATTACTTTACCAGAATTTATGTCTCAAGTGTGAATTATTGCATATACAATAAAATCAAAAATAAAATCATGAAAATTCCAAATGGAAAATATTTTACACGTTAATTATGAACTACAAGTGCTTGACCAATTTGCAAATAAAACAAAATATACATATATAAAACAAGGTGTGCAAAAAAATTCATTAAATTCCATATTTATAGTAAAATTTATATAGTCAACGGAATTCTTATAATATAATTGAACACAGACGAAAATTACTTAATTTTATTATTGGTGTCAATTACATGAATAAATGCTGCGTTTACCCACCATCGTCGATCATCGACAGTAAAAATTGAAATGAAATTTGTGTATTAAATCTTAATGGGATATGTAAAGTCGTTATAGGTGATGTGTTTTCTGATATCGAGATATCGTATATGATAAAATAATGCAAGATAACATTTTAAAAAAGTTTTTTGTACATTTTAAAAAAGCTTTGTTCACATATAAATTGTTTTACACAAGAGATTGGAAAATCGGATTATGATTTTATAGCATCTAAAGAGAGAATACAAATGTTTAAATTCCAATAAATTACAATTGTATATTGTTTTTGTTTCCCAAAAATAAAGATTAAAATTTGTCAAAAAACGATCACAATTTATTAGCACACCTAATATTATATATTTATTTATATAAAATTTAAATAATATATAGGTATAGACGCAAAATAAATCCTACATTATATGTATTTCAAGTATATAACTAAAATAGATATATGTTTAATTATTTATTTACTTTACAACACATATACAGCGGCAGAACATTTACTTGCTAAAACTTGTTGTTAAAAAAGGTTTAAATTTATTATAATTTGTATTTCAGAAATGTTAATTTTCCCAGTCAGGTGGCGTTACATGCAAACAAAATTTTTATACGTCCGCACACTATTATGTAATTCAAAATGTAACTACAATGATATCAATAAAATGTATATAATTTTACAAATTTGTTATCGATGCAAAAGTTTGCATTCTAATTCGAGAGAAAGTGGGCATCGCTATAAAACACAAAAATGTTTTTGTGCTGCGATTAGCGTTTACTGTTGTCATTTGATACTTTTTTTCAAGTCATATATTCCTCCAAATTACGCTTAAGGCATCTAATAAACTTCATTACAGTCAAGTTGGTAAATTACTCTGCATTGGAGTATATAACAATTTACCAATTGTACCGCAATTAACGAAAGATAGATGTTTTCATATTTCAATTATTTTATATGGGTCATTGATGTACAGACATTGTTAATCTTTGAGTACCGTCCAACACTATATTTTAAAAGATATCCGTTTCTTCTTTTTATTCCATTAACGAACAAATGGTAGCTGAAAAATTTCAGTATTAAAATAAATACCGAAAAATTTCCTATGAAAAATAGCGGGAATTGATTATTGAACCCACTATATTTAATGATTAATAAACATCAGCACTATATACGACTGCGTTACTACGAGTGCTTTCATATTGATAACTAATTTCCGGAAATTTTTAATATAAACATCTCCATGGGTTATGAGGTGTGTAAATGAATGAGATATGTTAGAAATATTTTGGTTATAGTTTTTCCATAGACATATTTTAATTTGTTATATGTTGTAATACGTCGAAGTGAATATTTAATTAAATAGAATTAAATAACACAAAATTTATTGATTAATTAATTGAAAATTTTTAATTTTCTTTATAATTACCACATAAGAGACATTAGATAAAAATGTTATGATATCAATAAATGTGGTGTATTTAATATACAAAAATTTTTAATTTTTATATACAAATACATTATGTCTTGTCTTGTCTTTTATTTTCACAGCATACTATATATTTTTCATAAATAAATAAATATTGCTGTCTAAAAATATCAATATAAAAATGTTTTTTGTCACACATATGGAGCGATAATAATAGTTTCATTGAAGACTGTTCAATTTTTTTTAAACGAAAAAAATAGTATAGTTTAGGTAGATTTTTAACGTTTAACTTTTTAAATGTTGGCAAATATGTATTAAATAAATCAATAGTGACCAAAGCAATCACATCTGAATGCAAAAAAATAATGACGAAAATTATCGTTGAATAATTCCTCTTAGATGGTTTCAGTTCAGCTGCATTTGTCAATTTATGACCATATTGGAACTAAAAGAAGTTTGTACAATTTCTCATACCACTGCTATGAACAGTCATTTGTGTTTATTATTTTCAATCATGTCGCTATGGACAACAAGAATAATAATAAAAGTACTGAACTATTCAACACCTTAGAAATTCGCTCCATTAAAATGTACCGCAACTCGTAAATGATGCTGATATAACAACAATTTCGCAAATACCATAGCGAATAATACCAGGTATTGTCATTGCAATATCGACAACATAAGTGTAACAATAAGCGCAAGTTTTAATTTAATTATATTGAAATTTTAATAAAGTTTTGATTAATTGAAAAAGATTTTATTCGAAGTACAGAAGTACAGAAAAATATTATAAAAAAATGTAAAATGCAAAATTATTTTTATCGCAAAAATTGATCGAATATTTTACAGAACCTTATAGAAAATAGAATGCTTATAGATAATAAAAAATCATATTGTAATTGTTTATATTTATTTAATAAATAATATAAATTTTCATATTTTCACATTAAAATTAAAATTTGGGTCATTTCATTTTTATATTTATACAATAGGATAATATTAAATATAATGTTAGCGTATTTATATATTGTATATACGAGCTGTGGCTATAAAATAACGAGATTGATGCTTCTACAGCAGAACCAATAAATCGTACGGCCAAAAGCTGTGCAGCGTGAAATTTTATCTTACGATTGCCAACCCACCCGTGTCTGTATAGATATTAGTCTGGTAACCTTCGTTTTTGTAAGATCGCTGTTTCTTTACAAAGAATTATTTCACATAAAACTTAGAAATAGTTATAAGTTAATAACTGATTTGAAACAACGTATGATCACTTCACATGCTTCTGCATATCGACTTTTTTGGGGAAGTACAAATTATTAACTATTGCACCATCTAATATATTTTCCGACAAACTACTGATAATGGCTTATATGATGGTTTCTAGTTATAATTTATAATTGACTTACAAAAATCTCCGACAGAAATAATAACAAAAAATTAATATTTGTAATGGAAAACTATTTCGAAATTTAATTTTCTATTTCTATTTTACATAAAATAAACTAATTAAATTAATTTAAAATAAATTTAATTAAACTAATTAAATTATCAATGAAATATTAAAGGATTTTCAATTATAGTGTTCTATTTTGGTACTATTGTAATATGTGTTTCGGCCATACAATATATAAAGTAGTGACGATGTAACATATTAAGTTTTTGGTATTATGAGGATTAACCACACAGAAAAAAATTTTATTCGATATCAGTATAACACAGTTCAGCTGGACGTTAGTAAAAGCAATTTTGCTGTTTAAACAGAAACTTAACCGAATTAGTAAAGCTTCTGTTAATAACACAGCTCCGGTATTAGCATAAGTTCTACGTTATCACTGCGGCTACAAAGAATGTTTGCTGTAAGTGCAAAAATATTCTACTTATACATATTAGTTGTAAAATATATTCAGTTCCTGTATCAAATAAGTCAGTTTCGGTTTCGCACTCGTGCAAAATTATGTATCGTATATAGTAAAATTGTGTTGTAAAAATTATTTAACAGTTTAATGATAATAGATATAAATTAAGTTACATTATTTGTAATAAATAATTGTGGTTACGACAGTAATATTATTCGAGGACAGTAATATAGCTGTAGCGTTATAAGCAGGCATCTTCTTCTAGCAAATATCAAGTTTTGAGTAACAGCAGATTCATCTGCGTAGTCGAAGTAACATTATTCTCATATGGCACAAACTATCGTTGAAATTAGTAAAATGTTTTGCTACATAAGCAGAAAATTTCTGTCAGTATATTTAATATATCTGCGTTGCCGCAAATAATTCTTCTAAATTAGTAAAAGCTTTTGCGAAATATATGAACAAAACACTGATATATTCCTACGCAGCAGATACATTTGTTGATATATATGCGTAAATGGCAGAAATTTCGAAGTTTAGTAAAACTTTTCTGCTAGAGAGGAATAAAAATTACTTACGAATTTAGCATATGCGTTTCTGCTTTAAGAGAAGCCTAAATGATCGGACGTATATAGACAGAAGATTTGCTGTTTAAGTGGGTATTTTCTGATTTTAGGAAGTAAACCCATATAACAACAATATTAAGCGGAATACAACAGAGTAAATTTTAATTTTTAGTTATTTACTTACTCCATGGCATGAAAACCCAAGTACGGTTTTAGTCTTCTTCAACACGATTCTCCAACTTGACCTATCCGCAGTCAATGTCTTCCAATCCCGAATTTTAAGAATCTTCATATCACAGTTCACTGCATCTAGCCATCTATCGTAAGTTCTTCCGGCTCTCCTTCTACCTTCTGGATTAGCATTCAACAGATTTGTTTGCACACGATCCTCCTCCAGTTTTGACAATATTTGGTTAACCGTACAACTTGTCTAATTCTAAATTGTATCTTCGCCTCCAAACATTATGTTCTTTGACGGGATCAAATATGCCGGGAAGTATATTTTGTTCAAAAAATCCGAAGTAACTGTTCCGGAGCTCTGTGCCATGCACCAAGCCTCCATACGTTAGTATTTGACGTATTTTATTTTTAGTTAAATGAGTTTAAATAAATAAATATTAGTAAAAGCAAAGTTAATTTTCTAAAGATAAATAAAAGTAAGCAATAAATATCTAAAAATTCAAATGTAAATAATTATTAACTTCAATGTTTTATTCTATTTTAATATACAGAAAAGAAGGGATAATAAAGTTTTCATTTTAAGTTATAAAAATAACAGTTTTGGGTCGTTTTGTGATTTTCAATGAGTCCACTATTGGTGGATGCAATAATAAATAAAAAAAATTGATATGTTTTTATTCTAGATGTTTACTTTTAATTGTTTTTTATAGAACCGACATGGGCTATAACATGTGTAAGAAAAATCGGCACTCATCAAAGATAAGAAGACTTCAAACGCTTTTTTCTATACAATGGAAAATTCGCATGAACCGTGATAGAGAAGGGGTGTATATTGAAGTGGATAATAACTAAATATGTAAAAATTTAAAATTAATTGTTTTACAGTTTTAGTTTCGGTATTTTGTAGCCACACCTCGTACATTATATTTTACGTTAATATTATATTTGTAAATGTATTATATAACTGATATAATTGACTTGATTGCAAACATAAGGAGATCATCTCACATATAATATATGTGTATATATATATATTAATACAGCATCATTATCATTTAGAAATGTGAAGACACAAAAGATATACATATACTAATAAAATATATAATATTAAAAAAATATAGAAACGCAAAAAATACCAGAACAACTAAAAAAAAAATGAAAAAAAGAAAAGATAAAAAACTGATTTTCAAATGATTTTAACTCTTATATATTGCAAACGAAAATGTGGCATACCTTTGCTAAAAATAGGATCACCAAGTTATGTATACAAAATTATTGTTTATCTCTTTGGAAATTTTATCTGCAAGATTATTTCTATTTGCATAATGTACTTCGTTGTTTATAAAATGTATATACGAGAATTTTTCTATTATAATTTGTGTATTTCTACATCTACATTATAAATATATACGTATTCATATAAACATATAATAATACTCGTATAGATGTCATTGTAAATTTAATTTTTATTTATTAAATTATAATCAAATTGTATATTAACATCGATGTGTAAAAATTTGAAATCATTGCAAACAATTGAGTGAGTTATTGCACAGTTTTTTTCTCATAACATTAATTTTAGGTCAAAGTTTATGCATCATCTTTTTCTTATAACTTATACGTTAAGGTCGATTTCATTCAAGAAAAAAATTTTAAATGAAAACAATTTCAATTAATTTTATGATCGTTATTTCTTCGCAGTGGAATATGTTCAATTACTGGCAATATTTCAATATTCAACAATTACTCAATTGAATTACCGGTATTGGACGTTTATTCAATTATTAACAATATCTCCACAACGCTATATATGGTATATTACATACATGCATACATAAAATAAATGGAATTATAGAAACATAATTGTAGACTCATTCATGAATTGTTATATATTCAAACATATGGAGTAATTTACCAAATTGACACTGCAATAGTAGATGAAACGCCAAGGACCACTAATGCGGAAGGTGGAGTTGGCGTATGTAGTTATGTGTGAGTTATCATCCCGTATAATTAATATGAAAAATATAAATCTTTAGAGAGGAAACGATTCAGTTCTGTTGACCCTTACTCTTAGCTTAAGATTAACAAGACGAAGAAGTAGCCCATGGATAAATATTGAATTTATCAATTTGTAATAACGCAATTGTTGTATTTCTTAACACAGCAAGTCATATAAACGTCGGGAATATTAATAGTAACATCTACTATATTGTACTCCATTTGCATAACTCTAATTGCTAGCAATCAAACTACACAATTATACATTCATAACAAGAAGATACAAATTATAATTAGACAGAAAAACATAATCGATTTTATTGTTAAAATATATAAAATAAAATAAACTTTATTAAAAGTTGTTGCAAATAATTATTTATGAATGAAGCTTAAGAATATTTATTCATATATAGCTTTGAAATGATTTTACTTAGCACATAGCATTTACATTTGCGATTTGTTTATGAAATGTATCGAAAAGCATTCATTTTTAGAAACAATCAACGTCTTTCATAATTTGTCAAAAATTATTGTAGCATCTTATAGTCCTGACCTGACATTTGTTCGTTTATGCAATAAAAAGAAACACGGAGTACAATTGCAGTACAATTGGTAAATTGTTATATACTCTCAGACGGAGTAATTTACCAACTTGGCTGTAATGAAAGGTTTATTAGATGACATAAAGCTCCACTCGGAGCAGTATATGACTTAAAAAAAAAAATTATACTCCTGACCAGTATTTTACAAAATTTCTTGAATAGTAAGTATTTCATTAATGACGCACTTGGTTTAGAGTCTGCGTTTTACAATTACTTATTTGCCAAACCAATAGTAATTAATCAAAATATACAAATTATATGTTAATAAACAAGACATACATAAAATATTGGTTTTGAAATGAAGTGTTTACGAAAATAGAACGAAAATAATTTATGTCATAATAGTTTCATTTTTTCGATGAGCTTTTTTTGATTCCTTGCATAAACTGTCGGGTCGTTGTCAACAGAAAACTGAATCAGAATATCAGATTTGGATGTTGTTTGCGCTGGTTCATCTTACTTGCATCATGATCTTTTTTTTTACATTATTGTATACAATCGATTTTTCATTGCCACTTATCAATCGTGTTAAAAAAGCATAATTTTTGTCAGTTCATAAAGAATTCATAACTTGAGTTTCTTCAGGTGAAAAAGTTGTATTAAACGCTTTACATGGCTGTGATACATCAAATTTCTATGCAATCTTAGGCGTTGTGCTATGCGACGATCTGCATCGATTATTGCTTTGATTTGATCGTCTTCAATTTTAGTTGGATGACCTGAACGTTGTTGATTAAAGCTTCGTCAACATATATGTGGTTATTGAAAAGTTTTTTTTCCTTGGTGGAAAAAAAAGCAAAATATGACGAAAAGGCTTGTTTTTGTTTTTTTTTGTTTTTCATTTTTCAACCAAAGCTACACGAAAAATACATAAGCGATTCAAATTTTTTTATTGAATAACAATTGAATTATCCACTATCAAACAACAGTATCGTTTTGGCATTCCAAATACATGAACATACAGATAAAAATTCAAGTAAAGCTATGTAACAGTGACATGTACAATCATTTAGCTATCGACACAATAATACAAGTCCGAATGCCCTAGTAAAAATTTGTCCGTACTTTGAAAAATGAAGAAAATTTCGGTAGAAAAAATCCATATATTTTCCATGGAAAAAATATATTGTGGTTCAAATTTTGTAAATTTTGCTTATCTACATATAATCCTCACTCTTTTTAATTTATTTTCATAATTCTTAAAACAACCAGCAACTCAAATCGATATATTTCCTAGGAATTTTGTAATACTTTTCTTTGATTTTATCGGCGCGGTTTTTTTTTTTTCATGTTTATTACAAAAAAAAAATACATAATCAATGAATTATTGCCATCGTTCAGCATCTTCACATTTCGTGCTCATAGAACTTCTGGTGTATCGGTAAAAAACTGAATGAAACCGCGATTTGGCATTATCGTAATAAGAAAATTTATTCGGCTAATACGGGCAATTCAAGGGTATTACTTGTCTAAATATTAGGACCTTGCATTAATAATGTCGATTTTTTGGCTTGAAAATGGCATTTATTTGTATAACAAAATGATTGAGTATGGTACATCAACCAATATATTGCCCATCGTTAGCTATGACTTCCTCCCATCTTTTGGGAAGTTTGTTGATTCCTCGTTTGAAGAACTCCTCATCTTTTGTCCCAATCCATTCATCGACCCATTTTCGCACTTCTTCAGCATTTCGAAAGCGTACATCTGTCAGGCTGACCTGCATTGATCGGAACAAATGGTAATCAGAAGGAGCAAGGTCTGAAGAGTACGGGGGGTGATCAAGATGATCCCAACCGAGCCTCTTTATTTTTTCCTTAACGATGTTTGCACGATGTGGTCTGGCATTGTCATCGTGAAATAAAACTTTGTGGTGTTTTCGAGCTATCAATGGTCGTTTTTCATTCAATTTCAGCTCGTTATACACCACACCTTTCTGATCCCACCAAATGCACAGCATTACCTTCTGGCAATGAATATCGCGTTTTGATTGTGAAGTTGATGGTTGGCCGGGATCAACATATGATGCTTTACGTTTAGGGTTGTCGTAATACACCCACTTTTCATCGCCAGTGACAATTCGACTCAAAAAACTATGTTTTTTTCTTCAAATGAAAGAAAGTTATTAAACTTCCCCGCAAAACAACTTTTTCAGGCACGTAATTCGACATGTTCGAAGCAAAAAAAAACTTTGTTGTTTACACTTCAACGAAATGACATATACTGAAATTTATAGAGTAATGACAGACAAAAAAAAAGAATATGGTCGCGGTGTGTTCCGATGCACACAACGTCAGTTACGCCAACTGTTATCTAATCGACATTATTAATGCAAGGTCCATATATATGGACAATCCAAAAATATGTTTGTCAAAATCCTTGGATCTCCTCACAAAAAATATGAATATAAATTCTATGTATATTCTGTGGATATTCCACACATCATATAAAATTCCAGTGGACATCCGTAAGAAATCCATAGATATTTCCTCGGATTGAAACTACGGACTACTACATATAAAGCAGAAATATTGCGGACAAACTACGGATATTGTAACTTGGGTATATTATAATTTATTACAATAACCACTTTAATTTCATATATACGAATAAAATGTATAGTTTTCCATCAAATCCAATATGAAAAGCCAATAATAATTTTAAATAATTTTCTAAACAAATCGTTAGACAAAAATTAAATTAATTATAATAAAAAGAAAAAAACGTACAATTCTTGTTAGATTTTTGTAGTACAAATTGATAACTTAATTTTAATTAAAAATCGAAATTTATGGAAACATATAAAAAAAATAAAACAACATCTTTTTTATTGTCAGTATTTACTATATAATAATTAAATATGTTCATATATAAGAAACATATAAGCGGTGAAACATAAAAACAAAACATAATTGTTATAACTAAAATTTTTCTCACGAAAACCCTTTTGCGACGGACGAAATGGGGAATGCATCATATTAAACAGCCATATAATTACAACAAATTAAAAATAGTTAAAAATATATATATAATAAGAATAATAAAATTTTAGTCTAAAAATATACTATTATAACTTACACTACTGGTCTTTAAATATAGAAATAAATCTTAAAATAGAAATCACATTTGGTATTTATTAAATTATCATTGTTGTCTATCTACTGTGTGATAATTATTTTTTTTATGTATATATAGATTGAAGCACATAACAGACAAATACTCACACATATTTTTATACTCATATTAACATAAAAAAAAAATTTAAATATATATTATTGACTTTCGGCAATTTTTTCAATCAAAACCACAACAGTTTTAATGTGCGGTTAAAAAAAATTGAAAGTTATTTTCAGATGCTATAGTTACTTAAATTATATATACAAAATATTTATATATAGGTGGTGGTAGAGCTGCTCTGTGTACGAAATTCTAATGAGAAAAAAAATAAATCGGAACAGAATATACTAAATGTAATTAATGTTTTAAAAAGTAATTCAAGGTTTTTGTACAAATGAAATATATATACCATACAGACAAAATAAAAGTATTAGAAAAAAGTATATATACACAAACATTTAATTTATTTATTATGAACGCTATTCATCATATAATCACAATTTATTTTAATTTAAATTCTCGACTAATTTGTATATTTTCTTATCAATGTACTCTATATATAATAACTACAAGTGAAATAATTAAATATTACAATGTATATTTATTATATTGTATCGCATCAAAACTTATGTTAAATCTTCCAGGTTAAATATTAATTTATAAATACCAAAAATTTTGCCAAAAATATCAAATATTTATCATTTAAAATAAAATCTATCTTCTCTATACCTAATTACATTTTCATAAGTATTTGTTGGAATATATTTAGTGGTGGTTATACAGAAGAATATATATATTTATATATATTTTATAAGATCATACAGACTATAAATTCAATTAAAATTCACATATAAATACATATATTGTCGACAACCACTCACATTATAAAATAATACATATATAGGTGCGCGTATGTATTTAATATACTATTTAACATCTATCGTCGTGAGCCGTGGTGAGTAAAGAAAAATCACATTCGATGTTATTTTCTTAGCGCATATGTGTTATTTATTTAAAAAAAAAAGTTTTAATGTTTATTTTTAACAGAAAATAAGAAAAAAACAAATGATCGTTTCTATAAAATAATTCTAAATTTAAGAATTCTTAATGGTATTTATATATTCCTATATAAATTTTATATTGTATAAATGTATTTATAATCGTGCGCATGCTTAAGATATACATTTTTCTACATAAATATTTATAAAAAAAAAATATGTATATGTAGGAAAATCCGCGCACAATCATTTCAATAATAACATATACGAAAATGAAAATGTCGGCTCTTTAAATCGAACGTGATCATGAATAACATTATCATCATCATTTCCATAGGCAACGACGACGACGACGACGACGAGCACAACAAATACAAATGTATATAAAAATATATATACATATATATATACGTATGTGAATCTTAAAATCTACCCGGATTTGTAGTTTCTACATTCGAACGACTGAGGTCCCGCGATCAGTAGATCATCAGCCTTGCTCCGACATTATCTAAAGAAAAAATATTTGTTTTTATCGGTGACTCGGTGATTTTTTTTTTTTCGAAATTAACCACAAAAAAAACAAATAGTCATAATAATTTAAAAAATAGGAATTTCAGATTTGATGAAATTAATTATATTCGATTCATATATTAATAAAAATAACGATTGTTTTGTGTGTAAATAAGTGTGAAAACATTTAGTTTAATAAAATTAAAATAAATAACATACATAAAATAAAATAAAAAAAAAGCGAAAAAATGTCTTCAAGCGTAGCTAGAACTTCGAGATATTCGTATCGAGCGAGTAGCACTGGAGGCGGTGGCGGCGATGTTAACATTGAATATAGCGCTGATTTAACAGCACTTTCAAGATTAGAGGTAAGTACACTACCAATATACCAACACCACCTACCTACCTAACCTAACTTAGCTCTTTTAGAATTTTATAAAAAAAAAAAAAAAAACCGGAAAATTTATACTAAAAATTCAAAAAAACAGTTTTTACAGTTAAAAATAAAAGTGAATAAATGGTTTTTTTTCGGTTCAATTTCATTTCAATGGAATAAAATCAAAAGTGGGTCTAAAATAATAAATGAAGTGTCTACGATGAAAATTTTTTTACAGTTACATAATAATTAAAAATATTCACCAACAGTAGTGTGTGCGTAAGAGTGTTTTAGTATACAATACCAATATACATTTGTATACAACTACTTAAAATACACACATCATATAAGATTTATATAGAGAGATGAAACTCCATTTTGAAATGAACTGAAAAATTGTGAAAAATTTATTTTTAACAAAATGGAAAAAAATAAATAGTGAAAATCATATGAAAATATAGTAATAATGCGTTAAAAAAAAAAAAAAAAATGGAAAGAAAATTATAAGTATCGTGCGCAAAACATTTTTTTGTCTTTTTTTGTTTATATAATCCTGAATTTTCTTCTTTTTATTTTTCATATTTAAATCTCATTTTATAAATAATCAGAAATTAGAATTGCCTTTTTTTTTTCTTATTTTTCTGCAGGATAAAATACGTTTGCTTCAAGATGATCTTGAATCTGAGAGAGAATTACGTCAAAGGGTAAGTTTATTTAAAATTTTTCATTTTATCCGAATTGACTTAAGACCCAAAAAAAAAAAAACAGATCATCATTGCAATATTTTATATACAGTTTTTCTAATTATTTATTTTTTGTTTTTTTTTTAATGTGCGTATGTTACACAAAAAGACATTCAACCCAAATTCATAGTCTATAATTAAAATCTGTAGAAATAAATGTATATATATATTTTTTCTTCTTAATTTCATATAATATAGTTAGAGTAACCTTGCAAAGGTTTTTTGGCTAAACAATTAATTTTATGTCATGTTATACGTAAAAAAATAAAATAAATAAATAAATAAATAAATAAGATGAAAAAGAATATGTTCAAACTAAAATAACTTGAAACGCATCGCTACACAAATTTTCTCATTTTATTTATATTTCTTTTAAAAGTCCTTTAATCGTATAAGGACAAACGGGGTTGAATATTGAAAAGAAACACAATTATGCTTGGTAGCTAGTATCTAACAAAAATAAGAGTGAAATTGTACGTTGACTACTCGGGGCACACAACCACATGTATTTAACACCAAAAAAATGATGTTTACGTACATTTGCATAAAATTCGGCATTGAATGGAATGAAATTAAAACGAAAGGAAAAAATTATGCGTATAAATAATAATAAATATTGTCAACAAGTCGCATTCGAAATTTTTTTGCCGGAAATAAATATATATGCCAATAATTAATATTTATAATATCTTGCATATAATTAGTATATCATACTATACTAACTGAACTATATACTACAATACAATATACTTTCTAAAATAATATATATTATGAATTATAAATTTATAGGCAGGCACACAGAGAGATGAGGAAAACGGCTAAAAATAATAAAATGATTTTATATGAAAAAAAAAATTATTTTTAGCAAAAATTAATATTTATTTTCATCATATAGCTACACACACTTGCACTCATAAATACAAAGCCATATACACATATACATACACACACACACACACACATATTCATCAACTTAAATAAAATGAAAATATAAAAATTAGTCATTCAATAATATTAATGAAAAAAGTAAAAATACAAACATTTTTCTTTTAAATATTTCTCCATGAGTCATATGAAAATTTTTTTTTTTTTCATTTTCTAAAATCTCTATAAATTCATAATAAACGTAGTACCCTGTGACGTGCAACATATTCTAATTGTTTGCTTCGATTACTTTCGATTTTTCATAAGAATATCAAAAAAAAAGTCATTCTTTGAACAACAAATTTTATATATATTATTAAATAAAATCGAAACGATAATATTTTTAAGTTATATTATGAAATAATAAATATTTCACCTGAGTTTTTCAATATTATTACACATACACGAACAGAACACACATTCTATATATGCATTTGTAGGTAATTCTATACCAAAGAATTTTCACGCGTAGGTGTTTTACACATTAAGATTTCTCATCATCACATATAATTTTGTTTTTTTTTTTTTTTATTACACACATACATACATACGCATAAATTTAGTGTATTTGTGTATAGAAAAGTAGATGTTGTAAATTTATTGTGTTATTATTATATTTTTTGGTTACACCATATTATATAGCGAAACTCTTATATATATAGAAAATTTATATAAACATATTTCTTAATATGTGATCTGAAAATTTTGAGGTAGAAATTCACGAATTATTTAAATTTAATTTTAGCACAACACATTTATAATCTAATATTTATTATACCACAATTACATATACTTGCGTATATATTTTACTCGTCATATACCATATGTAATTTGTGTGTCTTACTTACGTATACATGCGTACATAAATTTATAAATTTGTAATTATAAGAAAAATGAATGTGAAAAATTTATTTAATTAATTTTTCACATTTAAAAAAATGTATGAAACAAGACCGTGTGTGTGTCTGTGTGTGTGGGGGGGTTTATATTTAACATAAGATTCCGGTTTTTAGTAAAATGTTTTGTATAAATGTATATATAAATATTGGAAACGATTGTCAATCAATCCTATTGGATATTATATTATTTATTATGAAAATTTTTATTATTTTTCTATATATACAGGTATCCCTCTTCTGATAATACGCTACTCAAATAACACGGTTTCCATATAACACGGATTAAATTTGCGACCACTGCCTCTTACAACACGACGGCAATAATTTCTCTATAACACGGTTCACTCATTTACTGGTTATAGGTATGCATGTATTTTATTTTCATATGTGTCATGTATATACAGGGTGTCCACTAGCGGTGCGCATTCCTTCAAGGGCGTGATGGGGAACATAATTCTAAGTCGAAATTACTAAATGACAGTTTTCGATTTAGGGCGCTGTTTTCGAGATACATAAGAATTTTTTCTCGATTGTCCATCACTAAAGTACCAATAACTTGGAAAGTAAGGTAAATACAGGAAATTTATAATAAACCGAATTTGTAGAGAATTAAATTCTGAATTAAATTGTGTTATACATTTTTTTATAACTTGCTTCAGTTTCGAGTTATTGAAAAATAAATATCTTTTCTCAAAAATTTCGTACTAAAATGAATTTTTTTAAAAATCTAACGGCGCAACATATTATTTTTATATTAAAAAAGTAAAACTAAATTATTTCGCTACAATTTTGTAAAATATTTTAAAAGTAAGACAATGGAACAAATAAAAAGTTATAAATGTTTGAAAAAGTGGAGTAATTGTAGAAATAAAAAAAATAACAAACTAAAATTATAGCTATTTGGAACAAAAGAATAGTAGGCTTGTTATTATAATGTTATTTAGTAATTTCGACTTAGAATTATTTCCTCAATCATCCCCTTGAAGGAATGCGCACCGGTCGTGGACACCCTGTATATATTTATAACATTACCATAACACACAGTGTCGAACCTTCAACAAATTTAAAGAAAATAATTTTAATAATTTCTTATTTATTTTATTTTATTGTTTTATCAAAACCAAAATATATAAAAATTTTAGTTAAATAACAATATTAATTTATTTTGTATTATTTATATCTTTATTAAAAAAAAATTACAATGAATTAATAAATTTTTATTCCCAAATATAAAAAATACACGTCTGATGAAATAATAGAAAAAGGAGAAATGATGATTTATTTGTTAATAGAAAGAAGAGTGTATTTTTAAGTTTTTAGAATAAATAGATTCCATATAACACGGTACGCAATCTCAAATGTGTATGACATTCAAGTTTCCAATAACACGGTAAATTTGTATGACATTAATTCAGTTTCCAATAACACGGTTTCCTTATAACACGGAACGAATTAACCGTGTCATCGGAGGGGTACCTGTATTTATAATAATAATTTTAACCACAAATGACTAATAACTTATTTTTGAATCATGTTTGTACTACATTTTTAATAAGTATTTCGTAATATACATCTATCTATATATAAATTTAAATTCTAATTCTATAAGTTCTAAATTTTTCAACACTTCATCAATAATATATAATATTAACGAACATACACACACGTACACACGTCCGCACGCATATAAAGTATAATATTATAAATAAACATGTAAATATCTAGCTAAAGACTGTTTCATATATATGTTTAGAAAAAAGCTGTACGTCCAATATCATTAAAAACCGAAAGAAAAAAGTATTCAAACATTATTTTATTTTTAAAAATATTATAAATATTTATTTAAAGCAAAAAGAAAAAAAAACTTTTCTAAATCAATGGTATGGTAATATTTTTAAACTCATTTATTTAAAAAAAAAGCAGAAAGACCATGCACACATACGTATTTCGATAAAGTTTTGTATATATTTAAAAGATTTAATGATTTTTTTTAAGAATGTAATTTTCTTGAAGGTCATTTAAACACATTATATTGTAATACAGTTACAGTTGCTAACTTTAATATTTAGACGCAACAATCACATAATATATATGCAATTGCTGAAATTTGCATGAGACATTATTACAATTTTTCACATGAATTACAAATCGTATAATTATGAAATCAAAAAATTAATATCTGTACATTTATGGTGCTGAACGATATACACTATGAATGATTGAGAATTGGTATATATGTACTTGGATGTGGAGTAAAGTAGCTGATAGATGGATGTCTCAAGTCAGCTGTGATTGGTATAGTTATTGTTATTGTCGGCCATTAATTACTAAACGATTTGAGACGTTTGACGAATCTGCAACATTGTTCAAGCGAAAACGTACATTTCGACTCCTCTTTATGATTTACATTTCAATTTAATTGTTTCTTTTACTCATTGCAAGAACTTTCAATTTCTTGGGAGAAAATCACATTTTTTTTATTTTCTCAGAAAAACATGTGATAAAAATATAAAAGTTCTTGAATTTTTTTGTGAAAGTTACTGTGGCACATACGTAAAGACATTTATTTTTATTTATTTTCTTGTGTGATGGTAATAAGGCTATATGTTTTAATAATACAATAATGACAATTAAATAAAAGTAAATTTCCAAATAATATAAAAAAATCTAACCACAGCACCTGACAATGAGACATTCTCAACCATTTGCGTCAGCGTTTTAATTTACCAACTTATTGACTGTAAGAAATATCTGCAGTGATTACTATACCACGTATAATGGAAATATTATAATTTGTGATTATTATGATAATGAGAAAACTTTAATATTTATTACACAACAATACACCACTTTTAATGAAAATCGAAAACGTTTAATTTCAATTTTTAATCAACAAATTGTAATATGGTAATAATTTAATGTATTAAATAAATTCCAAATTAAAATTTAACTTCTCCAATATTTATTTAGATTCTTTGAAGTTGTGAATCAATTTCTGTACTTTATAAGTTTCTAAGTTACATTTAAGATGTATCTCAGTGCTCCCGACAAATTAAAAACTCATACGGATTGTAAATATCGTAAAATTCAACGACAATGTAATACAAATATTATGGTATAAAGTTCTGAATTGTTTTCTCAAAATACAAAATATTGATTCAGAGATTCATTCTAAAGATAAACAATATCCGCACATGTATTAAACAGTAATCAGCAAAAATATTAAAATCAATGTACATTCTGTACACTCTCTTTTGCAGTAACTTATCAAGTTGCGTTCTAATCATATTAACATTGCATTGCTAAATGGTGATAACATTTCATAAACGAATATTGAAACATAAACAAATATCATCAATTTAGTACCCGTACCATTATCATCATCATCATCATGTTACTGCACGTGAGACATATTACACTTTACTTACTGCATGACATGACAGGTGCGGTTCTATAGCCTTCTCTAACACGAGCAGAACCATCTGCAGCTAACGTCTTCCAACCCAGAATTTTATTGATAATACTATCACAGTTTACTGCATCTATAGCCATGTAACCCAAGGATTTCCGGCTCTTCTTCTCCCTGCATATGACATCTACCAGATATTTTATGCAGTGTCAAATTAATTTTATTATAAGAATTAGCTTAATTTTCTTATTTGAATTTTCAATATTCAAGTAACGCACTGTTGTTTAAAACAATATTAAAATTTATACATATATATTTTATAAAATGTATAAAAGAGATGGCCTCTGAAAAGGAAATTCTTAGTCATTCTTGTATTTTAGTTAAATAAATAAATAGATAAGTTTTATTATCCGCATAATAATTTAAAAAAACATTGTTTATTATTCTTTAGCGATTATTTTGCTGCGTGTTAAAAAAAAATCATGAAAAATCATTTTTAAAATTTAATAAAAAAGAAATAAAAATAATAAAAATATAATAACAATTTTTAAGCATTCATCAAAAGCGAAAAAAAATTAATTTCAACAATTAACACAAAACCCATTTCTAAATTCAATATTTTCACTTAACTTGTGAAAATCTGATAATATTTAATACTGGTATATATCGGAAACTAAGCTACATATGTATAAAACAAATTTTGGTGATATGCGATGAAAACAAATCATAAAAAAATGAACATTTAAAATAAAATTTGACAAAATTGTCAGTAACAATTGTTGATAACATATTTTAAGTGACACTCCCAACACTTTGAATTATTCCGATCAATTTACAATTTTTTATAATATTGTATAATATTTATAACACTAACATTGCAATAGGTGAAGAAAATGCAATCAACAAACAATCGACACATTTATTTATTTCAAATTTGTACATTTGAGACTTATTAATTATTAATTAAACAAATTGGGTTCAGCAATCATGTAAAATACCTACGGGGATAACATTAGAAAAGCAGTAATATAGTTGTATCTTGATAACAGAATTCGTAAGGTAGACCTGGAGTGAAATCATGTAAGGTGATAAGTGACAGTCACTGTCACCTTTTATAAATGTTGCATCGGCTATGGCGATTTCACCGGTGACTAGCACCAAATTAGTGACGATTTTCAGGTGATAGCTTTTTTACTGTCGATTTGTGGATAAGGTTATATGTTTTTGGGAAAAAAGAAATTCTTTCATTGTTATTTGTTGTGAATCGATGTGCAAAATATTAAAATAAATTAAAGGAAAATATTTAGTTTTCATATTATATTCAAGAATACATTTCGCAATTTTTTTTGTTAACATTAATAAAGAAAAAATACATTTTATCAAATATTTGTACTTGCGATTTTAAGTATAGCTTAGCAATATATTTTATCAATTTTCTTAAGGCAATAACCAATAGATATATTTTATAGTTGTGTTAAAAGAAAAATAATGATATAATATTTGCTACATTCATGACCGAAATTTCAATTTAAATATTATAAATTGTTTACAATTTATTTTAATTCATAAACTTGTAATGGTTTTATTTGGAAATATAAAATTTTTTATTAAAGATTACGATCAAATCCTAAATAATTGTGTTCTTAGTCCCTGAACAATTTAATTGAATCGAAACTGAACTAAACATTTATATTTTTTATTAACGCTAGAATTTTATTATCTTAATTTTTATTATATTTCTATGATTTATTTGTAAATTTTATTTTATTTAGCAGAAAAAAAAAAAAAAAAAAAAAATATAAAGAAAAAACATGTCAAAATATATTTCTTTCTCACCACCAATACGAATGACATTATAAAAATCACCTTCCGGTATTTTTTAAAAGTGACCTTACATGATGCCAAAAAAAAAGGTGATCACTTTTGAATATCAGCACAGTGACTGTCACACCTTACATGATTCCACCCCTGCCTTTTACGCAATGTAGCAGAACTTTTTGTATATCTTGCGGTTTAATCACTAAACGATAGTCATAAGGACATGCTATGGTTCTATAATATTGTGGCCAAGACTAAGTTGAACATGAAAGTAATTAGAAAAAATAAAACAACTAATTTTCATATTAATTACGGGGATTCTGCTGACGGTTTCAATGGTCACATTCTAAGAATGATTATCTACTTTCTAGAAATTAAGGAAATCATCCCGTCGGGCGGAATGTGTGGCAAAGACATATGCTCTTGGATTTTGGCACAGCCCGAATTATTCTTAATAACCGGTTTAAAATTATTATACACATTCAAGGGAGGTTAATAGTTCGGTAATAATAATACATTGCACCCTCCACCAAACTGCTCGTATACGGACAGCTCCTTATCGGCATCGTTATCGAGCATATACATTAGCTTACGTGCGGACTATTTGGTTCGCCTGTCCATGCCTACGGTTTTCCAATTAAAGGTAGAACCAATTATACCATAAACTATGCAATTTTTTAATCTGGCTATTCGTGGATTGTTACATGTGTACCAAATTACAAAAATTGGATAAGGCGCAGTATTACTGACTGAATGGATACTATGTGCCAGGCGAAAAGGTTCGGATGTTGTCCAGGTGGGGTTGTAACTTCTGAATCGTTAGCTTTAACCCATGAACAAATTAAGCTTGGTTGTGGGAATGTTAACGAACACTGCACTATTTTCTTTATAAGTTAATTTTGGTTACAAATTCCATTTAAATGTTTCGTTCGTCGGAAGAATAGGCATGCGGTACTTTCATTACGAGCTTAAAATTTTTCTATCTAATTAGTCTTATACATTTAACATTCTATATATACTATACTATACTTATTAATTATATAGTTGTGTAATATTTAATTTAATTTAGATATTGACACACTTTAAATGAAAAAAATTATGCAATATGTCTATAATATTTAAATCCAAAAAATTGTATTGACATTGAAATTGGTAAGAATTCCATAGTCAAACGTGCTTATCTTAAACATCGAAATAACTATAATAAAAATTCAGATTTTGTAATTTTAGCTGAAGAATATGAACCATATGTTTTCAAATGTATTATATTTTAGATTTTCAGCAATTTCTTTTGATTAAAAAGTCAAACTTGACGCATGTCAAAAATATAGTTATAGTGACTGAATCAGAAGTTTCCCGAGTAAAAATTTTCCCATAGAATAGTCCGACTTGACTCTGACACGATGGATACATGGTCAATTTCTGTATTCGGTACATGTTTATAATAATATTTGTAATTATTTTACTATAAAATAGTATTTTTTCTATATTGTCTATCACCCACGCTTAATTAAAAAGAAAGCCCTATTTATATAGCACAAATATTATACAATTATTATTGAATATATCCTTTCTTGAAATACAAAAACAAATAAATACATGTCTTAACAACAAAACAATTTATATTATACGATTACATCATATGCACACGAGTACAATCGTTCAATAAGAAAAAAATTGTCTAAATTATCATATGTGAATTTTAAACTATTTTAACATTTCACATATATTTATATATAATTAAAATTGTGAAATATTTTCTTTGGAACAAAATCAAAAACTGAATACTTTATATTTTTTGATTATTCGACGAAATAATACGCATATATTGTATAAAAATGCAAAACAAAAAATTTTACTTTCATATTATATTTCGTGCAAAATAAAATAAATGTATAAAACTGAAAATTATTCTATTTTCGAATACGGTCAAAATGGAAATATTTTATTATCAAAATGTTATAATTTAAAAAGTAATAAAATAGTAAAAAGTTGTTTAATATTTACCTACACCAACATTTGATTTAGATTTTTGTTTTCTATCGCATTTTATCAAATACAATTGTCTCAATCAATTTCAAACCATTTTGTATATCACGTAAACGTAATTGATAAAAATAAATTATTCCGAAAAATTATTGAAGTCAATTGTATATGTTTTTATTAGCATATAATACATGATTAATATTTAAAAATATTAAATTTCGGTTTTATTGTTTCACGCATCCCATCTCTTGTGATGAGACTATAAAACGCAAGCAGAATAATGTAGAACAATAATAAAAACAGTTTAACATTATGTGCACTTAAGTCATATACGTCACATATTATGTTCTAATAATTACATATACGCATCGATATTCTTAAAAAATCATATATATAAACATTTCATTTTCCAGACATGCAAATACATGTCACACACGCACACACACACACACACATGTATTATATGTCTCTAAATATAAAAGTACACACATAAATATATATATGTAAGAAATAAAAACATCTTTTCAGCAAATAAAAATATAATTTTTATGTAATTCATTTATACTTTTCATTTATATAATACATACATTTTTACAAAATTATTGTTTTTGTTGGCAAAATTTCAAAAAATATTGAAATATTTTGCGACTATGACACCATGCGGTATAAAGAATAATTTACTAAATATGATACACATTTGTATACATTTGTATGATGTATATTATTATATGTTATTCACCGCCACTCAACGTAATAATAATAATAATAATAATAAATTTATTTATAAGAAATAAATTACTTAATGAATGAATAATAATTAACAACGGCCATTTCTTATTTAAATTATAAAATTTTTGGGTACATTTAATTTAATCATTTTTTTATTTACCACTCGTACTCCAACTGTCTAAAAGATTTGCATAGTATTTTTTTTTAAAAATACATTCATTCTATTACATGTATTTATTTGCTTTTCTCTTTTCTCTCTTTCTCTTTTAATTACTTTTATATACTCGAACTTTTGGAAATAATACCTAATAAAAACGCTGTAAAATTCACATATAAAACTACTTTACCATGCAGTAATAAAATTACAAACTACTCGGAATTTTAAATATGTTTTAGGTATATTAATAATACACGCATAAAAATATGTCTTTGGCAAGCAGCAAACTGCATAACCAACAGAATTATATTAAAATTAATTTTTCATATTTTGATTACAAAATTATATGGAATACAATTTCATTTTTTCCGAGTCTGTATGTAAATGTGATTAAAACACAGTACGCAGCGATACGATTAGTATCACGGCATATATTCTAAATGCATATTATTGATATTACGATATTTAAATTTGAATTTAAAAATGTTTAAGATATTTTCCGATTGTGAGTGTGAAATTTTTGATACAAGTATATTTTTTTTAAATCATGCATGTGATAACTCATATGAAAGAGAATTAAACAATTCTTCGAGTAGAATTGGGGTTTTCAGAATCAAAGACATTTCAAGAACCTAACAAGGATATTTCTTTAAATTGTATATGCGACACCACATGTGACATAGAAATAAACAAGACAATGAGTTTAACTTATTTTTTATTGATCGAGGACACTTTATAAGGATATTTAAAATCATGTATGCGATAACTCATATGAAAGAGAGTTAAACAATTATTCGAGTACAATTGAGGTTTTCAGTATCAAAGACATTTAAGTACCTAACCAGGATATTTCTTTAAATTGTATAGGCGACACCACATGTGACAGAGAATTAAAGAAAAAATTGAGTTCAACTTAAGTTTTATTGATCGGGGACATTTTATAAAGACATTACAAGCATGCTTTTTGAAATTAAGCATGGCACACCTCATTTGACCAAGAACTAAACAAGAAATTGAGTACAATTTATATTCTAAAGATTAAGTACATGGACCTTATAAAGATAATTTTTGAATTTGGACTCACCTCATGTGATCGACAACTAAACAAGAAAATGAGTAGAATTTATATTCTAAGGTTTAAGTACATGGACCTTATAAAGATAATTTATGAATTTAGATCTCATATGACTTTACAAGAATAATTTTTGAACACCAATTCTACTAGAAACCTTGTTTAATTTTCTACCTTATGCTGTACAGGATGCGTAATTTAAAATTATCCTTGAAAGGTCCTTTATCCTTGAATCAGCAATTACACTCGATTCATTGTTTGAAATAAAATTACCGTAAGTATAAGCGTCACAAAATCCGATAAGTGAAACTTTATCATATTACTGTTTAAATAATTTAAAAGAATATATTAGACAAATGATGAATTTAATAAATACTATAGAATTTCTAAAATATTATTAACTTGATGGAAATTCACACACATAATTAACGCAAGAGTAAAGAGAAAGAGATCATTTGGCGGTGCGGACATTTCACCGATTGGATTATAAATAAACGAATCAATGAAAAATTATATTATCACAAAAAATAATTTTCTACTGTGACGCTTATTTCACATTAGATAATCATGTCAATAAACAAAATTTTTGTTGTTAGGGGTTGAAGAAAATTAACAAACAATTCATTGTGAAGCATTAGTTTAAACAAAAAAAATTCGAAAATTTTGTGTGGATTTTGGTCAAAAGTCATATTTATATATCCGATGTTTAGTTTCAATAATATGTGGCGCTATATAGTATACCATGCGTGGGCTACACGTGAAATAATTAATCGATTTAAAGCACGAACAAAGTATATATAGCAGTCGAATAATTTAATGAAAATTATGACAATAATTGACCTCCAAGATCACGTGATCTCACACCTTTAGATTTGTTGATTTTTTTGGAATTCTTTAATTCGCAGCAATCAAAAAACAATATTCTCACAACAACAGTAAAGCATTAAATGCGGCAATTATAAATTCTGGTGTTTTGTTCGAGGACCTTTTGCCATCTTTTTGTTAACTTCATAATTGCGAGCTCATAGAACTTCTGGTACCTATTATCAAAAAACTGAACCAATTGCGTTTTGACATCATCATTATTATTTTTATTGAAATTTTTACCATTTAAGAATTTTTGCAAAAATTCAAAATAAATGATAATATGATGGTGCAAGGTCTGAATTATATGGTGGATGCGGCAACACTTCCCCGGCAAGCTCGAATAATTTGCTAATTCTAGTCGCTTTTCTTGAAATACATTGTTCAATTTGGTTAGTTATTTTATGTACACATCTGCATTGATCGTTTGGCTGCTTGCTAAATGTTCAAAAGAAACAACATAACCTTCTATTGACGGATATCAACTTTAGATGTTGTTTGCGATGGTTTATCGGTCTTGCTCTTTCAATTGACATTCTTGTATACGATCTATTTTTCATCGTCAGTTATCAATCGTTTCAAAAATGGATCATTTTCGTTACGTTTCATAAGCATATCGCTGCTGTCCTGCTGATGGCAATACGTTATATTCAGTGAATTGCTTTAAGTTCATGAGGAATCCATATATCGAGTTTTTTTCGTATCCAATATTTTTTAAACGTTTTTCAATGCATTTATGTGCGACATTGAGCTTCTTTGCAATCTCACGTGTTGTGCTATGATGATTCGCTGATTATGGTTTTGATCCGGCATCCACCTTACCCGGACGACCTAAGCGTGTAGCATTTTTGACTGAAAAAACGCTAAAACGAAATTTTGCAAACAATTTTCGACATTGATGTTCTTTTAATTCTTTGCCACACCGCAAATATTTTTTTGTGAACGTCCATTCTTCAACATTTTTTACAGAACGAAAGTTGGAGTACCAATTATAAAAAAAATAAAGATGATTTGACAATTCGAATGAGTGAACAAATGTAAAAATTCATCAAAAGTCATATATAATAACGGCAATGTTTATCAGACGTAAAGCGTCAAATTATGGTTAATTATTAAATTGATTAAAATTTAAAAGAATAAAATTAATTAACATATAACATACATCTTATGCTCATGAATCACATATGATACATACATATTAATAATAGTAAATTATTAGTTTTCTTAGTTCTAGTCCGAAGCGTATGATCATATTTATGCGTATTTCTATATATTCTAAGTATAAAATAATAAAAATACCTTTATTTTGTTCATTTAACTCTTAATAAGTAAATTATCATTTTCATCTGCGTATAATTCTACCATTCGACATGTCATACACAATACATAATATAAAAGATAAAATATTGCAATCGATTGTCACGAATGTATGCCTTAAATTAATTTAATAAATTTATTAATTAAAATAACTAATTAGATACATACATTTTAGATTGAACGTGAAAAAGCCGATCTTAGCGTACAGGTAATTCAAATGTCAGAACGTCTTGAAGAAGCCGAAGGTGGTGCTGAAAGTCAATTTAATATAAATCGTAATCGTGATGCAGAATTATTAAAATTACGTAAACTTTTGGAAGATGTTCATTTGGAATCCGAAGAAAATGCTCATATGTTAAAGAGAAAACATCAAGAAATTATTGTTGATTTCCAAGAACAAATTGAATTATTGACAAAAGCAAAATCTAGGTAAGAGTATTTTAAAAAGAAACGATCTCGTTGTTTTTTTTTTTTTAACATAAATGGTTAATAATTTTTGCGAAAAAAAAACAAAAAACAAAAATCTTAAATATAAATAGATTTTTATTTGAAAAAAAAAAAAAATTGTATCGCAGCTTGCACATTAATTTTTCTATTTCAATTGGCACGCGGCAAGAATCTTTTTGAAAATTCAAATACGTTAATTTTTGTTTTTGTATCATATACACAATATCTCTCTTACTCTCTCTCTCGCTATATCTCTCTCTCTCTCTCTCTATATATATATATAATGTGAAATATCATACGGACTAATAATTTACCTAATTTCAAAGATTTTCATAGAATTTCGCAAGGTGTGTAAAAATATTAGTAAAAAAAAAAGAAGAAAATTTTATTTGTGTGTGTGAGGATAAAATTCTCTTCGGTGTTCGTTCTATCATATTTTTGTATTATTGTTGAAAAATTTAATTTTCATATTCATAGTATAACAAAATAAATAGAAATACAGAAAATAATGAAAATTTATTTCACATGCGTGTGTGTGTGTGTCGATATATTTAATGTATATAATATACAATATATTTACGAAATAACGACGAAAAATCACATCACAATACGCGCGCGCACGTATATATATAAAATATAAATGAGAAGAAAAAAAAAAAAAACACTTATACCAATTCTTAATGCAAATTCAGTTAAGTTAAAAAATTTATTTTTAGAATTTATTAAGTTCGCTCGGCACTTCGGGCCAAATATGTCTGGTTCTTCGCTAAAATAATTCATTGAAGAAAAATAAAAATGATATAATTTTTTCTTATTTATATATTTCTATCTCACTCAAACATTTTTCATTTACATCACATTGGAAATTTGATACATGTGTGAATGAAAGAAAAATATTTTATATACAATTTTAAATATTTTTTACAATAATTTTCATCACAATTCAATTTGCTATATGAAAAGTTAATTTTCACATCATTTTAATTTTCGATATATGTATTTATGAATAACTTATAGTCTTATGGTCACATTATATTGCTGGTAAACGTATATTATGTCATTATGTGAACGAACAAATGAATTTGAAATGAATATAAATCATAGAATGTTTTTCCAGCTGCAAAGAAAATCTTTATAAATATTATTTAATCTTCAAGTTAAGAGCTTATATAGAAATGTGAAAAATACATACATGAAATGATGAGGAGAGGAGAATTTATATATAAGTTAATATATAAAAAGATATACCAACTATTACCAAATATTTTTATTTATAATCTTCTTCTGTATAAAAACATATTAAAATGCAATGGCATAAAAAAAATAATAAATAAATCATCTGTTTATGTTTAATTTGTTTTACCTTGAACTTCTCATCCATTTAATTCAATGTATACATATGAAACAATTAGTCGTCAGTAATGTGAAGTGCAACACGATAAAGATGAATATAAAATTATTGAAATTTGAAAATAAAGTCATAAAATGGATAATTCTTTTGCATTTCAACTGTCAATATTATTTTTATAGAAATATATTAATTATATTTAGTACATAAGGAAACGTCTTCGTCTTTCGATAATAGTAGACGAATTGATAAATTTTTTATATATTCCCAGGCGGAGTAATTCCCAAACTTGATATGTATAGTGAATGTTTGTTATAGGATATTATCTCCACTTACAGTAACATAAGTTGATATTTTTGATTGATTAAGTAAATATACATTGCTATAAATCGCCGATTAATTGTATTAGCAGAAATATTCTGAAATTTGAAAGCTGTAATTTATTGCCTAAGAAAGGCATTATGATGATTTTTTTGTGAATCTAAACCTAAACCAATGAAATTTTGTATGAAATACTGTAGAAACATCACATATATGGTGTACAAATGTTTTAATAAAAGTCAGTAATTATTGACTATAAAATTTTAATTGTCACTTAATAACGACTTTCTAATTTTTCAACTGAAATATTGGCACGTCTCTAGTAACAATTTGCCTGTACTTTGAAAAATGAGGAAAATTCCCGTAGAAAAGATATATTGGAATTTGTTCAAAGAATGCCCGTAGATTTTCCACTTAATATAATAGTATTTTATTTAGGTCAATTGAAATCTTTGGATTGTCTGGGTAATATTTCCAACATATCCGCACGGTATTATATTCATAATTTATTTCGCCAATTATCCAAGACAATGAGTTCAAATTTTGTATATTTCGCTTATCTAAATATAATCCTCACTCTTTTCAATTTATTTTCATAATTTTTAAAACAACCAGTAACTCAAATCTATATATTTCCTAGGAATTTTGTAATACTTTTCATGGATTTTATCTGCGTTTTTTTGTTCTTGTTTATTTACAAGAAAAAATGCACAATCGATGAATTTTTGCTACTGTTCAGTATCTTGATTCCGTGCTCATAGAACTTCTGGTCTATCTGTAAAAAACTGAATCAAACCGCGATTTGGCATCGCATCGTCACAAGAAAATTTATTCTGGTAATACGGACAATTAAGGGTGTTACTTGCCAAAATACATGGACGATCCAAAGATATTATTGTCAAAATCCGTAGGTTTGCTCACAAAAAATATGAATATAAATGTTATGGATATTCTGTGGAATAACAGCAACGGGAAATATTTCTAAGCAGAATCCGTAGAAATTATCATCGGAAATATACGGGTAATCAAAGGACATTTTTTTTAAAAATCCATGGACAGGATCCATCAATAAAATTCCAGCGGACATCCCGAAAAAACCCATAGATATTTCCTCGGATTAAAACTACGGATTACTACAAAAAATACGGATATTTTGCGGACAAACTACGGACAGTGTTAATAGGGCTATAATCGGTTATATTTTCAAAATGTGTGTTGCTATATTTTCTTCTATATATTGTAGAATAGAATATATGTCATAGGAAATTTATTGAACTCTGTAAATTCAAATTTTAAGTTCAAGCTATTCATTTCCATTCAAATAACTCAGAAAATATATTGAGTATAGATTTGAAAAATTAAAAGAAACTAGTTTTTTTTATGGTAATAACACACTGACAAAAAAGCGCATCGCAACACATGTAGTCATGAAAATATACAGATGACATTTAATTTTATCACAACATTGATTTAAAAATTTTTAGTTTTAATAACCAATATATTTAATAAATAAATTTCAATTAATTTAATTTCAGAGTTGAAAAGGAAAAGTCAAAATTCCAATCTGAAGTGTATGAACTTGTTTCACAAGTTGAATCAATTACAAAAGAAAAACTGATTAGCGTTAAACAAGTTGAAAAATGTGAAATACATATTTCTGAATTGAATGTTAAAATTGAAGAATTAAATCGCACTGTTATTGATATTTCATCACATAAAGCTCGTTTATCACAAGAAAATATTGAACTAATCAAAGACGTACAAGATTTAAAATTAAGCATTGAAAGCATTAATTTCTCAAAAAGTCAATTGATTACACAATTGGAAGATTGTAGACGTCGTCTTGAAGATGATGAACGTCGTCGTTCAATATTGGAAGCATCTTTACATCAAACTGAATCCGAATTGGAATCGGTACGCATTCAATTAGAAGAAGAATCTGAAGCCCGTTTAGATTTGGAAAGACAATTGGTTAAGGCCAACGGTAAATAAAATGTCTTATGTATTATTTATATAATATTATAAGATATATAAGATGACATTTAACAATTTCATTTCATTCATTATTTTGACATATATTTATGCAGGTGAAGCAGCTCAATGGCGTGCTAGATTTGATGCTGAATCAGCTGCACGTGCTGAAGAAATTGAAGAGTTACGTAGAAAATATACATGTCGTATTCAAGAGCAAGAAGAACACATTGAAACACTTCTTGTTAAAGTTAATAATTTGGAAAAACAAAAAAGTCGCCTTCAAAGTGAAGTTGAAGTACTTATTATTGACTTGGAAAAAGCTAATGCAACAGCTAGGGAATTACAAAAACGTGTTGATTCATTGGAACGTACAAATATTGAGCTTAAATCACGTTTAGAAGAAACAATTTTAATGTATGAAACTGCTCAACGAGATCTCAGAAATAAACAAGCCGAAATTACTCGTATCAATCATGAATTGGAAAAAGTTACAGAACAAAGAGATGGACTTGCCCGTGAAAATAAAAAAATGAGCGGTAAAATTACATAAATTATACATTAAATTACGGATTTAAAGTATTGCTAATAAATTACTAATAAATTATTTCAGATGAATTGCATGAAGCACGTGCAACAATTGCTGAACTTTCACGTCGGTATCATGAACTTGAAATTGAACTTCGTCGTCTTGAAAATGAACGTGATGAGCTTACCGCTGCCTATAAAGAAGCTGAAGCTGTAATTATTTATTTATATTTATAATATTAATAATATATTTTGTTTTTATTCCATATATTATAATTAAAAATTTGTGTTTTTTTTTTTTTAAATAGGGACGCAAAGCTGAAGAACAACGTGCTCAACGTTTAGCTTCAGAATATGGACAATTCCGTCATGAAGCTGAACGTCGTATTGCCGAAAAAGATGAAGAAATTGAAGCCATTCGGTAAGTTTTTATACTATTTTTGTTTTCTTTACTACAAATATCTGCATAGATAAGAAAATATATATAAAATTACAAATTAATATATTTCGTAATATGCTCACGTTCACGATCAGTAAATAAATAAAAATCATACAGTACTGAAATACAAAATAGTTAGATCAAAAATTATATTTATTTGAAATTAACATTCAATTCCGCAAATAATGGAAACATCGTATTGATTATACTATAAATAAAACTATATACCTGCGAAATTCAAGGAATCGATCACAATTTAATGAGCAAAAATTTTAAAATTAGTTAAAAGAAATTTGTTTACTCCAGAAAAATTTGCAAAACAAAGAATCGTAACTTTGGGAGATAATCTAAATAATCTGGTAAAAAATGTATAAAATTAAAATGATCCATTAACAACGAATATTTCTCATTTAATTTTACTTATAATTTTCATAAACACGTTTTTTGACAATTGGTTGCTTAAATGTTTAATTAAATATTAAATATTTTTGTAAATACTTTAGACTTTATAGACGTTATAAAGAATTAATTTAAAATTATTGAGAATATCAATATACAATACATAGTATATAGGGAGGAGATATGAATTGTGCTCCAGAAGTAAAGCTAGTTGTTGTAGAACTAACTGATGGATTTTATGGTCGTAATATAACATATGTATCCATTTTTTTACCTCACATGAATTGGTGAAAAATGACTATTGTTGGCACAATTAGAAAACATCGAAAAGAAATTCCACCAACTCTTTTGCATATGTAAAAATAAAACCAAATTGATATTCTGAATTTATATTTGACCATTCCTTGCGCCTTACCAAAGAAATTTGACTCTTCTTACAAATTAATAAAGAAATTCGTGATAATGATGAAAAATAACGGAAATAATTCACTCTTACAATCGAACTAAAGTGAAATTCATGTATTAGATACACTTATCGATGTGTACACAGAAAGTCAATCGATGGTCAGTTACTATTTTTGCCAATAAACTTGTTGTCGCCGCATTCAACGCTTTTTTATATTTACTGAATTGAAGCCTTCATGGAAAATAAATGCAAAAAAATATCGTCGTCGTGTTTTTATTATTGAAATTGTCAAACATTAAATACATTTATAAAGCCGATGACATACAAGCAAAATGAAATGAAATAGAAAGTAGAGAGGAACTCCAGAACATAAAACGAATATCTTTGGAAATTTTATAAATAATTTAAAAATCAATATGTGAATTGTTAATACTGCGGTAATTTACAAACTTGATCGTAATGTTTGGTAGATGTCTTAAAAAACATACAAGACACACGGCATTGTGTAAGTTGAAATACAATTTATATTTAGGTAAACGAAGTTAAACCATATACTACACCATTGTGCAATGGTTGGTTCAACACGTACTCTCGATTGTATAAAGGATTACAAAAATGATATCAAATTCTTTCCATTAATCTAGTTTCTAATTGACACAATGATACCAATTGCAACAACAAAACATATATCCATACAAACAAAATAAAATTTAAACTATTCGAAATTTATCGAATGCAAAAAAATTAAAATTATTAATTATATAACAATTAATGTAAATATAAAGGGATATATAATATGTAAATATACTTTATTAATAAAAGTATAAATTGCTCAATTTTGTTTTACCAAATGAATAATTAATAACTATTTGCAAGAGAAAAATGATAATGCGGAAGATTTTAATCATATATAAATATAGTATATTATAAGAAATATCAACAAATCTTTTGATTAATTTTATATGAAAATGAAGCCGCATTAATTTTAATGTAATATTATAGTACAGCTAATCCTCTTTTTAGTCATTACGACGCGTTTATAAACACCTCCTCTTTATAGTCACTGACGTTCCGTTTAATTGTTTTCGCTACTTGCTCTTTTTAAGCACAAGTCTCTTTTCGCTGGAATGTTCAATGTTTGCTAGTAATTAGAGTTTTGACTGTTTATGATATTTGTGTGCCAAATACAATAAAATTTATTCTATTATTTAATAAATATTAATTTTAGAAAATTTTATATTAGAATCCACATAGACAGTAATATTATACAATATATTATTGTTAAATAATAGGTCGTGTATTATATGTAATATATTTATTTTACGTAAATAAATAATATATACATTTAAGCAAGCTATTTTTAAAATAAACGCATAAATGTGTGCACATAGCAAAAACAAGCATAAAATATTATATGCAAATTTCAAATATTTATTTTATTTATAATAACTTAATGTACAATTAGGTGTAAATGTATATTATATTAAAAAAATAAATATGCGAGTATTTCAAGCCATAAATATGTTGAATGAATGAATGAAATATTATGAAGAGAATGTACATATCTTAACACATGTTTTATAAATATATCAGAATCAGATTTAGTAATTCGTATTCGCATTTAGACAAAACTGAAAAAAAAATTTAATTTTCATATACAGACGACACACATATAATATAATTATTTTAAATTAATGGTATTCATAAATAAAATGGCTATTATTTAGTAAACATCAGCAGTGAATGTGATATTATACACCACACTCACAACAGCATACTTATATTTATATTTAATTATTATCAAAATAGGAATTATTGTATTTAAAAATGAGAGAACATTATTATGATACATTAGGAAATTATATATTTCTCATTAAATAAACACATCTTGTGGAAACCCCGACAAATTTAACAATAATTCATTTAAGAAAATATTTTTAAATTCAGAATACTTCCGATTACTTGCAAACTAATTGAATAAGTATGTGCAAATTGTGTTATATTATAAACAGAGGGATGTCCACAAGTGCAATGCAAACATTCAAGTATGTAACGAGAAACACAATTCTAAGTGGATAATACTAATTGACAAAAAACACTCAGTAGCGCAGTGGTAATTCCGCTATTTTTCAAAGGAAATTTTTCGGTATTAATTTTAATACTGATATTTTTCTGATGGGTGATATCTTTGGACGCCAATATGCTGTTGGACGCTACTCAAAGATTAACAATGTCAATGGTTTTAGGACAAACATTTTAAAAGTCATAACTGTTAGAAAATGTTGTGCAAAGGCAGAAATAAATAAATATGAAAATAAATGTAAAATTGTTTGAAACAAAGTAGCCGAGAATGTCTAATCCAAGCTACTTAATGGAAAATATCTATTAATATGCATCGCCTACTATGTTTTTTTGTACCATAATTATCTTAGTTACATAGGTACTCTATAGTTAAAACCACTGCAATAAATTCGTAGGGCCGTATTCCGTAAACAGAGCCCTAAAGCGAAAATGGTCAATTAATATATTCGCCTTAGATTTATGTTCGCCGTAACCATCTTGAAGGTTTGCACTGAACTCGTGGACATCTTGTATACATTATAAAATGAATATATTATACTTTCTGTCATAATTATTAAATAAATTGGTAAATTGAAGATCTTTCATAGGCATTTTAATTTTTTTCTATATATTATTAAAAAATTGAACATATCTCCAAACATAAGAGAAATATAAGAAAGGATAATTAATATTTTCCGAGTAATGAATGAAACATACATTTAAAAATATATAACAATAATTTATTACCCCTAATATTATTTATTTATACAGGGTGTCCACGAACGGTGCGCATTCCTTCAAGGATGCTATTTGGAACAAGGCGGTGTTTGCTTAAAAATAATTTAAACAAGCCTACTCTTCTTTTGTTCCAAATAGCTATAATTTGAGTTTGTTATTTTTTTATTTCTACATTTACACCACTTTTTCAAACATTTATAACTTTTATACTGTTAGGGTCATAGCTAAATATTTTACAAAATTGTAGGAAAATAAATTAGTTTTACTATTTTGACATAAAAGTAGTATGTTGCGCCGTTAGATTTTTAAATAAATTCATTTTAGTACGAAATTTTTGAAAAATTATATTTATTTTTCAATTATATTGTTCAATAACTCGAAACTGAAGCAAATTATACAAAACTGTACAACACAATTTAATTTAGGATTTAATTCTCTCCAAATTAGGTTTATTATAAATTTCCTGTATTTACCTTACTTTCTAAGTTATTGGTACTTTAGTGATGGACAACCGAGAAAAAATTCTTATGGCCGTATCTCGAAAACAGAGCCCCAAATCGAAAATTGTCATTTAGTAATTTCGGCTTAGAATTATGTCCCCCATCACTCCCTTGAAGAAATGCGCAGCGCTCGTGGACAACCTATATATTCTATAAATAATATGTTAAGAAAAGTCAATTTATATAAAATATCATCCGCGCCAACAATTTTATGATAAATGGAAAGAATGCACCAAAAACGAAAAAAAAATCGCTTTTTATACTTTCAATAAAATTACTTTATTCTATAATTGTACGAACGCATTCGAAAATATTCATAAATAAAAATCATATTGTGCACAATTATTTTATATCAATTTTCCAATTTTTATCAATTTTGATTGTAACATTAAATACATGATTTATTTAGTGTTCCTAAGGATGAAAACCTAAGTTTTCGAAAGCGCTCGCACATTTTAAGAATAAAATAATTTTGATAAAAATTATGTTTATTGCGTGTTATTATTTAACATTTTTTAACGTTATCCCTTAAAAAAATTAATAATAATAATAATTAATTGAATAATATTTTATAATTTTTTATTATCAAAATGACAATTTAATGATTGATTTTTAAGAGAAAATCGAAATTACCCAAGAAATATTTCGTTATGAATTTTACATCAAATTTATATGCTTTTGATCACTGTTCACAATTTTATATATTACCCAATATTAATCAAGTTATATCGATCTAAAAAAAAAACAAATTAAAATTAAAATAACGTATAAAAATTACATGTTATTTAAAATTTATAACAGATTAAAAATAGTAACGAAAAACAATTTTGAACAATTTTCATTAATTGGGTAATATACTCGTATATAACTGCCGAAATTTTGGAATTGATTAAAAAAGAGATTTTATGTGAAATTCATCAAGAAATATTTCTTGTGCGCTAGCTTCTATTTTAATAAAATTACTATATTTTTAAAAATCAAATTTTTTATAATGAACTCATATTATTCTGAATTTGAGCACAGCTGTATTTACGTATAACAATATTCATGCAAATATGTTTAAATATTGAATTAGTAATTAGTCTGAACGTATACACAATTAGTATACAGAAAAATATTTCGTTAAATTACAAATACAATAACAATGTGCATAACAATTAATATACTCAATTTCCTTCTTTATTTTTGTTGAGTTATTTTTATATAATTTTAATTGACAAAATGTTTCTGTAATTACTAATTCAGGATATATTATAAATTTTTATTTATTTTTTTTAATATCTATCATTTACAAAATCGAAGGTTAATTATAATTTTTACAATCAAATAAAAGCAGAAAATCAATTAATATTTTAATTCAGTTAGTTAAAAATTTTTTACCTAATTCGAATTCGATAATCGATCGAATTAAATTTTACACTAGAAATTAATTTTCTTTATTAATATTGATATTTATATAAATATAAAATAATAAAATAACAACAGTGAAAAAGACAATTAAAACAAAAAATATAAACAAGAAGCGGCCCTTGAAATAGGAAATATTTTAATAACAACAACAACAGCAGCATCTCAACATCATCATTTTATTTTTATATGTATACAAAATAAATAAAATAAAGATAGAAAATACATATTATTTATAATAGAGAAAATTTTTGAGTGTAAAATTTATAAATAAATATAATTTCAATGGCATATGCACTACAAATGCAATATAATCGACGTGATCGGCTCCCCACCTATAAAATTTACGAGGATAATTATGGCTATACAATGAATTACTATAAACCAATGATAGATTATTTAGATGCAAAAGAAAAGCATGTACATTTTCAGTATCCTCACTTACCGTGGTCAAATGAACGTGGTTTAAAAAAATATTCATCAAATAATTTAGTGAAAAATTATACGGAAAAAGATATAAAAAAATATTCGATTGAAACAAGTGCAAAAGCAAAAGAAAGGCAACAACATTTAGACGATTATAAGGTGATACGTCGTCTGTCACCGTTATCGGTAACGCAAAGTGCTCGCGGTGCTCGTATTGGTAAACATTTCGGGAGTGGTGCAACAATTGAAGAAAAAACTATACACAAATTAGAAGAACGTGCTAGAGAACGTAAATTTGAAAGAATTATGGCCGATATTGAAGCCAGTAAATTTAGATTTAATAAAATGGCAGCCGAAAATGACATTGAAATATCAACGGGTTTAAAAAATGCAGTACGTGGTAAAACGGCCAGCCAGATAACGGCTGCATTGTTAGCTGAAAGTGAAAAAAATATTAAAGAATCACGTTTAGCTGAAGAAAAGTATTCCCATTTAAAATCAACAGCAACATCTCATTATAGTGTCAGTGGTGGTAATGCAAAAATTATAAAACGTACAACACATATTGATCTAATGGATGATCGTATGCTTGATCATTTAGATAGTACAATGACCACATCGATGTGTGATGTTAAACGAGGGTTAAATAATTTTAATCAAAGAACAGCAGAACTTTATCATGATTCAAGGTGGCGTAAAAAGTTATTTTAAAATTAAAAACAAAAAAAAAATTATTTAAGAATGTTAAGCATGCGCTTTTTATATGTATACAATTATACATACACTTATATACTATATTAACACTCTCATATATACTTTTATAAAATATAAATAGATAAATTTTAAATACAAAAGGGCATAACATATATTATATGAAATTTAAAATTAAGAAAATTTTTCATTTTAAATTATGCAATAACGCAGAGACTATTTCATACGCACACACACAAACACACACTTTGATAAATATATATAAATAAAGTTCCTTTTAACCGAAAATTATCATTATAAATAATTATATATTGCATTGGATTACCACAAATTTTCATTATTTTATTAATAAATAAACTTATAATGATTTATGTGCTCATCTCGAAATAGTAATTAATGTAATAAAATAGAATTTTTATTCATTGATTACAAAGAAAAAAATAAATAAAAAATAATAAATAAATAAATAAATAAATAAATAAATAAAATGATAAATAATTAATTTATTTATTGTTGAATAGTTATAATCACATGCGCGTGCGTTTGCACTTGATAAATAGATAAATGAACAATTTGGCTTTAGAAAATTTATATTTGAAAATAAAATTAAAGTCCTTGACCCAGTTTTTACCCTTTTTATACAATTCCTTTATTCATTAGATGTTGTTTATAAATATACAATAAATTATAAAGAGCAATTGTAAATTAGAATTTTTCAATAGACTGCCTCACAAAGTATGTAATAATATTTTCTACGTGTGTGGTCATATACATTTATAAATGATGCAAATTTCATAATGTCTATATAAATTTTCATATAAATAAATAGAGTGACTATTAAATTGACAAATAATTTTAGAAAATCGTTACAATGTCGGAAAGAAACAAAAACAAAAAAAAACAATTGCGAAAAGGAAATATTTTATAAGGAGGAAACATCACATTTTAAAAGAACAATGTTTCTATACAAATACTTAATATAATTAATTAATAATCAAGTAGTATGAAAACTATACTTTAAATATTATAAAAATATTGGTACACATGCACACATCTGTATATTTTCTATGTAATTGTACAAACATAATTTTAAAATTATTTTAGAAGTGTTAGTTGATAGCAATCGGGATGCTGAGGAAACAAAGTTAAAAAATTATATTATCAAAAATGCTGTTGTGGTCTGTACACGTGGATGGGAAATATATGGCATCGCCAATAATTATATGTAGTCTTATACCAATAGAAGGATATTGAATTAATAATAATCGTGATTACGAGTATCGTAATTTGGTTATAGGCATCGGCATTATATTCAATTTAGTATATATTTTATGAAATTTAATTTAAATGTCGGCAATCACTTTGGCGTATTACTTTAATATGATATATAGTCTTGGTGTAGCTGGCGCATTAATCAAAGTAAATATGTATTAATAATTATAATAGATGAATACAACAGAACAACATTTGTGATTGTACAATTTGTTTGATTTTTAAAATTTCCATAAATCATAAACCATTTTTTCGTTAAATAAATTTGAATATATAGTTTTAGGGTTTCAGTATATTACTTGTAGACATAATTTTAATTGGTGCGCAAAGAGCATATTATTTTAATATATTTAATTTTTATTTTATATCTATGCAATATTTATAATAATATTTAATATTAACATTTTTAAATATATAGCAAACAAACTGCCATCGAAATTGAACAATTGAATGCTCGTGTGGTTGAAGCCGAAACTAGATTGAAAACCGAAGTTGCCCGCATCAAGAAGAAGTTACAAATTCATATTACTGAACTTGAAATGTCACTTGATATTGCGAATAAAACAAACATTGATTTACAAAAAGTCATTAAGAAACAATCCTTACAATTAACCGAATTACAAGCGCATTATGATGAAGTACAACGTCAATTACAACAAACATTAGATCAATATGGTGTTGCACAACGTCGTATTCAATCATTGACAGCCGAATGTGAAGAAATTCGTGCTAATTATGAAAATGCATTACGTTCAAAACGTGTTGTTGAACAACAATATGAAGACTCTCAAGTACGTATCAATGAATTAACTGTCATCAATGTTAATATTGCATCAGCTAAAAGTAAAATTGAACAAGAAATTGCTCAAATTGCTAGCGATTATGAAGAAGTCACCCGTGAACTTCGTGTCAGTGATGAACGCTACCAAAAAGTTCAGGTAAATAATTATATTAAAAATTAGTATTTACTTTTTTTTTTGGAAAAAGTTATTATAAGTATACTTTTAATTATGTCACGCAGTATTTTTTGCCGATTTAATAAATTAAAACTATATTTTTTATTCAGCGATTATTAAATTAAACAAATTACAGATATAACATGAAATTACAATTTTACTTTTTCTTTGGTTCTATTTACAATAATCATTATAGGTAGAACTTAAACATACAGTTGAAATATTACACGAAGAACAAGAACGTGTTGTTAAAATTGAAACCATCAAAAAATCATTGGAAGTCGAAGTTAAGGTAAATTTCGTTTTTATTTAGCGGTGACACATGCTAATAAAAAAAAATATATTTATATATAAAAAAAATGAATAATAAAAATTGTATAAATAGAATCTATCCATTCGTCTGGAAGAAGTCGAGGCTAATGCTGTTGTTGGTAGCCGTCGTATTATTAGTAAATTGGAAGCTCGTATTCGTGATATTGAATTGGAATTAGACGAAGAAAAACGACGACATGCTGAAACAATTAAAATCTTAAGGAAAAAGGAACGTACCGTTAAAGAGGTGCTTGTCCAATGCGAAGAAGATCAAAAGAATGTAATTTTACTTTCAGAATCACTAGAGAAAGCCAACCAAAAACTTAGTATGTTCAAACGTCAATTAACTGAACAAGTAAATATTTATTTTCGTTTTTACATTTACACATCCCACCCACACATTGTGCGAACAAATCAAAAAACTAATATATATCTATCTATTTTAATTTCTAAAATTTATTAGGAGGGTATGTCTCAACAATCAACAACACGTGTCCGTCGTTTCCAACGCGAGCTTGAAGCTGCCGAAGATCGTGCTGATCAAGCCGAAAGTAATTTAACACTTATTCGTGCTAAACATCGTACATTTGTCACAACATCAACTGTTCCCGGTTCTCAAGTGTATATGGTACAAGAATCAAGGACAATCAGCGATTAAATAATAATAACCACATAAAAATAAAAATATTTAATTTGTTTTTAATGAATTTGTTGAACAAGAGAAAAACACAGAGAAAAAGAGAGAATAATAAATTAATATATAAACGACACAATAAAAAATTAAATTAAAAATATATATACAAAATTTTGCAAAATATGAAAATATTTTTGACACACACACACACACACATTTTTAATCAATCAATAATTTTATCCGAATATTTTTAATTTATTTTTTACATACATTCCCGGCTTTTAAAAATCAATGTTATGTGTTAAATCCGATAAAAACAAAGATTACTATAATATATAAAAAAAAACAGATAAAATCGGTGTCAAGGCCGGGATTTACTAATTCAATTAAAATTAAATTAAATTAAATCAAAAAACAAAAACAAAATATATGTATTTATAAAAAAAAAAAATAAAATAAAAAAAATAAAAAAAGAAACACACTGACGCAATTATAATAAAAATTATTAACGAACGTATATTTAAAAAATAACATACGTTCAAAGAAAAACAATTTTCTTTCTTCTTCCACTCTCTCTCTCTCTCTCCCGCTCTCTCGCTCTCTCTGTCTCTCTCTCCTCGTGATTTCCTAATTCATTTTCATTTAATAATTTATTTATTTATTTTTTTTTTTTTTTATTATAAAGAGAAAAAAAAAACATAGATTTTTTACGATAAAAAAAATGGTAAGAAACACAAAAATTTAATTAAATTTATTGGGTAATAATTTGAAATTTAAAATAAATTGTTTATATTTTTATATAGGATTTTTTTTTTTTTTAATTATTCTTTGTCTCACATAACCATTTAATTTAAAATAAAAAAAAAATCAATAATTATATAATAAGAATATATTTAATTAATAATATATAATTTAATAAATATATAAAATTAAATTTAAATGGGGAAAAGATAACGCGCGCGTCGAAGAATTTTTTAAATATATAGAATTTTATTAAATTGTTTAGAGACCAACAAAAAACAAAAGAAAAAAACACCGAAATAACATTTTTAGAATAGCGGGAAAAATTTTTTGAAAACAAAATAATACTAACAATCAGTGTAACTGTAAAATTATTATTAACGAAAATAATTTAACGATAATTTAATATTTTTTTCTTGATTGTTTTTTTCATTTGTAAAAAAAAAATAAATAAATAAATAATAATAATAAAAATGCATGGCAAAAATGCAACGATCGCACTGCATCCATCATCAACTTCATTCAAATCGATTTTTTCATGTGTTAATAAATTAAATAATAAATACATTTAATAATATTAATAATAATAATAATAATATTAATAATAATAAAAATAATAATAATAATAATAAATCATATGCTGTTTTATTTAAAAATTAAATGTGTTCAAAAATTTTTTCATTTTTTGTTCATTTTATTTTATTTTATTTTTTTTCGATTGAATATAAATAATAATAAAAGCTTTTTTTCCTTCTTTCACTACATATTTTTTTTTTTTTCTTTTTTTTTTAATAATTAATTATTAAATTTTAATTATTCAGTTTTTTTTTTCTATTAATTTTAAGACTACTACTCATCATAACTATACACACGCACACTATAATACTTATATTTACAATATTATACATACATAAAACAAAATTAAAAGCAAAACAAAAGAAAATGATTTATTGTAAAACAATTTTGTGTAATTTATTTATTTTATTTATTTAATATATATATATAATAAAGAGAGAAAATCATAAAAAACGAATATTATATTTAATTTAAATAATTTTTTTTTATTATTTAATTTTATAAATTTTAAAATTTATCACATCGTCGTGGGGGGCGGCGAAAAATAGTTACAAAAGAAAAACATTACATAAATCTATTTTTACAATAAAGCGTTCATGGGTCTCATGAAAACCGAGTTAACAATCGGAAAAAAATTACTTTATCCAATTAACACTAAATAAAAAAATTAATCGAAAACATTTGTGATGGTATTTTTAGTAAATTTATTCTGATCGATTACTCGTATTTGATGAGAGCCATACGATATCAAAAATTGTATACAAATAAATTTTAAAGCTTTTTATTGTTTATAATTAAACAGTGTATGAAAACACTACTTCTTTTTTTTTCTTTTTGCCTACTTTTAAATAACAAAAATTTATAAAAACATTTGTTATAGTTCCATTTTAACCATAATTTTAAACCTGAATATTTATAATATTTCATTTAATTTAATTTTTTTATATTCTACGAAATGAAGAGAGCATATATTTTACTAAATTTCAATTGTTTCGTAAATATTTCTTTCGCATATATTTTAAAATATGAAATTAATAGAAATGTATTTATTTCTTACGATTATGGTCAAACTGAATTATATTAGATTTTACTTTTTATAATTACAAATAATATATATGTTTTATGCTTTATATATGCTGACAGTAAAAAATAAAAACAAAATAATTTGTATGTTATATGTAAAAAAAAAAAAGAAAGAAGTGTTTAAAAGTAAATAACAATTAATGGTTTGCGCTTAAGTTGTTCAATAAAAAAAAATATTAAACAATTAGAAAGATTGTACAGAAAATTGCATTAAATATTCACACTTCATTACTCTGATTTTAATCTATTATTGGAATATATGAAAACTGCTATAAATGGATTAAAATTTGATAAAAAATTTTGTGTTCGATTTTTTGAGAAAGACTGCATTTTCAGTCTTTGGGTAGCTCAATCGCCAAACTCACATCACTTTTATATTCTACCAACCAAAATACCTCAGATGCAATCATAAAAATTAAAATTTTACCTTTAAAAGTATTTATATGAAACACCCTGTTATAAAATTATACATAACTTTATAACTGGTAACCCTCTATTATGGCTTTAATTAAAGGTGTAGAATTTCTCCATCGACTTTATTTAATGTAATTTTTTAAAAACCTTGCTCCTGACAAAGTTATAAGCATAAATTCACATTTTTTTGACACAATTTTTCAAAATTCGATACTTTTTATACACCCTGTGACCAAATCCAATTAATTGTAAAGAATTTTTGTTTTTGTGAAATGAAGCACACTTTAGATAGCTATTATTTTCAACTTCAAAAATTATTGTGACATTTCGGGATCAAAAGTTATAGATATTTATAAAACGTCATGTTTTGTAGTCCTTCGGAGGGACCGTTACCCCCTTAAAAGTGAAATTGGGGAAAAAAATTAACTTTGTTCTATGGATTCGGAGTACGACACCTCTGGTGGTTCCCTTGTTAGTAAATTTTATTGATCAAATCTATCAAATCATTCATTTACGCGCACTGTCATATATACTACTAGGTGTACCGGTATCAAGTAAGCGTTTTTTTGTGAAAATAAAACACTAATTTTAAATGGAAAAGTAAAAAACATTTTATTCAAAATATTGGCTTCGAAAGCTACCAGCATGCTTTGCTTTCTACACATTTTGTATTGTTCGTCTTTTGAAGCAAAAACCAATCAGACACCCAATTTTCGACTTCTTCGTAGGAATCGAAGTGCGGCTCAGCCAATGCGTGTCCCATCGATGAAAACAAATGGTAGTCGGAAGGAACCAAGTCTGGTGAATACGGCGGGTGGGGTAGCAGCTCCCAGCCAAGTGCTTTGATTGTATCCTGAACCGGTTTAGCTTTGTATGCAGGTGCATTGTCATGGAGCATAATTACCTTGTCGTGTCTTCTGACCCATTCTGGTCGTTTTCCGATCAATGCATGGTTCAAATTGACCATTTGTTGTCGGTAGCGATCAGCAATAACAGTTTCACCAGGTTTTAGGAGCTCGTGGTACACCACACATTTCTGGTCCCACCAGACACACAGCACTGTCTTCCTGCCGAAATGATTTGGTTTTGCAGTCGAAGTTGATGGTTGTCCTGGATTAACTCATGATTTTTTCCGTTTCGGATTCATAAAATAAATCTATTTTTCATCGCCAGTAACAATTCGATGCAAAACTGATTTTCTTTCGTGTCTGGCAAGCAAAATTTCACAAGTTTTTTTTGGTTTCCACCTGTCTTTCATTCAATTCATGTGGCACCCATTTTCCACACTTTTGAATCTTTCCCATTTCTTTTTATCTTTTTTTTCATTTCTACCATTTGATTTTGATTCAAAGTGTCTTCATTCAATATTGCTTGCAATTCGGCGTCTTCAAACTTTTTTGGTGGGCTTCCGTTCATTATCTCTCACATCAAAATCATTACTGCAGCACTTTTCTTCAAATGAAAACAAAAAGTTAATACTTTCCGTACATCATCAGTTTCTAGTACAAAATTCGACATTTTTAACACGATGAAAAAATATGATGTTGTTTGTACAATGACTTGATGTATACTAAATATGTTTTACAGATGTCATAGCTACCAAACAAAAAAAAATTAAGGCTCGTTCACAACAAATGTTCCATATCTAGACATTTGTGTCTTGGCGCTCACTTCATACCGGTACACCTGGTATTATCAACATCACGCAACTACAGAACAAATACAAATAGTTCGGTAAATCAAATAATCAATGCTTTTGAAACGAAAAGTTATTTTCTGCGCCTTTTCTCGACATCTCGCAGGCATTTCACAACAGAGGGTACTGCATGTAGGCCTCCTGTATAAATTGAATACACCTCACTGCTTCGAAATATTAAAATCATATTTGGAAAACCGTAAATTTATAAATGAAATTCAAAATTGGCTCCGAATATTTAGAGAATAAAAGTTAATGTAGAAAAATCGGATCACGTTACATTTATACCCTATGTAGGTTAAACTGTGGCGGCAAAAATAAATAATGATACGTACTTACATCATACTAACATGCTGCAATACCTGGTTATGTATCTGGATATAGGTGCCTAAATTGGAAAACGCATATTATAAACAAAAACAAACAACTAAGACTCAAGTTCAACAAATTGTACTGATTATTGGGGAAATCGTCCCAGTTATCACTATAGAGTGCAAAATAATTGTATATAATGCAATCATAAAACCAGTGTGGACTTATGGTATTGAACTATGGGGAGCCACATGTAAATTAAATATAGATATAATAGAAAGATTCCAATCAAAAATGCTCCGCAGTATGGTTAATGCACCATATGGTATGTGCGCAACGATCTTTTAAGAAAGGACCTCAACATTTGTCCGGTTAAAGATTTAATTACAACTAACAGTACAGCTTATTATAAAAGACTTTATGAACATCCAAACCAACTTGTGACGAAACTTTTAAATACCAATGAACGAAGATTAAAAAGACTTATACCAGCGGAGTTAATAACAACATTTCAATAAATAACAACTATTTATAAGATAATAATTATTAATGATTAGGGTTAATTAAGGGTAATTGGATCACTGGATCCATTACCAACATTTCATATATTAAACTAAAATAAATAATTTATAAATTTCAAAACTATTTACTAAATATTATTGATTCTTACAGTATACATAATAAGAAGCTATTATGTAAGATCGATTCTAAAGATACTTTAATAATTAAAAATAAAAACTTAATTACTCTGATTTGAATCTATTATTTAGTAAATTTTATTGATCAAATCATTCATTTACAAGCACTGTCATATATTATAACTTCGGAGGCTGGGCACCAAGTCACCCTTGCTCAAACGAATAGGGCGTGTAACACTACATTGTATATAACATCCATATCGCAAGTGTGAAGTAAAAATTATATAAAGAAATTTAACAGTCTTTATAATTCTCAAAAACAATTATTCTACAAATATATAATATAAATACAATTATTTCAAGTATTTATCATGTGTCTAATATTCAGACACTCAAGTTGAACATACTGGTCGCTATAGCCTGATGAGATGACCAACGCAATTTATGAATAATCAATCAGATCGAAACCAGCTATGATCGTAAAATATACAATAATTAGTAATTATTCAATGTTTTCAATAAATATTAGAAGTACGCTGTATACAATATAATATAGTTGTAAAAACTAATTAAACATTTATATATACATATATTGTATTATAAAAATTAAAAATTCTGAATTTAAAACAATAACATCATATTTTTCAATTGTTAGAAGTATAGGCATATATGGGTATCGTCACTATATAAAGACTATGCACTCTGATATATTCAGACATAGTACCAGTATAGTGATACTATGATGCATATACATTTATCAGTTAAATAAGTTTCATTAAAGGACGAAAATGCCAACCCAATCATTCCATGAAACAATTTGTTCAGTAGTTTTCAAATTATCAGGCACTAAAGTCCAAAAATATTTGTTAAAACATGGGAAAAAAATCGCGTTTATTTCCAAAAATTCGATTTGTTGACTTATTGGTACACCTATTAAATTATTTGCTATGCTATGTGCTTGACTTTTGCATAATTGCTAACGTAAAATTATATCCTCGATAGCAAACGAAAATTCACCAACGCTCCTCTCATTGCAGTTTTCAGTTTAGGGAACAGAAAATACTCACACAGCGATAGATCAGGCGAATACGGCGGGTTGCGGATGAGAATAATCCATTTTTTCATCAAAAATCCATTCATTTTTTTGGTCTTGTGAGGTGGTGCATTACCGTGTAATAAAAACAGCTGGATATTTGGGACTAACTCGAACAGAACAATTCTCGACTACACCCAACGCAAAACATCTAAATAGTATTCACCATTAACAGTTTGACCTTATGGGACATTTTCCTTGTAAACAATACCTTTTGAAGAATCGTGAGTTATTAGAATATTGTCTTGATTCTTGACTTTTGAAAACGCAATTTCTTTGGTTTTGGCCCATCTTCCGACTTCCATTATGCAGATTGACGCTTAGTTTCAGGATCACATATAAAGTGTTACTTATTACAATAACAAGCTATTGACATATATAGCAGCAATTTTGTGATCAGACAGTAATCCCGATTTATAAGGATTAGTTTAATATTATTAAGGTGAATAAAAAATTATATTTATATTACAGTAACGTAATTGAACTTTGCTATTCATTAGTAAATATGTTATATCAGGAATATTTTTATCAATTTCATTTCTAAATTCACAACCAAATTGTTATAGAATTATAATTACAATTTACTAATTTAAAATGAGTTTGATAAGAATTCTATAAAAAAATGTACGACTTTATAGAAAAATCTATGTTATATAATACGTGAGAGGTTTGATAAGGAAGATAAAAATATAACAAGGATTTAATTTTTCTATTGATTTTTCAGCATAATGTCTTTTCAACTTCTTCTACAACGAAATTACAATTTTAATGCCTTCGGAAATGATAAGGCTGGGTGAGGTCTACAAAATATGTGTTTGTTGCGTCGACGACTTTATCATTGGATCTAATTCGCTTTCAAACTAGATACTTTTTTATGGTCGAAAAGATGAAAAATTTGCTTGGTGACAAATCTGGAGAATACGATTCATGATGTAAGCAATTGATGACATAATAATAATAATAATAATAATGTAATAAGGCCAAGCCATTTGCTGAGTTGTAAGCTGGCGCATTATCGTAATGAATAGCATTAATAATGACTACTAATATGAACCGGTTATCATTTAACCTTTTTCTAAATATTCGATGGAGATTACAAAAAAAATTTGCCTTAAATTTATCAGCTGATGGAATTGTTTTGACTCTCATTAGTGCCATTCCACCAGGTGCTACACAACGCTCTTTTGTTTCTGGTATGTAGTGATGAATCCATGTTTCATCAACAATGATAAATAGGCGTATAAAATAAAATAGATAAATGCCCCACGGAAATGCGTTTTTCATAGATTGTGAGCGGTCGAACCAACTTGCTGATAGCCTTTTTTTATATGGAAATGATTGTGTAAGATATTCATCACACATTATTTTAAAATATTTACTATGTCAACTATCTCATGCACTTCAATCTGCAATCGATGACTGCCAAAACAAAATTAATTGTTATATATCTGTTTGCAATCCTTAAAAGAATGTCCAATGTAAAAAATAATATTGATGTGGTGATAACAGCGCTATATCTTTGATATTTATTTACCTTCAACATAGTTCCGTCCGCGTATATACATAATTCAAGTCAAGAATATGTCGGTATAAAATTGTTATGGAAACTAGATTATTTCTCAACATCACTTCTTGTTTATTAAACAATTCATGATAGCTATTTTTTTTATATTATTTCTATTATTTTACATATATAAAAAACAAAATAAGGTATATAACAAAAATTATTCTCCTATTTATAATATTTTTAATTAAATTAATTATCCGTTTGTATATACAATGTGTTGTAGTTTACCTTAGGTTTTATTATCATTTTGTATTTTATTGTTGTTTACAATATTATCTTCATCATTATCGTAATTGCCAATCGAATCATCTTTTTTATCATTATTATCTTCATCAATTTTTATTTGGCTTTGTATCAATACGATTAAATCCGATAATGTATCGTCAACAATTGATTGACGAATTTTTTTAAAGAATTCAAGGTAATGATGTGTATTGTGACTGTAAGTAAATTATTTATTGTGATAAAATTTGTTTTTCTTATAATTTTCTCAAATCACTATAATACTATAAAATAGAAAATAGAAAAAGATTTAAAAAGTATAGAAAATAGTATTACAAACAAATTATACTAGAAAAATACATGATAAATAGTAGCCATGAATAAAAAATATTTAATGTATTAATAATAAAAGCAATAAAAATAATACACAGCACAGTTTCAGTACATACCTAGAATATTTATAAACTATATGTTTAATGTTTATGTAATGTATGTTGACAAAAGCATATAAATTTATTTATATTTATAAAACAACACACAACACAATGATGTTTTTGATATGTACAATCGCGTTACAAGAAACAGGTACAGAGTAGGTAAAGATTAATGGTTATAATTTTATTACAATTTCAGCAGAAACTCGGAATATAATCTCATTTTTAATCTTATTTGTATTTTCTTATCCTACTAATCCTTTAATAATTATTCAATTTAATTAAGGATATTCTTTTATACCATTATAAAACAATCAACAAATTCAAAACAAATGTGAGCAATATAAAATAATAACTTTTTTGTTCACAAACCTTTGAAATTTAGAATCGGATAGAAATTGAAATATACACATTACTTTTAACGTATATAATTTTAAATTGTAAATTTGTTGCAGGGGACGTACTTTAAAAATTTTAAATTAATTACATTACAAAAGTTCAACGAATTTAACTATACAGTTTCTACAATTCGTTAACTATGTTCACATCATCACATGTAGTAATATTTAAAAACTATCAGATAAATATTTAAAAATAATTTATAAAATTAAATATTTCAATGATTTAATAGTATTATTTTTCAATAAGCAAAAGTTAAGCAAAAAAAACTTTTATATGTTAATGAGAAAAAAAAATAAATGATAACTTTTGAAAAATATAATAATAAATATAGTAAATAGGGAAATTACGCAAATAACAATATAACGAAAGAATAATAAATATTTTTCAACACTTACATCATTAATAAAACTGGAGCTAATAATTCTTTTGTAATTATTAAATGATTTGTATAGGCTCGTGTATGTTTTTTACATGCTAAACAATTACAATTTTGTAGGAATGGTTGAAAATCCTCTTTATATCTATGAAAATAGAAAAAAAAACAAAATATAATATAATAAGTGATTCAATTAGAATAAATTTAGAACTAAATGTCAATACAAATTAATATAAATTCTGTTGATTAACAGTAAATATATACAATATAAATTTCAGTATAAATTTTAACAAGAATCAAAAATCATGTAACAGCAGAAATTATATAATTGAGAAACCTTCCTAAGTAGATATTCAGACATAAAAATATTATCATCATATGTAGAATATGGCATCACCAGACATTCAAAGTCAAGTTGGTGCATTATTTCACATGCGAGTATTTTAAGTAAGTTGTGAATTTGCATGGGTCGGAGCAATTTAAAAAAAAGAAATAAGAGAAAAACATCAAATTATTGAAAAAATTTACCAAAAAGGACTAATCCTTATATATGAACTAATATATAATTAGTATTAATATTATTATTATTATAATACAATATATCTCAATATTCTCATTTGTGTACATTTAGGAATTAAATAAATAGGTATAGAAAAAAAAAGACAAAAACAGTGGTAAGAATGAGCAAATTATCGTTGAAATATTACCTTGACAATTATTACCATACAAAATAACTAAATATTGTCATCCAAATTACTGTAAAAATATGATGCATTTTAATTAAATAATCTCTAAATGCTCAACGAAGAATTATAAAAAACTTAATGCATATTAACCAATATTAACGTAATCATTCGCAAATAATTAGTTCATAACCACACCAAAATTAGTTACCCGTCGCGGAAAATTATTGAATTCACCGTTAAGAAATATTAATCGCGTTGGCATCGTCAATTTGATTTGCACGAGTGTTGTCGGTATTGAGTGATAAAACATTAAGTAAATTCCTTTCGGAAATAATGAATAAATCAGAACAAGAATTATATATCTATACATCGTCCGCAAAAAGATGATACGAAGAATTCCGAATACCAACCGGCAAATCATTGATGAACATAAACCAAATAAGTACCCAAATAGCCCTAAAGCACACTAAGGAGAAAAGGCAGAGAAAAACTAAGTGAATTACTGATACACACATATTATTGCAACCTATCAGATACAAAATAATTAATTAAATCTAGAGTTGAAGTATGTAATGAAAATATATCAGAAGGCTCACTAAGTAATAATTCATGATTAACAAAATCGAAAGCCTTAGACAAGTCAAGTAGTACAAGTATAGTTAATTTCTTTTCATCGAAAACCAGATTTATACACTCATAAATTTTTGGAAGAGATTGGATTACAAAAATAAAAAAAAGGCTATAATGACCAAAAAAAAATTTTAGAGACCAAATGTTTTGATTCGAAATAAACACGTCTCTAAAAAAAAAAAAAAAGACCGCACTTCGAAGTCTGCAATTGGTCTGAAAATATGGCATGACGCATGTTTCCATATTTCTATATTTATTAGATTATTTAGCCCATAATGGATGAAATATACGAATATCGTTGAATCGTTAGTAGCAAATCACAATCGTCATGCATAATGCAATAGTAAAAATGATATAATTAATATATGCAGATGATAAACAGAAATTAATCCAGAACAGAAATTTAATAACTCCACATTATCATTATCTAAAATTAAATGTTAGCATATTATTTTACAATATTATAAAATTACTTACATTGAGTTTGATAAATCAATATAAAACGTAGATTTTTCAACATTCACCGGCACATCATTAAAATTAAATGTTAATGCATAATTTTTACTAGTCATTAAATATACATATGAATTATCAAATATATCAACACCAAGTTTTATCATTTCAAGTATAAATAATGGATTATATGAACCTAACATCATTTTCGGTTTTTCACTTGGCAATAGATTAATACATTGTGATATAATCTCTTTTGCATTTTCTGTATGTATTGATAATGCTGTTGTACCATTATTATGAAAACCATCAAAAAAATATCCCATAATTTCATTATCGTATTGTAGTAAAAATTTTATAGTATTTTCACGTGCAATTAAATTATAGCCACCTTCAATTGGTGCTATAAGTAAATAACACATATATACATATTATAATTAAAATTATTAAAAATATGAAACGGCAAATTATTTAATAATTGTATTATTACCAAATAACATTGATTCTTTTAAATTTTCTGATAATTTATATTGCTCTAAACATTCTTTAAAAAATAATTCAGTTCTATCAATTGATTTTCTAATACGTTTTTGTGTACTTTCTAAATTAGTGTCACCATCACATAATGTATGAAAGATATCCGGCTGTGCATAATTCATAAATGTCATATAACGTTTTGATGATACTTGACTTTTACCGCGACGCGTAAATATTGATACAAAATCCCTTTCATGAAAACCACTTCGTGATATTTCACCAACATCTTTTACTGTTATAATATTTAACATATTTTTTGGATCCATACCAGCAAATGATGTAATTCCATTTTTATATAATTTTAATGCTTCTTCCATATGTAAAGTTGATTCAATTGACACTTCAATTGCATGAATATCATCTGTACCAATTATATAATCTAATACTTCCTTTGATACATGAGGAATACTTCCACTCTGATCGAATGAAGAAAAAATATAATCAAATGAACTGTTAATAAAATATTCAACCGATTTCGTATATACATATCTTTAACCGGTTTGTTTTTTCTTATATATAAATGTATTTTTTTTTTTTTTTGTAAATATAATATAATGGAAATAAAAAAGATAAATGAGCCTGAATATGAAAGATGTAATGTAGGTAAAGCTGATGATTATTATGTTTTCTTTTTATGAAAACAATTACTTTATCCATATGAAATGGAAATTTTATTTTTAATTTCGAAAGATAGTAGTGGACCAATGTTAGCACAACTAGTAAGAAATTAAAAATGTGACGTGTTAAATAATGAGTAACTAATTAACATTATAATTGAGTAATGTTATTAAACTGTTAATGTTGTTCTTTTACTTACATTTTCAGTCAATCGTAATTCGTATTCAATAAATTACAATAGAAAAAAAACGTGTCAATGCAAATAACAAATAAAAATTACCTTTGTATAAAGCAATAATAAAGGTGTTTGTAAACGTTTATCTGCTTTATTTAAGCATCCTATACGACCCGAACATTTTGATATTGATTCAACAATAAACTTCATTTTATATTTTTAATGTGATTAATTAACTTTCTTATAAATTCCTTCAGCTCCAGTACAAATGTAGTTTAAGATTGATCAAGTAAAAAAAAAAAATTAAAATGAAAATAAAATTGAAATATGAAATAAAAAATAGCGGTATATAAAATACACGTGTAGAACGATGTACATTCATATGTTAACGAAACGACAGAACTGCACTACACAGTACACGGTACACTCACACACTATCACTAGTACTGGGTTCGTTATCTCGATCTACGTATTTAAGCTCATTTTAAGCTATTCATTTTTTATTCCATTTTTATGTTATGTAGTAAATTATTAAATTCATCAAAGGATAAAAGGTAGGGCCTAATTACACAATCGATTTTAATCGTAGCGAAATCGAAGCGAAAACAAAAAGCAGAGTGATTTTAATTAACACAGGTGAAAAAAAACGAACGTGTTGTTCAAAAATTTTATTACTACGATAATTTAATATCGTTAATTTTTCCACATTCCTATTTAATTATGCATTAATATTAATATATTAACTTACCTGAAGAAAATATTGTTTAAAATTTCAAATTTTAAAATTATTAATAAATATTGCAAAAAAGCAATCTATTTCCTAGACTCAGTAAAACGCGGCAGCAAACGCTGAAAATGTAAAAAAAAACGCGTCAATGTAAATTAAGGCCAAAACATACTGCCGTGAGTAATGGGAGATTTACATTATGCCCAATTTTTGAATCTAGAAAAAATTGAGATATAACATACAAATGTCAAACTAGTTAGAAGAGCACAATAGTATAAAAAATTAGAATCTAATTATGGGCCTAGCCAAAACATGTTCATCTTTTTTTATAGCTGAATTGCTAATTTGTAAAAAAAAAAAAAAAAAAATATGTCATTTCACTATAATAAAATATAAATATAGTTTGACAGTAATAAAACAAATTTAATAACAAACATTTTATTTGTTTTAAAATTAATAAAAATATAAAAAATTTAATGGTATTTATTTGGAAATATATTAAACGCAAATTTAAGTACATATATTTATTATGTTATTGTAATTTTATAACAAATAAAATTTAATAATTAATAAATATTTATTTGTTTTTATTATTATTTGAAAAAAAAACAATTGTCAATTTGCTATAAAATTAATTGTCAGATTATATTTTGGTATTTTTTTTACTGCTCTTACTTCAGTATATTTTTTTTATAACTATCTCTTTTTATTTTTCCTAGAAATTTTCTAGATTCAAAAATTAGGCATAATGTAAATGCTACATAACGGGCCGGTTTTAAGTACCGCAAAATATGATAACATACTGCAGTGAGCATTGGGACGTTTTTTGACATTAATTTCCGTTTTACCGTAAGTCTACAAAAGAAAATAGACAATAACAGGCCGAGCCGTCCACCAGTATGTTTCAGATATACAAAATTCTTTGTTTCTATTCAAAACGGTCCGTCACTCACGGCAGTATGTTTTGGCCTTATAGGCCTTATAGACCAAAACATACTGTTGTGAGGACGGGCCGTTTTTAACTACCGCAAAATATGATAACATACTGCCGTGAGCAATGGGACGTTTTTTGACAGTTAAAATAATTATTTATTTGAAAATAAAACATAATTGTTTATAACTTTTTATATTGATATTTATAAATTTTTGGTAAGTATACATTTAAATATTATTTTAAGACTCATTCTATGTAACACATGCCATTAAAATGATGAATTTGTAATAATATAGTTGCAAAATGAATAAAATAATTCAGGAATTGGACCTGTTAAAACAGTAATTCCATCTGTATGAATTATCTGAACAATTAAGTAGTATTAAAAGAAAGAATCGCTCCTGTTACATTAGGAAAAATCACTCAATTGGAAGGAGCGATGGTTATTTTGTAACAACTTTTTTGCAAGATAAATTAAACGATCATGTTCAATTATTTATTATGACAAGAATGGACGTGAAAACTTTTAATTACTTATTGCAGTTGGTGAAACCATATTTAAGAAAGGATTCACGACGACATAGGTTTCCAGTTAAGAGGAGCGACTAGCCTTAACAATAATGTAATTATTAATGATCAATTACAATTTTACGATATAAAGTTTCATCTTATTTCTTTAATTAAATTTGTGTTTCCATATCAATGTTGTTATTACTTATTTTATTTTTAAGTTTTTTAGCTCAAGTTGCCCCAATGAAGTATATTGCTTCCTCATGGCATTTAGGGTACTCAACTGTAAGAGATATTATATGCACAACATGTGAAATGATATAGAATCAATTATCGCCAATATTCGTTAAAGAACCTGACTTAGAAAGGTTTACAACAATTGAACGCGGTTTCGATACTTTGTGGAATTTGCCAAATTGTATAGGAGCGATAGACGGCAAGCACATTAATATTAAGTGCCCACCACTTTCAGGCTCACAATATTTTAATTACAAAAAAACGCAAAATACAATTTCACATTTGTCGATATTGGTGGATTCGGTTGTCAGCACGATGCCAGTAATATTTTTACTTTTTTTTTAAATTTCAAAACAAAATCAACAATGTGACGAATTTCATTTTCAGAAACGTTCGGTAGTAGCTTGTTTGGACAACGAATTTTAAACAACGAACTTGCCGTTCCACCGGAAAAAAAGTTACGTGGATCTGAAAGAACATTTGCACATTATTATTATCTATAATTACAGGTTAGTGCTTATTTAATAATTAAGTTTAGTAATATTATGTTAATTTAAATGATGCTTCATGCAAATGTATTTACAGGTTGTCACGTGCTAGAAGAACAATTGAAAATACGTTTGCTGTTTTTGCAGCACGTTGGCGAATACTTACAACCACAATTCAATCCCAACCAAAGAATGTTGAAAAGATAGTGAGTGCGTGTGTCGCTTTGCATAATTACGTAATGCATTCATATTCAAACAATTATTGCAGTTCACAATTTGTTGATATGGAGATTTCTGAAGAATTGGGTGTACGGCCTGGAGAAGGGCGAGATGATATTGAAGCAAATTTACCATCGGTATCTTTCACTAAATCCAATCGATCATCGAACGTAGCGATTAATTTACGAAAAGATTTAAAGATTACGTGAACAATGAAGGGGCAATTTCATTTCAATATGAAGTATTAAATTAAAGTTTATTTCATATATTAATTAAATTTATTTATAAGAAAAATATTGATTTCATTTGAAGTAAGTTAATATTATATTTCTACTTCATATATCACTATTTTATATTTTAATCAAATAAAGAACAAAATTTAAAAAAAATCCTCTATAAAAATGATAATAATATGTTAAATATTTTGTAATTTGATAACAATATTTAAATTATGTGGCGCTTTTTCGTGCATTAAGGATTAATTCCATAATTTGGAATTTAACATCTTTTTTGGATGCGCTTAAACAATTCAATAAATGGACAACATTGTTTGTAAATGTTTCATCTTCAAATGAGTAATTACTAGATGCTTTAACTTTTTCTTTAATCAGAGCAATAGTATCATCTATCTTTTTTGTTACTGATTTGGTTGTTCTTGATCTTTTGTTATTTTGCGTCACTTGCGAGTCCGTGAGGTTATCTTCCGATCCAGAATCATAATCAATAATGTCCCAAAAATTGTTATTGGTATTATCTAAAGTATATCTATAAGAAAAAAAGTATCAATTATGTTAAAAGATTTTATTATTTCGCATTAAAAGAATAAACTAAATTCGGATACACTAAAATTTATTTACTTATTATATTTTATATGGTCTTTCAAAAAAGACAATCCATTATAATATTCCCATAAGGGCTCATTCATTGCCCCACTACCGGATGGTTTGTACTTTTTTTTCAATTCTTTCCCAAATCTATCTCGTAAATAGCTCCACTTTTTTTTAACACTTCAACTACAAGTATTATTAATAAAGGTTTATGTATAATTGGCAAATAAATGTTCATTTTTTAATTAAAAGAATAAAATTTGATACATGCTTTCAATTTTACATTCTTGTGCAACATTTTACCAAACATTTTCTTTGTGTATTTTATCATTATATTTTGCGTTTGTTTTATCATATAGGCATAGATTTTGTTCAATTGAAACAATAGTTGCATCTATATTTAATGACTCATTATTATTCATCATCTTAAAATTACAATATTGGTTTATTACAAATATTCTTTTTTATTAAATATTGGAAAATTAAATTTTTAAACAATAAGCTTCTCTGAATATTTATTTATTAATTACTTACCTTGTAATTTATTTTTATTTTATTAATTATTATATTAAATTAAATTTAATATTTAATATTTAAATTATTTATTTAAAATATGATTCTATTTTTACACCAGTTTGTTTAATATACATATATGAATCGAACACAAACACACAAATTGTCAAAAAACTTCTTGAAAATAAATTTTTTTTAATTTCTTTCCGTGCGGTAAAGTCAAAAAAAGAAAAACAATAACCGGCCGAGCCGTCCATCAGTATGTTTCAGATATCCAAAATGCTTTATTTCTATTCAAAACGTCCCGTCACTCACGGCAGTATGTTTTGGCCTTATAAATTTTATTATGAAAAACTTGCAAATCAACGGTTTCACATAACATAAATACACCTTAAAAAATATTTAAAAAAAACATTTGTCCAATGTAAAGTGAAATAATTATAACTTTTATTGTGAAAAACTGGATTGAATTCATATATACGAAAAATGTATTAAATTATACAATGTAGATAGAAATGTACAAAAATGTTATTTTTTAGTTTTAGTTCCTTTACCTCCAGAAGCCTCACGTTCCATAGCCCTTTGTTTAGCTTTTTCATAAATTGGTGTTAATTGTCCGTGTTCACCAAGTAATTTTAATAATTCCACGATAAATGGTAAATAATTATGTTTTCTACGAATATTTTCGATCTACAAGAAAATTCAAGAAAAAATCATATTAGATATATAAATAATTTAGTGGGTTTCACATGAGTTTTACATTTTTTATGTTACTCATCAGAATTACAATTTCTTTTTTTAGATTCAAAGAAACGGATATCCTTGCAAATAATAATGCAGAACGCTAGAGATTGACTAAGGTCTCCTATACAGAAAACTATGCGCTAGTCAGATTGATGTTGAGTATTTGAACAACTTGAAAACACTCAGTAGCGCAGTTGCATAGCGCCGAAATATATAATATTAATTATGAAATGTAGCGGGTTCAATTCCGCTATTTTTCATAGGAAATTTTTCGGTATTTATTTTAATACTGAAAATTTTTCTGCTGGGTGACCATTTGTTCGTTTATGGAATAAAAAGAAAAACGGATATCTTTGAAAATATGGTGTTGGGCGCTATTCAAAGATTAACAATGTCTGCACACACACATCACTATGGGCTAATCATCCATATAACAATAATAGTATTTTGAAAACATCTATCTTTCGTTAGTTACAGTACAATTGGTAAATTGTTATATACTCACATGCGGAGTAATTTACCAACTTGGCTGTAATGAAAGGTTTATTAAATGACATAAAGCTCCACTTGGAGCAATATATGACTTAAAAAGACCAACTTGTCTGTAATGTTTGGTGGACGATAAAATGAGAATGATAAAATTGAAGATTAAATTTAATTAATATTACCTTGTAACGCTTCTTTTTCGCAATATCATCATCAATTAGTAGACGTAATCTTGTTAATTCGTTATGCTTTGCATCAGTTTCCATGGCATTTTCATCATTTTCACTTAATAATTTATCAATTTGACGTTGATACACCATTTGCCTATCGGAAACAATACCCATTAAATTAAATTGAATTTCACCTTCACTATATTCTTTCATACGCGATTCAATTATTGGGCGTACAATTTCCAGCCAGTCATCATCTGGACCGACTGCACCCAAATCAACGGGTCCTTCTCTTAAACCATCCAATTCATATAAGCGTCCATCAATTGGTATATAACCAACGAAATGAAATAAATCATTATCTTTATTTCGTGATTTATTATCCAATTCAAACAAAGTTTGTCGCGCAAATGAATTATGAACCGAACGTATTTGTGATGCATTACTTAATGTTAATCCTTTATCATATGAATTGAATAACGAACAAAATTCTTTAAACTCCGTTAACGTCGAACCCAATGTCACATCTGGATGTTTACAATTTAACAAAATACTTAATATTGCTTGAGTTGCGCATGCATTAGTTATAACCTATTACATGAAACAAGATTTATGAATATAATTTTTAATAAAATTAGTAATATTTTTTTATTTTTAAATACTAATAATAATAAGAACACCTTATAGACTTAATCCACAATACAATATTGTAGTGTTCTTACTAATCGATTGTTAAGTAACGGGTGTCCTTTCCGAAATTTACGTGAAACATTTTTCAGTATGTATTTTAAAAATGAAATATTTCAGTTGAGTTATCATTTGTACTTTTAAGAAAAAAAAAAGAAGCAATATCTTCTAAAATATTCTAATATTAAATTATATTTAATTTTTAATAATTTAATAAAAAAATACTATTGTTAGTGTTAGTGTATTACGGTACAAAATAATTAGTTTCTGTATTTTTCAAGGTTCGGATTGAAAATGCACTTGTAATTTAATAAAAAAATTATTTATACGCTCTTCCTTCCTTTATTAATTGATATATTGCAGAAACACGATAAGAAAAATTCTTTTAAGAATAGTAAATTTTACTCGAACATGTTTGTTCATTATATTGCAAATCTTTATGAAATATTTTGATCTCATAATTTGCATCTGTAGAAGATGCGTATTATTTTTAAGTATTAGGTATAAAATTAAGGAAACATAAAAGAGACAAAAAGAAAAAAAAATACAAAAAATTAATTTAATTTTAATGAACCTTTCATAACTAAACGTTACTCAATTTAATTTTATATCCTTAACTAAATTTATCGTAAAATATTCACACTATAACAACAAAATATACTAACCGACTCCCAAACTCTCTAAATATGAATAGCAAACTAAGCAAAAACTATTCAATGACATTTCGATATTCTTAACAAACATGGAGAAACAGCTCATAAGTATTAATTTTATCATTTCTATAAACTGAATAATAGCATGTGTATAAAAATTATACACATATAATCGAAAACATTAATAAAATATCTTATCAAAAATCAACACACAATGCTTTGGTATTCTTAATTATTAGTTTTTTAAAAATTCAATTACGGCATTCATACACATATATATTTATATTAATACATGGTATTAATGTGCATTTTGAACACTTAATAATATAGTTAATGTATGCAGGTCAACGTTCTGCGTACACATTTATATTGAAAATCCATTACTTTTGAAAAAAACATAATTCAATATCAAGTTTTATTGTCAATAAAATTGACCACACAAAGATGCTTATAATATTCTTGATTAACTATAAATATATATGTATATGCATTTAATAATACTGTAGATAATTACTTGTTTTGCAAAAAAGATCTTTTCCAAACGGCTATCTTGTACAATTGTTCCAACTGGTTCATCATTATGCACCCATTTAAATAAAAATATTAATCCATGAACAGGCCTACAAAAATACACCAAAAATTATCGCAAAATAAAATTGAAATAACATAATTTGATTTAAAATATAAAAAAAAAATCATTACTCCAAATTCTTAAATTGATCGGCATCCAAAGTCCATAGTTCCTCTACTTGTACGCCATCACATCCTGCACAAATAATTGTAAAACAATTTAGTGAAAGATTTTTAACTAATAATTACTATAAAAATTACCAAATTCTTTTATCATAGCAGTGAATATACCGGGATCACTTTCTATTAAACACCAATTTCCTGCACTGTCAGACATATTCTATATTTCTTATTTGATTATTTTGTATTTATGTAAAAATTTTAATGATTTTTAAATCAATAAATATTAGTTTTAAATTTTAATTATAATATAAAAACTAAATTAACGTGACACAGAAAAAATTAAAGAAAATGTTTCTCATTATTTTTTTATGGTTTGGTTTTTGGGGTTTTTAGTCTTTTTTTATCAAGCAAAGCCAAAAATAAAAATAAAAAATATTCAAGTCATGTCATTTCAACATATGTCATTTTTACATTTTTTTCTATTATATACTAAATATACCAATTCAATATACGCCATATTTATTTTATTTTTTTATTTTACTATTAAAATTTTAATATTGGTGCAGCTGTACAATTGGTTACAAACAATATTCTGCACATTTAAGTAAAATTCTATGTTTTCTTTTCGTTAATGTTATATTTTGAGGTTTGTATATTGACTAAAACTTTGCAAAGTTAATTTGATAAGCTATATTTTTATAACATTAAACATTTTAATATTTAAGGTCGTGTGCTAATCTTAGCAAAATTGTGACAGAATAAAATTATTATTTTGTTCATAAAATTAATTTTTTGTTTTGCTTTTATTTATATTAACACCACATGAATAAACTAAATAAAATATATTTTCCGATATTATTAATGAATTTTCGGAAAATTATATCTAATATCGATGTTATTAATCTTTTAAGAAGGAACCGAAGAAACCCCATAGAGGTAAAAAAAATATAAATAACTTTTGAATATGTATTTATGTATAATTGTATACTATTGTAAGTTATTTATGTTCTTATATGTCAAATATTAGATTTATTTGTCAGAAATTATACACCAATCTTTAGCAGACTAATTTTTGAAGTTTGACCGTGCTTAATATACATGTCAAAATTTAGTTCTAATCGTCAAAAAATTAGATTTTAGACTGATTGGCACACGATCTAAAGTGCTGATAGAAGATAAGAACGTCGTCCTGTTCTCAGAATTTTTTCATGTGTAAAAAAAACATTCAAATTCACATAGTTCGATGCACGTAGTTTAGAATTGAAATTCTCATCAGCAGCACATGAGCACTGTGACTGTGAAGGCTGGTTTACAAACGAGGAGAAAAAATCCGCGGGCAAGAAAATATCCCTACAGAAGATTTACAAGCGTGAGTTTTTATGCTGGTGAATGTGTTGTTGTTTTTGTATGAGAAATATAATGTTCGCATCTCAACCCATCGCTTGTAAACTAGACTTGAGATTGTGAGAATAAAATTTTATGAGATTAGACCTGATTACATCGTGTTCAGGCACGAAAAGACCCTAATTCAATTCCTGGTAGGTAAAGACACATATGATTATGAATATTTTAGAACAGTAATGTAGCATTTACATTATGCCTAATTTTTGAATCTAGAAAATTTCTAGGAAAAATAAAAAGAGATAGTTATAAAAAAAATATACTAAAGTAAGAGCAGTAAAAAAAATACCAAAATATAATCTGACAATTAATTTATTAATTATTACATTTTATTTGTTTTAAAATTTCAATAACATAATAAATATATGTATTTACATATGCGTTTAATATTTTTTTTAATAAATACCATTAAATTTTTTATATTTTTATTAATTTTAGAACAAATAAAATGTTTATTATTAAATTTGTTTTATTACTGTCAAACTATATTTATATTTTATTATAGTGAAATGACAGTTTTTTTTTTTTTTTTTTACAAATTAGCAATTCAGCTATAAAAAAAGATGAACATGTTCATCTTTGAATCTAGTTTTTCAATCTAAATTATGGCTAGGCCCATAATTTGATTCTAATTTTTTATACTATTGTGCTCTTCTAACTAGTTTGACATTTGTATGTTATATCTCAATTTTTTCTAGATTCAAAAATTGGGCATAATGTAAATCTCCCATAAAACATAAAACCCAAATGAATACATTATAACAAAATTAACTCTAACGTACAAAGGCTTGAAGGGATATAACTGATTCAGACGGACAAAGGCCTGACGAGATATACATTTGACAGCTACAGAATAGTGGGCAAGTGGTCTAAAGGTATTTTTGTAAAAAAGTACTGAGGATGATGATGATGATAACAAGAGTGAAGAGAGAAAGAAAAAACAGTTTTTGTACCGTTTTGAATTTTTGGTTTTTAATTTATATAAATAATTTATTTTATATAGCGTTAATTTTTTTTTTTTTTTTTAACTTCTATGTTTAATCTTATTACATAATGATGTAGTACAAATATACATTAACATTAAAAGATATTAATAAATTGTTTGACGTTGGCTTTGACATGTAAGGAGCCAATCCAATGATTTACATCCTTATATATTGTACTTAAATATTTATAATTTATTTTTATTCAAGTTTTGTTGCTTTCATAGAATTAAAATTTAATCTTCATATTATTGTTTGAATCTAGTTGGTAGATTCGCGATATGTCGTTTTAATCTTCTATTTTGATCGTTGTATCTATGTATCATCTATGTATCATCTTATTTATTAGTTTGTTTGGATGTTCAGCTATTTTGTTTAGGTGTTTAGTACTGTTAGTTCGTACCTCATCAGTCACGGCTTGCACATGTAGGTCTTTGCGTATGTTTATATTTCTTACATAAAATGGTGCGTTAACGATGATTCTTAACATTTTTGATTGAGCACGTTCTATGATCTGAATATTTGACATACTTGCAGTGCCCCATAGTTCGATACCATATGTCCAAATTGGTTTGATTATTGCCTTATACAGCAACACCTTGTTTTCGAGGGACAGCTGTGACTGTCGACCTATCAGCCAATATATTTTGCTGAGTTTATATCTAATTTGCATGCTTTTACTACTGATATGTTTACGCCAAGTCAGTCTTCGGTCAAGATGCATTCCAAGATATTTAGCCGATTCTACTTGTGGCAATGTCGTATTGTTTAATGTAACTGTTGAGCAAGTTTTCCTTCTGGTAGTGAAGGTTATATGGACTGATTTGTCTTCATTTGCCTTTATACGCCATCTTTGTAACCATTTTTGTATATCGTTTAGGCTGGTCTGTAACTTTGTTGATGCTAATGTTGGTGATACACTAGATGACAATATTTCTCTGTCATCCGCAAATGTGGCTACCATTATGTTGCCTTGTGTTGGCAGATCGGACGTATACAGTAGATAGAGTGTTGGTCCAATTACGCTTCCCTGTGGTACTCCCGATTTGATATCTAATATCCGCGAGTATTCCTCACGATATTTGACCATAAATTTTCTGTTATCAAGGTAAGATCTTAATATTTGGTAGAAGTGGTGCGGCAGTTGTTGTTTAAGTTTATGTAATAAGCCTTCATGCCAAACCTTGTCGAAAGCCCGAGTGATATCCAAGAATGCCGCCGAACAGTATCTTTTATTGTCTAGGTCAAAATCCTAACTGATGATTTGGAATTAATTTTCTGTCTGCAATTATTGGTTTTAATCTTTTCAGTAACAGTTTCTCGAACACTTTAGACATAATTGGCAACAGACTTATTGGTCTATATGATTGTACTAGACTTGGTTCTTTTCCTGGTTTTGGTAACATGATTATTTGTGCTAGCTTCCACTGGTCAGGAAACTGATTGGTTCTTAAAATGGCATTGAAAATGTATGTAATAAGTTTCATGCCTTTTTTCGTTAATTCTTGGAGTATTACTCCATTAAGTCTATCGTATCCCGGCGTTTTCCTAGGGTCGATTTCTTTGAATATTACATGACAAATTTCGGAAGTTTTGAAGTTTTTGATGGGTAAATCCATCTGAAGTGGCGTTTGTATGAAGTTTATTATTTCGTCATTTTCTTCAACCCCGATTTCTAGAGGATGTGGTGTAAATGTAGTTTTTTTCAGATATTCGGAAAATATTGATGCCTTTTCTGCATCACTCTTTGCCCAGTTACCATTCGGCATCTTTATAGGTGGAACATGTTGTTGTGGTCGTTTCAAGTGCCTTCCATAGCGAATAATCTGTTTCCAGTGTATTCGATAAGTTTTTCAAATAGTCTTGTATCGACTCGTTTTTGATGTTATTTAGTAGTGTTTTGATGTCTTTAACTGCCTTGTTTAATTTAGCTTTATCTGTCTGAGACCTGGTTTGTTGCCATCGCCTTCGCAGCTTCCTTTTTTCTTCAATCTTGATTTTCACTATTGTTGGACCGTCAGCCTGTTGAATTTGCCGATTTGGAACTGGAGTTGCTTCCTTTGCCGCTAAATTGATTGCCGCGTTCAGTAGTTCAATTGCACTTGATATTTCATCACCATTTTTTAATGATAATTTAAGTGTTATGTTTTTATCAATTATTGACCTGAATTTTGTCCAGTTAGTTTTTTTGTTGGTTAATCCTTGTTTGATTGTTCTGTTTATTGCTTTTGTGGAGGTGGTGATTATTATCCGATGATAGATCATAGCATGATTCTGCCTTCAGATGTTTTTCTGATAAACCTTTGGTCAGAAGTCTATTAGATCAGGAATTTTTCTTCTGTCGGTCGGCCAATACGTTGGTTGCCCTGTTGACTTGAATCCTTACTTGCCCATGCTTCGCGTTGTAATCACCACCGGCTAGGAATCTGTTACCAAGTGTTCCGTAGAATTTTACAAATTGTGTTTTTGTTATGCTGTGCTTGGGTGGACAATATAGTGCTGTTATCGTGATTTGCCCGTTCCAGTCCTTAATAGACACACTTGTTGCTTGTATGTAATCTTTATCATATTTAGGCAGTTCATGGTGTTTAATTGCATTTTAGATGATTACTGCAGAATCGCCGTGAGCAGTTTCATCCGGATGTTTGGTATAGTATACTGTAGAGCATCGTGCTCATCTGCTCCATCAGACTTTTCATCATTTTCTTTAAGTCAGCCATGTCATTTGTTTGAGGCAGAATTACAGCTGGCTGTGGAATTGTTGTTTGTTGTTGTTGTCTTAGTTGTGGAAAATGATGTTCCTTGTATATATAAGGACCTGCATTCGCCGGTTGTTGTGGGTTTATGTCCATATTTCGTGTTAGTAGCGGGTAGATTTGTTTCGGTTCAGTAATGTGATTATTGTTTGTCGTTGACACATTCTGTGAAAATTCACGTCTCCGTTGTTCGGGGAATTTTCTTTTTTGAATATTTTTGTAGTAACTACATCCTTTGTAATTTGCCGGATGGTTACCTGAACACAGGATACATTTCACGTTATTGTCTCTTACTTTTCTTGGACATTCTTCTGTGAGATGTTGTCCTGCACATTTTACACATCTTGGATTTTATTTTTTATAAATAATTTAATTATTTTATTTTTTATAAATTATTTAATTATTTTATTTTTTTATAAATTATATTCTTATTTGTTACGCCCTGTCGGCGTGGCTGTTTGTAATCGTCTGTCTTGTCCACGTCTCGTTTTACCGTCAATTCAAATAGTCTTTTCAGTTAATTGTCACTGTCGATGCGAACCGTTATCTGCATGTGTTCACTTCCCTAGAGATCCGTTTTGAATGCACTTCACTTGACCGATGACCGACACCGAAAATTTATTATTCGTATTTTGTTGTAAAATATCTAATTTTTTATGAAACTATACAATATCTACATATATAATACAGCCAGATTATATACAGATCTCTATATTCTATAGATGCCGATGATATATTAAATACGCTATTTACATACAAATACAATACAAAATGCATTGGATATAGTTAAAATTCATAAAACACCAAAAATGTTATAAGAATAGAACAGGTTATTTTGTTTGTTATTCTTATTGGAAAGGGATGTATTTTATTTGAATTGTGAATATATACGCATTTTGATACTGTTTATTTTTTTCTTTGATACTGATATGATATCTATATTCTATTTCTATATTATTATAAATCTATAAATGTATTTATTTATATACTTGAAAACGAATAAAAAATGTGAAGAGGTACAGTCGTGCTAATAAAAATAGATAACGAATCACGCACACATATACCATTTCTTATTTACATTGATGATTAACAAAATCTGGAGACAACTTCAGAAGTTGAAATTACGTTAAAATTTTGGTTTACGACCGAAAGACATAACGCTATAGATTAGATGGTTAGAACAAGTAGACGGTGATATTATGTTCCTTAAAATTCGGAATTTGAAGACGTTAAAGATGGCTTCAAATACCATATAGTAATTAACCAAGTATATTTTGTGCTGATATATATTTTTTAATACGAATAGTTGTATGTGATAGACGTTATTGAATCCAGGATTTATGACATTATTGGTAAAGTGTTAGGGATTTTATTTTTATTATTGATCTCTGATGTATCAATATTATCTTTTTATTCATAACAAACTAAATATTACGCGTATTTATTGTAAATAACAAAATTCAATATAGAGAATTTGAATGACGAGACTTGAATACCTAAAATATAATATCTTGAAAATCCTTTTGATTAATATTTCCAAGGATTTGCTTTTATATTTATTTTGTTTTCGTATTCTTTTTTTTTTTTTTTTGTATATCATTATTTGGATTTTTCTTGATTATTTGTTTTGTTAAAAGGTATTATACACCGCAGCGCCTTTTATACGAATCTATTCGTTGTTGTTGGTTTTGGTGTTAATGTTACATCGAGTGTTTTATATATATTTATTTATATATTTATCCAATTGTTTTTGTTTTTATTATATTGTTGATTGTGTGATTTTTCTTTCTTTCCTTTTTTTTTTATTTTGAAACATAATTTATTTTCTAGGATTTATTTATAATTTCATTTCCATTTAAATTTAATTGATTAAATAAGTGTAATAAAAATTGTATTTGTTATAAAATGACTGGAAAATATAATTTTTATATATATAAGGTTGTCAAATATCTCCCTTCCGCCTTTTTGTCTTTTTAATTTCGCGGCTATGTACAAAGCGCTACAGAGCTCGTATCTGGCAACACTGTACATAATTTGAAAGCTCTTGACATAACAAACAAAACGACGCTATGTATGATTAGTTTGGATATTGCGTTCAACAGTTATAGACGTGTAAACATGGAGTTCACTAACGCCGAAATTCGCGCTATTTTAAAGTTTTCCTTCGTTAAAGGCAAATCCGCTAGAGAAACGTTCCGTGAGATTAATGGTGTTTTGGGGGATGGTACTCTATCACTTCGAACCGCGGAGGAATGGTTTCGACGATTCAGAGCCGGTGAAAACGACACCATGGATAAGCCAGCCGGCGGAAGACCTGTGACGACAAATACCGATCAAATCATGGAATACATCGAGTTAGACCGGCATGTGGCATCTCGTGACATCGCCCAGGAGATGGGAGTTAGTCACCAAACCATTTTAAACCATCTGCAGAAGGCTAGATACAAAAAAAAGCTTGATGTTTGGGTGCCACATGAATTAACAGTGAAAAATCTAATGGACCGAATTACCATTTGCGAAATGCTGCTGAAACGGAACGAACTCGACCCATTCTTGAAGCGGATGGTGACTGGCGACGAAAAATGGATCACATACGACAATATCAAGCGAAAACGGTCGTGGTCGCAGGCCGGTGAATCGTCCCAAACAGTGGCCAAGCCGGGATTGACGGCCAGGAAGGTTTTGCTGTGTGTTTGGTGGGATTGGAAGGGAATCATCCACTATGAGCTGCTCCCATATGGCCAGACGCTTAATTCTACCATCTACTGCGAACAACTGGACCGCTTGAAGCAGGCGATCGACCAGAAGCGTCCAGAATTGGCCAAAAGGAAGGGTGTAGTGTTCCACCAGGACAACGCCAGACCACACACTTCGTTGATGACTCGTCAGAAGCTACGGGAGCTCGGATGAGAGGTTTTATCGCATCCACCATATAGCCCGGACATAGCGCCAAGTGATTACCACCTGTTCCTGTCCATGGCGAACGCCCTTGGTGGTGTAAAGTTGATCTCAAAAGAGGCTTGTGAAAAGTGGCTGTCCGAGTTCTTCGCAAATAAGGAGGGGGGCTTCTACGAGGGAGGTATTATGAAGTTGCAGTCTAGATGGAAACAGATTATCGAACAAAACGGCGCATATTTGAACTAAATCCGATTACTGTAACACTTTTTATAAAGCATTGAATAAAGAGCAAAAAGGCGGAAGGGAGATAGTTGACAACCTAATATAATAATTAGTAACTCTAATTCATATATATTCTTTGGAAACAATGGTCGCTCGAATCTAATAGATAATCTATATATAGATAATATACTGATGATACAGATATAATTACTCATATCAGGCGTCAGGCTGTCCGTGAGAGACGTAGTATAAACTTTTAATGTTCAATTAATTGTGTAATTCCCATTCTGCAATGAAATCGTAATACCAAATGGATATATTAAACTCTTATACTAGTTGTTACTGCACTGCTACGGCTCGCTAGCCCAACCCAGCCTACCTTTGATTGTAGTGATATTAGATTATGGAACCAATCTACCAGCTTTTGATGTATGAAAATGACTTACAAACTCAAAAACTGAAGCTTTGAATGTTGATCAAGCAACGATTTCTATATATTTAAATGTCATGGGAAAGATCAAAAACTGTGGAAAATGGGTGCCAAATGAACTGAGTAAATGAAAGACAAATATGGAAAACCGATAAAAGGACCAGTGAAATTTTACTTCAAATCGATTGGCTGGCATTTGTTAACCCAGCAGCTATATTCACCAGGCTTGGCTCATTTCGATTGCCATTTGTTTTCATTGATGGGACATGTTTTAAAACTGAAGAACTGGAATACTCTTAAATTGAAGAACGGGAAAATTTGTAACCAAATGTATTTGTTGATAGTTTTACTTAAATTAGCAATAACAAATAAAGTTTATGGCATCTGTGGCGTGAGAATACGACGGTGTGTCCATGGCATTATTGGGTATATAATGTGCATTATAAATATATGTAAGTACATTAGAAATACTCAATAATGTATGTAATAAAATTGAATAATACGAATTATAGAGAACCATTAATTTTTAAGAATCAATCAGCATTTGATAGTTGAGTTGCACAGATTAAAAATTGTAATAATAATTGAATTGTTCTAAATATTAATTTAAATAAAAGTAAATTTATTTCTTTGGAATTTAAATAATTTACCATATATTTGTAGTTTAATAATTAAACTGTGTATAATTAAATAAAACATCCAAATTGGTGACCCCGACGTGATCTGACTAAGTAAAATTTTTTTTTGATAAAGTTTTTTTTACATCTTAAATAAATCGTGCAATTAACGTTAATTTTTTTTGGATAATTTTTAAATAATAAAATTATTATCATCATATCTGCAACCTCAACATTATTATCATCACATATCTTCAACCTCAACATTAATATCATCACATCTTCAACCTCATCAATATATGTTTGGTAAATTGTTGACATCAATTTATATATTTATATGTCCTGGTGGTAAAAATTATTCAAATTATTAAAATTGAATGGTTTGGCCACGTCAACTTAATTATTTGTACCATATATAGAATAGGATTAATATAATATAGTACATACTGATCAGTATTATTTTACCTAGTTATACCTATATATATAAATCTTGACATCAGTTATTTTTTTTGTATTGTCATTGCAACGGTAATTATTTCAATTTTGTATAGTTTTTGTTTTGTTCGAATTAACAGAAATTTTCTATTGATAATATAAAAATATCAAAACTACAATTAAAACAACAGCAACGGTGAAAAGTATTCTATTTATTGCATATATAAAATTGTAAATTTTCGATCACCGATCGAATGACGGAATGTACCCCTAATTAAAATCGTATTTTGTAATTTTTTTTTTCGTAAGTACTGGGTACTCACTGGTGGGGGAGTACTGTGGCGTGAGAATACACAATGTACAATATATATAAAGAAAATTTTTTTATACATTGCAATTACTTAAATCTATTATCACTGCACTATTTGTAGTTTAATAATTAAACTACGTATAATTAAATAAAACATCCAAACATCTACTAAACATTCGTTACAGCCAATTGTACTGTAATTAACGAAAGGTAGATGTTTTCATAATTCTGTAATTTTTATATGGGTGATTAACCTATTGTGATATGTGTGTGCAGACAAAAAATGATGGGGTAGGTTAACGCAAAACGCGGTCTGTAAGGATAGAGAGCATTTCCGTCCGGTGTCAGATGGGTGTCAGAAGTGGGTCTTGCGGAGGGTGTTATGGTCCCAAACGCTATGACGAGCGACGTCCAAATAACGCAGATGTACCAGAAGAACTTGACAACGTCGTGCTGCTTCGTGAGGTCCGGTTCTTCATTGATTGATTGTGCCTGGCCGTGTGGGCACATGAGGGACTTTGCGCTACCATGGGTGCGGTGGTTTCGGGCATCTCTTGAGGGATTGTAGGCAGCCAGGAAAGCTATGCAACAAGTGCGAGCATGGCGACCACCTTGTACGGGCTTGTCAGTTTGAGGACAGCTACCGCATTAGCATGTTGCTTGATCTTCAGGGTTCACATTACGTCCTCTCGAGACAATGCTAAAGGTCGCACAGTGTGATGTGCATTTGTGCGAAAATGGTTTCAGTGTGTGTATAGTACAAGAACCGTATGTTTCGAATGGAAGAGTGTGTGGGCTGCCGGTTGGATTCCGCGTGTTTTTGGTCAACTGCCTGAATGGTATGATTGGCGCTGTGGTTCTTGTGAATGTTGCGGCTCTGGATATACTACAGCACACCAACTAATATGGTGTGTGCATGGATCTGGGAGGCGGGTTTCGAAATGCATGTGGTTAGTGTTCCATATATTGAGTATATGGACCGGTTTGGTTTCGGCCGCCGGTGGATTGTCGATGGATGATGTAAAGCGGAAGGAAAATGCGAATGTGTTGCGTGCGACATCCAACTCTGACGGGTTGGGTAACCAGTGTTTGCGAGTGAAGAAATGTGTGAATGTTCGAAAAGTTAAATGGTGGACGATTGAGTTGAATGACAAAAGAGTCACTGTCCGTAGGCTACATAAGCGGAACCAGCTGGCGAAAAGGAATGGAGTGAATGTGGAGAGTAAATGGAATGAGTACAAAGTATGTATGCAAGAGTATAAAGATGAAATCAAGTGTGCGAAGGATACCCATTGGCGTGAGTTTGTGGATAAGAGTGGTAACGAAAATGCATGGTAACCAATTTATAACTTGTGTATGAACGGAAAAAGAACGCCTGGTGGGAGATGGTTATACAAGCAACTGCGGTGATAGTGTGAAGGTATTAATGAATGGGTTCTTTCCGCCTGCGACGAAAAGGACGCGGTACGTCAAGTGCTTATATAACCAATGTTTAAATGAGGGCTACTTCCCGGAGGCATAGAAGATGGGAGGCGTGGTCGTCTTTGCTTAAGTCACCGAACAAAGTAAAATCGGACCCACAGTCCTATCGTCCTATATGTATAATACGCACGTTATGGGTAAAGTACTAGAACGAATGCTGGCCAATATAATGAATGAGAAACTATTGGATTGGAGTGTGTCCAGCTCCCAGTTTGGCTTTACACCGGGTAAATCCACTGAAGATGCCTGGATAAGAGTTACAGAAATGATAAAAGAGTGTGTCGGCAAATATGCACTTGGCAGTGGTACCAATAGGAGATGACATTCTACGTCCTGAGTTGGCTCAACGTTGCCAATGGACTTGCAAGATCCATAACGTTAACAAACTAGTAACAACACTAGTTCCTGTGAAGGGTTCAACCGAGATCCTACGGATAATAATCGATACTCCGAGGATCGGTAAGCCCGTGGCAAAAACATTGCCGACAGGTTATGGTGAGGCGCCTTTATAGCAGCAACGTAGTGATTGTGGTTCAAGCTTGGATAACAGTCTTGCAAACTGGTATCGCCCCATAACATCTGGAACAGTGCGGTAATGTTTCATTACATTAGATGAGACTTCCCAACGAGTACGGTGTGTGTGTGTGTGGTTGGAGGGGTTGGGTTTGAAATGTATGGCGTGAATGTGTATTGTAGGTATGTAGTGGACGTCGCTCCATATATTATGTACATGGAGCGAGTGATACTGATGTGTGGGATTGATTATATGATCGTGGGTATAGGTGCAAATGCTGCCTCGCCGGTTTGGTACAGCAATGGTGGATAGGATAGTGATGTACGTGATGCGCAAATGGACACCGGGTAAATCCAATGAGGATGCCTGGATAAGGGTGAAAGATATTGGAAATTAAGCATATTTGTCGATTATAGGAGTGACAACATGCTGAAAAATAGAGCAATAAATATTCAGATGGGTGGTTCTTATTTGAGGGGTAACTATACATTGGTTGTCACCAGGGTCGAGTACTATCCCCAATTTTGTGGACATTACCGTAGACTCTTTACTCAACTCAGCCTTGAAGAAATAAATGTGCAAAAGATTGGGTATGCAAATTACAAAGCACTTCAAATACGAGGAAGTTTCATGGATACGAAGATTGTGTGACATTTTCATAAATGCTACATCTTTGACTTTGGAATGTGTCCAAAAACTAAACCGGGTTGCAACTCGAAATGTGCTACTGAGAGAGCGTATAAATTAGCTTGTGCCGAAAGTAAATTGTCATACAATTATTTATTTTGATTGATACTCAATTTCAGTGAAATTTTCACCGACATTTGATTGGAAATATGAAAAATTATTAAATTTTAATAAACTGTTAAAAAAAATAATAATCTACTAGAACTATATTCCTAAATTCAAGACATTGAAAACATAATTCATATGGGACTTAATATTTGAATATTTCCTATTTATAATAATTTTCTTCATTTATACATACTCTCATAATTTGTGAAAAATAAGGTCATATCTAATTTCTTTATTATGATTTTATTGTACAATACATTTTATTATATTTTTATGGTATATATGTGCGTCTGTCTGTTTGCATATTAATTAGATTTAATTACAAATTTTCATTTGAAACAGTGTGTAAAGGTTGAACTGTAATGTCTCCTACACTTTTTGCTTATATAACAACCAACAAACATTTGAATAAAATTTATGATACGTCTGAGTAAACGTTTGGTATAAACAACTGGTTACATTAAATTTTCAAACCTAATAACTTAAAAAGTACTTGACATATAATTACTGTATGATAGTGTTTTTTGGAAAGTTCTCGAGATAAGATACATATATATGCAATGCAAAATGGTGGTTCCCATTAAAAAATATTAAAATATAAACTTTTATATATAACATTTTTCAATCAAAGCCTTAAGTTTTCGAGAACTCTTATAACATGTGTCACTCTCCTATATTTTTTCAACTCTTGAGCTACTTTGTTTAAATAGTTTATTGTATTTTGCATTCAATTTGATTTCCAATACATTTTTGTTATATTTACCTAAGGTAGGAGGGAGCAACTTTAAGGGGCATTAACTACCTATAAAACCGAAAACGATCAAAAAAGCAAAAACATAGCCTAATTATTTTTCCAAGTTATACATTTGTGCAATTGCATAAAGAAAATCGGAGTGTATCCCTTGTGTAGTTGTGGTTAAAAACTTTACTACATACGGTGGAATATTTGATTTAAGGTTATCAAAAAAAATAACTGCACACCTTTTACTAACAATTACTTTATTTTTATTAATTATATATATATTTAAAGCTTAACGGCTTAATGATGTGTATGCCACGATTGACTAATTCTGTTCTGTTTCTTTTTTAGAAAAATAAATTCTATTACCCTAATTTAGTATATAAATTCTCATAGAGAATTAGTTGGTGTGAAACCGTTACCATATATGCATTCACACGGTACGCATATATAATAACCGCTTTACACCAGCGTAAGGGTATAGCGCCGCCACAGTACTCCCCCCCCCCAGTGGGTACGCAGTACGCACCAAACGGATTTAACCCAAAATTTATATTTATATTTTCCAATACAATAATGCCAATACTACCATTAATGTCGAAAATTTACAATTTATACAGTGCCATACCTTGAAGGAGGTTTTACCAACCTTCCGGAGCGGGTTTTTAATTCTGGCACGGACGGACGATTAATATCCGAAGCAAAAGCAACTGCTTTTCGCGTGGGCTCCCTTGGTATAGCCGGAGTTGTCGTAGGTGGCGCTTGCCACAAAGATTTATTATGCTCAGAAGTCTCAGAGCGGTTCACATAACACGGTTTCAGTCTATCTACTGAGATGTTATTGTGCTTTCCATTCATAAGTATTTTGAAATACTTTTCCGAACGGTCGATGACCGGGAACGGACCCTCGTAAGGTGGTTGCAGAGATCTGCGCACGGAATCGGTGCGTACGAATACATGGGAACACGTGGGGAGATCCTTAAAAATAAACACTCTCTTATTTGAATGCCGTGTAGGCGGAACCGGTCTAATGTGTTTCATGTGTTCCCGAAGTCCGCGAATAAAATCCTCGCAATCTAGTGATTGATTCGGAGCCTGAAGTAGATCGTACGGCAGTCGTAAATTTTGGCCGTAGACCATTTCGGCGACAGTGGCATCGAAATCCTCCAGGGGTTTGGAACGTAAACCAAGAAGAATAAATGGCAGTTCCCTACTCCACTGTGCACCAGCGCGACACATAACCGCAGCCTTAAGCGTACGGTGCCAGCGCTCTAAACGACCATTGGCCTTCGGATTGTACGCAGTAGTGCGCTTCCTTTGAATGCCCAGTAGCCTGAAAAGTTCGCGAGCCAGTCCCGATTCGAACTGGGAACCCTGATCCGTAATGATCGATGCGGGAGTACCAAATCGTGGAATCCACTCAATTATATTGGTGTTTGCTACTGTTTCTGCGCGGATATCATTCATTGGAAAAGCCTCCGGCCAACAGGTGAATCTGTCGATCAATGTTAAAAGATAACGATATCCCTCGGACATTGGTAATGGTCCGACGATATCAACGTGGATTTCTTGGAATCTGTGTCCAACAGGTGGAAAATTTCCAATGGGACTTTGAACATGTCGTGAAATCTTAGACTTTTGACAAGGAATACAAGCTCGTGCCCATTCTCGAGCATCCTTATTAATAGATGTCCATATAAATTTATTTGTTAACAGTTTTGTCGTGGCACGTATTCCAGGATGCGATGCATTATGGACCAAGCAGAAAATTGCTTTTCGAAATTTCACTGGAATAAATGGTCTAGGGTTTCCCCTAGACACATCACAATATATGTGTGCGTCAGTGCCAACGACGGGCATTTTACTAAATCTTAAGGATTTAGACTTTGAGATTAGATTTTGCAATTCTTCATCACTAGACTGTGCATCTGCTATGTCATCATAGTTTACGGACTCGCCAAGCTGGATTTCCTCCAAACGTGACAAAGCATCGGCAACTACATTGTTCTTGCCAGATATGTGTCGTATGTCCGTTGTGTGCTGCCCTATAAAATCCAAATGTCGTAATTGACGCGGAGAAGCCTTGTCCGATTTTTGCTTAAAAGCAAAAATGATGGGTTTGTGGTCAGTAAAAATTGTAAATTCCCGACCCTCAATAAAATGCCGAAAATGTTTAACGCCAGAATATGCCGCCAAGAGTTCACGATCGTATGCACTATATCGCCTTTGGCACTCATTTAATTTCTTGGAAAAGAAACCCAATGGTTCCATATTTCCCGCCCGTTCTTGGTGAAGAGCGGCCCCAATTGCAACATCCGATGCATCTACTGTTATTGAGAGTTTGGCGTTCGGTGATGGAAAAGCCAACACAACCGCCGAAGATAATTTCGCCTTGCACGACTCAAAAGCCTTAAGTGAATCGTTCGTCTACCCAATGGTACTTTTATCATTCTTCTTTTTGCTACGTCGGGGTCACCAATTGTGGTTAAAAACTTTACTACATACGGTGGAATATTTGATTTAAGGTTATCAAAAAAAATAACTGCACACCTTTTACTAACAATTACTTTATTTTTATTAATTATATATATATTTAAAGGTTAACGGCTTAATGATGTGTATGCCACGATTGACTAATTCTGTTCTGTTTCTTTTTTAGAAAAATAAATTCTAATACCCTAATTTAGTATTTAAATTCTCATAGAGAATTAGTTGGTGTGAAACCGTTACCATATATGCATTCACACGGTACGCATATATAATAACCGCTTCACACCAGCGTAAGTGTATAGCGCCGCCACATAGTGTTACTTGTAAGTCATGACAACGTTTTCATCGTTTTCGCACAGTTTAAATCGATTAGTTGTTATCGATACGCGTCATTTAATTTAATTCTACTGCAAGTTTATTTTCATTTTGAGTGTTGTCTCCAGGGATACCTGTTATTATCTTGGTACATGTACTTCCATTAATAAGTGAAAATCAAGATCGCAATTTTTCATTATTTTTGTACACAATTTATATATAAATAAAATATACAATTAAATATTTTTTAAATAGAATCTTGCACACATAATGAATACAGTAATAATATAATTAAAATAAAATATTACATGCCATTTGACCAAAAAATAACTGGAATGGATTAAGAGAAAATCAAACAATTAATTTAATTTTACAAAAAATTATTTATTTTGAAACAAATTTAAGTGAAAAAATCAATGATACAATTATGGCACAATAAGAAGGACAAATCGAAAATGATTCACAAGGAGAATTATTTTCATTTATAAATTTACCCAAAAGTTACATCGGTAATTTTGAAAGTGGGTATTAATTGATATTAATGATATCAAAATATTGCGGAATTAAACAAACATATTTTCGTGAATCATATTTCTCAAGATTTTGTATAAAATCATTTATTGCTGATTATAGTAATTTACATTCATTAATAAAACATGCAGCACCCGATTATTTGCTGGTATCATTAATGTTTCGCCGACAAAAAATACATCCTGTAATTCGTCTGAATTGCACAGAATTTCATATCGCTTTATAGAACATCCACTGGAATCAACATCTTACTACGTGCAGGCAATAAAACAGAATCTACAGATTGAATTTTCAACCAATTTGAGGGTTCTGATTGAAATGACAAAGAAGCCCTACGGCCATCATCGAATTGTCTGGTCAACATATTTCTTTGATAATCAATATCTTCCCAAAATACCATCAGCCATAATCTGAAACATATGCGAATCTTTGAAAATGTTCACCCTAGCATCGGCCGATCCAACCAATTGAAACAAATTACCCGTAATAATATTAAATAACACCCCGTTAGAAACATCCACCATAATATCAAGCCTTACTTTTAAATATCCAACCTTAATTATACTCAAGTCCACACTCGTATCCACAATAAATTTTACATCGCCATCACGCACAACGTCAAGAGACAATTGAACAAATTTCCTAATTCATTATTTCAGTTACACGATCATAGTTATATTTTCGCTTTCTATTAGGTCTATAACTAAGTCCTGGGGATAATCTGATAGGTGTCGTAAGTAGTATTGCTTGTACGCAGTGTGAAGTGTCAATACTTCGCTATTGTATTTGCCGAAAGTTATGTTAAGTAATTTTATTCAGAAGAAAACAGCAGCAGAAACTTATCGCTTTTTATTACAAATTTATGGTGAACATTCCCCATCACAAAACAATTGTGAGTATTGGTTTAGACGGTTTAAAAATAATGATTTTGATGTTAGTGATAAAGAACGCGTTGGAGCACCAAACAAATTTGCTTTACTCAGTGAAGATCCATGTCAAACGGAAGAAGAATTAGTATTGGCACTAGATGTTACCCAAGCAAGTGTTTTCAAACGTTTAAAGAAGATGGGGATGGTCCGAAAGCTATCGTATTGGGTACTACATGAATTGACGGAAAGACAACAATCGAAAAACAATGTGTGAAATTTTGCTTCAAAGTCATTCAATTTTGCATCAAATTGTGACTGGTGATGAAAAGTGGATCCATTACGATAATGCAAAACGTATGAAAGCATGGGTGAAGACAGGTGAACCAGGTCCATCGACACCAAAACGCAATATTCATGGTTTTAAGGTTATTCTGTGTATCTGGTGGGACCAGCTTGGTGTAGTGTACTATGAGCTGCTTCAACCGGGACAAACCATCACTGCTGAACGTTACCGAGAGTAATTAATTCAATTGAGCCGAGCATTGCATCAAAAACGACCAGAATATGCCAACAGACTATGTCGTGAAATAATATTACATTTATGTTTATTTTAGTCGTAATACCGCATTATTTTTTGTGCACCACACACTAGTTAATATTGAATATATTTATATTTATAATATTAACACGTTAATCGCCATGTCAGTCATATGTGTCTGACGCTAAGAAGTTCTACATGAGCCATGTCAGGCATATATGTCTGACGTACGCGATTTGGTAGAAGGCCACGTCAATACATACATTTGCATTATGTTTCGAAAGCTGGCCTATCAGGAACAAAACCTGAAAATTTCTTGGCTTACTACAAACAATAAAATGAAATATGGCAAAAAAAAATTTTTTCTGTGATACATTAAGTTTCCTTGATACATTTTTAACTAAATTATCTAATATCGTTACCATGGCCCATGTGAAAATTTTTCTGATATTATCGTGGCGATTAACGTGTTAAATTATAGATTAATATTTTTTACAAGTTATTTCATTGTTCTTTTACCCAATGTGAGTACTTTTTTTCACAAAGTTTGTACTTATTTATGGTAGCGAAAACTAACGTTTTCAAAGTTGAGAATTAGAAAAAACCGCTTCAACCGAACGAGTAACATTTTGTTCCAGCAATTTTTATTAAAAATAAACTTTGACCCATCGGTATATGAGTATAACCGTTAAGTAAAACTGTTGTCAAGCTCGACGGTTTTACTCTACAGTGTATGGGCGGCTAATATGATATAAAATATATATTGTAAATATTAAATAAAAGTTCTTATAAAAATTCCATTCAACTCTTTATTATTACAATATAAATTATAAAACATAAGAAATCAATATATTGTAACATAAAAACACAAAATCATTATAAAAGAATGTTTACCAATGTATAAAAATGTATCTTCCAATGTATTTCTTTAAATTATATACAATATTATATACCTAAACATACAGAGAACTTATTATTAGAGATATATTTCTTATATCAAAGTAAATTTTATTGATTTATTTTCATATCGAAAATTTTAAATAGGAAAAAAAAATTAATGATGATAAATTTAAATGTTGGAAATATATGATATAGAAATTTCGTCTTTTTCTTATAATATTACAATACAATATAATTTATAAAAGTATATATTTCAAGTAGTGACTTAACAATATATTGTATATACACCTACCTACATACAGCTTCTGTACCATAATAAACCGGAATGGCTTCGTAAATCATAGAAAGCCATACTCTTAGGGGTTTTGTCATTATGTTCTGTGACCGTACATCAAAAAACTATCTCAAAATTTCGAACATATAACAGTTGTAAAGTTACAGTTGTTTTTGTGCGTCGGTCGAAAAATTAATAAAGAATGGTGATAATTGTTTATTCAAAACACAAGTTTTTCATACAAGTTTAATATTCAAAGATGGTAGAGAAGACGTAAATGATGATGAACAGCTCGGAATACCGAAAACAGCAATTAACTGAAAAAATTGGTCTACGAAAGCTGAATTCGAAGTTTGTGCCACATCGATTAATAACTGATTATAAAAAATTTCACCAAATTTAGAATTGCAAAGACATCATTGAATTCGCTCGACGTGAAAAAAACTTCTTGAAATCGATTTGTTCTGGTGGTGAAACATGGTTCTTTCAAAGTGTTGAATGGCGGTAACCAGACAAAGTAAATTCAAAAAATCTAGTTTAATAAAGTCAAAAAGTCAAAACAATGCAGGTTGAATTCCTGCTATTTACATAGGAAAATTTTCGATATTTATTTTAATACTGAAATTTTTTAGCTGAGTGACCATTATTCTTCGTTTATGGAATAAAAAGAAAAAACGGATAACTTTGAAAACATGGTATTGGATGCTACTCAAAGATTGACAATGTCTGCACGCACACATCATTATGGACAAATCAACCATATAAAAATAATAGAATTATGTAAACATCTATGACTCGTAAATTGCAGTACAATTGGTAAATTGTTATATACTCCCATGCGAAGTAATTTACCAACTTGACTGTAATGAATGTTTGTAGATGCCATAAGCTCCACTTGAAGTGCATGATAATGCACCAGCACATCGTTCAACAATAATCATTGATTTTGCTACTAATAATCATTTTTTTGCTGCAACAACTTCACCGTATTCATCAGATTTAGCTCCTTGTAAATATTTTATATTCCCTAAACTTCATTTGGCCATGAAAGGTAGTCGTCATGCACCACCGTTCTCAACAGCATTCCAATCACAGATATAAAAAAATCATTTGATTCACTTGTTGAACGTGCAAATCGATGCAATTTCAGTTGATGGAGTTTATTTTGAATAAATAATATGATTTTTGTGAAAATTTAATATTTATTTTTGTGTTTTTTTAATCCATTCAGGTTTTGTTATGGGACAGAGGGTGTATTGTGTATATATATTGTATTATTGAATTACAATGAAATGGAGTTGAAATTATATCATATGTAATTCTTCTCATATTTATTCATTCATATCACAGGTACTTCAAATTTTATTGAATTTTTTAAATATAATATAATAAGTTAAACAAATCAGTTTGAAGGAAAAATTTGATATTAGACAATAAAATGTAAGAATTTACTTTTCATATGCACAGAATAATACTTCCCATTGTTCATATATTATTGTAATAATTTCCTATATTTTTTGAGGATATGTGTAATTAGTAATTGATATAGAAAATGTATTATTTTATTTAAATCAATACGTTTATCTTTCTATTTATTTAATAACAATTATAATTAATAATTTTACATGTAAAGCGATATTTTAATTCTTTCTCGTTTTTCAGCAAGGGTCTTAAATAATAAAAATAATAAAATGAAAACTTAAACCAAGTGTAAGTGTACATCGAAACTAAACTCGACGCTATTTACACATATACAAATATATGAAATGAAAACTTACAACTTATTTTTATATTATTTTCTTCGTTCTTACAAAAAAAGTTATATTAATGAAATGTTTAAACGATAGACACTGTATCAATATTAATTATTATTATTATTTTTCCTTCTTAAGAATACTCTGCTCACTCACTGCTGTTTAACAATTAAATGTTGCTATAAGTGTTCTTTTGAAAATATTGGTATATATAATATCGCATCTCTATACTTATGGTATATATAAAAATAAGGGCAGTTAAGTGTTGATATACGTAACGAATCATCAGCAAGCTATCATTTAACTTTATATGTATGGAAAAAGAAAGTTTTTAACTAAAATAGAGTATGTGTGCGTATAATAATTGATTTACTGTAATATTGCAATTTCATATCATATGCATGAAACTTGTAAAAAAACCATGTTTATATACCAATCATGGTAAATGCTTTTGCTTCTAAATTTGAAGCAATTCAATTTAATTCAGAAGAATTTTGGAAATTTGGAGATTAATGTATAGTAATATGTACTATTCTTTCTATTATGCAGAGTGTTCTTCATTGCCACTTACAGTTTTATGTAATAGATCTCTGGTTAGCTGTTATTTGTCTAATTTGTGGAAAAATTCATTCATTATTCATGTTTACAAAAGATGTGATAAGAAATAATGTTGAAAATTATATTACATTTAATGGTAGGTTTATTATATGAACTGTTAAAACATTTAATGGTCCGCAAATATTACACATTTTGGACCTTATTGTATTCAATGAATCGTGTATCGTATACAGAATATTAGTATTATATTACAGCGTAGTATTACTTTTAAAATAAAATTTTATAGAAATGCCGGCTGTGCAAATGATTTTAAGTTTCAAGTGGATGCGTAAATTTTTATATATAGAAATAATTTTACTGTTATCCCTATGAATATCAGTGATGTGCCGTGACTGTGTAAATTTTAAGTTAAGTTTACGCACTCTAATGAGACCAATTAGCTAATTATTATATAGGATTTGCAATCCGCACTGGCAAAATGCAAAGATCGAACATAACCAACATTATGGAAAATAATAATAAAGAATGTGAAATCAATAGAAGTAGTAATATATAGTTCAAAGTCGTACATTATCATAATAAAGATTAAGCAAAAAATCTTTAAGATAGCCGATCGTTCATCCACATCAGTTTGTGTAAAAATAGTGTTCCAACCCAGAGCAGAGATGCCTCCACACTTATGCGAAAAAATCACGGAATCTATAATCCAAAAGTGAATGCAATATAGGTCAATATACGAATAGGCAAATCATAGAAGAGAAAAATAAGATCATTGTATACGTAATTCCTCGGTTATATTAAAATTACCAACAAGAATTATACCAGCATATATTTTGGACTTAGCAAGTAAAGTTGAACCCAAAGTGGAGCTATGGAAAGCGTCTGAAGGCTTAGGAAATTGGACAACACCAACCAGAAATGTACGTGCACCAAACACAAGTTTAACAAACATACATTCAACCGTCAGAAGCCGCAAAACATAAATTAAGATATTAGAAATATTTTTAAAAATATAATTGGTAATAATAATAATAGTCTATTGGGGTATTTTCGATACATATAATCACATATCGTATGCATATCACATCCTTTTTAACACTTCTGTCAACGCGAACCTACTTATGTAAGTTTTCACTTTTAAAATTTAAAAAACCGCTATGAATTGAATCCTTTAGTAACTTCCTAAAAATAAGAAAAAAACATTATTTTTTACACCCTTCAGTCAAAACCAGTTTTACATATGAAAATCTGAAATTGTTCATACATTGAATCGCAGGAATCTGACACGAGATAGAAACATTATCTTATGGATATTTTGGAAGGTCTGAGATTTTCAGCAACCAAGGTACCAGTGTATTTTTTGGATCATGTTAAATACATTTTGTTTGTATAGCTAATAAACTGGATTTATAGATAAACAGTTCTCCATGAAATTCTTGGATTTGGACATATTAGGACATTTATTTCCTATTCGGTAGCAGAACAATTACACTTTAAGGTTACTTATAATTCCAAAACTTTCGTAATATATAGATTATAAAAATATTATTTATCAGAATATGAACTAGAGTATCCATCCTTTCAGTCACTGTTGGATTTATGTTTCTATCTTGTCTGCTTCCAGAGATAATGTATGCTCACAAATTTAGGCTTACACATTTAAGACTGGACAATGACTGGTGAAGTGTAAAATTCACATTGACAGAAGTGAAAATATAGATTTCATATAAAGCGTATATAGAACACCCTGTGAGTATACTTATATACATTATATATAGCTATATACTAAAAAAAGTGTATATAGTATTTCGCCGCGACGGATAATTTAACCCCGGCTACGATCGATTCTTTTTCCTCTATCATATACGTTTGTTTTATAATTTTTTATACATATATATAATAAACACATGTACATATATATAATTACAATATATACATAAAATACATTACTAAATAGTATATACATATATATGTGTGTGTGTTTGTGTGTTTGTGTGTTTGTAAAAAAGAAATATTCATCTCCTTCTTATGTTGTCCAATTTGGTATAGTTATCAGACCATTATATATATATACAATATATTATCCTATATACATAAGCACATAAATAAAAATATATAATGATGATGGTGGTAAAATACAAACATAATTAGTTTTAAAATAAACTTTCTTCCTTTTTCGAACTAAACAAAAAAAAAACAACAACAACGATAATCATACAAAATTTGTATATATAACCAATTTAACAGCTAAGACACATCGTATATGTATTGAATCTAAGTAATCACATACTTTATTTATATGATGTAGAAAAATAAAAATAACAATAATTAAAATATAAAATATCCTTTTCACACTTTAAGTATCTTATGTCTATGTGTATGGTATATATAAGTACATATATTATTTTATCTCCTTTAGCCCAGGGTTTACTTAGACGCAATATATTATTAAATGGTAATTAAAAATTATTTTATAAATATTTTCATAAATGATGTTAATATATTAAATCTTAGGAATCCATATAAAACTATAAAAACTGTACCACAATGCTTTGTTTGGAATACAAAATTAAAATTTATATTTATATCCATTAAATTATTATTAACCATGGATTTTATTAACGTTATATACCACCTATAAAAACATAAACATTGTGTAGTATATAATAAAACACAAACATATTTAAATAATAGTGTATTTGTGATAAAAAGTTAGAACTTAAAAATATGTGTATATAAAAGAAAATTTTACTCATACGTACATTTAATTTAGGTTTTCTTTATCTCTATCTATATTTTATATACAAATTTATATACTTATGCGTGGATACTAAACAGCACGCATGCGTATAGTTAAATATATATAAAAATATATATATAATAATTTACAAATACAAATATATTTAAATTTTCTTTTACCGATACATTTATCTCTTTTTAATTTCATATATTTTCCATATAACTGTTTCACTTAACAATAGAATATTTTTCTTATATATTTTTTTTTAGCCCATTGGTTATTGGAAATTATTTTATCTATTCAGTTTTCATTTGAGTGTTGTTTTCTAATATACGTTTAGTTTATACATATTACGATATCCATTCCGGCGGTTTGAAATAAAAACGTGATGATTTATTTATTTATTTAAAATTAAATTGTGTGTGCGCGAGTGTGAGTGAGTGTGTGTGTGTGTGTGTTGTATATAAATGCTATATGCTTAATGTATGTAAATAGTACATAGTATGTGTGTTTAGTAAAAAATTAAAATAATTAAATTTATAAAATAAAATTCAAAAATTGAATCTACAACTGATAAAATATATTTTATATTATTTAATCATACGTGTAAAATCATATTATATTTATATATATACTCGTTAGATAGTATAAAAGTGATTTGTGGTGGTAACATTTGTAAATTTTCCTCTCTACATATAGAAGATGATATAGAAAGTGTTGATGCGTATTATTTAATATAAATAACGAATAGAAAATTTGTTTATTTTCATGTTGGTTTTTGTTTAGTTTTTCTGTCAGAGATGAAAAAAAAAAAAAGTGCGTGCGCCTATAAATTATAAAAATTTATTAGCCTCCTCGCACACCAGCCCACAGCTGCGCCAACATAAAAATATTTGGATTAATTTAGTCATTTAATTATATGGCAAAATTGTAATATATATATATATATAACAACAACCACGCAGTAACAAACTCATCATCATCAATACAAATTTTTGACGTTCAATAAACAACGCAAATATACTATTATCTATTAACATCAATTAATTTTTTTAGTTAACGGTAAGAGAGTATAAAAATTTCAGTCAATTTATTCAATTAAATTTATACCAACAATTTATATCTAATACAATTTATAAAAAAAAATTATATAAATATGCATTAAAAATTTTTAAATAAAAATTATAAAGTTAATTTTCTAAATAATGCGATTTAATTTTTAATAAAAATTTTTTAAATACTTAAAAAAAGTTTTCCCTTATATTTAATATCAGAAAATGGGATTAATGAATTTTACAATACATTTGTAAATGCGTACGTGCGTAATTATTACTAAGTTCTTAAGAACAATTTAATAGCGTAACATATATAATTAATTATTATAATATATCGTAAAAGAAAATGGAAGAAAAGAAAAGAAAGTTTTTCTTTATTTATTATTCTTTGCTGGTATAGAAAAAACTTCAAAAACAAAAGAAAATAAAAAAAAGACAATCTTTTTTTGGTCCAATTAAATTAATTTTTTTTTTCTTTCCCCATATACATATATTTAAAAAATTGTATTAAATGGAAATGGAAAATCTTTATATAAAATTAAAATGTTTATTTTAAAATTAAATTTCCGTGCCAAATTTATAAAATCGAAAAATTTAATTACGTCAATATTTTTTTTTTTTTTTTTTTCTTTTTTATAAATCACAGATTTTTATTTTCATATATATTTATCTGTACTATATCTTTACATTATTATACTATGTACACGAAAAGTCATCTGAATTATGTATACGATAGACTATAAAATATGTACATTGAGTACAAACAAATTTCAAATACACATTATAAAAATGCTATCGATCGAATTTTTCTCGGTAAACAAAATTAAACTGCAAATATAAAAATTAAATATATTATAAATCAATACGGATAACATATGCCAGTGGAAGAGTAGGTGATGTGCCTTATACCTCCTATAAAATATAATTAATTAATCATAGTAGTTATATGTTTTTACTAATTTCGAATGACATATATATTATTTATTTATACTTTTATGTAATTAGTAATCAGCGACGTCTATTTATTCTATTTATTTTTGAATATAAATTAATTGAATTAATATTTTAAATATAAATTAACATTTACTAGTAAATAATATACATGCAAATCTTTATCTTTATTTTATGTAGTTTAATATTATTACAAATACCAGGTGTACCGGTATCAAGTGAGCATTTTTTTGTGAAAATAAATTTTAAATGGGAAAGTAAAAAACATATTTTATTCAAAATATTGGCCATTGATTTCTACACTTTTTCAACACCTGTCTGGCAATTTGTGGATACCACGCCAAAAGAATTCTTCGTCTTTTGAAGCAAACAAATCAGACACCCAATTTTCGACTTTTTCGTAGGAATCGAAGTGCTGGTCAGCCAATGCGTGTCCCAACGATGATAACTAATTGTAGTCGGAAGGAGCCAAGTTTGGTGAATACGGCTGGTGGGATAGCAGCTCCCAGCCAAGTGCTTCGATTGTATACTGAACCGGTATTGCTTTGTGTGCAGGTGCATTGTCATGGTGCAAAATTACCTTGCTGTGTCTTCTGGTTCATTCTGGTCGTTTTTCGATCAATGGGTCAAATTGATCATTCGTTGTCGGTAGCGATCAGCAATAACAGTTTCACCAGGTTTTAGGAACTCGTGATACACCACACCTTTCTGGTCCCAACAGACACACAGCATTGTCTTCTTGCCAAAACGATTTGGTTTTGCAGTCGATGTTGAAGGTTGTACTAGATTAACCCATGATTTTTTTCCGTTTAAGATTCTTAAAATAAATCCATTTTTCATCGCCAGTAACAATTCGATGCAAAACTGATTTTTTTTCGTGTCTGGCAAGCAAAATTTCATAAGTATATTTCGGGTTTCCATCTGTTTTTCATTCAATTCAATTGACACCCATTTTCTACACTTTTGAATCTTTCCCATTGCTTTTAAATGGTCAGAAATGGTTTGTTGTGCAACATTTAACATTTATGCCATTTGATTTTGATTCAAAGTGTCATCTTCATCCAATATTGCTTGTAATACGGTGTCGTCAAACTTTTTTGGTGGTCTTCCACGTTCATTATTTCTTACATCAAAATCATTATCTCTGAACCGTTAAAACCAACTTTTGCATGTTGCTTCTGATAGAGCATGATCACCACATTGGTCGACAAGCATTCGATGTGACTCTGCAATAATTTTCGTCAAATGAAAACAAACATTTAATGCTTTCCGAAAATCATCATTTTCTGGTACAAAATTCGACATTTTTAATAAGATGAAAAAATATGAGGTTGTTTGTACAATGACTTGATGTATACTAATTATGTTTGTCAGATATCATAGCAACCAAAAAAAAAATTAAGGCTCGTTCACAACAAATGTACCCTATCAAGGCATTTGTATCTTGTATCTCGTTGTAATGTTTTCGATTGGAATTGTTTTTTTAGCCCGTAATAATATCTGTTTCCAGTTGCTATCCTGTGGCTAATTTCCTCTTCAACATAATTTTATACATTTATCAACGATCAATACATAAACTATATGTATACAAAACTATTGACTATTTCAAAATTGTATTCTCCAATAATATAACAGTTTGATCTCGAATTCCTGATGATGTATTCGTTGTCACCATATATTTTGATTTGTCCGCATTCACTTTGAGAGCTAGACCCGATGCCTCTTGTGTAACGATTCGAAAGCAACCTTGACAGTTATCATATTCTTTTATATTTGAGTGCATACAAATTAATTGTTACCCCAAGTGAAGTCTCGATATTACGATATTACGATATTAATAATTTTGTGTTTTGTATGTAAAAATTATTTAAGCTTTTTTCAAATGTCAAATTTTCTATCTGAAATATAGGTCATTTACGGAGGATATGTTTTAATTATGCCAGATCTGCTTCTTACTCTCCGAAATAATGATATTATATATAAGAATTTGAAGATATTAAAGTAAATGTCATCAAAAAATCTTGGAACACTAAAGTTGATTTTAATTTAATTCCAAATATCTTGCCATGGGAAACATAAAAAAAATGACTATTACACTAATTCACAAAAAATGCCATAAAGAACCGTTATTTTTTATTTGCCAAGCAAAAAAGAAAGAACTTTCTTTGAGATATTGTGGATCTACCTTTACAGTCATAAATATGCAAACAATAATGGACAGATCCAGAAACACCATCAACAAAATATTTGTGTCAACAATCGTGACAAACGGACTTGTATTTATCTATTTTAACTATTTTAATTTTAATTTATTATTTTAATTTTTTAATAATATATTTTTAAATGATAATTTGTATTAATAAATTTGTTAAGATAAGTTTTTAATTAGTTGTGTTAAAATTATATATTTTATTTATTTATTTATTTATTTATTTATTTATTTTGTTTTTGTTTTAATAATTGTATTTATATGAATTTGCGGTAAATATAAATATGATATTTATATTCAATAAATTTTAAATAAATAACAGTGTTTATAATACAATACAAAATCAAAAACTTATTGGATTTAAATTTAAAATTTAAATGTTTTTTCATAATTTTTGACACACATATTACATTATATCTAACTTTTTCCATAATTAATTAATTAATTAAACTCTAAATTTTCATTATAATTGTACATTAGTATTTAATGTTTTTTAAATAAATAAATAAATATCACTGCCACAACGGCCCATCAACTTTCACAAGATTGTGATCTGCATTTGGTATGGGACCAGTCAGGAGTGGTGGACTACGAGTTTCAAGAACCCATTGTAACATTGTTCATTTATTATCGATTTCTACCAACGTTAACCAATTGCACAATTAATTGTTTGCACAAATACTATTAGGGAATAACAATAGTAAAGTCATCATATTGCATGATAACGACTCGGCAAGCAGCGTACTCACTACAGACATGTAACGTCTTCTGATTATCTTTTGTTCAAATCGATCCATTAATATATCGGCTGGTATAAGCTTCCGTATTGTTGAAGAAGTGTGAAAATGAAAAACTATATTCATAGTTTTGAAGTCGAAATTGTTTTACCGTCACCGTGTCGATCTCACCACTAAGTTGACAGCGTGATGGGAGAAAATGAAGAAAAATGCGTTGATTAAAATAATTTAGAATAAATTTTTGAAACCTGTATGGAAATTAAAAAAAGAAAAGAATCTGTAGATTGTTGAATATTATATTTTCATAAGATTGTTATATAACATTGTAAACATATAATTTAAATACCTTAAAATCTTTATGATGATAGATAATTTTAATATAATTCATATCAATATATTTAAAGGTATTCGCCCGAACGCACTCACAATATAAAAGTGGTCTATTCTAATCGGTTTTCCTTTTTTTTATTACATACAGATACTATATTATATAAAATTAAGGATAATTAATTTTGTTATTATTGCTTTTCTTTTTTGCTTTTTGTTAGTACTATAGAAATTATAAAATAATTTTGTGTGAAAATGCAGTGAACGTTATATAAAATGTTTGTTCATCCCACCCGAATTAATAAGTGGCAAGTGCGTGATTGTATATGTTAGTTATGGTGACAACATTTACCTAAATCTGTGTACCTTTATTTAAATTTTATATAATTTTTACCTTTTCTTATATAAATAATCGCTACCTAGCTCTATATACAGTCAAAAATTTGTATTTGTATATGTTTTAACCATAGCTTTTACTAATTTATGGTATGCGTTACATACGTACACAATACGTATAAGCTTTACACATATTAAATATACAATTTGAAATAACTTTCTTTTATAATCGTAATGATGAGATTAAAAAGAGGTTGTAAACTTTTAATATAATGCAATCATTTAAATGAATCATATAAAGTTTTAATTATATCAATTATATGTAAGTATGTGAGTATATGTGCTCGAGATATTTATATTAATAAGTTTTTCGTTTACAAGCATTTTAAGAAAAGTCAATTATTATGTTAGCCATCAGTGATTCCATACGATGTAAGAAAATTGTACAAAAACAATGACATCTATCGTTCTTTCACACAATAATAAAAAAGTCAGTTAACGTCCATGGTATTAAGGAGATCATTTCCAATTAGAATGGAATTAAGGTCCGCGGCCAATAAGTCCATTCCATGTTAAACGTTAATTCTATCTGGGAAAGGTACTAAAGTTCATGTAAGTAAGTTTCATATATTGTATAAAATATGTAATTTAAAATCTAATATATAATAAATAACATTACAACAAAAGTAATATTCTAAATGTTGAAAAATAAATTATTAATTATTATTTCTGGAATTGCATTAAAAAATTGTAAGCAACATAAAATTAAATTGTATTCTATAATTTCAATATTACGAATTTCTCATATTTTTATTTACTTTTAACAGTTTTACAAAATAAATAATAAAACGATTGAAAATAATAATTATAATAATAATAAATTACAACCTTTTACCTATCCAAATTTCAAATCTTTCGTAGTAATGTGATGGTTTTAAAGAAGTGGTAACAGCAGAAACTTGTGAAATAACGGATCCAGTTTTTTTTACGGCTGCATAAAGCGAAATAATCGTTGTTGGTGTTTTGGTCAATAATGGAATCGCACCAACTTTTTAATGTAACCAGATTAAAAACTATGTTTAAGACATTTCTAAATGACTCTTGACTCTTCGTAGTCAGACATGAACAATTTTGTTGTCCACTTAAATAATTTGCAAAGTTGCATTAAAAATTATAGTAGAATAGTGTTGAAAATTATTTATTTATGTTTATCCTAACCCGACTAGTGACCTCTCCTTCTTCACCAGATTTGAACCCATTCGTATGAGGCGACATTATTAAAAGTATTGTCTTCGCACAATAAAAACAGGCAATCTTTTAAGCTGTCTTATTGAATCAGCAGGGCACAATCAATATTAAACATATTAAATAAGAAAGAAATTGGATGTTTTCTTTGGCAATAAGTAAGGACGTGGGTGGCGTATATCATTGTCATATGATGGAAATACAGTAGAATCTTCTAAGATTTGCAAATTTTAGTCATTTTTCTTTAATTGATTCGTCTGCTACTTCATTAGTTGTACACATCTGAATTGATTGAATGTTTGTTTGGAAACAGCGCAAAAAACGCAACACCTTTATAATCTCACCGAAATAACAGCATTCTCTTGTTCGATGTGGTTTGCGTTGATTTATTGATCTTAGACCATTCACTACGTTTTCGATTAATGTAATTTTAGGTAGATCCATTCCAATTTAACCAATTTTTCACAGTGTGATGATTCATATAAAAAACGAATCGATTTCATTGCGTTTGAAATTAACATATCGAAAATAAATTGATGTGTTAAGAGAATCGCTTTCAATTCATGTGGAAATTTGAAAGAATCCAAAACATTTTAAATTATTTTCAATTGAGATATATTTTTGTTAGCCTCGCTGTTACGGAAATTAAAAACATTCACCACATCCCGTATATATTCAGCTATAATGTGTTTTTATATTTTAATATAAGTCTTAAATTTTGTATCAATTATACGAATATGGTAAGAATATTTGTCATTTAAAATTATTCCAACATATTTGATAGTTTTAAGTAAAATTGTTTCTGTTATTAATAATTTTCACATTCTATATTGTATTATAAAATTAATATTGACACATTTATATATTAAAATTGAATGTTAAGGATATTATATAATTAAATGTATTACATATACATATACAAGCAAGCATTAATAAAATTTCATCTTAAAAACATATATAACATCTCAAAATTGATGATTATTTATATATTATTATCCTCTTAAAACATTAAGAATTGTTATTGTATTTCTTTTAATTTAATAGAGAGCACAGCATCAATCAGCAGTAAGAAAAAAAGTACCTACTTATATATAATTTTCCTTAAACTATTTACATTAATGCTATTAATATCCTGTCTATAATAAATGCATATACTTATACTTATACATATACTTAATATTTATATGTATTTACAATTGAAGACATGTATTTGTAGGTGTATACCATATATATATTACAATGTTGTATCTTACAAAAACACTTATTCAAGATTAAATCTAATTAGAGTATTTATTTATCTTATCGTTTATATACTATTGTATATAAATATATGTTTATATAGTATTTATAATTAACTAGACGGATATTATAGAGATACATATAATATATATGTTGTTGTTTAATAAACTTGAAAAACATATATTTATATTCATTTAGTATAAAATATAAATTTAACTATTTGTGTTAAGGTTTTTTTTTTTCTATATCAATATTTGTAAAACTCAATTTATCATATTCGAATATTGTGTCGAGTTTTTTACGGAATATTTGTTATGATTATATTAACGTAAGATCGTAGAAAATTCTTTACATATTAATTACCATATTACATATATATTATATTTAAGTATAGTATCGCATAGTAATTGTCGCCTTAATCCTAGTTATCAGACGTAGAAAATTTTTAATTAGTCGTCACATTAATTCACACATATATAATTTAGGACACATTTTGAAAACTACTTTGTTATTACGTACATTTAACACATATGAGAATTTTATCTTCTTTGTTTACATATTAAAATCTTATTTTAATTTCATATTATTTTTATTTTTATATTAATTAACACACATAAAAACTAATTAATTGATTGGGTTTTCACCGAACTAAATTTTCAGTAGAATCGACTTTTATGAATTATCATCTTATTCAATTTCGGGCTGTAGTTTTAACGGCATCCCATTTTTACATACAGAATTACAAATTACTATATCAATTTCCATATACATATCATAGAAGAGATTTTTAAAATCGAGTTAAGCGTTCAAAATATATGATCGATTTTCCATAATCGATGTCAGTGAAAATTAAAAAAAAAATTGTGATGCTGTATAAAACGGTACATAAAATTTATACAGTACCATTAGTTCATACAAAATTACAATGACTCCAAACGAAAAATTAAATGTACATTCAATATTATACAGCGTACTTTGTATATGCAATAAACTCTGTATTCAGTAAACCCTGTCTGTATTATACAAGATTTTTTATAGCTTGCATGAAAATTACATGTAAAAAACGATGTAGATAATGATTTTGAGTGCACCGCAGAACAACTAAAGTTCATAACATCGAAACTAGATAGATTGCTTCACAAAATACATTTATAATTATAAAACTGAAAAAGCGCACAAGCACCTGAACGTACACTCTTGGGCCCTTCTCTAGTCTTATAATTTTAAATGGAGTTTTTGACATTATGAACTTAAGTTGTGGTGAGTTTCGTACTTTAGTGCCTGTAAACTTCTTCCGGCATTGCATTTAACATGAATATTATAAACACTGTCTTATCTACATTATGAGTTTCAATGTTATGAACTATATAATTAAGGTGTACTCAATAAAATCTGCTAGTAATAAGATCTGTATGTAATATACCACATGGAATCCTATAATATGTTTGTAATTTACAGTGATACAATCCATCACACCACAGAAATATTAACATTTCTAAATTAATTTCAATAAAATTTTATGTTGAGGATATAATCAAAGAAATTACGATTAAGATCCAGAGAACTATCACTTAGGAGCGTTCTGGAGTTTTATTACTTTAAATTTTTAACTAAAATTGATATTATGTTATAATTTTTTAGTATGTTCTGGAAATCGATACGGCACGTCTACTGATAAGACTGCACAACTGACTAATCGGCTGGTCAATTTGAAGGAAATCTGGTAATGGAATTAATCGAGAGCAGCATTGTTCCGGTTATAAATTTCCTCGACATTAACAGGAATATCTGTCGGATATAGAATTGGATCAGCGAAAAGTGTTCAGGGGGAATGAATTTTGAAGTAACTGCATATGAATTATAAACTACCCGCATAATTCAATTTAAACTTCGAAATTTCATCCAAATTGGCCAGCAGAGCAATCAGATGTGCAATTGAATCAGTAGAAATTTTGAATAATTATAGATGTATAACTTCATACAACTACATAACCTCCCATTTACACTTCATATTGACCGTACCAAATTCACCAAAAGATCAGCCATATTTACAATAAGATCAATAGAAGTATTCGGACTTTTCATTTTGAAGTTACTTCAAATAGGAACAATCTGCATAATTTCATTTAAAACTCGCATTCAGAATTTCATTTAAATTGACTAGAAGATCAACCAGATGTGTTTGAATCAGTAAATGTGTTCTGGGTATATATTTTAAAAGAATTTTGAAATGTATAGTATTCTGAGAAAAAATTATGACATAAGGTTTTCAATTTTTGGTTAAAACAAAATTGAGAACTCATTCAATCGAAATCATTTGATAGCCTTTCGTATAATTAAGTGTGATTATTCCATTAATTAAATTAATTATTATTTTATTTTATTTAATTATAATTAATTCAATTTATTATTTGTCGAGAAAAAATATTATATTTTGACATTTGATTGAAAGAATAATTGACCAATTTCTATTTATTTAAACTTTCGTTTACAATTTCAAATTTTATTCAATTTTAGATTGAATTCAATGAATACTTTAAAGCTTAAACGCTGTCTAAGCCGGTGTTGTTCAGTTGATGCGTTAGCTTTAATTGAAATAATATAATTAGAAAAATACCCGAAATACTACGGGAATCGGAATCGTTTTATAATTATGGTATTTTATTTCGTTTAACCATCTTCAATTTTTCAAATATTCATAGTTTTGAAATTTTCATTATAAGAAAATTATCTGGCGAACTTTCAAATTTAATTGATTGTTTTGATAAAATATAATTCAAATAGTAATTTAAAACATGTGCACTATTTTTTCTAAAGAATGCTGAGTTTGTATTTATATTAAACAAATTTTTCGGTCACCGGAGAGTTTATTGCATTGCAGAGACGACTGTAGTATATTATATTTTTTTATTGAACTCATATAAATAGGAGTAAGTATGATTATTATCTGTATATTTTATATAATTACTTATTGTACTTATAATATAAGAATATTGTATTATATTACGTTAAATACTAAGTGTATCTGCATGTGCATATTTACAATTAAAAATATCAATATATAAATAAATTGTTGTAGTTATTTTGTAATGGTTAAGAAGAACATAAAATAAGATGCATCATTTAGTTTGAAAACAAATTAATGGTTATTTAATTATATATATATATACCATATATTGTGTATATGGTACAGGAATTAATTTAATATACATGTTGACAATTAGGTTTTGAGTAAATTAAATTAATATTCGTTGAATAAATGTATTATTATTAATGAATTAAAAATTGTCTGCAATTATATACAATATAATTCATATACAAGTATTTGCTACTGTTTACAGTACCTATATCTCGTATAGATATTGGCCATAAAATCACTAATTTAAAAATAATGAAATTTAGGAAACGTGTCTATCTTTCCGATAATTGTTATATGCTTCCATGCGGAGTAATTTATGCGTAATCTACGCATGTACCCATTGAGGAAAAAATTGATGAGGTGAAGGATGTGTTGTATGAAAAACTAATATAAATATACAGGGTGTCCCAATTATCGACGGCAATACGAAAACACTAGATTCTCTGGGTCATTTTGCGTCGAAAATATCATATAACATTTTGGCCGATTCGACTTCGGTACCAAGTTACACGCAAATAACCAAATTTTCAATCAGACCATGTTTTTCACTCTACTAGGATCAATATCTCAATAACTAATTAACCGATTGATTCGGTCTATTGAAAAGCATTGTTGTCTATGTATTCGAGCTGAAGGAGCACATTTTCAACAATTACTTTAGGCTTTGTTTGTTTAAAACTGTGGTGATATGCGTGCGTGTGCTTTTGTGGGTTTATGTGTGTGGGCCTTTGTGTGTGAGTTCGTTTGTGTGTGTGTGAAGGTTTGTGTGAATGCATAGGAGTGTATGGAATCAAGTACCTGTCACGTCTGTATTGTTGGTTCTGGATAAAACCAAAAAAAGATAAAATGTTTCCATAGCGAAAATCAATTTTATGCCTACATCGTTGTAGTTATTTGTGTATATCTTTGGAACCAGTTGAGACCTATCGTAATGTTATAGCTTAAACGAAAGCTTATGAATGTGGCAAGTTTTTAAACTTATACCGAAAAAATTTTTTCATCATGATTTTTAGACTTATGCTTGAACAAACTTTCAAAACGAAAAATGGCGTTCAGCTAATTGTCAGCATTCCTGTAAGTATCTGGATAACCACATGTTCGAATTACCTTATCTTAACCTCAAATTAAAGATCTCGGTATGCTAATGCTAATAGTGTATCAAAAATTTAAAATCGGTTAATTAGTTATTGAGATATTGATCCTAGTAGAGTGAAAAACATGGTCTGATTGAAAATTTGGTTATTTGCGTGTAACTTGGTACCGAAGTCGAATCGGCCAAAATGTTATATGATATTTTCGACGCAAAATGACCCAGAGAATCTAGTGTTTTCGTATTGCCGTCGATAATTGGGACATCCTGTATAGAACTGTGACCGGCCACGATATTAAGATCGTCTTAGGCAACTTTAATACTAAGGTGCTTATTACTGATAAATAGATGTACTTCCAACATAAGGATATTCATTACGGACACCGGATGGTAGTACAAATTATCAAGTTGATAATATGGATGTTCGAAATTATCGTGATTTGAAGATTAACTCGGTTAATTACCTATATTTAGGGTAGTGTTATGAGTCAGTCAGTGGTGCATGGTAGTTAGGAATGAGTTGATTCGGTCACGATACACGTATGAACGATATACGTGTGCTAAATAAACTGTTGAATATAGTGTTACATGAAAAATCCGTGATACATAAATCACAATCAATGATGCTTTTTTATATTGGGCCAATGAAATCAGTAAGGCGCTTCCTGAAGGAAGTAGGAGATCAGGCAGAGCTTAAGGTTATGACATGATGCAGTAAATGAAGATTTATAGTTACTGAAAATTTTGAATTAGAAGAAGTTGCATGGATTTTAACAGTCACAAATCAATTATTTTTTTTTATTTTGTAAAAACTAATATACAATTTCGTAGAAAAAATATTTAACAAAGAATGACTAAGAATTATTTAAAAGATTATAATGTGGGGGCGCGGTGATGATATTTTTATTTCATTTTTTTTTTTTTGTTTTTGGTATACAAATATTTATCAAAAACAATGTATACAAAGACGAATATTTTCTAATAAATATTTTATAAATATATAAAAACAAACTGAAAGATAATTCCCTCACACGCAGTTTTTCTACACGATTTTTAATTATTCTCAAAAGCTTTTTTAATCTCATTTCACTTTTTCATTGTGTGACGTGTGTGTGCGTGTGTGTGTGTGTGTGATGTGGTCTGTTATTTATAATATATATATAGTAATTATTATTTTTATCATGCAGTGCGGGGGAGTGTTGGCGTATCAAAAAAAAATATTCGTCTATGTATTTTGTTTTTGATAATATTATATAAATACTATATTAGAAAATTAAATATTAAATTGTCTTGTTGGTTGGTTGGTTGTTGCTTTGCGTCCCGCTATCTCTATACAAAGCAAATACACACAATATGAAATAAGATATAAAACAAACTTTTGTTTATAACAAAACCATTAACATTCATTATATAATTTATACATATAAAAGGTATTAACATTAATTTTAAATCTAAAAATAGATATGTTAATATACATATAATAAATATACACAATATATGTGGATGTGTACGTGTGGTGTGTGTACGTGTGTGTAAATGTATATAAAATTTAGAAAATAGGGGTTGGTAACATAATTTGCTGTGGAAAAGAATGATTTCATAGTTTTTCGCTTTAACATTTTTTTTTCTTTTCTTCGAATAATATACTATGCAAAGGATGGAATTACCTTAAAAAAATTTGAATTGATGATATATACACTCAGTAATGAAATGGAATGAAGTGAATATTTGGTGAAATTTCAAATATAAAAAACATGATTAAATAGAAAAAAAAATTGAAATGTGTAACGAGAATTTTAAAAATCAATAAATTTCTTGTATATATATAATTAAAGTTTATTTGATTAATTGAAACCATAAATAATAGCTTTACTTATAATAATTATTATTGAATTTAATAGTTTATTATCTTGTTATATATATTCACTCGAAAAAAAATGTAATAATCTTTTAAATTTATGTTCTAGAAAAAAGTTACAGAACGCACTAATTTTTCAATTTTCGAAAACCAATTTTAAATGTTCAATTTAAATAAATCAAAAATTATGAACTTACAAGGGAACCGCCCGAGGTGACGAACTCCGAATCCAATGAAATTCCAGGTTGTAGCACTCACCAAAGTATAGAACAAAGTTAATTTATTTTCTCCCCAATTTCACTTTTAAGGGGGTAACGATCCCTCCGAAGGACTACAAAACATGACATTTTATAAAACTCTATAACTTTTGATTCCGAAATGCCACAATAATTTTTGAAGTTGGAAATAATAGCTATCTAAAGTGTGATTCATTTGACAAAAAAAAAATCTTAAAAATTCATTGGATTTGGTCACAGCGTGTATCAGAAATTACTAATTTTGAAAAATTGTTTTAAAAAAATTTGAATATATGCATATAACTTTGTCAGGAACAAGTTTTTTAAAAAAATTACTTTAAATAAAGTCGATGGAGAAATTCTTCACCTTTAATTTGAGCCATATTTTTTTAATATAGGGTTACCAGTTATAAAGTTATGCATATTTTTATAACAGCGTGTTTCATATGTATACAATAGTTTTGAAGGTAAAATTTTCCTTTTTATGATTGTATCTGAGATACTTTGGTTGGAAGAATCTAAAAGTGATGTGAGTTTGACGAGTGAGCTACCCAAAATAATGAAAATACAATCTGTCTGAAAAAATCGAACATTTTTTTTTTTTTAACAAATTTTAATCCATTTTACAGCAGTTTTCATAAATTCCGATAATTTTTAACCCAACTAGCACATGGTGATAATTTTGGTGACAATTTAAAAATATCACTAACATTTGATGACTATCACTTGCATTTCACGGAAATTTTCACCATTCAGTGCAACCATGACGTCAAATGGTGACAAATTTTAGTGAATAAGACTATAAAGTGAATTTCACTATTTCGTGTTTATTATTATTTTTTTGATCGTTATAGTCACGAAGAAATATCTCTTCAGCGTGATTGTTAAGCTCATCACTTGGGAGCGATTTATTACCGTGATAATAACGTCAGTTTTAACTTTAAAAGTCACTAATAAGTGATTAAAATATGGCAATAAAATATTAGTGACAAATATTATATTTTCACTGTAAAAATTCACTCTATAGTGAAAATACTTTACTTGCGTTTGCTTAAATTTGTTGATAGTGACAAGCACTTTAACTAATCACTATATGGTGATTATCACTTTTAATTATCATTCATGACGGAAAACAAAATTAAATGTCAAATTTAGTCTTATCCTAATAAATTTGTTATAATTTAATAAAAAGTTTTATTATTTTTTTCTCTCGCAGATTATTTATTTTTTTATTATTTTTTTTTAAATATTCACAAAATATTTACTTGTTTCTTCCACACGTTCACTTCACTTCTCGTTATTCTTATTTTTTTTATTTTCTTCAAATGTCAAAATTTTTGTTTTATATAAAAATTACTTTATGTTGGCACCATCTGATCTACCATTTCACTATCTAGTGAATTTCAGCTCCAAATATTTGACACTATGTAGTGAATGAAATTGTTTTATCACTATATGGTGCATTTTTTTACATAAAATAACCATTTATTCACTATGTGTTTTTGTTATTAATATTTATCACTACAAAATCACCACACTTTGATATTTATAAAATGTGGCCATTTTTTTTAAATTTTCTCGTATTATTTAAGAAAAAAAAATACATGCAATTTAAATTTATAATTTAAATACATTTATTTTGAATATTAACAGAAAAATTTATTGAGAAAAAAGGTATAAACATTATTTCAATCAATTTTCGGTTTATTAATTATTAAAATAATTATGTATTTTGAGGTTGAAAAATTAATATTTATTTGAAATATTTTTAAATATTAAATATTTTGATGAAACTTTGTCATTTTTCCAAGTAAAATATATTATTTATCCAATGTAATTTGAAGCGTTTTAGTTTTTCACGCATAGAACGTAAAATAAATTCATTATCTATACCTTCTAATTACAATAGAAATTTTATATTTTATTATTTTATTTATTTCTTGTCATTCATTTAAGTAAAAGGGAAAATATTATATATTTATTATTTATAAAAATATCTTTTGAAATACAATATAACTCTTTCTCTCTCTTTATTTCTGCGTGACTTTTAAAGTCCAGGGAACGTGTTGAAAATGACAAAATCACCGTGATTATCACCAAAATTTGTCCCCAAATTGGTGTTCCTCACCACTAGTGCACGGTATATGCACTAAAACAGACAGTGAACGTCACTTTGCAGTGACTAAATTTAGTTACTATCACGTGTAATTCACCTTTTATCACTACGAAATGCTAGTTGGGAAACCTCCTAAAAAACATTTACATATAAATACGACATTGTTTATAATTAATTAGTAAATGGTTTTCTTTAAAGCATTATTTCGAAATGTACTTATTTAATCGTTAGGAAAGTGATTATTTGTAAAAAGTGTTTTAGGCACAAAGATATTTGACACCATGAACAACTGATTATGGCCACATTTGTGATCCCTTAAAAGCGAAGTCTACCAGTTTTTGGTGGTCTGTCGTTCAGGTAGCTGCTTGCAAACAATGAATAATTAAATAAGTTAATTTATCTTGGTGCTAACAGCTGATTATGGACAAGTGATTATAATTTAGTTATAGTGTTCTGGTTATGTAGATTATACCATTCAATATAAAATAATTATATAATAATTATATACAATACATTGTAATATATTCCATATTACATTGTCAATGAAAATTGATTATAAATATGACAATTCTAAAATGCCTGTTTCTAATATTATTATCTAATAAAACAATACTACTACTACATTTGTGTGTATAATGAATAAGCAACCGAATTGGAATTGGTCCCGACAGAATAATCAGTTTTTTTATTAGAATTGTAAACTAAATCAGTATATTCCATAATACCAAAATTTATGTTATTTAAAATGAACAAATTAATCCATTTTCATATCACCCATATTAAAAGTAATACCAAGATCATAATCATTATCAAATGTAGTACGAACAAAATCAGCAAAACCACATACATATTATCATATATAAGAATTGCGATACTTTGAATTATCGCGATAATTCAATTGATTAACATATCTAACCACTACCATTTCTTTTATTATTAATAAATGATCAACAATTCATATAGGATTAAGCCTTAAATCCATAATAATTTTTAATGAAAATTAAATATTTACCATAGATCTTAAAAAAAAACCAACATAATGAAAAATGAGCTAAATGTTTTGCAATAAAGAAATGCCTTGTTTCATTACAATTTGATGTAATATCTTCACACGGTCGGTCAAATGTGTGCTAACAATCTTTACATTAAAATATACATCAATCATTTCTTTTGTAGACAATTCACCGAAGGTAGTTAGTTAATTAGCCGCACTGTTCAGATTACTTTATGTATTGATCATTATTATATATTTTATTTATCTAACATTAAGATAAGATAAGATAATTATAATTTTGAAAATTTCATCTTACATAAAGATAAAATTAAAAATATTAAAATATTTATTTTCGGCTAACTCCCATGAACGACACAACGTAGTAAATACATAACAACACTGCTGAAAAGTCGTTAATCCGAACAGTTTTCCTGGCCAGCTTGCTGGAACTTGATAACTTCATCAATTCAATACAGTTCCTATATGTACATAGAGGCAAATCAATACCGTGAACGGTTGCTCAGCAATACGACTTTACTTTACGTATTCTATTTCGTATATTCCTTTTCACACGCACCATCAGACCCCATACTGACACTGATGCCGGAGTAATAGAATTCATCGACCTCCTCCATTATGCAATCATCGAATTTAAATGGATACCTACATATTTAATATATATATTAGTTTATTAAAGATAATGAAGTGGAAACTGAATGAATAGCTGTATTTTTTCTTTCTCGAAAATAATCTTCACTATAATATCACAAAGAAAAAATATATCTGTTTTGTATGTAAGCCAATAAAGCCATGATATATGTATAAATAAATATAAAGAAAACATAAATTAAAGATTTAATATTCAGTTAGACATTATGCCATAAATTCAATAATATAACTATAATGAAAAAAAAAAAGAAAAATGTGATAAAATTTACAAAATTTCATTATATAAAAATGAAAAGTCAATGACCCCAAATAAAATTTATTTACCTATAGATGTGCGTTTCATGTCTTGTTTCATGTCATATAAATACAATACAAAATGACAAAAAAATATATATATCATCAAGATCAACTCAATAAGCTCATTAATCATTTGAAAAAAAAATATATACCAGGTATACCGGTATGAAGTGAGCGTCAAGATATAAATGTCTCGATAAGGACTATTTGTTGTGAACGAGCATTATTTTTTTTTTGTTTGGTTACTATGACAACTGTCAAACATATTTAGAATACATTAAGTCATTGTACAAACAACATCATATTTTTTCATCGTGTTAAAAATGTCGGATTGATGTGAGGAATAATGAAGGTGGAAGACCATTGAATTGCAAGCAATATTGTAAGAAGATGACACTTTGAATCAAAAGCAAATGGCAGAAATGTTAAATGTTACACAACAAACAATTTCTGACCGTTTAAAAGCTATTAAGATCCAAATGGGTGCCACATGAATTGAATGAAAAACAGATGGAAACCCGAAAAAACACTAGTGAAATTTTGCTTGCCAGACACGGAAGAAAATCAGTTTTGCATCGAATTGTTACTGGCGATGAAAAATGGATTTATTTTAAGAATCCTAAACGGAAAAAATCATGGGTTAATCCAGGACAACCATCATCATTGACTGCGAAACCAAATCGTTTCGACAAGAAGACAATGCTGTGTGTCTGGTGGGATCAGAAAGGTGTGGTGTACCACGAGTTCCTAAAGCCTGGTGAAACTGTTAATGCTGATTGCTACCGGCAACAAATGATCGAAAAACCACCAGAATTGGCCAGAAGACACGGCAATGTAATTTTGCTCCATGACAATGCACCTGCACACAAAACAAAACCGTTTCAGCCTTCAGGATACAATCAAAGCACTTGGCTGGGAGCTCCTGCCCCACTCGTCGTATTCACCAGCCTTGACTTCTTCCGATTACCATTTGTTTTCATCGATGGGACAAACATTGGCTGAGCAGCACTTCGATGCCAACGAAGAAGTCGAAAATTGGATGTCTGTTTGGTTGGCTTCAAAATACGAACAATTCTATTGGCATGGTATCCACAAATTGCCAAAAAGGTGTTCATAATGTGTAGAAAGCAATGGCCAATATTTTGAATAAAATATTTTTAACTTTCCCAATTAAAATTAGTGTTTTATTTTCACAAAAAAACGCTCATTTGATACAGGTAAATGAAACTTTCTTAGAAAGTTGTAAACATAAAATTAAATTCTTTAAAAATGATATTTTTTTAACAAATACACATAATTATAAATAACATAAGCATTCATATGCTACAAAATGATACAAATAAAAAATGTGTAAAAGTATGTAGCGAAATAAAACTTCTGCAACACGAATTTCTATATTATTATTTCTCGTGCACAAAGTTTTCAATTGCATCTAAAATTTCTTGTAAATTTAAAACGTTTAAAGTAGAATTATGCCAAATTTTATTATATCTTTATTTTATACGATTTGTGAACCGAAATTATATATTTTTCTCCTTATTTATATTTTATTTGGTATCAAATGTACATAAAATATACACTATTATTACAATATATTGCGAATAATATCATATAATAAGTCACATTTTAACTTAATTGTAATAAATTATAATAATAAAGTAATAAATTTTGTAGCATACATTGGATAGGATAACAATATAAAATAGGGAATTTCAATTTTAAAATTAAGTTTTCGTCTGGTCGTCTATAGGTCTTTACTGCTTATACGTAATAATAAATAATATAATACAATATAAATATAAATACACCGACAAAAAACTTAATAATAAAATAAATAAATCAATAACTTTTCCATTCTGCAACCAATATACAAAATACAATTTTCTATATATAATAAAAATTTTCCATTATATAAAATGTTTTTCTATATAGGTGTAACTGTAAATAAATATATATACATATTTTTATTCAATTGTACTTGTTTGTATTGGTATTGGTAGTATGTATATAACAGGATGAAAGAAAACAAATATATATAGTACAATATTTCAATTCCACTTGCATAAACATAATACACAAACAGGACAAACGGGATTTACGGAAATTGTTATATGCTATCGTATATATGTAATTCTTGTTTTTAGTGCTTTTTTCACTCTCGCTTTTATTTCCTTTTTTAAATCGAATTATTTACAATTTTTTTTCTTTTTTATTTTTTCTATTATACTGTTTTTATAGCATATTTAAAAAAAAATAATATTTAATCTAAATTAAACATTTTGTCGACCCTGCCATTGGATATGGTTTTTGTCATAATATTATATTGTTATAATAAATGTAATTTCAAATTAAAACCGCTATATGCAGTGGAATACAGTACTAACCAGTAAACACTCCCAAGGGCTTAAGTGCAATACGAAATTGTAGTTGTATTTGGATATTATTAGAATTAGAATTTTCCTGGAAATATTGGTCCTTGTCCTCTAGAAATTTTTAAGTTAAGGTTTGGGAAAGTTTTTTGTAAATTTTCAGGCTTTGAGGAATAACTTTTAAATGGGTAATTTTATGATGTAAAAATGTATTACTTTTTGAAGACAAATTTTTTGGCGTCATTAAATTTACTCCCACTCCAAGATGACAAGTTGTTCTTCGATATGTTTTCAACAAGTTAATATTATTTTCATCTCTGAAGTCATCTACGGCATCACAATTTTCTCCTAAAATTCGTCATTTTGGATCCGGCATATGGAATTTTATATATCTAAAAATAAATAGTAATAGTCAATACATTCAATTACTCTAGTAATTTGTCCGTACTTTGAAAGATGAGAAAAATTTCCTTGGAAAAAATCCACATATTTACATAAATTGGAATTTGTCCAGTCACTTAATATAATAGTATTTTATTTAGGTCAATTGGAATCTTTGGATTGTCAGGGTAATATGCCCAACATATATTCGTGGTTTGTATTCATAATTTATTTCACCAATTAACCAAGACAGTGGTTCAAATTCGGTATATTTCGCTTATTTAGATATAATCCTCACTGTTTTGAATTTATTTTCATAATTTTTAACTCAACCAGCAACTCAAATCAATATATTTCCGAGGAACTTTGAAACAACAAAACAAAAAAAATGCTCAACCGATGAATTTTTGCCATTTATTCTGCTAATACGGACAATTCACGTGTATTACTTGCCAAAATCCATGATATTTTTGTCAAAATCCGTGGATCTGCTCACAAAAAATATGAATATAAATTCTATGGATATTCTGCGGAATAATAGCAACGAGAAATAATTCTAAAGATAACCCGTAGAAATTATCGTCGAAAATATACGAATAATCCAAGGACATTTTTTATAAAACTCCATGGACAGGGTTGCACTCATATAAAATTGCAGCGGACATCCGTAAAAATCCTTAGATATTTCCTCGGATTGTAATTACGGACTACTGCATATATTACGGAAATTTTACGGACAAACTACAGACAATGTTACTAGGGTATATATAATATAAATAGTCTTTATTAAGTTCTTAGATATAATAAATTCCTAGGATATATTTCAGTATCAAATATAGGAACCTGGATAATTTGATAATTTCTCAATAGCTTTTGATTAACATTTGTATGAATGAGAATTTATGAAAATTATATCCAGTACAGGTTTCAGTAATCTATTTATTTATATCTCATCCATTTTAGATCAGAATTGGTACGCGCATAGCTTGAGCACATATGTTTGCATAAACTGAAAATATAATTCCATTTCAAACCTAAACAAAATTTCAATGAAAAACAAACAAATGTTCCTTCGAAATTGTTCATTTAATCTCATATGATCAATCTTCAATCTACATACATAGTGCAATAAATTGATCAACATTGGATGAAATGCGTACATATAGCCAAATTATTCTGCCGATTTCTATTGTATAATAACTGTTCATGACACCTGTCATTATAAGAAAATATTTGCTATAGGAATTTGATAAAACTGTTCAAATAGTAAAGAATATCGAAATTTTTAAAATTTGTCAGTTCTGCTGATTCTTGAATATATTTCAAGAACATAAGAATTCGTTTCGTACATCGTTTAGTCACTTTTAAAGCGTAATGTTTTTTTTTAAATCGTTCCAGAAAGAATATTTGAACCGAATTTTTGGTGTACCATATGTAATATTATTTGATGGTACATAATTTAAATGATGTTATATAAAATGAATTGAAAACATAAATTTGTATTTACACATATACTTACAATACAATACCCCATTATAATGAATTAAATGATAATAATCATAGTATTAATATATTGTGTATAAACACATACAACATAACATCGTACAGAAATTAAATGAAATAATTATCAAAATCATTATTTTCATGTTTCACATTAAGTCATTAACGCAACATACTATTTAAATTGTATTTAATGCTACATAGGTGTATTGTATATTGCAATGTCTATCTATGAAAGTATATATAAATCTATTGTATATAAATAAATACGTTAAATTATACATAATTAAATGTATAATATAAACAGAAATAATATATTCTGCGTACGTTCTGTGTTATTATACACGAAAATATGCATTTTCCTTTAACAATTTTCCATTTCACATTCTCTGCATACAATAGATCTATCCTTCCTATACATATAATTTTCATTATAATAACATATTATGATGACAAAATATAAAACATATTGTTATGCACTCACCAAAATGTTTGTAAACACATATATTTATAGTTATTTCGTTCATAAAACATATACTCGTGTTTATACATGAATAAATTCTAAAGATTAGAAAACATATGAACATTAGATTTATTCTGTTTCTATGTATATTCATAGAAATACTACACTTTCGTGTGAATAATATAAATGGTTTTTCAATGATGAATGTGTATAAATGATTATTGATGAATATGAAAACGTCGATGGCGTATTAGGGTGGAGTGATAATGATAAATAACGGAAAATCAAAATTTTGTGCTTTTGTGAATAATTTTTAACGAAATTGTAATAGTATTTTTTTCACCTGACGTCATCTTGTACTTCAAATTTTCATTTGCATATTATTCTGCAGGCAAATGAATTAATGAAATCGTTAAGACATATTGATCAAATGTTGCTATACTTTATGGGTCATACATGGTACATGAACAGATATCGCTGTTTTTTGATCGTACAACTTTATTGTTTAGTTAACATATGCATCATAGTTTTGGTTTCGAATTAAAAATTAAAAATTTTGAAAAATAAGAAAAGATTTTGTTTACTGAGTTTTTTCTCCTAAAATAAAAGTGCAAAATTAAGCTATGTTTTCACTGGGTATGAATATATGGTAAATGTATAAACGTATGACAGTATGTGAAATTATGATACACTAATGCCCAGCCGTTTCCACTTTATTTTTTTAAAGTGTATGTAACAGAACAGTTCTCCATATACGTAAGTTACCAATCACCATGCGTATGCGAAACAATTTTTGTCATACTTTTTTTTGTCATACATTTTGTCGTTTCCATAGAATTTGGCATATGATTCAATCGAAAAATATGGCATACTCAGATTTGTTGAACAAAATTAATAGACAAGTTGAAAAACTCAAAATACAATAGTGCGTTTGGTATAAATAATGAAAAAAATTAAATAAATAAATTATTAAAATATTTAATTAAATTTTAACAATATATTATGGTATTTAATATATATATACATTAAAAAGCTTAAATTATTATTACAATAAATTTTATATTCAGTTTTGGTTCGTTTTTGTTGTTTTTATGTTTGAGGATTTTCAGTATTTAGTGACCCGTGTTGCTAAACAGGACCACATTTTCATCTTTATTTAAATTGCTTATTTTTTTCAATTTTAATATTTTTTATTTAACATTCACTTTACACAACAAAATAGCTTCTGAAAATGTTATGCTTCTTTGAAGTGTGTCAAAAAGACTCGCGCTCCAACAACACTCTAACTCGAATGAGATTTTTGTACAAGTCCCAATTCTCGAACATCTCGAATAATAGAGATTAAAAAAAGCCCTAGCTGCTATTGTATTATATTTATGTGTCGCCGATACATTGAATATTCTTAATGTACGATCTACATGGCTACATAGCACCAGAAATAAGTATTTAGTCAGCACCACAACTCTACTGCAACAATGTTAATATTAAAAATATTTATGAAAATCGTCAAAGTGACGGAAATCAGAAGAAAAATTTAGTACAATAAATCTACCTCATGATACCCGATGGGCCCTATCGCGGACTGATGACGTATCGTATGTTAATCTGTATAGTCAACTATGTTGTTGTTGTTGTTTCAAAGTTTCGACAAAAAATTAGGTTTAATCAAAAGTGTTATAAATGAAACAAAATTGAAATGGTATGATAGTTACTATATTAAAAAATACCTAGCTCTTTTAATGCCGATTCTGGAAATATAAAATCGCAATTTATAAATTTTATAAAAATTAAATATCATCCTTTAGTATTTTTTAAATAATAAAAAGGTTGTTTAATTTTTTATTTTAAATATTATAATTAACACGATTTCACATAATTTTATAAATTAGTAATATTTTAGGAATCTTTAGTTCAATTAATATTAAATGTAAATGTAATGTAAAATATAAAAAAAGCCTAACATTTGCAATTTAGGTTGTATTTGTAAATATCAATTTTTGTACGATATAAGTCTTTCGTCACATTACATATGATAGATTCGATTATGAAGAAAATATACAATCTTAATCTATTAAGAATGCATGTTTACGTCACAGTTCTCAGATATCGACGCAACAAAGTCGTACGACCACAAAATAACGATATTGCCACTCATGAATTATAATATTATCACCTTTTGCTGGAGTATATCAACGATTTTATTAACTTATTTGCCTGCAGTGCCAATTTTATTTCAATTTCGATAAAAAGATGTTGATTTCCAGCTAAATCATCATATCAGATATGAATGACTCCACCCTAATATGCATATCTATAGAAAATTCATCTAGCGATACATATAATTTTTTGTCATATATATAAACATGACTGTACACCACATTTTCAATAAATACAATATATGCGGAGCAGTTCATAGCAACGAAATCTCATAGCATCGAATTCCCATAGCATCGAATTCTCATAAAATATACATATCACAGTGGCGCCAATAGCCGTAGTAGCGAATAGTTGATTTAATTATGATTGTTGTATATAATAAAAATAGAATTATTGTACGATATTTATTATTGAAATTATTCTATGATTACAGTAGCTTTATTACTAATTGTGAACTTATGGTGTGCACAGTGTAATTGGTGCAAGTCTTTTTTTTGACACAGGTAATTATATATAAATAGGTAGGTTACATTTATTTTTGTTATCTATGGTTATCGAATTTATTTGTTTATATATTTATTTAAAAAAAAACATTAACATTAAATTTAAGTGTAATATATAAAAATAAAATTGAAATAAGTATTAAATAATATATACTTGAATATTAATTAATATTAAATACAAAAATGTGTTATAAAATATTGTTTTAATAATATATTAAAATTAAATTCAAATGTGTAATATACAAAAATAAAATTAAATTAAGTATTATATTATGGTAAAATTTTTTAAATGTTTTTTTTTCATTCTAGTTTGTATGCAGTATGCACATCATATCATTAGATTAGGTTGTGTAGATTAATAATAATAAATAAATTGTATATCGACATAAGAAAAAGTATTGAAATTAGTTATCGGTTCTTTTTATGATGGAAAATATTGAATTTGTTAATCTATGCTAAAGATTCCCAATATTACAACATTATTATTACAACAACAAATTTTAAACAATATACATAATAAGAGAACGAAAATGTAAGTAAAATTTTAACAATGTTTATATTCATCTCCATAGCAGTGATGTTTAATGCCTAACTTGTACTCGATCTGAAATTTCCATTTTCAGGGTTCATCAAGAAATAATATCTTTTTTTTGTCAAACAAATTTTACTAATATCGTAAGAACATTGAATTCAAAATTCAAAATTCAAAAATTTTAAGAAGTTCAAAAAATTTCAATATTCTTATTTAATATATTTAATTTGTGATAGAATGCTGGGTTATTATTAATCTATATATGGTATAATGACATGATGTACACACAATACATTGATTCCAATTTTCAATATGATAGTGGGTAGTGTGCTTATGGTTAAATATAACAATTGAAATTTTATATGCAAATAAAAAGTTCATTAACCTTATATAATAATAATAGATGCAATTAAAACAGAATGGGAGTTAATTAATAAAGAATATATTGAAAAATTGGTTTTATCCATGCCTAGAAGATTACAAGCTGTTTCAGATAGAAATGGAAACCCAACAAGATAGTAACATCAATTAAACATTAATTATTTGTATATATTATGTGATATTATGAGAATTGCATCACTTATTCTCGTCTATTAATTTGGAAAGAATTTTGTTTTATGTTAAATTTGTTGTAAAGATGAATATATTTCTAATTTTGGAAAATCAATATTAATAAAATATTAATTAAATAATTAAATGGATTTTATAAAATTTAAATTTCTTTATCAAATAAGAAGTTTATTAACCTTTAAATTATAATTTTATTAATTTTTTTGAAATTTGTATCATATATTCTAGGCACTGTATATATTTACAATAATATCTCTAAATGTTGTATTCAACGTTTAATTATATACTATATTATTAATTTATTAATTATTGCCACTATTAAATTATTTAGTTCTGCATCTTTAATCTTTATAATTCAGTATCTTTTATTTTTAATATAGTTATTATAATTTTAAAAATATTAAAATTATTAATAATAGTATTTATATTAAAATATTATATTTACCCCTTAAATGTACCTATATAAATTTGTCTAATAATAATACTATTTAAATTCTTTATAAACAATAAACAAATTATCAACACAAACAATTACAACTATTATGACAGGAATAAATTCATTTTTTTAATTTAAAAAACTTTAAATAGAACTCAATTAAATAAATTGCTCCGCATGGAAGTCGATAAAAATTCATCGATTGGTCTACAAATATCTCAATATACGTAATTAGGCCATTACACACACTACATCTTTATTTATTGTTTTAGTTTTGTAAGAACCATATATTATTCCAACTACAATAGAATAAAATTATTATTATTATTCGTTTATTTTATATAATTTTAAAATATGTAACTTAATTTAATTATTAATAATAAAATAATAGGTAATGATAATATATGACATGCTTTAACAATTCTATGTTGGTTTTTCTTTATTTTGTATTTGTTTATTTGCAAAAAAAAAAAAAATTGTTATATTTAACCACAAGCACATTACCCACTATCATATTGAAAATTGGAATCAATGTATTGTGTGTACATCATGTCATTATACCATATATAGATTAATAATAACCCAGCATTCTATCACAAATTAAATATATTAAATAAGAATATTGAAATTTTTTGAACTTCTTAAAATTTTTGAATTTTGAATTTTGAATTCAATGTTCTTACGATATTAGTAAAATTTGTTTGACAAAAAAAAGATATTATTTCTTGATGAACCCTGAAAATGGAAATTTCAGATCGAGTACAAGTTAGGCATTAAACATCACTGCTATGGAGATGAATATAAACATTGTTAAAATTTTACTTACATTTTCGTTCTCTTATTATGTATATTGTTTAAAATTTGTTGTTGTAATAATAATGTTGTAATATTGGGAATCTTTAGCATAGATTAACAAATTCAATATTTTCCATCATAAAAAGAACCGATAACTAATTTCAATACTTTTTCTTATGTCGATATACAATTTATTTATTATTATTAATCTACACAACCTAATCTAATGATATGATGTGCATACTGCATACAAACTAGAATGAAAAAAAAACATTTAAAAAATTTTACCATAATATAATACTTAATTTAATTTTATTTTTGTATATTACACATTTGAATTTAATTTTAATATATTATTAAAACAATATTTTATAACACATTTTTGTATTTAATATTAATTAATATTCAAGTATATATTATTTAATACTTATTTCAATTTTATTTTTATATATTACACTTAAATTTAATGTTAATGTTTTTTTTTAAATAAATATATAAACAAATAAATTCGATAACCATAGATAACAAAAATAAATGTAACCTACCTATTTATATATAATTACCTGTGTCAAAAAAAAGACTTGCACCAATTACACTGTGCACACCATAAGTTCACAATTAGTAATAAAGCTACTGTAATCATAGAATAATTTCAATAATAAATATCGTACAATAATTCTATTTTTATTATATACAACAATCATAATTAAATCAACTATTCGCTACTACGGCTATTGGCGCCACTGTGATATGTATATTTTATGAGAATTCGATGCTATGGGAATTCGATGCTATGAGATTTCGTTGCTACGCACCGCACTCAATATATGAGTAAGAAATGAAAAAAAAAAAAAATGTTTAGAATTGAATAAAGAAAAAAATCATATTCTTCTCTATAGCACTTTCAAAAAAAGTTCAAAAGAAATTCCAAAGTATTTCCAATTTTATTTATGTTATATGTTTTATTCCTTACTGTTGTTGTTCTCTTTCAAATAGATGCTATATTTTAAATAGTTATAAGGTAAATAACAAAAAAAGTAAAAAATAAACGAATATTTCTGTTGTTATAATTTTTTTTATATTGTAAATACAATATTATATAAAAAAATATCAAAATTTGTATGAAGCTTATTTATAATTGGCGTGAAATATAATTATTTACACGGATACAATATCAATTTAATATTATATGTAATATAGCATCTTTCAAAAATATGGCGACAAATTTAAAAATATTCTTCAAATTTGAACACCCTCTATTTTAATAATATATATGCGTCAGAAGTAGCCAGACAAATTTCAATCGTAATGATTGTGCATATACACATAAGCGGTTATTGTTATATAACGCAGCCACCTATACGTTATTACAAAATGTTTATCAAAAAAGTTTGATCTTCACTTTGATATCTATTTGTCTTTTGATTTACCCATCTGGAAAAAAAATTGAACCACTTGTCTCGCTAATTCAAACCAATAGGTTATTGAATATATTGTGTGTAATGTATATACAGGATGTCATTTAATTAACCGCAATTTGAATGTAAAAAGTTTTTTTATTTCACGATAATTCACCACCCACAAGACAACAAAAATTGAAGGAATTTTTGATGAAAAAACGCATTTCTCTCAGTAGCCAGCCTCCGTATTCACCTGATCTATCACCGTGTGACTATTTTCTGTTCCCAAAACTGAAAACTGCCATGAAGGGAGCGTTTTATGATGATGTTCCAGTCCTCCAGGTAGCCGTGACGCAGCTGATGAAGAATTTAGTGCTATAATTGACCAAAAAAAATACATATATTTCATTCATCCAGCATCATTTTATTGTTAGTAAACTATGGGTTAACTGATACATATAAAATACAGATTCTGCGATAAAGATTCAAAATCAATGGAACACATCGTCACAAATTACCTACCATTATATGGGTAAGCAGAAAGATTGACATGTTGGATAACTATATTGTATATTATTTAAACCAGATTGGGTAGACAATTGGCAACACAATAGATCTTCAAGATCAACATTTTTTGCTATTAAAAATAAGAATATCTGATGCGATTGCCAAGGATATTTATATAAGGATATATTTTTAAATATTTACTTATCCATATCTTAAGACTTAAATATGCTTTAAAGTAGATTATAAAATACAATAAAAAATAGTAACTATAAGCATTTTATACGGACAGAAAATAGATTTATTTTTATATGTTCACAAAAAAAGAGACAATAGTACAAATATATTTACGAAACGACATTTGTTATTGTAAGTATATTTAGAAAATAAAATCGTTTCTGAAATATTTACAAATACAAAATATTTATACTATACGTGTACCTATGTATAAAACTGAGTGATAAATTATAATAAGATTTTTGTGGGATTAAGAAATGTAAAGAAAAATATACAATGACAAATATGAAAATTGTAAATAAAACCACAGTATGTAGTTAAATTGTATTATATATATATAGCTGAATATTCATATAGTATACAAAAGAAATGAATGATATTATCTTAAATCTTATAAATATATGTAAGTATATAGTTTTTTTAAAATGACATTTGAAAAATATGTTCCTTATCCGATATATAGGTCGAAAATAATATAATAAACTTTACAATACTTTTACATGCAAATGAATATTAATATTATATTCACAATGCACAATTTTGAAAATCGAATAAGAAATTGCCATAGTATAATCACGTTTCTGGAACTTATTTTGGAATCCTCCCGTAAGTATGACATTTCCAGAACTGCCCACATAATCCCATTCTACACAAAACAAAAATAATTAACATCGGAAGAGAAATAGCCGTATTGATCAAGTCCTTCAACACCGAGCTCAGAATACTTTCCTGTGCATCTATATTCCAGATCTGATATAAAAACTATTTATACAATCCCAATATTTGATCAAAATCGGATGAGAAATTATCAAATAACATGAATTTTATTTAATATTATTTGCAAAAAATTGTTGATTTTGATATTAATTTGATGATATTATTTTGTTGATTAATTTAATAGTTGTTGATTTTGGAAAATTTCAATTTTAATTATTAATTGTACATTTCTTTGCCATGAAGATTCGACAACATTTTTATTTATATCATTCGCGTTGTTATTTTATTTGTTCGTTTAAATTTTATGTAAATTCATGTATTAATTGTATTGTATCTGTTTAATCAATTTGTATGGTATAATGTGCACCATTTCCTACCATAGTCAAAAGATTGGTTACGGAATGGATAGGTATATGTGACATCGACATGATGGTTTCGATTGGATTTCATATTGTATGCAACATAAATTTTTTATTTTGGTTTGAACATAGACTCTACTTTTATATTTATTTTTTTTTTATTTAATTCGTGCATTAATTTAATGTTCATTTAAGTCAATAACTTACCTTTTAAAGATTAATGAAAAGATGTTACTGTTTTGAAACAACAATCTCTCAAGTAAGGTTAAATTCGACATACATTTCTGCTCACACAATTTATTGACAAATTGCCAACACCTTGACTAATACAACTATCGATAACCCTTACTCTATAAATAAACTCAATGGAATTAAAAAATGAATTTCTGACATTTCTATCAAAGAAACTGAAAAATTCGTTAGCTTTGCTATATTATCGTTATTTACTATTTTTTATTTAATTGGCAATATTTCCAAAATTGCAAAATTTCTACCGTATTTTGAAATGTTAAACTTTTGTGTAATTGACGCAAATTACTTTGTGTTTAACAACGTCTATTGCAGCAAATTTTTTTGCATGACCATGGGTAATCCATTATGCTCAATTATTGCGATGTCACTTTTAATACACTATCGTTAAATATGTCGATGACAATTTCACAATATTATCAATATTACCATTGATCAACATAAATGAGGTATAGGATAAATTAAATGATTACCACCCACGTTTAAAATTCACATTCGAAGAATAAATCGATAGTGGCATCAAATATTTAGACACCATGGTAATACGAAATAATTCGAATACACTTGACCAAAATTATCTGGGCGATTACTATGTACGACACAGTAAACAATATCTGGAGAAACGCATCATGAATCATAAACGTGATATCGTACCCTGTAGTAATTGTACAACGTCAAAAACGGCATTGTTGGATCATTATCTACAGCATGGTCACGTGCTTGATTTTCATGTAGTCTCGGTATTAGACACAAAACAAAAATTTACAAAAAGATTTACAAAAGATTATAAAACGTCACACGAAAAACTTAAATTAATTAATTAAATTAAACCGAACAACATTCTAATTTTTATCGTCTTTTTAATTTCTGGTGTATTTAACCATGCAGAGATATGAAGATGAACTTGCATTTTATCTTCTATACACAGTTTAAAGATTTCTCAGTTTGTGTGTTTGTTGGTTTTAGTACAGAATAGCCAATTTTTCCGTTTAAAATTAAATGTACAGCAAAATGATCCGAGCTTAACTTGTTACTTTCTCCTCTTAGTATAGAGTGTTATGAATTATGATTTTTTTTAATGCAGTGGAATTTTAACAGTCAGATAATTACAATCACATAAACATTTTTACTAAATTATAAAACATATGAACAAAAAAGTCATTGTAATGACGCAAAACTATTTTTTAAATAAATAAAAAACTTGAAATCGTCGGATCAACCTAATATTTTGGTTAGTAAGTTATTTGGAAAAAACTTAATAAAAAAAAATGTATAGACATTTGTCATTTGTCGTAACATCCTACAGGTCATACCATAACACCCAACTTACCCTATTATTAATGGATGTGTTCCTGATAGTGTAGAAAAGTCTATTAAATACGGTATTTTATTAGGATCAGTAGAGGGCAGCATGTAAGTTTTCCTGTAGCACTAACTTCGCATCCATTTTAATTAATTTCCTTAAATAATTCTCTTCCCTTAGATGTTGTTAACTTTGAATCCCAAACAGTATTTTTGGCATTGCCACCAAAAAATGAACCTTTTACTCAGATTTGTTGATAAGTATTGAACCTTTTTTAATACACATGTTTTGGTGAGCAATATATTTTCGACACTATGGTATAACTGAGTAGTTTTTCATTTTTATGTTTAAAGTATCTTGTATCTCCTATGTCTTATAGCGTCTTCGAAATGTTTCATATTTTCACTATTGCGCTATGAAATGAGTCCCAAGAATAAGACATGTGTTTTTTCTAAGATTAAGAACTTCCTGTACTTCATTTAGTTTTTGTAGTAATACATTGGCATTCTATTCCATGATATCATATAGTGAACTATGCATTATGATTTACATACAGTTTTCCAGTACTGTTTTCTAGTATTTTTAATCTTTTGCCAGTCAGGTTAAAGCGATCTCTCTATATTGATAACCTATGTTGAAATAACATTCCGAGTGTTATTCAATTTATCTTCTTGTCGACTTGTTAATGTGTTGTTGTTCGAATAGCTCATATGTTGGGTTTCGTACTAAATTATACAAAACATTATATCTTAAAGTTTGCATTTTGATTGTTGTACAAGAAAAGTCATCAAATAAATATATTTATGTATACAAGTCGATACAATACCCAACACATGTATAGCAAATATACAAATGCATATACAAACATGTGTCAAATAAAAATATATGGTATATATCTTATATACATATTTTCATATTATTCAAATTACTTGACATCTGGCACTTAAGTTCAAATTATTGGAATTGTTATCAATTTTTTTCTGACTGAAACCCTTTTATTATGCGCAAACACATAGCCGCGCTCACATATACACGCACAAATATGAATATTACAATCGCACCAAATTATAATGTATGTCAAGTATATATTGTAATATATTAGTCCGTATATATTTATAATAATTTGAATAAAAAATATATACCCAAAAAAAAGAGAATTCTAAATTTGAAAATAAAACAAATATTATCATGTATAAAACAATAATCTACAATCCTATATTGTAACATATACCTTAGGAGTGTTTTATAATATTACAGATGGGCTTAGATTATAATATATCTGGAGCGTGAATAAGTTCTAGCTGTTTTACGGTAGATGGTGGTATCTTCGCCTTTTTGTATCGGCCATTAGGCTTAAAATGATATGATAGTAACTGTGTTATTCTTCTGGAAACTTATGGCGACCATGCACTGTCTGAAACAACATGTAGTTGTTGGTTTCGAAGCTTTAAAAATAATGGTTGTTGGAATTAATTGACAAATACGCAAAAGGAATTTACAGAATTATAAAGAGTTGATCACATATGTATAAGAGTTGTCAAAAGTTTCAAAGAATTATAAATTATTCAAAATCAAGATAATTGGATGCCGTACGAATTTCAGTCGAGAAATGTCTAACAGCGTATTGTATCGTATCGTGGCTGATGATGAAATGTAGATACACTAAGCTATTATCTGTATTTAATGGGATCAGCTGGATGTATTGCATTGTGAGTTCCTCAAACGCAACGAAATTATCACGCAATATCGCTATCGACCACAATTGATGTATTTGAACCGAACATTGAAGGAGAAACGACCACAACACGAGGAGAGACTGGACAAAGTAATTTTGCATCATAACAAGGCTCGACCAAAACAAAACAGGGCAAAAACTACTTGAACACTTGCTACTTCCGATTACTGCTATTGTTCCAATCGATGTCTCACCGCCTGGTAATGGAATATTTACTAATTAATTTTAAATTTACTATTTTTCTATTTAAAGAAAGCATTCATTTTCACGATAAAATAGCGAGAAGTTATTCAAGTCGTTGATATATGTGTTCAATGGTACATAATCTATGCAAACAACATATAGTATAATATAACTAAAAATGAAAAAAATATGAAACAATATCGATATGGATTTTTGCTTTTATAATATAAAACTAAATAATAAGAAAAAAAATCTAACGTAAAAAGAAATATAATAAAAATAACATAAAAAAAAAACAGCAAAACCTTCCTATTTTAATTTTTTTTTATTTTCCTTACACATTTATGTATTATATTTCTAAACTTATTCGAGCTTTTTTCAATGTGGTTTTGTTTCTATATATGGTATGTACACACTCTCTATCAGAGAAATATCCGGAATTACGTTTTGACACACGGATGTGGTAACGCAATCTATTGTCTACTGATTGTTTATTTATTGTGAACCGACCTAAACTAACTATCAAAGTATTATGATATTTCCTTTAGCGCAAGGCAAAATATAACGCATTAGGTGAGAGTAGTTTTTGTGTTCATCAGATGAATCGGAATGAAAGGAAACCGGTTTGCATAATCAATGACCGGCTTACGCAACAACATTCCTATCAGCTATATAAAAAGAAAGATATATATGATACACTTATTGAATGCATCATTGTTGAGGGAGCATATTTCCAATAAATAAAATTATTAAGTTAATTATTTGTTGTTCTCTTAAGTCGTTCCAGTTATTTTTCGGACGGAGGGTGTATATTTTGTTTGTTGCCATATATATTTCTAGAATAATGCATAATATATTAAAAACAAGCAAAATCATATATCTCTTGTGTTGTAAAAAAGAAATATTCCAATGTTTTATTATTTTTATAAAGAAAACCCATAAGCAAAAGGATATATTTATATACAGAAAAAAAGGGATACAAAGAAAAATTAGGTACCTCTACACCTAATGCCTACTACAACAAATATACCTTTGTTTTTGACCACATATTCGTAAATAATAATAATCAATATAAATCCTTTCTGGATATTTGATATTATAATACAATGAGAATGAATATCTAAAAATAAATCGGTTTAAAGACAAATCTTCTTAATTTTAGAGTTTCCGTTTTTTTCTGTTATAAATTTTTTATTTTTTAATTTTTTTTAAAAATATTTGCTTTTATGATTTCATTAACGAACAAATGACAATTATCGGTTGAGTAATTTTTAGTATAAATGAAAAATATTGAACAATTATTTGCCCATGTCAAAACAGACAGTGCGATTCGTACTCGCAACCTTTGAATTAATTGTGAATTATTCTCAAAATTATATTATATACCATATTAATTTAAAGTATATTAACTTAACTTAACTTCATACAAAAAGTATGATTCCAATTAAATTGATTTTAATGTAAATACATACAAATCTTTTATATGCTTTATGCGTTTGACTTCAAAAATGCTGATTATAACAAATTGAACGCTAAATTTGATTTAATTGATCGAATTTTCTATGTAATTGTAATTCTATCGATAATAATGTAAATACATTTTATATTTTTATGTTTAAATGTTTTTTGAAATTTGTGGTGGTATGGAATTTGTTTGCTACGACTGATATTTTTACTTTTATTAATGAAAACATCTGTACCTTTGATTGTATCGTCTAATATAATATATTTTAATATAACTTTTACCTGATGATTCACCCTCATCGCATTCCATTAGTTGTCCTTATTATTAAATGTGTTAAGAGTTTGATATTGTATCTGAAAATTTTATTTAATAAGACCGCTATACTCTATTGGATTATTTCCTAATTTATGGAAAAACTCTTTTATTATACGGTTTTACAAAATACTGTGGTAAGAATGTCGTAAAAAAATCATCCATACACGACTTTCCTGCGTATTTCAAAATTTTTTGTATTTAATTACTGTTGGTGTTGCATTAAATGTTTAATGTTGATTGTGTCTATACGGGTTTTAGTAAGGCATTTTATAAATTGTCTCTTGCGGGATAATTGGTTTTAGAGTTAATTTTGTTTCATGGATTGGGTTTCATTTAACTGATCGTTTATGTATAGTATATACTGTTGTGGATGCTGCGTATTGTCTAATTTCAATTGCAATCAATCACATCTAATTTTATGAATGTAAAATATAGATGACGTAAAAATAACAAAATACAGATCTGTTGATTTGTTAAATGACTCCGAATTACTTCAGACAGGTCCTTCTTAATGCATTCTAGGAATTTTATCCTGTGTAAGTATACAACATGTTTTAAAATATTATAACAAATTTATAAGGTTTATAATATATTCCCACTATTTTGGTGGTACTCTCTCGAACAATATAAAAAATACGCTTGGTCTGGGGGTTTAAATTCATCTCCATTTTAAGCCCCATATTGATTACATTGTTAATATAATATCAATTCCACCATGGGTTTTATTATTCGTCAGTCATGTGAATTTTCTTATCCATATATAGATTTTGAGTATTACTTTTTGCATTGGTTTGTTCTTTTCTTGAATATGCATGTCCAGTTTGGTCACCTTTTTATGCAACTGACAAGGTCAGATTGGAGGCAGTTCATTAAGATTATTACTACTGCACGGAATTAAAATCTAGGTGCGGTTTTAGTCTTTTCCTACAAGCTTCTCCAATCGGACCTATCTGCAACTAACATGTTCTAATCCAGAATTTTAGGGATCTTAATATCACAGTTCACTGCATCTAGTCGATATTTTGAGAATATTTAGTTTACCGTACAAGTTGTTTATTTCAAAATTGTAACTTCGTCTCCAACCATTATGCACTTTGACGGGACCAAATATACCACGAAGTATCCTTCGTTCATAAATCCGAACAAATTATTCCTGCTTGTGTGTCATGCACCATGCCTCCGATCCATACGTTAATATTGGACGTGCTAAAATTTTATACAGTTTGGCACTTTAGATCTCATTTTGGTTTCTATTTGGATTGTTTTGTTAGCCTCTAGTAGGATCTGTTTCCAACTGCAGCGAATATCTCTCTCAATATCATTTTCCACATTTACCAACGATCCTAAGTATCCGAACAATTTATATTTGTCTATACCATGTAACCATTGACTTGAAATATCAAATATGCCTATTCTTCAAATACTTGAAGTTATTGGTTGGTCTTTCTTATTTAATTTGATAAAATATAATGTGTATTGTCTAACAAGCATCATTTATTATATTATTGCAATTTAAATTAAATACTAGGCCTCTTTGGTCAGTTCGATTCTTTCATCATGATTTATTGTTACCGTGCACTAATTATATTTTGCTTATGATTTACAATTTCTGGTAGTTGTTTTTGTTACATCCGTACGAATAATATTTTGCATAACTATATTTGCATAATTAAAATGAAAAAAATTAATTATAAAAACAGTGAAGACTCGTAAATTATAATTTTATTATAATACTTTTTTTATGTGTGCAGTTCTTTTTTTAATTTCTTTATGTCAGTGCAATTGAATATGACATACAATTAAATTAAAAATAAATACCAATTGTTCTATTATAATTATACATTTATATTTATTACAACTTATATGTGTACAAACAATAAGATAAAGTTATATAAGATTAACATTTTTAATAAAAATAACAAGAAAATACATAGAAACACATAAAATTATAATTTTATTAACATTTCTCTCAGTATATATTAATACACTTTTGTGATATGTCTTATGAAAATGTTGAGATTTTTCTTATATAATAATAATATAATATACACTAAATTTAATTGTGCAAATAAAGTGTAAGCTGTAAGAAAAAGAAAACATTTAACATTTTCTTTAAATTTATATAAATATGGTACAGTTTATTATAAACAACAGAAAATAAGATGTTTATTTACATATACAATACACCCACATACCATATACAAGCATTTTATAACACGTAATAACACAGTTCCGCATACTTGAATACAGCCACGAAGCGTCACATAGACAAAGAAAGACGGTGCGTCTACCGCAGAATAATTTATGTTTAAAAACAAATTGAGTGTTACATCAAAAATATTTCAAAACTTATGTTCATACAAAATATTTATAAATTTTCTTTATAGATATAATATAAAGTAAACATATAAACCACTAATTTACGCAACAAAATACAAAAATTAGAAAACCAATCAATTTGAATTAAATACGAAGGAAATATTAGGAAATCATAATTTATCTGCGTCTTAAGTAGATAAATTTAAAACGCATAAAATTATCTTTTAAATTTAACTTTATCTTTTCGTTGCTTATCTTTTCATGTCATTTTTAAAATATGTTGACAATGGTGGGAAATGGAAATTTTATTTTAGTTAAATTATGAAATATTTAATTTATATATTTCTATTAATTATAATTATATTATTTGTCGAGATCTATATGAACATATTAAAAAATGTATATTTTCAACAAAAGTGCTACACATTGATCTTTTCATTATTCGTTAAGTTCTTTTTAATATTAAACATTAAAATATATTTGAGAGCATTGAATTTTGTTTACATAGACCTTTTAACTACAAAATTTAAATTACCTAAAGCTATAAACCTAATTTTAATAAAAAAAATATTAAAACTTAATGCTATTATGTTGCATATGAGTAGTGAAAATTTTTATGAAAACTTATAGACATATTTAATATTAATATTTTGTCGATTTTAAATTTTTATGTCATTTAGATCTATTTCGGCATTTTGAGACCTTTTTATAATATTGAAAATCTTAGAAAATGTTTACGTAGACTATTTTAACACTGAATAACTCAATAATGGTATCAGATCTATTGAATTATATACAGAGAGATAGAGATGAACGAAGTCAATCACAATGCACATATTTAAAACATGTACTTAAATTGAGTCAAATATGGTGAATGTCTCCTATATATTTATGTCATTGCGTGAGTCTTCTAAATAAATGTATGCCTTGAATTATACAACCAAAACTACGTAATTCGATGGAAAATTTAAACCGACTTTTTTTGCATATTTTTTCAAATTATTAATTTCAATGAAGTGCTGGAAGCAATAGTGAAGCAATGTAACTTAGACATATTGCAAATTATGTTAAAATCAATATAGATTCATATTGTAATTTTCTCATTTGAATTAGTGAAAATTCCAAAATCTGTGCCGCATTACATATAGGTGCTATTACAATGATACAATAATCGATAATTCATTCCCAAACCGTTATTATATGTAGATGAAATAATCGGATTATTTGAATTTTTTCTACTGTATTTCTATGAAATCGATACTCTGGGTAGTTTTATTAACCAGATTCTATAAAGTTTGGAATTTTTTTACCAATTCTCAATCCATTTTGATCAAATTTTGTACGTTTATGTAGATGCACCATAATCGAATTATCTGTATTGTTCCTACTCCATTTCTTTGAAATCTGAGCAGTTTTATGAACATGATTCTATAAAAACTTTGGAACTTCAGAATAGAAATAATAAAAAAAAAAGTATAATATTTTAGGTTCTAATTCAATTTATATCTTTCTCATTTAGTATGTGTTACGAGCTAAAAGTGTAAACAACATATATTTTTTTCGTTTGTTGAAAATGTCGTATTTTTTTCCAGCAAATCTGATTTGCGGGAAGGTTTGTTGTTATTGTTTCATTGGAAGAAAAATGCTGCTGAATGTTATCGAAGAGTGGTTTTAATGCTTCAAAAGTAGTAGATTGATTAGCTCCGTATTTGGTGAGACCAGAAAGGATTATTGAATTATCTCTGTTGAAACTGCCATTATTGATACCTCTATTGTAAACAACTAGTCAATTTACAGCTATTATTACAAGAAAAGCAGCGAACATTTGCCAAAGTCACTATAAAGTGGTTTTCAACATTGCCATTCTCGCCCTCACCATAGTAACAAATTGTCCTTACTTTGAAAATGAATAAAATTTCCGTGGAAAAAATCCACATATTTTCCATGGAAAAGAAATATTAGAATTTGTCCAAAGAATATCCATAGATTTTCCACTTAATATAATAGTATTTTATTAAGGTCAATTGAAATCTTTGGTTTGTTAGGGTCATATTTCCAACATATATCCGCGGTATTGTATTCATAATTTATATCACCAATTAACCAATACAGTGGTTCAAATTCGGTATATTTCGCTTATTTTTGTTCACTGTTTTTAATTTATTTTCATAATTTTTAAAACAACCTGAAACTCAAATCGATATATTTTTGAGGAATTTTGTAAGATATGGATGTTATCCGCGATTTTTGTTTCTTGTTTATGTAGGCGTTTTCTCTACCAAATTTCTACAAAATTATACTATGAATTTAAAAATTTAATTTTACAATTAAATTATTTTTTACATAAGAAATTATAAATATCATACTTTTTATTAATTGATTACTCATTTATTACATGGAATTTAGTTTCAACAAGTTACAACCTGTTTTATCAAAATGTTTGTGCGAGTACACTTGTCGCATGACGTATTTATGTTAAATTCGGTGGATCTGCTCACAAAAAATATGAATATAAATTCTACGGATTATCTGTGGAATAATAGCAACGAGAAATAATTTTAAGGAGAATTCGTAGAAATCATAATCGAAAATATTCGGATAATCCAAGGACAATTTTTATAAAAATCCATGAACAGGGTTACACTGATAATATAAAATACCAGCCGACATCCGTAAAAAATCCATAGATATTTCCTCGGATTGACTACGGACTACTGCATATAATGCGGAAATTTTGCGAACAAACTACGGACAGTGTTACTAGGGCATGTAACAAAAAATTATGAAGACGTTCAAAAATGGCTTGATTCTTGGATTGCATGAAAAGAGGAGAAATTTTATTTTGATGGTATTTAGAAATTGAAAAATTGGGAAAAGGTTGTAACTTAACGATGGTAATAATATTGAATAAAAAAATTGTTACCGCAATTACCGGAATTAACGTGTTTTTCTTTAAAAAAAAACGATCGTATCATATTTCTATACCTGAAATATATTAATTAAAAAAAACTGTCTACCCAAACCAATTATAAGCACGTTTCGTTACTACTTGCATACTTAATTTTTCATTTCATTATTCTATGTCCTCGTTCATTGTACACGTTGTACATAACATATCTAAAGTAGAGTAGAGTATATATAGACACCATCGTTGTATACCGCATACCTCAAAGCATAAATAAGAATAAGGGTATTCACGATCAACGACATTGCTATTTATTAATTCGTGTTATTGTGTTATTCGTCATTCTATTCGAATGGAAAACAACTACAAGCAAAAATAACAAAGTTCGTTATATATTTTAAACGAAGTCTGAGCGTGTTTTTTTTTTTTGTTATTTGTTATTTCATAAACGCTAAACAACAAACGTAAAAAAAAATCCCTCAGCATATTTTAGTTGCCGCCACGATCTTCAGGAAAACACAATTTAACAAATAACTAGTGACACAGCAGATGACGAAGATCGTGAATACCCATATTATTTTTTATACACATTTTTTGTTATTATTATTATATGAATTTTCTTGAATATACGGAATATCATAATAAAATGAAGATTATACTTAAAAAAAAAATAATAAAAACATAAAGCTACATATGCATACCTAACCTAAGTATATCCAACAGAATAATTTTATTATTATAAAATAAATTATGTATCTATGATGAAAAGGTGTGTAGTATTTGTATTTGTATATACTGAAAAATGGTAATGGTATACCCAATTGTTATGTATTGCACAATATATATTTATTTTATGTAATATGGCGCATATATACAGGGTGTCCCAATTATCGACGGCAATACGAAAACACTAGATTCTCTGGGTCATTTTGCGTCGAAAATATCATATAACATTTTGGCCGATTCGACTTAGGTACCAAGTTACACGCAAATAACCAAATTTTCAATCAGACCATGTTTTGCACTCTACTGGGATCAATATCTCAATAACTAATTAACCGATTTTAAATTTTTAATACACTATTAGCATTAGTATACCGAGATCTTTAATTTGACGTTAAGATAAGGTAATTCGGACATGTGGTTATCCAGATACTTACAGGAATGTTGACGATTAGCTGAACGCCATTTTTCTTTTTGAAAGTTTGTTCAAGCATAAGTCGAAAAATCATGATGAAAAAAATTTTTCGGTATAAGTTTAAAAACTGGCCACATTCATAAGCTTTCGTTTAAGCTATAACATTACGATAGGTCTCAACTGGTTCCAAAGATATACACAAATAACTACAACGATGTAGGCACAAAATTGATTTTCTCAATGGAAAAATGTTATCTTTTTTTGGTTTTATCCAGAACCAACAATACGGACTTGACAGAAAATTGATTCCAAACACTCCTATGCATTCACACAAACCTTCACACACACAAATGATCTCACACACCAAGGCCCACACACATAAACCCACGAAAGCACACGCACGCATATCACCACAGTTTTAAACCAACAAAGCCTAAAGTAATTGCTGAAAATGTACTCCTTCAGCTCGAATACATAGAAAACAATGCTTTTCAATAGACCAAATCAATCTAAGTGTTTGTTGTGACTTGTGGCGGAATTCTTGGATATAGTCTTAAGTACGTTGAATCAACTCTTCACGTGAATTATTCACAGTTGCATAGACTTTTTCTTCAAGGTAACCTCATAAATCGAAATCCAACGGGTTTAAGTCTGGAAAACGTGGCGACCAGCTTATGGGCCTACCTCTGACAATTCATCTTTGAACAAGTGCAGATGTGGTTTCAACATGATGGTGGCCCAGCGCACTATGGAGGGAATGTTAGATGCTGACTGGACGCAAACTTTTATCAAAGATGGATTGGCATGGAATCAACCCATAAGATGGTCGCCAAGTTCTCCAGACTTAAATTCATAGGATTTCTATTTATGGAGTTGCCTTAAAGAAAAAGTATATGCAACTGTGATTAATTCACTTGAAAAGTTAATTCAGCTTATTGAAAACTGTATTCAAGACCTTCGCCACAAGCAACAGCAAACACTTAGATTGGTTCGGTCTATTCAAAAGCATTGTTGTCTATGTATTCGAGCTGAAGGAGCACATTTTCAGCAATTACTTTAGGCTTTGTTTGTTTAAAACTGTGGTGATATGCGTGCTTGTGCTTTTGTGGGTTTATGTGTGTGGGCCTTTGTGTGTGAGTTCGTTTGTGTGTGTGAGAAGGTTTGTGTGAATGCATAGGAGTGTATGGAATCAATTATCTGTCACGTCCGTATTGTTGGTTCTGGATAAAAACAAAAAAAGATAAAATTTTTCCAAAGCGAAAATCAATTTTATGCCTACATCGTTGTAGTTATTTGTGTATATCTTTGGAACCAGTTGAGACCTATCGTAATGTTATAGCTTAAACGAAAGCTTATGAATGTGGCCAGTTTTTAAACTTATACCGAAAAATTTTTTTCATCATGATTTTTCGACTTATGCTTGAACAAACTTTCAAAAAGAAAAATGGCGTTCAGCTAATCGTCAACATTCCTGTAAGTATCTGGATAACCACATGTCCGAATTACCTTATCTTAACGTCAAATTAAAGATCTCGGTATACTAATGCTAATAGTGTATCAAAAATTTAAAATCGGTTAATTAGTTATTGAGATATTGATCCCAGTAGAGTGCAAAACATGGTCTGATTGAAAATTTGGTTATTTGCGTGTAACTTGGTACCTAAGTCGAATCGGCCAAAATGTTATATGATATTTTCGACGCAAAATGACCCAGAGAATCTAGTGTTTTCGTATTGCCGTCGATAATTGGGACACCCTGTATATAAAATAAACAGTATTATGTTAAAATTTTACTGAAAATAAAATGTAGTATAAAAATCTAGTTATTTATTATGTGCTTTTTGCATATTATTTTTTAAAAACATATAGCCATAAGATATTCATAAAAGAAAACAATACATATTTTGTATATAGAATTGATTATTATAATATTATACAATTTATGTTTTTTTTTTGCTGTTTTGTATAAAAAACAAGAACATTTGCTATTGTATTCGTATCGCATCGTATATAGAATGATGAGAAAAAATATTATACGTAAGTCATGTGTTACTCCAAGTGGTTCTTATGGCGTCTGCCAACCATTTTATTACAGTCAAGTGGGTAAAAAATTCCAAAAATCAGAATTCACTGTTTGACTTGCAGTTATCGAAAGATATTTATACATATTGCGATTACCCCGTGTAATGGTATCTGCATATACCAGACATTGTTAATCTTTGAGTGACGTTTAACACTATATGTATTATTATTGAAAAATTCTTCAGTGTATGATGAATTTTTATTTAAGTGAGTTACTTTATTTTTGATATAATGATAAAGCTGTAAATTCCATTAGATCTGGTGTTGTTACTGTGTTGATGGTTTACACAAACAGGTTTATTAAATTGTTGATGTTTGTGATTTTGCCATTTCTGACTCATATTTTCAATCATATAATTATTACTTCAATATTTCCGACGGATTGGAAATTTTCTCGTGTGGTGCCTATCCTTAAGGTTTCTTACTGCATCGGAATTATCTGATTACAGGCACATTAGTGTTTTGTATATGGTTGTGGAATTCTTTAAAACCCAATAGTGCAGCATTACACTATGCAATCTATTATTAATATATTATTAATTTATTTATTTGTTACATCAAATTAATAAGGGACGAATTTCTCCATCGACTTTATTTAGAAAAATTTTTTAAAAAACCTGTTTTTTACAAAGTTATGTACGCATAACTTCAAACTTCAAAAGTTATAGATTTTTATAAAATTTCACTTTTTCTACTCCTTCGGCGGGATCGCTACCCTCTTCTAAGTGATATTTGGGAAAAAAAAGGTTTTGCTTTATACTTTGATGAGTACTATAACCTGGCCAAATTTCATTAAAATAGAGGGTAGGAAGACCTCAGATGGTCTCCATGTAAACCATAGATGTTATTAAGTGAAGCGAAACGGTTAACTTTAAATTTAATTTATACTTGTTATATAAATTTACAATTTCGATTACAAAATCATAGGCATTTAACAGAGTACATATCCATTTTTTTAACAACTGTCATTCAGCATAATGATAACTCTTATTGCAATATTTGATCCACCTGTCATCCTAAGGTATGATATAGATAAAAACTATCATAATCATTTATTATATATTTATAGTAATATATAGATATATGAATACTCGCATATATTGTATATAGTCTTATTCTTATACAGGGTGTCTATGAGCGGTGCACATTCCTTTAAGGGGTGTTAGGGACTTAATTCTAAGTTGAAATTACAAAATTACATTTTTCGATTTGGGTCTCTGCTTCCGAGATACGGCTTAAAGAATTTTCCTTGATAGTCTCATCATTAATGGACCAATAACTTCGAAAGTAAGGTAAATACAGAAAATTTATGATAGACCGAATTTGTAGAGAATTAAATTCTGAATTAAATTGTGTTATAAATTTTTTTATAACTTGCTTAAGTTTCGATTTATTGAACAATATAATTGAAAAATAACTATGTTTTCACAAAAATGTCATACTAAAATGGATTTTTTAAAAATCTAAAAATCTATTATGCAACATATTATTTTTTTGTCAAAAAAGTAAATCTAATTTATTTCGCCACAATTTAGTAAAATGTCTGATTTAGCTACGACTAACAGTTTAAAAGTTATAAATGTTTATTTATGAATAAACGAAATTTAAACAAGCCTACTCTTCTTTGTTCCAAATATGAGGTGTTCCGGTTTCAAATAAGATGAATTATCTGCTCCAGCACCCCTTGAAGGAATGCGCACCGCTCGTGGACACCCTGTATATGGTACTCCGCATAATGAAACATTCACTTTTTGGATTTTTATTAAAATGTATGATAATTTTTCGATAAATGTTATATTTTCAACATATGCAATCAGAATAAGTATAGGTAAATATGTAGAACTATTATTACTGAATCCAGTGTGTTATGCATATACTTATTATTCCGTATTCCCATAGACATACGTTTGTATGTTGTGTGTAATGCATGGTATAAATGTGTACAGTGGGTATTAATCAACAAAACGGTTATCGTAACATTTCCATTCAGAAGAATTGAAATGATATTTAAAATACAATTGCTGTATTACTATTTGCATACGTGCAATGTTGTACATTAAATATATATAGTAATATATTACAGTAGTATAGTAGGTGGTGGTTTACGCGCGGTGGTTTACATGTTATTATTTACGATTATCATTATCTTCTTTAAAAAGACAAAGATATTCTTACCTAATACTTATAAATGTGTAAAGTAAATATAGTTAACATATAACAAAAACAATAATATATATAATACAACTGACATGCAAGTACAATAATATTATATTGTAGGTGCACTCAACGTATATAAGTACTACATATGTAAGTGTATGTATGTGCACTATATCCTTAATCTTCCTGCATCATACATTCATACGGCACGGCACGCACACCTAGCGTTTCAACAATATATAAGAATACAATTTTATCTAATATTTTCCTGTTTATGTTCAACATTTTCTTTTAGTTCTTTTCCCACATACTTTCTTTTAAAATTTTCTACATTTTTTTTCGTTTTTATTTCATTTTACAAACTTTAAACGTGCTTTTATTGATCCAAAAATATATACACTAAACAAAATTAGATTGAAAGCAATTTATAATAAATTTGGGCTATGAAATCTATATAATTCAATTTATGTAAATATGTTATTATGGTTATGGTATCTTCAATAAATTGGAGCAATTTGAGTAACATCTTAGAATGTATATGCATATAAAATTCATATTAACAATTCGGTATTGATAGAAACATCTATTGAATTGAATAGAACATTATTTTGCATAGCTCTATACGTACATATATGCACTATAAGATAATATAAGGTTGATAACTAATTCATTGCACTATCAAGCACTGAATAATTGTTTGATATTTATGGTATTCTATAAATTCGTATTTTCCAATTAGTATTAATCATCATTGAGTGATGTTACTTTAAATGGAGTTTGCGCACATCTACCAGATATTCATACACCATATATTCAAGTTTAAATTATTCCGCATTGGAGCGTATATACACCTATAACAATATTTAATATTGCATATGTGGGTATCTATTCTGAATATAATTTTGTTGGAACTTTATAATAATTAATCATACAAACTAATCTACAACTAACATACCATAATTTGCACATCATTGCATGAGATCATAGCGAATTGTTCAAGTTTCAAGAACGTGCTCCTCATACCTATCATGGATATTATTTCGTTGTAAATTGCTGAAAATTGTTTATTTAATCGCATTATCAACCGACACACCAAATTTTTAACAATATTGTGTATGAAATGACCAAATTGATTTCCAAACTCTGTAATTTAAATTCCAACTGTATGTAACGAAAAATTTACATATTTCCAAGGCTTCCATAATTTATGTATTTATTTATTTATTTATTTATTTATTTATTTATTTATTTATTTATAAGAACCATTAAATTCTAATGTATCACAATAAAAGACTGTCCTGGGTACAATTTTGTAATAAATTTATTAAAAGGTTCATATATACCATAATAATAATCACATTCTCAAATTGCTTCCTAAATTTGATAGAAATAGTTTGTGAGATAGTCAAACCGTATAACGGTTAATAAAATATAAATAAAATATACCTTGTATGATTTTCTATATAAATGAACTACATAAAAATTTCTTATGAAATATCATTCTCAACTAAAAATGGTAAAATACAAGGTTTCTGGAGCAGCTCCAAGATGATTGACCCATATATATCTATTAATAACAATTATAGAATTTGTATGCAATCGGTTTGTGAAGCCGCCGCGGGTATATAAAATTCTATCAAAATTGGATGTCTTCATTAAAAGTTATAACAATTACACCATATTTCATAAATTTAACAACAAAATTTGAACTTATTAAAATGGTTTTATAAAAAAAATTATCAGTTCATATTGCAAAATGAAGGTAGACAAGAAAATTCAATCTATGCGGAAAATTGATAATAAGAATTTAATATAAAGTAAAGTAGTCGTATTAAAAAAAAAGTAGAAGAAAATCATTACTCTTTACCTTAAACATTTTAAAAACAATATTTTTGGTGTAAAACATATCTTCTTTCTGTATTTTTACTATTAAATATTATTATTCATTACTGGATCAGATGCTAATAGATTTGGAAATAACGCGACGTTAGTACTAAAATGTTCATAATTTTCTTATTTTAAACGATATATTCATGAAATAAAAGGTATTTGATAGCTGAAACTTTGTAGTAGACTTCTTAATAGAAGGAAAAAATTATCTCTTTATTAATTTCCCACGTAACAATTTCGATCCTATTAGACTCCCGCGGACTATTATAACACTTATTTTAAATCTTTTATGAAAATATTAATGTTAATTTTAGTGCTCCGTAGGTTTTTCGGAGCCTTATAATTTAGTTATAACGCTAAAGTGGAGCATCCTATAAGGTTCCGGAGCAATTGTTATAATATTTATATGATTCATTTTCAAAATGTGGTCCTATAGCAATTCCTATAATACTGTTCGACGTCAATATAGCAATTGCTAAGGTGATGTTATATAGATGTCTAATAAGATTAGTAGTGGTACATTAGAGCGCTTAGAAAATTAGCAATACATTTAATAGATTAATTTAAATGAAATTATATTTGTTATTGTACTTAAATATATTTTGTGTCATAGAAATTGATTTCACATTTATTTTATTGTATCTGTATTATTTTTTCATTTTAATAAAGAAAATTAATTTGGTTCTTCCTATAAAATTTTAATGGGAGGCAAATAACATAGCATTGATAAATATTATAATAATATTATATTTCGAAAAAACTCATCGACGGAGTTTTTTCATATAGTTTGTTAGAAAAATATGGCCGGTCGAGAAGTAAGTGTTCATAAGAGTATAGCATTGTCATTTTGAGTTTTAATTGTTCACATGAGATTATTATTGCTGATGTAGAATTTTTTATTTCAGTGTGAAATTGGTAACGCTTATGTATCTATAATTTTGAAAGCGAGATAAAATAAGAGTATAAGAACACCGATAATATAATTCGGGGAATAAAAATAAAGTATTGTTGTAATATCACTGTCTATAGCAAGAAGTTAAAATTTAACTTTTCTGTGTCAACACTCATAGTCACATAAGAGGAACACTGTAACGTAATACCACTGTTGCTGCTGTTCTGAAAATATTGTTCTCAAAACAAAACTTCAAGTTTTTATTTTAGGAGGCAAATACTTATAACAATATAGTAACTAAAACACTTGTTGATAATCATATTATAACAATACTGCCAAATCCTATATGAATACTTTTGTACCAATATTTATCGATTTTATAAGAACCAAAAAGAGGTATAGCACATTTAATCCTGACCATGAGCTTTATGGGCGTATTATAGCACGAACTTCAAAAAATTGCGGATTAAACGTGTTGGACCAACGTAGCCTATTTTTTAAAAATTTGAAAATTAAGTCAATAAAGTTATATGGTATTTTTTCAGGTACGCCAATGAAACTCGGCATATAACTCCAAAATGAAATTTCTGAAAAATTATCATCCAGTTTGACAAAAGATTCCTAGAATTTGGTAAATTGGTCATTTCTTAATCGATTTTGTTGCAATTTCATATGTACATTCAAGTTGGGATTATTTATATGTACAGTTTCTATGAAAATTAGGGTTATTGTTATCAGTTGCTCCCGGGAACTTACACATAAAATTTCATCAAAATAGGTTAAGATATGGAAAAATTAAACCACATTGCAGAAATCGTAACGTGCACGATTGGTATATTAATATATTTAATGCTTGTTTTATACATATTTGATAATATTTAAATTTCGTTCAGTGTTTTATAATATGTTACGTTACGATAGGGAAAATGTCTGCGTTATTGTTAAAATTGTCGTTTTTCTAAAAAATATATTAGTTGTTGTTGTGGTGTTCTGTTGCAAAAATGTCATCATAATAATGATGAAAATGTTTGTGACCAACCCATGGCAACATTTTATAATATACAATTTTATTTAATTTTTTTTTCTCTTCATTGTTTCAGAAAGAATTGAAAAAAAAGAAGTAGAAGAAGTGCTGTTCAACTGGCAAAATATACCCTATTTATATACAATAGGTTTTAGTTGCTTTTTCACAAGACTTCCTTATAATAATGTTAGTGTTGTCGATGATCATATGCTACTGATGATTGTGATGATGATGATTGCGATGATGATAATGATGATGACACAATTCCGTAATAATATGTGGTGGTACTGATTTGGTGATACGGTGATGGTGTTAATGGTATTATATAATGTTAAAAATATATGCGGTGGTGGAGTGGCTGCTGTTGATGCGATAATATAAAATATAAAAATAGAAATGTTGTGTTTATTAAATGTGTATTTCGTTTGTTTTTTGTAATATAATAAAAAAATATTATATTATAGTGAATTAAATAATAAATAAATAAATAAATAATATTATATTATTTATATTGCAGAGTTCCCTTGTTTAATTTTTATTTTTTTCTTCTGTTTTCGGTGTAAATTATAATAGTGTTAGTGGTTTTGTTTTTTTTTTTAATTTTGTTCTACAATTTTATTCTGAGAGTGTTTGTTTAACTGTGTGTTAAATGTCAATTTTTGATATATAATATATATTTGTATTTATATATTTGGATTTTGTATATTATAATATAAATTAATATATTTATAAGTGAATTGAAAATATATATTAATTAGAAAAAAAAAAAAAAAGGACGAAATAAAAATTCATATCAACAAATATATACCACACACATCAACATCATAGTTCCGGGACGCAATTATATCATCGTCATCAAAACACATATATTAGCATCTTTAATAGAATTCGTTCATCGGTGTTTATCATCAAACAGTCAAAATAGGAAACAATATGGGATGCGGACAAAGTAAAATACATTTATATCCGAGAAAATCAAAGAGCAAGGCTAATGGAAAAAAGAGCGGTCACAGTAAGTCTATAGTAGCATTTTTTTGTATATTACTATATTTTAAATATTTAAATAATTACTATTACGAGTATATACATAGAAAGGAAAATTAATTAATTTTTCTCATATATATTTTTTTATTTCATTTGATATAAAATACACAAACACACGTATATTAATTTTTATATATTGAGGGATATCCCATGCGAATATATAAATAAATAATAAAATAATCAAAAGTATAAAACCACAGGTGTATTTATATAAAATGATTGATAAAATACATATATAATAAAATAGGTGCACAAATATAACTTAGCGGACAGCACGACAACAGTACCAAGTGTTTGTTAACGTTTATATGGCGCGGCGTACTGCAGGCACATTTATGTGGTTGAGAATTGTTGTGTTAAAAACCCCACCTTATCGTGCTTTTGATATATATTTTTATCATTTTTCTTGCAATGATGGCTGTAAATTGTTTATTATTGTTATGAGTACATTACTCCAAACAGTTCTCCCCAAATGTTGATATATTTAAATTACAACTTATAGAGCGTGGTAACCAATATCGCTATATATGGTACATGCTCGTTTTGATAAAGCATTCGATAAATTTCCGAAAAATTTTCCTATTATAATATTTAACAAATTCCAACAAACGAAAAAAAACATTTTGTTTACATCTTTTAGTTCTTAAAACATATACGAAACAATGATAAAAATTTTTGAGAATAGTTAGTTATATGTGCAGTGAAAGTTGTATCTATTGTTAAACCGCAAATTCATATTTGTACACCTATTACCCTGTTCTTATATAAATATTGGTTCCAGTTATTTGTTGTAAAATACACATAGGGATTTTTCCAATCTTCTTGTTTATTTTTTCTATATTTTGTGGATATAATTTTTTTTTTATTAGTTTTCTCTTTGCTTGTGGTGGATTACCGAGGACGATGAACGATATTAAATTGATTTTTTTTTTCCTATATTATTTCATATTTAATACACACACACACACACACACACACACACACACACAGACACACAGTAACACACACACATTGCTAACGGTTTTTAAAAGAATACAAAATTATGATAACGAAATTTTAAGAAGTTGTCTTTTGATTTTTCTTTTATTTTTTTTTTTATTTTGGTTGGGAATTATTTCAAGATTTTCTTTTCCTTCCCATTTTTTTGTTTGTATCCTTTTTTTTCCGTGTATACATATTATTTTTTCAGTACTTACTGCGCTAAAGGGGTTTTTGTCTGTATTATAATAAGAAGTAAAGTAATATGTATAAGAAATAAAGTTGTGTATATTTAAAAAAGGAATAATACGCATTTTATATATAATATCAGTAAATATTTTGGCATTCAATTTTGTAGATAATTTTCCTTTTTGTTTTTTCGTTTTTTTTTTGTTTTTTTGACTTTTTTCGAACAGAAAACTTTTTAAATGTAATATTTATTTATGATAATAATTTATGATGTGATATTTAATGCAGGGATATTTGTATAATTTCGCGATTGATAATATAAATAAATACAAAAAGGATATCAGTAAATTTACGAATTTGAATTTTTTTGATTTTGATACAATATATTTTGTCGATATCTGACCTTAATTTAAGTCACATATTTTTTGTATTATGAAGCGCATAGCGATGAAGGTAGAGGTATAATTTATAATGTGACATTTCATAAATCATATAAATAGTAAAGATTTTTCAATTTGTATGTTCAGGCAGTTAAAAGTTACCTATGTATTTATACAATATTGAATATGAATGTAAATAAATAAAAAATTCGATAAATTTCCAGATTGCTGTATATGTTCAGTTTATTGTAATAATGATGTATCAGAATGTACATCTTGTGAGAATGGTGTGCTCTATTTTCGTCATGGAAATTTTGATACCAAAAGAAGCACGTCGCGCTATATTCATTCCGTGCTAATAGCACTTCTGATCTAACGGTAAAAAACTGAATCAAACCGCGATTTGGCAATATCGTCATAAGAAAATTTATTCTACTAATACGGACAATTCAAGGGTATTACTTCCAAAATACATGGACGATTCAAAGGTATTTTTGTCAAAATTCGTGGATCTGCTCACAAAAAATATGAATATAAATTCTATGGATATTCTGTAGAATAATGGCAACGAGAAATAATTCTAAGGAGAATCCGTAGAAAATATCCTCGGAAATATGCGGATAATCCAAGGACATTTTTTATAAAAATCCATGGATTGCACCCATCATATAAATTTCCAGCGGACACCCGTAAGAAACCCATAGATATTTCTTCGGATTGAAACTACGGACTAATTCTAATTTTTTTTCTAATAACTAATTCTTTGGATATTTTCCATGGAAAATATGTGGATTTTTCCACGGAAATTTTCATCATTTTTCAAAGTACGGACAAATTGTTACTAGGGTTGTGCATCCCAAAATACGAAAGTCATAATCTTGCCGGCCGATTGATGCGTATTTGGTTGCTTCGGACGGTTTTCATAGAGTGACCTCCACTCAACTGATTGTCGATTGGATTCTGGAGTAAAATGGTGGATCCATGTTTCATTCATAGTGATATACCGTTGCTGTTTTTGTCCTGGTGCGAGCATACACGGCAACCATTTGGAAATCAATTTTTTCATACCCAAATGTTTGTGTGTAACACTGAAAATACTGTTTTTTGATAGCTTCATCGTTTCAGTTATCTCTTGTAACTTCCCTTTGCAATTACCCATAATGGTTTTCAGGGTTTTTCCGATGTTTTCAGGATTAACAGCCTCATTTGAACTAACGGAACGTTCGCCATCATCGGTAACTGTACGACCACGTTTAAAATCAACAAACCAAAGTTTGATGTTTGTTGTTGATGGAACAGAGTCGTCCGGGTAACACTTTTGAAGTCATTACTCTGCGTGAACGGTATTTTTTCCCATGCTTTTTAAGCAATGATAAATCACCACACGAAACTGATACCGATAAATCAATTAAATCAATAAAAATCTAGAAACCTAAAAATATTTATATTACTGTCATTTACTGAAAACTCGGAAGCTTTATGACAATTCTGTAAATGCCTTTACTATATAAACGTGAAAATGAAGATGGACAATGATTTTGTGCACATTTGTAATATGATAAATCATCAAAATAATTTATATTACGATTAAACTGAGAAAATGTTATATTTTCCATTTTTGAGAAATTCAAATTCTCAAATTGAACTCGAAAAATTTTCTCGGTGAATTAAATAAAAACCATTGAATTGAGCCATAACTAGATATAGTAATGAAAACAGAGTTGATTTCGTAGTAAATATAATTGGACAATTTTTCATTAATTGGGCAATATCTCAAAAAGTTTAAAAATTGTCAGCAAAATTTATTATGGAGATTATATTTTTATCAAGAATATATAAATTCACGTGTAAATTTTGACAATATACAATAATTACTATTTCAAAAGTTCTTATAAAAAAATAATTTTTTTAATCTACTACTAATACAGCATTCAACTGTAACTTTACCCTAAAATTGATTTATATTATGTACTCGCGTATGTACAATATTTGACTTTCAGATAATTATTCTTTCGAATTTTTATTCATAAATTTGGTTTAAGTAAATATTTAAATAGGTATACTATTAAATGTATAACTTAAATTCTTTATACCTATACTTATGACATATACATAAACAGACTCTTACTAAAAATAATATTGTTATTTATGTTGTCCTATAATATAAGTACCTAAAAATTTATTGATTTATTTCTATATATAAATTAAATTCATAAATGATGCGTGTATTATTTTTATTATAATTTTCCACTAAAATACCTAGATATTATAACAATTTCAAATGGAATTAGTATTTTTTATAAGATATCTTTACTATATATTTTACGTTGTACATCAAATTTTAACTAATTTATTAATTCTTTTCTATTGCGGCGTACGTTTTTTTTTTGATACATTTTTATTACAAGTTCTCTGTTTATCTGCACACATATATCAGATGTACCGATATCAAATGAACGGTTTTTGTGAAAATAAAACACTAATTTTAAATGGGAATGTAAAAAACATATTTTATTCAAAATATTGGCCATTGATTTCTACATATTTTGACCACCTTTGTGGCAATTTGTGGATACCACGTCAATAGAATTCTTCGTCTTTTGAAGCAAACCAATCAGACACCCAATTTTCGACTTCTTCGTAGGAATCGAAGTGCTGCTCCGCCAATGCGTGTCCCATCGATGAAAACAAATGGTAGTCGGAAGGAGCCAAATCTGGTGAATACGGCGGGTGGGGTAGCAGCTCCTATCCAAGTGCTTTGATTGTATCCTGAAGCGGTTATGCTTTGTGTGCAGGTGCATTGTCATGGAGCAAAATTACCTTGCCGTGTCTTCTGGCCCATTCTGGTCGTTTTTCGATCAATGCATGTTTCAAATTGATCATTTGTTGTCGGTAGCGATCATCATTAACAATTTTACCAGGTTTTAAGAGCTCGTGGTACACCACACCTTTCGTGTCCCACCAGACACACAGCATTTTTCCGCTTAGGATTCTTAAAATAAATCCATTTTTCATCGCCAGTAACAATTCGATGCGAAATTGATTTTCTTTCGTGTCTGGTAAAAACAAAATTTCATAAGTGTTTTTTCGGTTTTCCATCTGTCTATCATTCAATTCATGTGGCACCCATTTTCCACACTTTTGAATCTTTCCCATAGCTTTTAAACGGTCAGAAATTGTTTGTTGTCCAACATTTAACATTTAACATTTCTGCCATTTGCTTTTGATTCAAAGTATCATCTTCATCCAATATTGCTTGCCATTCAGCGTCTAATATTAATTAATTAATAATTCTTTAATATAATTCAATTTTTTTTATTTTTTTTTATTTGTAGTTTTCATATTCATTGCGATTCGAATTCACTTATAGGTATATTGCTATGTGCTATAGAAATTGATATTTTGATATATATTGTATATTCCGAAGTTTCTTGTTATTTCCTCGAATTGTTAAAATAGTCATAGCAATACTTAAAATTGCTACCAATGAAATTTAGGATTCTTAATTATTGAAAGTTTGATATTAAAAATGTCAATCAATTTATTTAAGCAAAATTAATTTACTTGTTGAAAATAGGCAAATTTATTTATATTGTAATTATAGAATTATTATCCCATCGGTGATTTTGGGAGCAAATTTTAATTAATTAATTTTTAATAATACATGAATTATTTCATGAGAAATGTACAAAACATAAAATCATAAATGTTTTGTTTATAAAATACTTTTGTTATAATTATTTATTTTTAAAATTATTTGAAGTCATATCAGCTTATTAACCTATTCAGATTAAATTAATCCAATTATTTATTCTTTTATTTATTTATTCATTTAAGCAAAAATTAAATACTAATTAATATTTAATAAATATTAATTACAGTAATAATATAATTAATTTAATTCAATTACCGTAATAAGAGAATAAATTAATTAATTGTCAGTATAAAAATTAAATTAAAATGTTATACATTTAACATTATTGTCTAACACTGATATACAAAATAATTATAAAGCATCAGCATAGAATCTATATTATGGATTAAAAAGTCCACAATTTGTATTAATTTTAAAAGTCAATCATTTTAAAATAAACGGACAGTTAAATTACCATTAAGGATTTTAAATATTACGGAAGGCGTATAGGTATTTTCACTAATAGCTGAAACGTGTGCTCATAACTAGGAAGTACTCACTGATGGGACACTACTTAGAACAAATAATAAGAAATTTACTCTGAGTAGATTCAATTCTAGAAATATCTATCCATTGCATAAAATGTCGACCATATATACCTGGCACGAATATTCAATAACAGATCTAACTAATGCATAAGACATTGCTTTAAGACAATACGTTATTAAGATTAATCAGAAGTGCATCATTTAGTCTATGTACGAATGAATTATAAAAACGTCCAGATCGACCATCTCAAGCAATTTACTGAAAAAAACATTGAAAAAGTGAGTGATTTCGTAAAAATTTCTAAGAAATCTTCAATGGGATTCATCGAAATGGAGCATCGAATTTTCTTGAACTAATAACCAAATTTTTTGCTTAGTCATTCACCATATTTACGTAATTTAATTCCCTGCAACTAATTTCTATTCCATAAAGTTAATTTGTCTATGAAAAAAACTTTTTGCAGCAGTTGAAGCCATTCAAAAGGTGACGGAGATAATTTTGAATAAATAAATTGGTTTTTGTGAAAATTTAATATTAATTTTTGTGTTTTTTTAATCAATTCCGGGTTATTATGGGACAGAGGTTGTATATAGTTAATAACAACATAAAATTATGAAAATGAAAATATAATTTATTTTATATTATAAAAGTTATATAATTTGTTTAATCACATATAAATTTGTTTGGTAAATTGCATTTTAAAGCATGTTAATGTTTCGTTTTTGTTCTATGTAATATATTTAGTTTGTACATTAAATATACCGTACTTTAATATACATATTATGATTATAGTTTAAGACTGTAAATATATGATAAAGTTTTTAATCGTGTATATATTTAGAAAATTATTTAAATTTTCCCAAAATTTCAAAGATTTTATTGTTTATAATCGCATAATGATGTAAAATATATATTATGTACTTAGTTTATTTCAAATCCCGTGTATGCCACACAACACCATTTCTTCATATTTATATGTATATTATATTATAATATAGTTAATTATATATTGTTTCATTAACTGATAAAATATGGATAAAATAAGCACTGGTCTCCCACTTTGCATTAAAAAAAATAGATAGGTTCCTACAGAAACCGTGTAATTCGAAAATAAAAGTTTTTGCATAGAAACCATTGTACCATAAATTGAAAACAGCAATAAATGTGCTTCTTTAGCATTAACATAAAATAAGAATAACACACTCTATAAAACAAAAAATGATTAATTTAATCAAAAAAAACCATAAAAATAACAATTTAATTCATTTACAAAAATGAATATTTAACAAAAATAAAAATCTATTTCATACAAACTTAAAATGTTCGTCTTCCAAATATAAAAAAAAAGTTGACAGAAAAATAATTATAAATTAGACTTGACAACCTGTCTTAAATAATGCTTTCATCGCTATCATTTTCACTTTCGACGATATATGTCTTCATCTTTTACGGATTTGTGTAATATCAGTTTCATAAATCGGAAATATTATTTCGTTAGGCTCTCTTTCGATAGTTGATGTATTAGGATTGATTTTAGTTTAATGGCATTTAGAAATGAAAGCTGTAATTAGCAATAGTGATTAGTTTTTAGTAAAATCTTAATAGGCTTCCTAATATTGACTTAAACATTCGTTATTGTTTCATTAAAATCTAACAGATCGTTCATCATTTGGATTATTTTGTTGACAATGGTTACCTACTTTCTATCTCAATCTCAATAGTTATCAGTTATCAATCTCAATGAATGTATTCGGTTCATGTACATCAACTTCATTTTCAATTTCACTTGTTATATTGACCATGTCAATTAAGTCACCTTCATAAAATTCTTAGTCTCTGCCATTATGCCATAATATCTATGCATTAGTTAAATATGCGAAACCTTCTCCACCCAATGTATGAGCCAATCAATTGTCTGAGAATATTCTTGTTCCAAAAGTATTCGATAATTTTCAACAGCAACTACATCAGACCTACTTTTTAACACACAATTTTTTAATCTCACAAGAGAACCACCCGAAATGACGGACTCCGAATCCAATGAAATGCCTGGTTGTAGTACTTACCAAAGTATAGAACAAAGTTTATTTTTTTTTCCCCAATTTCACTTTAAGGGGGTAACGATCCCTCCGAAGGACTACAAAACATGACATTTTACAAAAATCTATAACTTTTGATTACGATGTGCCACAATAATTTTTAAAGTTGGAAATAATAGCTATCTAAAGTGTGCTTCATTTCAAGAAAAAAATACCTAAAAATTAATTGGATTTGGTCACAGGGTGTATCAGAAGTTACTAACTTTGAAAAATTGTGTCAAAAAAATGTGAATTTATGCTTATAACTTTGTCAGGAGAAATTTTTTTTAAAAAATTACATTAAATAAAGTCGATGGAGAAATTCATCACCTTTAATTTGAGCCATAATTTTTTAATATAGGGTTACCAGATATAAAGTTATGTTTATTTTTATAACAGGGTGTTTCATATGTACAATAGTTTTGAAGGTAATATTTTCTTTTTTATGATTGTATCTGAGGTACTTTGGTTGGAAGAATCTAAAAGTGTTGAGTTTGACGATTGAGCTACCCAAAATAGTGAAAATACAATCTGCCTGAAAAAATCGAACACAAAATTATTATTTTTTTTTATCAAATTTTAATCCATTTTACAACAGTGTTCATAAATTCCGCTAATTTTTAAAGATCTTAAAAGACATTTACATATAAATACGACATTGTTTATAATAAATTAGTAAATGGTTTCCTTTAAAGCATTATTTCGAAATGTACTTATTTAATCGTTAGGAAAGTGATATTTGGATTCGGAGTACAACACCAAAGGTTCCCTTGTTAATCTAATATGGTTGCCATAAAGAAATTGTATTTTTGGGTAGAAACACAATTTCAACCTGTTCATGCTGCAAAACTTGAGAGTGGCTTGATTTTCAAGTTATAGAAATACGTTAAAAGGCAATTATTTTTTAATTAAATAATTTTTCACGTCTGGCACAAAAGAGCTATGATTGAATAACGTAGACACGTTGGTATAAATTTTAGTGTCATTTATAGTGTCCGTACACGTTTACACGAGTATTACGGATGAGCGAGTGCTTTGGAAAAAATACTATGGGTCTATAAGTAAGTTTTGGGGATATTTTGGTAAGAAAAACACATTTATTTGAAAGTAAGGGTACATTATATTTTATTCAAAGTATTTGCCACCTGAAGCTAAAAATTTTGACCATCTTTGTGGCAAATTATGGACTCCCTCATATAGAAGAACTTCTTAGGTTTTGAAGCAATCTATGAATCTATCCATTTTTTCATATCTTCGTATGAATTGAAGCGCTGTGCAAGAAAGAGCTGACTGTATCGACCGGAACAAATGGTAATCTGGTGGAGCAATGTCTGGTGAATATGGCGGGTTCCTAGCCAAGTCCTTCTAAAGTTTCTTGACCGGTCATGCAACGTGTAGTCTAGCATTATCATGCTGCAGCTCAGAGTACACTGCACCAAGCTGGTCCCACCAAATACACAGCATAACCTTAGAACCATGAATATTACGTTTTGGTGTGGATGGACCTGGTTCACCTGTCTTCACCCATGCTTTCAGACGTTGTGGATTATCGTAATGGATCCACTTTTCACCACCAGTCACAATCCGATGCAAAATTTAATGTCTTTGAAGCTAAATTTCACACATTGTTTTTCGATTTTTTTTCTTCGTTACTCACAATTGTTTTGTGATGGGGAATATTCACCATAAATTTGTAACAAAAAGCGATAAGTTTCTGCTGCTGTTTTCTTCTGAATAAAATTACTTAACATAACTTTCCGCAAATTCTGTTTTGTTGGTACAAAATTTCCCATTTTTAATCAACTAAAAAAATACTTGTGTACACTTCAACTGAATATGAAAGGTGGATTCAACTACTACAATAGCGAAGTATTGCCACTTTACACTGCGTACAAACAATACTATTTACGACACCTATCAGGTTATTCACAGGACTTAGTTATAGACCCAATATATAAAAATCAAGTAACTTATCGAACCATGTGTGCTACCAAAAGAACGCATTAAAATTAAATGTATTATGTGCGAAGTCAAAATTTGGCTTTTCACCATTCTTTTTCTTTTCAGTTTTGATTTTAAAAAGCTTGCAAGATCGAAAATGTGTAGACCGAGCGAGAAACATATAAAACAAGGGATAAGTTTACAAAGAATTCGATATAATAAAATGTGTTAAAAATAACATACAGTAGTCTCTTTAGTAATAAAATTCAACAAATGAATTAATAAAGGCTTTTTTTTTTTGTTCCTCTTATAACATTCATTAGAATAATATAAATAATTCATTAAAATATTCATTTTGTTAAAATATAAAGTTTGAAATTGAAAAATATAGAATTTAAATAAGATGGTAATATTTATATATAGCTAAGCGATGGTTTGTATTATTTATTATATGGTATATATAAAGAAAGTTCTATATATGTAACTAAATTATAAAAGAAATAATCAATATTAAAATTATATGCCGCGATGTATATGCGGATGCGGTTATTCCTGAAACATTCGAATGATTGGTCGTATGATTTTTTTTTCTTTTTCTTTTTTATTTTTGAAAATAATTCGAAATCAGAAATGCACTTGTCTGATTTGTCTTCAATTCGACTTTTTAACATTTGTAATAATATAAAAATTTGGTTATGTTATTTCACAAGGTATGTGTTGTGGAATTCTGCGTTTATGATTATTTCCTATTAAATAAATGTTTATAAAATTATTTAAATTATTCTTGAAAATTTGTAAGTTTAGTATGCAGTCACTTAATATGTGTGTGAAAACAATGGAAAACCAAAGAAAATATTTGTATGACCTTGTGGGTTGTTGGTAATTAAAATCGCTTAACCAATAAAGTTTTAATTAATTATGTTTAATCATGTCCATAAACCCATTATATACACAGAGTGCCAATTTACTATATTTATAAATGTATGGTAATATAAGTCATTTTCAATCGGTGCCAATTTATAGTTATATTTTCTTCAATTTATTTCCTATTTACATTACCATTAAACTAAGCAGGCTGATAAGTGTTTTCATAATTAAAATATGGTTATAGTTTCTACTTTAATAATTACTATAAAAGAAGCAAATGTATTTTGATGACACCTGACCTAAGTCGGTTGTAATTCCAAAAAGAATTACTTTCAAATAAAATATTTTATTGTACAATGACTTTAAAATATGCTTTCAAATATAAATTACAACAGGTAGCATTATTGTGGAAAAAAAACGTGTAAATAAATATTTTTAAATTTCAAGACTAACAAAAAATAAATCATTAGTAAATTTTATTCGAATGTTTTAAGAATAACTCCAAATATAATATTGTATACATTAAGATTAAACATTATTTTATTATGTTCACTCGTTGTAAGGAAATGAAGAAGTTTATGAATAAATAAATGTTGATGATTATTTGATATATCATTAAAATAATCAATGTTATTATTTGAAATGATCTTAAACTGCGTATATTACCCACATTTTTTATGTTATGTGTATACATTTTTACCATCTTTTATGATTCATTTGTTTTTATTTAGAACATCAATATTTTAACTTTAACATTGACGTTATCGTTGAAAGTACAAATAATATATAATACTTTCTTTAATATATTCACTGCATATGGCAATAAAACCCAGGTGCGGTTTTAGACTTTCCCAAACCGGACTTGACTGCAACATATAACATATGCAGTATATTTATCTTCGCCTCCAAGATTTTGTTCTTTGATGGATCCGACCACATATGTCATACCCACGCAGTATCCTACACAAATCCAAAGTAATTGTTCCTGGTTCGGTATCGTTAATATTGGACGTACTAATTTTTTATAAAGTTTGCAATTTAATTGCAAGGCGTCTAAACTTGCTCAATGATGCGAAAACATACTTGACACTCACAATTTTCGACTCATTATAACGATTAGCAAACGCCAATAGTTATCGCGTTTTTTGAAAATTGTTACATTTTACTCAATATTTATAATCGATTAGTGTCTTCTCCAGTGCAATATCAAAAATTTGTTTCGTTAATGGGTCGCTCTCTCGTAGTCCATCATAGGTCTAAAAATGCTCAGATAATTTATTACGAATTTGCATATGTGACTTGAGCTTCTCCGACGTTGTCCAAATCTTTCAAATTTTTGAAATACCAAATACTTCCATATAGTTTTCCATTACTTTGACTTATTAACGATGTCCAACATGCCGCCTTAAAATCGACAAATGGTGAATATCAACATTGAATTTCCTACAGTTTTCCAAAATTCATATTCCGTATACTAAATATTTGATCAGATATAGATTGATCAACACAAAATCCACACTGGGATTTCTCCGATGATTCCATTGGCATTTTAAAACCGTCTATTGTATTATAGTATAGTTTAAAGTAACTTAGGCAATCTTTAACCCCTTGTCTTACGATTTAATTTCAAAGAAACATGCGTGTGGAGACTATTTAATTTTACTGCAACTCTGTGCCGGCGTTATCAGAACATAAAACTAAAATATTTTAATTTTAATGAATACATTTATAAAAATATGGATTTTATTTCATTTGTAGTAAAACATATTTATAAAATAATGACAAAAATGAACAAATTTGGCACAGAAAATGGTTGTGGGCGACGCTCGTCATTTCCACTTAAGGGGTTAATAAGTTATATTTTCCGCTATAGTTGTTCAAATTTGCCAGCCGTTTTGTTGAATGGACAAATATACCATTTTTTCACTTTTCTATGGCATCTGTTCATTAACATTCCAAAACCTTAACAATTAGCTCGTGTACAGTTGATACCACAATGATCCACAATTTTTAAAGAATTATCTGATTCATGTAACTATTTATAATTTACATTTTTACACAGTATTTACTGCGTCCTGTTTACTTTTAATTGATTTTTAAAGTAACCTGTTCATCTATATTTTTGCAAGACCGTTAATTATATATATTGTGAATACGAATGCATACCGCCGTTCAATCTTTTTGTTCTCATTGTTTTTATTAAATTCGTCTGTTGCGGCATAAACCCTTCGTTCCAGTTCCAGAATAAATTGACGCTAAGGCTAGCAGTATCTATTATTAGAGCAATACTCTTCAATTGCAAAATTTTCAGCCAGAATTTTGAATGGATAGGAATTAATTTTTATTTATCTATTATACACCTATACTCTATCTGTATCTATTTCTATACATATATAAAGCTATATTTATTTTTAAATCTTATTTTTGTTACCGCATGATAAATCCAAATTAAATTGAAAATCCTAATATATAATATTACGTTAATATTTAATCTAGCGAACTGTTAACAACCGCACTGAAAAAAAAAACTTCAATTTTTTCCTTATAAAATATTTCATCAAAAATATCAATAAATCATTTTGAAAGATTTTCCCTTATTATTATATAGTATACAAATATTATTTTGTACATATGTGTTATATTTTACTGTCTACTGTTTACATTGATGGTGGATTGCTATATATACCCAGTTTAATGAGCGACGTAACGACGGTATATATATATATTACTATTATTTTATATATATATAGTATACTGACTATATATATTATTATGAAATTATAATACATAATGTACAGACACACACATTTGAATGACTATCGATAACATAATAACACCAACAACTAAAATTTGCCAAATAAAAACGTTAATAAAATGTTTTGTAAAAATGAATGAAGAAAATCGATATATGTATGTGAGGAAATTCAGAAGAAGAAAAAATAAATGAAAAAGAAATGTAAAAGGAAAAGCTCTTTATTCAATATTCTAAATCTAAATATATATGCATTTACAATATACTCTTATCTAAATGAATATATGTCTTATAAGTTAAGCACGTTATGTATATTTTGTAGTATCATATAGGTCTACTAAAATATGTTGAGGGTCATATATGCTCGTATATTATACAATATTATATACATATGATTATATGTATATTTTTTTTCCTTTCGCTTATAGTTCAATCATTCACTCCATATTTTATTTCTTCCAAAATATACGAGTACCGATTTTTGTTGAAAACCATAGTCAAATTACTGAAATTGGATATTATAAAAAATAAAAATATATAACAATAAAAGAAAATCTCATTGAAATTTATTACGTCTTCAAATTATTTCTATATTATATTTATATCTTGTAGGTATATTAATAAATATTGCGAATAAAGATTATATTAAATATACGAGTATAGAGTTAAAATATTTTTCGTATAAATAAATCTAATAATAAAATAGCGTAAGAAATTTTATAATAATAATTTCTAAACTCATAGTTTCACTGAAACTGTGCAATACAGTTTTCAATAATAATAACATTATTGTTGTATTGTATTATTTTCAATTATGATATTCGGTTTATATTCAGATAGTTTTATAATATATTATTTGAGATGAACGGTACAACATTTTTGTGGAAAATCACCTTTCAAGATAATTTATACTCGTATCATTAATTTAAATTATGATTAATATATTTTTAATGAACTTGTAACTGTTATATTTTTATTTTAATATTATTAAACACATAAACTGATGAGCGATGTATAAATATACAAATTATAATCGAAAAATCTACTGGTTCATAGAATATATTGTAATTAAAATTGATGATAATTTAACCAATTTCTTGAAAAAAAGTTTCTCCTTTTTTTATGTTCAATAATTTGATATTTTTTTTACATGTGCCTTTTACGCAAAGTATAATGTTTCCTTTTCTAAAATTAAATTAAATATAAATTTCACGAGACATCGGGGGGGTTGACCCATATATATTTATAGCAATTAATAGGCGTATACCAGTTGTACGGGTATCAAGTGAGCGTTTATTGTGTGAAAATAATACCCTAATTTTAAATGGGAAAGTAAAAAATATTTTATTTAAAATATTGGCCATTGCTTTCCACACATTTTGACTACCTTTCTAGCAATTTGTGGATACCACGCCAATAGAATTGTTTGTCTTTTAAAGCAAACCAATCAGACACCCAATTTTCGACTCCTTCGTAGGAATCGAAGTGCTGCTCAACCAATGCGTGTCACATCGATGAAAACAAAAGGTAATTGGAATGACCCAAATCTGGTGAATACGGCGGGTGGGCTAGCAGCTCCCAGCCAAGTGCTGATTGTATCCTGAACCGGTTTTGCTTTGTGTGCAGGTGCATTATCATATAGCAAAATTCTGGTCGTTTTTCGATCAATGGTTCAAATTAATAATTTGTTGTCGGTAGCGATCAGCATTAACAGTTTCACCAGGTTTTAGGAACTCGTGGTACATCACACCTTTCTGGTCCCACCAGACCCACAGCATTGTTTTCTTGCCGAAACGATTTGGTTTTGCAGTCGATGTTGATGGTTGTCCTGAATTAATCTATGATTTTTGCCGTTTAGGATTATTAAAATAAAACCATTTTTCATCGCCAGTAACAATTCGATTCAAAACTGTGTCCGCAAGCAAAATTTCACAAGTGTTTTTTCGGTTTTCCATCTGTCTTTTATTCAATTCATAATTCATGCTTCTGATAGAGCATGATCACCATATGCCTCGACAAGCATTCGATGCGACTCTGCAGCACTTTTCTTCAAATGAAAACAAAAATTTAATGCTTTCCGAAAATCATCATTTTCTGGTACAAAATTAGAAATTTTTAACACGATGAAAAAATATGATGTTGTTTGTGTTCGTTCACAACAAATGTTTCCTATCGAGACATTTGTATCTTGACGCTCACTTCATACAGGTACACCGGTACACAAGTGAACAGACAATGTTAATTTATGCAAAGGACGTACGTCAGTTTCGTAAATTATCTGACGGGATGCGGACATTTCGCTTTGCCTCGTAATTTTTTTTTTTTTAAGTCATATATTGCTCCAAGCGAAGTGTCATCTAATAAACCTTTCATTACAGCCAAGTTGGTAAATTACTCCGCATGCTTCCGTATATAACAATTTACCAATTGTACTGTAACTAACGATAGATGTTTTCAAATACTATTATTTTTATATGGGTGATTAGCCCATAGTGATTTGTGTGTGCAGACATTGTTAATCTTTGACTAGCGTCCAACACCATATTTTCAAAGATATCCGTTTTTCTTTTTATTCCATAAACGAACAAATGATCACCCAGCAGAAAAATTTCAGTATTAAAATAAATACCAAAAAATGTTTGTAGTATATTATATATATTTGTATTTTGTACGTATTAATGTACAATATTATACAGCTTACACTTTAGCTTTCGTTGTAATGTTTTTGATTGGAATTGTTTTTTTTAACCCTAAGTAGCACCTGTTTTTTTTCAACGTAAGACATTATACTCCAATTCCTTGGTAATTTTTTTTATGAATGGAAATTTCCCACCATAAGCTTCGACAATCATTCATTTTTCTTCAAATTAAACAATGCCAAATTTTCTGGTACAAAATAAGGTATTTTCAACAAGCGATAATAATAAGTTGTTTACACTTTTAGCACTTATTACGAAGTACATACTGAATGATAAAAGGAGGTATAAAGAGAAGAGAATAAGTTGTAGCCATATAATTCTTTATCCATCATTATAGGAACCTACATCGATTAATCCGTGAGATGCCGTTTCATGTTGGTTATTCGTATTATTATTTGGGGATATATTAATATAATACACTATCTACATTCGTATTATGGATTACATTTATAAATCATTTCCAAATACACACATATATATATAAAATAAGATTTGGCGCGCAGTGGTGACGATAAGGTACTCGCAGACCCGCGGTGTAACAGGGGATACAATAAGTCCATGTTCTTTAAGTACAATACGTATTAGTTGAATTTACGTAATTGAGATATTAGAATATCGATAAGCAAAAAATTTGATCGAAAGAGCTTTCCCTTCTTTTGGTTTTTGAATATTCACGTGCATATCATATCAATTTTTGCCTATTGCAAGAACCAAAATGTCATAGAGTAGTCATAAGAAAACGTATGGTAAATTTTGGTTTCCTCATATACTTTCCACAAATATGGAAAAAAGACGTGTTTTATTTGTTCAACTAATAATATTTTATCTGACCATTCTAAATAATATTCACAATTTCAAACAGTATTTAATAAAAATATTATTGCAATGGGGGCCCTCATGAAAAGTTTGCTATACAGATTTTCTTTTGTACATTGAGTACTTTAAGTGTTTTTTATTTTCGAATGTATGGTAGTTTTTGATGTTATATTATATAATATTATACTGTATTTTTACTTACACGCTACATTAATACAGTTGTTCAATTCTTACAAATTGTTTCGGGAAAGTTAATTAAGTATATGCGCATATATTATTTTGTGTTGTTTCTATATTTAAACATAATAAAAATTTATCTTATAAACAAATGAAAATAAAATAATTTGGTACATCTTCTGATTATAAAAGAGAATCTCTTAAAATTTATATTACACTTTGTCGTTTACTATAAATTTATATTAGATTTATGTAAATGTATATCTGTAATCTTATATATTATAATAAATACGTGTACTAAATAAATATGCATATATATTATTGATTTTTCCATTTTCATGGGATTTCATTGCTATACAATATATGCAAAGGGTTCTCCATTAAGAGCGCTCAAACTTTGAATTGAAATAATTAAAACAAAAGTTATATACAATTTAAAGGACTTTTTCTATTCAATCTAAAGTATGCTTGAATTTTGAACAAAATTTCTCACACAAATCACGTTGTATTTCAGCGATAAGACGTTCCAAGGAAACATCACTGACTTTACATATACGCATAGAAAAAATCCAATTGTGTTAATTTGCATAATTTTGAGGGCCAATTGACCATATGGTCCATTTCTAGAATAATGGTTACATCATAGTTTTTCTTTAGCAGATTGATTGTTTCAATAGCTGTATGGCATGTGACATCGTCTTGTTGACACCACATATCGTCAGTATCGATACCATAAATTTTTGGAAACTAAATTTGATTGAGCATTGATCATAACAGCGACCTGCATAATTTTCCAGAAAAATTGAACAAAATAATGATGCTACCAGACCATAAACCACACCAAACAGTCATTTGTTCTGGATACATTGGCAATTGTTGAATTTTTTGTGTACTGTTTTCTGCAATTTTTTTTGTTAACAAAATCATTCAACCGGAAATTTGCTTCCTTACTGAAATGTTAAATGCACTGACAATAAATGTCATAAAATTTTTGATGATCGATTAATACTGTTGCCGTACCGTATCGTTATTGGAAAGACTTTATACTAATAGAATAGAATAGATCTTTAAATATTTGGTATAATTTTTCTTTGTATTATTATTATACAGTATTAATAATAGCTAATATAATATATTGGGATGGTAAACTATAAGTGATTGTACTTTTCCCTGATAGATAGCTTAGCGTCGGTTAAAAAATTGATATTTCAAATAAATATTTTCGTCATATTTTACTTTTTTACAACCACAAAGAAAAAACGTATCGCAGACTCACAATATATATTCTGTGTTATGGTGACGAACTTTAAAACAATGTCAGTGTCAAAATTTTTTTGCTACATTTGGTTCAAAAAGACCACACATACCTTAGTCGACAAAAATTGTTAGATTTTCGTTGGTTCAGTGCTTTGCTGATAACAATTGGAAGTTCTATCAGCAAGGAATCAAGAAATTGTCTACAATATGATCGAAGGATTGTAGAACAAAATACTGCAGAAAATTATTTCGTTGTATAAAAAACTGCATTTTGTATTAAATAACAAAATACGTAATCACTTATTTGCCAAACCAATAGCATATAGAAAATAAATAAAGAAAATTGGATAAATATTTATATTAGAATACTTATTTATACAATACATACAATACATATATAAATATATCAATCTTAAAGATATATTCAAAAACTTAATTAAAATGTTTTAAATATATGTATTTGTGCAACGTTTTATCCTAATATCTACTTCGTTTTTATTGTGGGTTATTTGTTATTCTAATATATATAAATGTTTACGTACTATTATTGAAAGGTAATGAGTTAAGGCGATACTCTCTGATATACCTGTGGATTTATGTTAAAAATTTATTGAAATGTGTAATTTGACTCAAAAACACAACATGAGTTAAATTGGTTAAATATATGTACAGTGTCGAACAACATAAAATGAACAAATTGAAAATTCGAATTTTTTTTTTTAGTTTTGTATATACTACAATATAACTAATATTTCTTGCAATAGAACGAGAACCGTAAACACAAAATATTTCTAAATATTATTCAGTGTAAAATAATATAATTGTTAGTACATTTCCTTTCGAGATATCACTTAATTAATGAATAATTGTTCAATATTACTGTCTGTGCAGCAATTTTGTTTTTATTTAGTTCTATAAATTTAAACTCTTATAACAAATCTTTGTACTTGAGATATTGCACATAATATTGTTTCCTGTGTTTAAACTATTGTATTAAAGCTGTGCTATTCATTATATAATTATATCGAATTGAAATACATATCGAAATGAATATACGAAATATAGTAATTAGATATAATAAGGAAATATGTGTATTAGAAATAGCATATGTTTATAAATTGCTCCCTACAATGAGAAACGTTTTGGAACTTTTTTTTATTTAATAAATTCAAATGTGATGAATATAGAATTAATATGTAAAAACTTTGTGTAACTTGCATGAATTATAAATAATATTATTTCGACATACGTTTTATTACGATACATTTAGTTATTTGAAAAATAACAACATAACACATACGCGTATAAACTGAATAATTTTTACTCAATTGCGTTTTCTTATCTGTGAAATTAATAGTTATTTTGGTGCAAAAAAAATATTGACAGATGAATAAAACCCAAATAATTTTTTTTTAGGAATATTTTTCTCAGATATGATAAAATTTCAAAAATTCAGTATATTTATATTTTATGTTCTTATTTTTTCAAATAACTAAATATAATAAAGTGTGTGTAATTTACTACGCCGCATTCAATCCGGAGGTGTCCACGATCGATAATAGGTATTCACAAAATGAGTGTAATGCTAAAAATTATTGCTATCGACTTAGCAATTGCTATTACAAAAAATGATTGCTATTATTCCGTTCGGTATTCTGTATTATTTTCGTCTTGCGAAGAAGTATCAAAATAGTAATAGTAAATGGGACACTTGTTATGTGTGAATTTTGGTATTCTATAATATAAAAATATTGCTGTAAAATGTTAAATTTATCTTTATGGTAGCAATATTAACTATAGCCTGTTGCTATTGTTATTTTAATTTGTGTTAAATCAACGTTTTTACAGTAAAATAAATTATTGCAAATTTTTTCTTCGTTCTGATGCATTTTTTTATTAATTATTATGTATAATTTTCATAAAAACATAATAATATTTCCTTATTAATTTTGTACATAATTAAATTCTATTAAAAATAGAAAAACATTTCACACAATTTAGGTTCCATTGTTATTAAACTAATTTAAATATTTCTTCAATTTTTCTTACAGCATTTGAAAATATCAAATTTAATAGTTTAATTTTAATACAAACGTACAAAAAAAAATAATTAAATAAGATTTTTTTTATCTATTGCTATAACGACATTTGAGTTTGGGATGAAATAATATTTTAGAATTCCGAATAAAGACATATTGTTATGGGCTATGATAGTAATAATTTTCAGCATAAGACCAAAAGTATTATTCAGTATTTTTTATATTTGAAATTACTCACCCGCGAATATTATTGATTCATTTATGAAATTAGAAAGAAAATATCTTTTTAATATACACACATATGGTGTGGTGTTGAACGGCTTACTATTCAAAATTTAGCATACTATAATCAAATCGTAATTACATATTCATGTATACTCCGTTTTCATCGGAAATTTTCGGTATTTATTTTTATACAGCAATTTTTCACGTGGGTGATCATTTGTTCGTTTATAGAATACAAATAAAATGGATTTCTTTGAAAATATGATGTTAAACGGTACTCAAAGATTAACAAAATCTGAACACACACACACATAACTATGGGCTAATCACCCATACAAAAATAATAGAATTATGAAAACATCTTTCTTTCTATAATCGCAGTACAATTGGTAAATTGTTATATACTCCCATGCGTAGTTATTTACCAACTTGGCTGTAATGAATGTTTATTAGATGCCATAAGCTCCATTTGGAGCAATATATAACTTGAAAAAAATTAATATACTCCGTATATTAAAAATAATCTATTTTTCAACGCCATCAGATAACTTTAAATATGGATTATACTAAAATATATTCAAATTTATAATAAACTGAATTTTTATATTGTATTTTGGTAGGGTAATTGAAGTATCAAAAAATATAATTTTAATTATAAAGCACTCACAATAAGCGCAGAAGTAAATGTGGTTGATCGTAATAATAGATCGTGAAGTACCTTGTACAATTCCGTAAATTTTTCTGCTATATTTCGCACTGAAATTATTCAGATGCATGCATGAAACCAAAAAAAAAACATCTATCCTTCGATTTTACATCTATTAAGTATTTTGAAGGCATCGGAAACATTGAACATATGAATACCAATATGGTTTTCGTGCGGGGCACTGCTTCGGCATTACTAAGGATGATAATTAATCAATACATTAAATATTTGTTATTAAAAATTACACACTGTTCTTCTTGTGGGTAGTTTTTTCCAGAGCTTTTGATTCAGAATTGACTATGCGATCTTGTTGGATAAATTGCAGAGTCACTTCAATTTTATGAATTGTACTATTTAACTTATACGAAGTTTGAGCAACCATTACCAATTCGTTTATATTATTGGTATAATTTCAGATTCTCTGGAAAATAAAAATAGTATACCTCAGGGTTCTATTTTCAGATCTTTGTTATTTACATTTTTTATAAATGAACTTCAAAATATTATTTAACTTATTCATCACATGACATTTATTTGCTAATGAATGTTGTACAATTATGGTATATGTAAGAGGATTAAGGTTTATTCTTTATGCGATGTGTTAAATTGCATTTGACTTATATTAATATATGTTAGACCTTGACGTTGTACATCATTGTTCATCTGTTAGCAGATTGCAATTTAATGTATCAAAGTCGAATGTTATATACTTATTTTTTATAGTCGTGATATATACCACTATAATTTAATGTCACTTATATTTGCTGTATAATCTTCTATCGGCTATTATGATCACACTAAAAACCTCGATATGCTATTGTTAAAGCGGTTTTTGGTTTATGAAACTACTTGGAATATTCGGTGTATCATTTTTTCTAATATCATTCCTAAATTCTTTTATTGTGATGTGGTAGTGTCATCTCTGAGTTCTATAAGGTTTAGCTATGTGTTTGGATTACGGCCTTTTAATCATATCTCTGAAGTTATTGATTTTGCTATTTGTTTATAAAAAATTGCGGTTAAACTTGCCTCTCTACCTATATGAAAACATTAAATAATCGCTTAAAACCCATTTTTGTTCTGGTAATTGTTTTATTAAACAACTTTTCAATGTATGTCAAATACTCGTTTATTAAAGGATATTATATTTAGTTGTTTGAACTGTAAATATGTAATTGTTTGGTTATATGGAGATGAAAAATGATAAGATCAGTAAAATATGTATTCTCTATAATTTATGTTATAAATAAAATAAATGAATAATATTAAATTTAATATGTATTCCTATTCACAAAACCACCATAACCAATCCCCATGTCCATCAAGCACTTTAATAATTATATAAGTATACGAATGAAACTGTTTATTTCATTTTGAAATGTTTCAACTATTGTGTATACTCTGTAATCGTTAACATTTGTAAAATTCAATTACATTGATATTATAAAGGAAAAAGAAAAATGTTAAGAAATTTTTTTGAAAAATAAATAATGTTTATGTAGTTTAAAAATTTAATTTTACACCAAATTAATAAATTGGATTACGTATATTTATTAACTAAATATAAATCTATTATAATTTTCTACACAATTTATAATCAATTGAAAATTTTAGTTTAGGTTAATTATTATTATAATAATAAAATTTAGAAAAAATAAACTTTATTATCACATAGTGAGTATTTGAGAAGTTTATAAAATTTTCATCAAACATCGTTAAAAGCAGAAAAAAAACATATTATTATAATTAATATTAAAAATAAAGAAAATAAATAAAATTAATGAAATAATCATTAAAACAAAGTAAAAAAAAAAAAAAGAAATCAACAAATTATGATTTTTTCTATAAATATAAAATCATACATTTTTTTTATAAAACGTCTATTTTTATTTAACAAAATAGTATACAAAAAAAAAATCTCGCGTCGCGGTGTATTTTATAACGATGCTGTTAGTTAGTATCAAAAAAAATATTATAGTATAAACTTTTTCTATACACACATACACATACATATAATATATACAGTAGAACTTAGTTACATACTATTGAATCAATATACCGCCGCAGTTGTAATGTCCTAATATACAATTTAATATAATAGTTCGGAAATATTGTCCAATTAATGAATATTATTAGTAAAATTTTTATTTACAATGAATGATTTCCTTGTTATTTCAAGTCACAGCACCGCAAAAGTCTATTCTATTGAATAAGAGTCTTCAAAAAGTATTAATATATAGCTGAAATAAAAAGCAGTAATTTGTCCCCATAGACACGTCGTCATCTACGATACAATAACTTACAGTAAAGCTAAAGTGACTAAAAAAAAACAATTAAAAATAAAGAGATAATTTTCCAACGTAAGCTCAATTTTTGTTTAGTACAATATAACTTGAGAGGAAATTATATCCACGACATTTCTACATGGAAATTACTCTGCTATATAAACTGTAAAGAACAATATATTTAATTCAAAAAAACTTTAATAGCGGCGTTATTTTCACATAGCAAAATTATTTTTTTTATCAATTGTTCAATATCTTCTGTAAGTGGTCGATTGCCATCAGAAATTATAATGGAACTTTTATGTGAAATTCATCAAGAAATATGCAGTACAAATATATTAATTACTATTTTAAAAGTTATCCTAAAGAAACTCAACACTACTATTATTTTGAACACAGTAGTAAATAATATTTGAAATAATTTCCAAAACTCACTGTTTCTAGATAAATGTGAACAAATTAATTATTCCTCTTCAATTCAAACACGTATGTTATTCGGAAAGATTCTAATTATCTTCATACGAATATATCAGATGTGTTACTAAACTTGAAGTAAATAATTTATTGGGGTTTATTTTTTTATTTAACATACGTTAACGCTCATTCATGCAGCTTGTGTCTATAAACATCTGTGCCAAACATTTTTGTATGTTTTAACAATTTCTTTCACTTAAAACATAATTTTTTATAATTTTATATTTTTATTATTGTTTTAAATTTAAAAATATGAAAATTTCACAATAAAAAAAAGTAATTAAAACAGTAAGCGATTTCGGTGTTTTATTATATATTCTATATTTTTGTTTTAAGGTTTAAGAATAACATATATAATGCGAAATAGTGATAGCGAAATATAATTTTTTGTTGAAAATTGAATAAAAGATCTACATAAGCACAGATGTTTATACCAGGTGTACCGGTATCAAGTAAGCATTTTTTTGTGAAAATAAAACACTCATTTTAATTGGGAAAATAAAAAACATTTTATTTAAAATATTGGCCATTGATTTCTACATATTTGGACAACCTTTCTGGCAATTTGTGGATACCACGCCAATAGAATTATTCGTCTTTTGAATCAAACCAATCAGACACACAACTTTCAACTTTTTCGTAAGAATCGAAATGCTGCTCAGCCAATGCGTGTCCCATGGATGAAAACAAATTGTAGTCGGAAGGAGCCAAGTCTGGTAAATACGGCGGGTGGGATATTGCATACAGGTGCATTGTCATATAGCAAAATTACCTTGCCGTATCTTCTGGCACGGATTCTTAAAATAAATCCATTTTTCATCAATTCGATGCAAAACTAGATTTTCTTTCGTGTCTGACAAACAAAATTTCACAAGTGTTTTTTCGATTTTCCATCTGTCTTTCATTCAATTCATGTAGAACCCATTTTTTCACACTTTTGGATCTTTTCCATGACTTTTAAACGGTCAGAAATTGTTTGTTGTGCAACATTTAATATTTAACATTTATGCCATTTGCTTTTGATTCAAAGTGTCATCACATCAAAATCATTATCTCTGAACCGTTGAAACCATCTGTTGTATGTTGCTTCTGATAGAGCATCATTACCATATGCCTCGTCGACAAGCATTCGATGCGACTCTGCAGCACTTTTCTTCAAATGAAAACAAAAATTTAATGCTTTCCGAAAATCATCATTTTCTGGTACAAAATTCGACATTTTTAACACAATGAAAAAATGTTATGTTGTTTGTATAATGACTTGATGTATACTAAATATGTTTGACAGATGTCATAGCAACTATCGAGACATTTGTATCCTGACGCTCACTTCATAACGGTTCACCTGGTAGACACATGCTGCTTGAATGATGGATTAGTTTACTAATGTTTCAGATTTTTTTTCTTATATGGGATTGGAAATTGATTAGGGGGCCGAGTACTAGTGCCACTACCTTATTTAATATTTTTTAATCATAAATAACGTACACAAAAACATTAGTGACAATTCTATTTAATGATACATTTATTTTAATTACCATACTTATTTATTATAATCATTTGTGAAACATTAAATAACTAAATGTATACAGAGCTTGTTATTCTATAGAACAATATATATCCATTAACAAAATGGTTAATGATACCAAAAGTGATACAAAATACGATAATAATAGAATTCTTTATTTGTCGTATTTGAGATGGACAAATGAATGGAATAAATTCTATATGTTTCTGTAACTAATTTATACTGTAATTGGTAAATTTTTGTATGATACATATATGTTTGTACTATGTTTACTAATACACATATATATATATATATATATATGGTGATATAAATGTGAATGGATAAATAGACAGATTGGCTCATCATAAGATATACAGCATAAAGTATATATATATTTATATCACATCATATACTATAAATACATAACACACATATGATGATAACAAACATATTCAAACGCATTTTCTTTTCAATTTTTGTGTAAACATTTATCAAAATATTTGCATATAAAATTTTTATTTTTACTTTTAATATAATTCCTATAATAGCGTAGCAGCACCGGCTGTTATATGTTTTACGTTATTTACAAAATTTTCAATATAAATTAACAAAACGGAATAGAAATTATTTTAAATAAATAATTAAATTAAGTAATAATGATGTGTTTGGATGGTATAGTATAAAAAGCGAAATAGTGTGAGAATGTATATGTGGTATTTATAATAAGATGTATTTAATAAAAATTATATGTTGTGTTATGTTTTCTTTTTTGTGTATAGAATTAGAATATATAAAAATGAATGTACTCGTATACACATGTCGGATGTTCTATTAAGATAAATACACTTTCACTAGTGACCGCTGCTCAAATCTTCCATGACCGCAGTATAAGTAAACTTTGACAAATCATTATAGCAGTAGCACTTCATCAATGCCTAAAAATTCTGGAATTTTGCCAAACCTTATATAGATGGAAAATAATTGTCTTACTTATAACGTGACTCCATTAAAATCACATAAAGGCATCATGGGTTCTTAAGTTTTTCTAAATAACCATACCGATAAATGGCGATTCTCCATTAAACACAACAATGATAAGTCAGTTTTTGTTTCCAAGATTGTGTGACATCGATGTGGTTTCAGCAAAGATGGTACCAAATATAATATAATTATTCAATATTTCGAGACTTTTACCTATGAATTGACCTCCAACATCTTGTGTTTTGATGCCTTTAAATTATTTTGTATTCCATATATTATTTTCAAACATTAATATTCATAAATTCAATGTTTTAATAAACAAAAAGAAGGTGGCATTCTGTATTTTTTTTCAAAGTTATATCTTTCTTAAAAAAACACCCCGCAATGCGTTTATGTAACGTACGTATATAAAATAATGGAATTAACAAATTATAGGGTATTTTTTTTTTCTTTGGTTCATCTTCACATAATATTCTTAGGAAATGTTTCTAATTATTAATGTTATTTTTTTTTTCATCGTTATATACTTTTTTAATTTTATTAACTATATCGGATGGTGCTGACGTTCACATTGCATAGTGTATATATAAATTACACCTACATATTTTATATTTATAATATCAACTAAAATTAAAAAAAATGTTTGTTTATTTCTAAAAAAAAATGTACAAGTTCCTTTTTCTTCTCTTTTTGGTTTCATCAGTTTTCTAATAGTGTTAATTAGTGTATAATTTAATTTACACACGTTATTTTATATACTATACTTTTCATTTGTACTTCTATCATTGTATAAATAGTTATGCAACTTTTGTGTCCTTCATTCTGCATAACATTTTGTATTGGGTCTATAACTAAAGTTTTGGGGATATTTTGGTAAGAAAAACATATTTATTTGAAATTAATGGTACATTATATTTTATTCAAAGTGTTTGCCATCTGAAGCTACAGCTTTTGACCAACTTTGTAGCAAATTATGGATTCCTTCATAGAAGAACTTTTTTGTTCATGCGGTTTTTGTTGGTCATCTTTAGGAAATTTAAATGCAGTAACGCTGTCACCATATATGTAACACTCAGTAGCGCAGTGGTATAAAGCTGATGTTTATTAATCATGAAATATAGCGGGTTCAATTTCCACTATTTTAATAGGAAATTTTTCGGTATTTATTGTAATACTGAAATTTATCAACTGGGTGACTATTTGTACGTTTATGGAATAAATAGAAAAATGGATATCTTTGAAAATATGTTGTTGGACGCTAATCAAAGATTAACACTGTCTGTCTGCACACACACACACATCACTATGTGCTAATCACCAATATAAAAATATTAGAATTAAGAAAACATCTATATTTTGTTAATTGCATTACTACTGGTAAATTGTTATATAATCCCGTTCGGAGTAATTTACCAACTTGGCTGTAATGAATGTTATTTAATAATTATAATAATATTTTTATTTAAATATTTTATTTTATTCATTTATTTATATATTTATATTATATGAATTGTAGTGAATAATGTATTTATTGCTATTATATATTTTCAATAATTTCAATTGAATAATGAAATAAATAATGATAAAAAGACTTCACTACGTATATCTCAGGACTATCTCACACACTCAAATGCAATTTGCAAATGTTGTCTTGGGCTTTATATATTGACGACTATTGAAAGACACATAAAAAAAAGATTTAAATGCGGCCTTTATTAGGTAATTCCAAATGCAATAGGATGACATTGCAAATTATCCATTTAATATAAGACTTCGATCTAAATATGAAATTACGATATACAATACATATGTGTAATTTACATGTCGCTGAATAAATGCTTCTTAAATTATTTGCATTTTTAAAAATTAAGAAAATTTTCTTAAAAATATATAATATTATATTATAAAATAATAAAGTTTGGTATATTTAGATACACCGTCTGTCTAAAAAATAGCCGAAATGGATTAATAAAATGCAAACAAATAATTTATTTTTACAAAAATAATTTTATTTATTAGAAATATTCTCCCATAAGCGATATACATCGATTAGCATGTTCAGCAATACTATCACATGACTTTTTGTGTGCCACCGAATGGAATGTTGTTTAGTATGACTATGGTTGGTGTTAGCAGTTCAATATATTCAATTGATACACCAGGGAATAAATTCTTATTGGATAATTCCTTTACTTACTTACTTACTCCATGGCGTTACAACCCGGGTGCGGTTTTAGCCTTCTCCAACACGCTTTTCCAACCTGACCTATCCGCAGTTAATGTCTTCCAATCCCGAATTTTTAGGATCTTTATATCACAGTTTACTGCATCTAGCCATCTCGCCTTAGGTCTTCCGGCTCTCCTTCTACCCTCCGGTTTACCATTTAACAGTTTTTTTGGCACACGCTCCTCCTCCATGCGTTCTACGTGTCCAAGCCATCTCAATCTATTGATCTTGATTGTTTTGACAATATTTGGTTGACCGTACAACATGTCTAATTCAATATTGTATCGTCGCCTCCAACCATTCTGTTCTTTGACGGGACCAAATATGCCACGGAGTACCTTTCGTTCGAAAATCCGAAGTAGTTGTTCCTGGTTTTGTGTCATGCACCAAGCCTCCGACCCATACGTTAATATTGGAAGTATTAAAGTTGTATATAGCTTGCACTTAAGATCTCGTTGTAATGTTTTCGATCGGAATTGTTTTTTTAACCCGTAATAACATCTGTTGCCAGTTGCTATTCTGCGGCGTATTTCCTCTTCAATATCATTTTCAACATTTATCAACGATCCTAAGTATACAAAACTATTGACTATTTCAAAATTGTGTTCTCCAATATTAACCGTTTGATCTCGAATTCCTTTACAATCGTAAAAACAAATGAGTATAAATTTTGATTTTTGATTTCATCAAAGGAGATTTTTGATTTCCTTCATATTTGGTGACCGCCATTCAGCACTTTTACGCTTAGTTTCTGGTTAGTATTACCCATTAACTATAATTTTTGAATGTTATCATTGGAATGATCAATTCGGTGAAATTTTTGGTAATCAGTAAATTGATGTGGAACAAACTTTTAAATCATGTTTTGTACATCAATTTTATTCATTTTAAATCTCATCAATTGTTGTCCTTCATCATCCACATCTTCACTGTCGTCTTTGAATTGTCGATGTCACTCGTAGACTTGTATTTTGGAATAACAATTATTACCATTAGCTGTTGTTTCATTGTTGTTATACATTTGTAGATCGACAAACAGTTGTCACTGAATGCGTTGTATTTGGACGTGCACTTTGAAAGAAGTGCCTTGCAGCTTCAACAGTTTGTTAACGGCGCCGTTTCACAATTCATAAATCAGCAGTCGATAGATGACGTTTTACCAGATCTATTTATTATAATGGAAAGTCATTCCTATTATTTTTCGGACAGAATTTGTGAACTCGTATACATTATAATATAAAAACACATTTAAGTTTTTGTTTTTTTTAGTTCTCATAAATTGAACATCAAATAATTTACAAAATACATATTTCTCTTATTCATTTTTTTTTCTTGTGCTATTAAACATACAATTTTTTTATTATGATAATATTTAAAAAATAAAAAATGTATATGTTTATTTGAAATATCTTTCATTGAGTGAGAAGATTAATGAATTGGGTAATAAAATAGTATGTATTATCATAAAAATATATAAAAAAATAAATGTTTAAAAGCGATAATTTAATTTTCGTGTGTATATTTTATATTTTTTAATATACATTATATCTTTTTAATTTTATACGTAATATGCACATATAAAATATAAATCATATTATGCCCATTTACCATAATAATTATGCGTATATGTGTATTTTTAACAGTGTACACGTTCAGATATAAATTCGTTTATTTTACTTTGATTTCTGGCTTATATCTTTAATTAATTTCAATTTAATGTATCATACAAACAGTTTTCAACATATTATTAATATTTTAAATCAAAGGCGTATAAGAGCATTATTGGATATATAGTTTTCAAAAAGTTTTATATAATTTAACATTTAATTAATTAATTAAAATTATAATAAATAGCGGTGTCTTTAACTGTTGTTATTATAAAAATCCTAATTTAATAAATTTAAATTTATTATATAAATAAATATAAATATATCAATTGACATTATTATAATCAATAAATTTTCTGCAAATGCTAATAAAAGATGTGCGATACAAAACCTACTATAGAATACAAATGTAGAAGTAGAAAATTAGCGTTTTTTGGTCAAATAAATCTTTGTTAAAAATATACTTGTTATAAAAGTTAATAACCAAGATATTCACCTTTATAATATCTATGGTAATTTAACATCTATCGGGTAGTTGATGGACGCCCTCGCGATAGAAACTTTGTTGTTTGGAGGTAAAATACTCATCGAATCATTTTTGGACTACCTCACCTTTCGAGAACCGCTGCCCAGCCAAATAAAACTTTATCGATCTAAACAAACAGTAGTCGAAAGGTGCAAAGTCTGAAGAACACGCAATTTTTTCCCGATTTGAAATCGCTACTTGAGTACTATTTTCCAAGTTCTTGTTGAGTTTGAGTTGGTTTTTCTTCAAGTAAAGCTTGAAGTTTTTCATTTTCAAACAGTTTTTCAAGACTTGGACTCTTGAGTCTTAGTTTAAGCTAAAGTTTAAGGTTAAAATTTCTATCACGAAACTTCGAACACTATTGGTACTTTCGCTAAAAGTTAAAGCATTAACATACTTTTATCCGCAAACTGAATTAATCTTTACTTCGTATAGCTTCAGCAACATTTTTTCCCAGTTTAAAACAGAATAACATTGACACTCTTAAATTTTGTTTTAAAACATTTAACTCAAAACAAAAATTTGATACCCACTGAACGGCAGTTTGTAAGTAAACTTATGTCATGTAAACGACAATGACTATAAGCTATATTATACATCTGAAATGGCGGATGGATTATTGGATACCATTTTAATTACAACCAACTTCAGTACCAGGTTTCCACTTATACACCTAATATCTGTTATAGAATATCAAAAACATTATTAAATATTTAAATGTCATGTAGCTCATTATGAGAAAAACATATATATTTCATTTATTTCAAAAGTTATGCTACTATCTTATTACAAAATGGAAATGAAATATTTGTCTAGACATATATTTTTCAATTTTCCATGCTTTTCAATCATCAACATATTACTTATATTATATTGTTAGATAGATTTTATATTTTATTATTTTCATTTATTTTATGGATAAGTATAGCAGCAAATATAGAACAAATAAACAATAAGTATAAAAATGTTATCTGTAAATATAATGTGTGTTGTATATATATATATATGTTATGTTACATACAGAGACACCAATAATGCCATATTTATGACATCACATTACGCAATATAAGTGTATGATTAAATGTGTAAAATTTTTGTACAATACAATTTTCCCAAAAAATAATATAAGCAGTGAAATCAATACAATAAAATAAAAAATCAATTTGCTTGTAAATGATATAAAATATGAACGTAACCGCAGCCACGAAGCGTCATAAAGACAAAAAAGACACTGACTACCACAGAAAATTCCAATGTCTACCTCAGAAGAATGTATGTTAATAAGAAATTTACGTGATATATCAAAAATACTTCAAAACTTATGTTAATACAAAATATTTATAAATTTTTCACATATAAAATAAACAATATCATAAATAGATTTTTACTTATATAAACCACTAAATTTATACTAAAAACAATACAAAAAACCAATCAATTTGAAATCAATATGAAGGAAATGTTAGGAAGACATAATTTATCTATGACTTAAGTAGATGTATATTTAACATGCATAGAAATCATCTTTTAAATTTATTTTTATCTTTTCGTAGTCAAATATTTATCTCTTCAAGTCATTTTTTAAATATGGCTTTATCTTTCGTGTTTGATATATATTTTGTTAATAATATGGTATATCGACTCTCGCGATTTAATACATACATGATACAATACATACTCAATACTGTTTTCTATACTGAATATTATTGTATATATGGTAATATCATATATCCAAAATTCAATCACAAACACAATCATACATTTCAATATGCATTTAAGTTGAGTCAAATATCAAGAATGGCTTTTATATGTTTTTACAGCATATAAATTTTAAATGAAGATCTATTCATATTGTCTTTTAATTTGAAATTATGTGTATTCAAAATATATGAATTTGAATTTGGCATTGATTATTGATAACGATTTTTCATTCTGATTGGATTTTAATATTCTATTATTAGTGAATTTTGACTCTTTTCTTATTTGGTTTTTGATTTTATTTTTCTAACTGTAATACATTTGATGTTGCAAGATCTGCATTTTCATTTTTTATTTTGAATATATTGTAGTTTTGATTGTATTGGCTTTAGTAAAAGTAGATATAGAAAAAATGGAATTCCATTGAAGATAAGTCAAAGGTAAAAAATCTTATTCCAAAATCAGATCTAGATATTTCGCAGATAGATGGAAAAGTGGATTTAAAAAAAATGGTACTTTACTTATAAAGTTGTTAGTTGGGAAACGAAAAAATTATTTTATAATAAAAAATATTAATAAAATTCAAGAAATTTAAATAAATATTTCACATATAAATTTTCATTAAATACAAATATTTAAATAATGATTACAGTATATATTATATATATATTATATTAGGTTGTCAACTATCTCCCTTCCGCCTTTTTGCTCTTTATTCAATGCTTTATAAAAAGTGTTACAGTAATCGGATTTAGTTCAAATATGCGCCGTTTTGTTCGATAATCTGTTTCCATCTAGACTGCAACTTCATAATACCTCCCTCGTAGAAGCCCCCCTCCTTATTTGCGAAGAACTCGGACAGCCACTTTTCACAAGCCTCTTTTGAGATCAACTTTACACCACCAAGGGCGTTCGCCATGGACAGGAGCTGGTGGTAATCACTTGGCGCTATGTCCGGGCTATATGGTGGATGCGATAAAACCTCCCATCCGAGCTCCCGTAGCTTCTGACGAGTCATCAACGAAGTGTGTGGTCTGGCGTTGTCCTGGTGGAACACTACACCCTTCCTTTTGGCCAATTCTGGACGCTTCTGGTCGATCGCCTGCTTCAAGCGGTCCAGTTGTTCGCAGTAGATGGTAGAATTAAGCGTCTGGCCATATGGGAGCAGCTCATAGTGGATGATTCCCTTCCAATCCCACCAAACACACAGCAAAACCTTCCTGGCCGTCAATCCCGGCTTGGCCACTGTTTGGGACGATTCACCGGCCTGCGACCACGACCGTTTTCGCTTGATATTGTCGTATGTGATCCATTTATCGTCGCCAGTCACCATCCGCTTCAAGAATGGGTCGAGTTCGTTCCGTTTCAGCAGCATTTCGCAAATGGAAATTCGGTCCATTAGATTTTTCACTGTTAATTCATGTGGCACCCAAACATCAAGCTTTTTTTTGTATCCAGCCTTCTGCAGATGGTTTAAAATGGTTTGGTGACTAACTCCCATCTCCTGGGCGATGTCACGAGATGCCACATGCCGGTCTAACTCGATGTATTCCATGATTTGATCGGTATTTGTCGTCACAGGTCTTCCGCCGGCTGGCTTATCCATGGTGTCGTTTTCACCGGCTCTGAATCGTCGAAACCATTCCTCCGCGGTTCGAAGTGATAGAGTACCATCCCCCAAAACACCATTAATCTCACGGAACGTTTCTCTAGCGGATTTGCCTTTAACGAAGGAAAACTTTAAAATAGCGCGAATTTCGGCGTTAGTGAACTCCATGTTTACACGTCTATAACTGTTGAACGCAATATCCAAACTAATCATACATAGCGTCGTTTTGTTTGTTATGTCAAGAGCTTTCAAATTATGTACAGTGTTGCCAGATACGAGCTCTGTAGCGCTTTGTACATAGCCGCGAAATTAAAAAGACAAAAAGGCGGAAGGGAGATATTTGACAACCTTATATATAGTATATCTATTATTTGGTCTTTTCGTACTAAAATAATAAAAAAATTTAAGGGCAGAAACCAACCTGACGTATAAATATATGTACTTCTATATAATAATTAATAAAATATGTCTACCCAAACCAATCAAGTACGCTTCGTTACTGCGTAACTATATTTTTATATGTTTATGTATGAACGTGATTATAACATGCGAAGAATAATAAAATTATATTTTGCTTCATTGAACATCGTGCGCACAAAGTTTAACTAAAATATTCTATTATTTCTTTATTTATATTTATGAAAATGTACAATAAAATAAAAAGTTAAAAGAACACTAAAAAAAATATTTTCATTTTTTTTTCTTTTCTATAAATACTATTTTTATTTTTCCTTTTTGTTTAGTTTGAAGAAAGACCATCTAATATAAAATAAATTGTGTTACACTTTTATAAGTTAGAATATGTATATTAATTAGGTATACAATACATACAATACAATTTCCAGAATTCGACAACATTTGCATTGCAGTTTCGATCCAAGCCCGGAAATTTGCGTTTTGTTTTATATGGAATAAGAAAGCACTCAATTAAGTAGACTCGTGTATGTACTTTATAGGAATTCAACCGTTTCCGTTGTATGATTGTAACCTACTCTTCGTTTCGATACCTCAATGACGCACGCATATGTCATTTTTTAATAAAATTCGACAGCTTTCCAAATCAGTGAAACGCATCATCATATTTTATCCAACAGCAATGGAAGATTTTAAAAATTGAAAGTTTTGCTTGACTTTTAATTTTCAAAGAAAAGAAAACGACTGCTGATAGTAATCGTGTCGAAACTTTTGGTGAGAATATACACTATCAAAAACACAATGTTATAAAATGGTTTCAACGCTGTGGAAAAGTGGTGATTTTCATATGAAATAATAAAAACACCCGGGTTAACCAAATTTTAATTTGAAGAATTAGAATTGGAAGCCTTAATGGATCCATATATTGATTGAGTACAACAATAATTGACAGTATTATTAAATATTACCTATACAAACAAATTATACTGTGCATATATGGTACGATCAGCATTTTTGCTGTGCTTTTGAACGCTGTCAACAACACTTGATGAAACCCAAATTGAAGGAAAAAATTCCAAGCCAAGCAAGAGACCATAAAGGGATTTTTCAACATTACAATGTAAGTTAAAATGTCGTCAAATTGTTAGGGACACGTTGCGGACGCACTTGTTTGAAACATGTTACCCCAACCGCTGAGTGTACACCAGAAGTTGTTCCGTTAGTATACACTTGTTCCGATCGATACAGAATCATGTGTCCAAGTAGCAGCCTAGCAACTTAGCTATTCTGAATGTTATATTATGAGTTATTTATTTATTATTGATATTTTAATTACATTGTAATTGTATTGTATATTGATTGATTTGATTTGTATTCATATATTTTAGTAATAAATAAAACGGTTGTATACATTAATTTTTCATTATTATTAAATTGAAAATTATATACAATTATTTTTATGCTTAAATAATAAAAGGCTTTGTCTAGCAGTTAAAGATGAAATTTTTAACGAATATATTATTTGATAATAATTATAACAATATTGTACTATATATTATAATTAAGCATCTGTTTTTCATATAAATGAGAATTTAATTATTATCCTTTCTTTGTGATAAATTTATTTAACAATTTTATATTTTTTTATTGTATACTGCTCGTATACTATTTTATACTTTAATGTAAAATATTGTAAAATTTTTTACATATAGTCTTCATGTTCTTCTTTTAAATTAAAGAAATATATGTTACTCCAATTGGAGCATATATGTCAACGATCCAGAAATTAATTACTGTCAAGTTGATAAATTACTCCACAGTCCACATGAAAATATACTACAAAACACTGACTATGGTAACGATAGATATTTCCTAAATCATAATTTTTATATGAATATACAATACAATCTGTAATACGATTGTCGGTTCTGAGGGTCTACATAAATTAATAGCAAATTCATTTAATTAAATATTATTTTTGCAAAAACAGACATAGACAGACATCCTCATATTTTCCATTTCTATTGTCATTATTCAAAATATATTTACAATCAACGATAAAATTTAATAAATTACAAATAAATGTTAAACATATATTCACTGTGTGTTGATAGCGTTGTGTAATGTATAATTCCAATGAAGTTTTCTACGAGTAAAACGAAAAAAATCTCCTATGTATGTTGCTTCCAATCTAGCCACAACACATGCACAATAAGGTGGCATAACACGCATATTCACTAGATTCTCAATAAATAAAACCCACTATAAAATTTGCCTTGTGGCACTCACATAATCAATATGGTTGGCGATGATTCAATTACTCTATAAATGTTCACATCATCAGCACATATTTTACAATCTATGAAAATTTCAAAATCGAAAACAAATAATTAACTTTCCTGTAGTACACCAAAACTTGTATGAATTGTAGTATTTTGACAACTTATCACCAAACAACATCGTCCCGTAAATATCTTCGTTGTATACTCATAAATAAATTTAGCCAAATAATCAAATATGATGAAATTTTATCCGTATTAATATTAAACATTATCAATAAGTTTTCATAAGACAATTTAAAGTATTCGGCAAATATGTTATTAATTATATTAGCGTCATTAACGTAGACAACGTTATAATTTTCTAACCTATCTAAATCATTTGTCAAATTGAATTCAATTTTAGAAATATAAGAATTATATTGTATCATATAGAACGATTACTAAACTGGAAAATTGATCATATATAGTTACAAGTCGCAGTCACCCCCGGATTTATACAACGCTCTCTAAAACTTTTTTCTACCAATTGTGTAGTTTCCAATATCTAAAAAAACAATTCAAAATATAATCATACAAAACACATTAAAGCATTGCCGCAAGTATCACCAAACACTGTTCTGTAGTTTCGTTACTATTATTTGAGTATTGTCAAAAACTTGTAAATTTTAGATACAATTATTGTATATAAATTTGTAAAATTGTATTGATATTTAATATAGAGAGTGTTATCACAATTGAATAAGAAATGATCAAACAAAAACAACTAAAAATTTTAACTAACCTATATCCGGAAATCTGCAAATTGTAGTAATTTGCATAAACTTGTCTATACGTTATCTTATTTTGAACCTCTATGTATTAAATTACATAAATTTGTATACGTTGTAATTTATATATTACCTGTTTTCAATTTTCTTCTAACTATAACATTATTTTAATAATTATTGTAAATAATGAATTAATTAATTTTAATCTATGTTTACTTAATTTTGAATTATCTTTAAACCAATAATTATATAATAATATAATAATAATAAATCATAACATAAATAAACAAAATTATTTAATAAAATTATTATAGTTAAATCTTATTATCTTTTTTTGATTGTTGGTATAATCATGACCTACCTTTTTCCCAAAAATATAATTATAAATATATAAACATATCGTACCTATATGTTCTGTATATGACGGTAAAGTTTATTTATACAATAATAATATAAGTAAAATCTATATTATTTAAACAGTATCCACGGCATGAATTGCACGGTCGAGAAATTTTAACAAAATGTATGTAAAATTTCCTTCTTGTATGCTATGATTAAAATGACATTCATTATTTTTGTGATATATTAGAATGTACAATAAATCATTTAAAAAAAACCAAAAATTTATTCCTCAATTTAGTGGTAAATGAAATGAAAGAGTGCGGATAATGTTTAATCCATGCAATTGAGAAAAATCACAAATTATTTATTATATAATATTAACTTTGTATACGAGTACATGTTATATATTCATTATTTTTTAATTTAAAATATAGGAATTATATTTCTTAATTAAAACGTTCATTACTTAGTAGTCCCACCCGTTGCCTTTATAACTGCCCTCAAACGATGTGGCATATACTCCACTAAGTTGTCTATGTAATATTCCGATATGTTGTTTTTCCATTTAATAACGTCAATTAGGTTCGAAATATTAGTGAGAGGTTTGGCAATTACATTACGCTTCATTTCAGCCTATAAATTTTCAATCCAAATCCAGGAACGATAATTTTATAAAACAATTAAAAATTAAACATAGGTTTTGAATACTAAACATTCCTTTCGGGCGGTATGGCATGGAGCGTCGTCTTGTTGAAAAACCCACTAATCGTTATCAGCAAACATCTCGATGGCAGATGGCTCGAAAAGTGATTCTAGTATATTTATATACTTTTCTGCACTCACGAACCAATAATTGTACTCATTTCACCCAAATGATCTATACGAACCACTGTGGTTCGCGTTCCAATTTAAATATAAATTAGAGAACGTTAAACGTTTTTTTTATCGCTTTATAGTTAAAAATGGTTTTCGCACCGCTGAATATGACCGTAAACCAAAGGTATTCAAACATTTTTCTCTGACAGTATCTTCACTTATTTCTATATAAGAATATCTTTTAACTTAGCCTTCAATGTATTACATGATTTGAAACGATGTTTCATAGCTGATCTTCTAAGATATCGATCTTCAAGTGACGTCGTCTTCTTATTAGGACGATCTTTCAGTATTGGTGTCAATATACCCCGGATATTGAAATGTTTAACAAATCGTTCACTGTACTTCAGTCGCATTCCATTTGCTTTTTCTTTCACCAATACTAAAATAATTCTTTTTTGGGTTTCAGTTAAATTTATACAACCGAGCATTTTTTTCACTTTTTACTAAATTTCACGAATTTATTTAATAATAACACTTTATTTTCCACTTATTTATGTTTATAATCAATGACATTGCGTCATCTAATGTTTATAAAATAAAATAATGCGTATATAATCCCCAATCCTAATGCGAGAAACAGAAACTGAAATGAAAACAAAAAAACCTCATAAGGGTGCAATTCATACCGTGGATACTGTATGTACAAATCCTAACGAAACTGGATGGAAAGTTATCAAGCCTCTAATTATACATACGGGTACAAATATAGATATATTTTCAAATGAATTAAAAACTATATTATAAATAATGTAAAATACGTATATAAAATGGAAAAAAATTATGTAAGGGTTATGTTTACGTTAGACACAAGTGTAATACTGTAGGGATATATATTTAAAATTAATAAGTTTTGAAAATAACAAATTACAATTTATATGGTAAGTAAATTAGTATAAGAAAAATATGTATTTAAATTATAACCTGATGCATGCGTAAATGTATTATATAATTAACTATGCTGTGCTGTACACACAACATAGTCAAGCGAATTTATTTAAAATTGAGTGTTTTATATAATATATGGTACAGTACTGTACAAAATCATAGCAATTAACTTCAATAAAATCAAAATGTAATGTGTAAAAAAATCGTCAAGTTTTTTTTACTTTAAAAACACTAACCGTTAATCTGTCATTCCAAAATAACATTTTGCAATCGAATTGCAATATGATAGTATTTGTGGTCGAAAATGTGAAGTCGCATATACAATTTATATGTCTCGTAGTTCTAAAAATTACAAATATTATTTTAAAAATTTTATATTTATTGTTTTAAGACAAATTGAATATGCTTTGGATTGGATTGGATGATAAATAAGAAAACAAAAGATAAAATTTATTGAAACTGATTAGTTGATCCGATTTGATGTCATAACATATACCATATATTTATTATGAATTCAAATATATTTGAACTTAGAATACGATGTCAAACCCGATTAACTAATAAATATGAAACTATCTATATTCTATAACGTCAATTAAAGTTTGTATTTTGAAATAATGTTTCCAGTAAATTTGAGTATATAGATGGGACCAGTTGAGATGGGAATATTAAATTACAATGTAAAATCTAGGAAAATATGCTTTCATATTTTATTTACTTAAATGACGTAAATTTAAAATAAATTTATTATTATTTTACCCATATAATATATTTAATTAGTTTTCACGTTTTAACATAGTATGATTTTCCATTTAGATTTATGAGAAACTCATAAAAAATGTAGAAACCGTACGTGTGGCAACTTTTTCGAGACATCGACCTATGTTTAAAAAGACCATTTATTAGACAACTCAAATCATGTCATGAAGTGCATTCCATTAATTGAATACCAGGTTATGATTGAGCACCTATAATATTAACTTCGAAATATGCTTCAAAATTCGCTATTGTGTGTTTTACACAAAACATTTAAAAAAACTTAATAGTTTTATTTATTTTATAAAAATAACAGCAGCAACATTTTGGACCTGAAACTAAAATGTTTTATTCAATAAATGTGTACAAGCTTCTCACTTAAACCTAAATAAAACAAATCAAATGTAATAATTACGCAATTACTACTTGGGTTCACACAACTTATTGTATTCTAATCGTCATTCTTGTTCATTTGATAGCAATTTTATGTAACCAAGTTAAATAAATGCGCTTGTAAAATGTTTTAAAATTTTAGAAGACTAAAGTTTTTGATATGAAGGTTATTTTATCATAACATGTTGCGTGCTTTCCCCGACCCGAACACAAAAAAAAAAATCTACCATATATCCACGATATCCCGGATATCCAGAACTAAAAAAAATTAAGTTGAGGTAAACTTAAGCGCCAGGGATATTTCTATCCCGTTTACCTCATACACGCAGTTTATGCCCGACTATATTACCCAGATGAACATGAGCTCACATGGGTTCATTGATTTTTTTTTTTTCTTAGTTCCGGATAAATTTCCCTAATAATGACCTATCTGTATTGTAACTAAATATGTATTTTTTTTCAAATTTGGAAATTTTACCGCAATGTAATGGAGGTCAGAATAAGGGTCGATTAATTGTTTTTTTTTTCTTACCTTCTTTTTATTAATAATTTTTCTTTTGATTTTTCTTTATTTTTACACACGTTTACTTTTTTAATTTTTTTCTTTCATCAACAATTTTTTTTAATTTTTAATTATACCGTTTTGTTTTTTTTTTTATATCACTTTTTTTTCTTCAATCACTGTTTTTTTTTTTTGGTTTTATATCATTATTTTTTTTTTTCCTAATTATTTTGTTTTTCCCAACAATTTTTTTTAAATTTTTATTATACCGTTTTTTTTTATATCCTTTTTTTCTTCAATCACTGTTTTTTTTTTTTTTTGATTTATATTATTATTTTTTTTTCCTAATTATTTTTTTTTTCTTTTCCCTAATTTTTTTTTCACTTATTTTATATTGCCATTTTTCCTAAACTTATTCCACAAACTCCCTTAAATATCCACACGACTGGTATTCCCAAACCTTCAAAATCAACAAGCCTCTTTTCTATCTTCCGTACCACTATTTATAGCCTCCCTCAACTACCACTACCTCCCGCTGGGTAAGTCATTCAACCCATCTTTCCGCTCTCCATTATACAAAATTTTTTTTTCTCGCAATTAATTGTTGAGTTAATTTTTAATACATATATATTTTCAACACTTCTAGGTCACGTAAGGCAAATCTCCATTTACGCAATATATATAGTATTTTTTTTTTTTTCAAATTTCAAAACAAAATTCTGTGTCCATATATACATATACATATATTTTTCAAAAATACATAACAAACATTAATTTACTACATATTAACATATGTACTATGTTTATGGACGACGTGCTCCAGTTCAATAAAATATATGTAATATATAAATTTTCTAGACATAGATGAAACGCTTTGAAATTGCAATAAAATAAAATGCATCGCACAACATAATATCCATTCACTAAAAGTTTACTTAAGAAGATACCTTTCTATCTATATTCTAGATTGCTTCAATTTTCTGAAATATCTTATGTAATAATTTTGCCGTCTCATTTTGTTTTTTTTTGTCTCTGTGTAAACTGTCGCCGGGAATAATCTATTTGATTTATGAATATATTATAAGTTTATGTATGGTATATATATATTAGTTTGTATGTATGTATAGCATAATAGAATATTAGAAAAGTAAAAATAAATGTTAATACAAGGACAGTTCGAAAAATTTCCTGTAACGGCGACATTAATGTCTGCGTGTTTCTCATTGGAAACAACAAATAATTGTAGGATTTTCTGCAAATTTTCAAGTCAATCTGTCAAATAGTTTATTGTTTACAAAGGCATGAAACTGCCAACTTTTGTGTTTTCGATGAAATGGATAAATTTAAAGTTCAGGCTGCTTATTATTATATTTTCTGAAGGGTTTATCCGAAACCGATGCTATAAAGGATATGGATAAAATTTTAAGTATGTTAGTTCATGACCATCTTACATAAAACCAAACGTTTTTGGTTAGAGAAATTTAAATGTGATCGAACAAGTGGTACAAAGAAATTGAAATAATTACAAAACTATATGTTGTCGTGACAAAAAAAATAGTTCGTGAGCTTGCTGAGGTGTTAAAAATATCAAAATAAAGTTTTACATGATGAATTGCATGAAAAAAATAATATCTGTTAGATGAGTGCGTTCGCTTTTGTTAACATATAGTCAAAATAAATAATTCCTTGGGATTTTTGCTTCGATTCATTAATGTTGATGAGACATGGTTCCATCAGTATATACCAGAAAAATGAATCAAAACAATGGTTAGCACCTAGTGGAAGTGCACCATTGAAGACAAAAACAAAAAATCAGCAGGAAAGATAATGATAATTGTTTTTTGAGATGCAAGTGATATAATATACATTGACTATCTAGAAAAAGGAAAAACGGTAAGTGCGGTGAATATTATTATTATGCATTACTGGATCGTTTGAATGACGAAATTGAGAAAAAATGACCACATTTAGCGAAGAAAATAGTGCTTTTTTTATTAAGAAAACTTATCATCACACACATCAGGTTTGGCAAAAGCAAAATTGAATTAATTTCTCTACGAAATTGCTTCACATCCACCATCAATACAGTCCGCACACGCACCTTGTTGTTTCCAAATCTGAAAAAATGAACCTATAAAAAGAAATTTACATCAAAAGAAATGGTTATTGCTGAAACTTAAGCAAAACATCAATGGTCATACAATTTTACATACGGAATAAAAATACTTAAAGAATGTTTGATGAAGAGTGTATTGAAAAATAAAAATTGATTCGTAATATCTGGAATAATGGAAACTTATCGAACTGCCGTCGTATTTATAGAATATGGTATAACACCTTCTTAAAACTGTACTATGGATTCTTTATTATACTTAAAATATTTAGATTTATAATATTCTATATGACACTTTCTTTATAGTATTTACATAAAAATATGAATAAATGAAAACTATATTCAAACTCATTTTCATTAAACATATGCCAAAAGCTTTACTTCATTGATATATGCTGCTATTTATACATACGTTTTTAGTTGTTTATATTTATATTTGTTTTTATATAGTTTTGTTTATATCAACAAAATATATCTTTATTTCTTTATTGTCTGGAAAGCATAGAAATATAGAATATAGTTTAACTTTAAACATTATAAAAGGTGCGACGACGTATATATGTTTGCACCGTACAGTGTTTTTGAAATAATATTACGAATCTAACGAAATGCATATATAAAATTTGTATATAAAAATAATTTATATAAATTATTAAATTTTATTATATACAAAATAGATTTGTATATAAGACAGAAGCGACAATGCGAATTCAGTATCATAGAATTAAGTTTAATTTTTTAGTACATGAAATTTTAAAACTTTATTTTATTTAAATTAATTATTTCGAAAACTTCGGGATTGTTTCATATACATACGTAGATTTATTTAATTATTTGTTTATATATAATGAAATTAAAACAGAAATCTAACTTGGCTTTTCCTCTTTTTTGTAACCCATGTTTCTTGTAACTAACTTTTAATTTAACTTTATATGTTCTGTTTATAGTGAATGAATGAAACATGCGGTCATGTATACAAAAAAAGGAAAAAATTTAACAAAATTTAATTCAGGCTTTATATAATACATTAATAGACATTGATTTAAATGATTGTATGTATATTTGTAATAAGTATTCTCTATACATTATTACTAAATATTATTACATTACATATGATTACTTACGATGAGTCTCTTATATCGTGTATTTGTAAGTGAACAGACAATGTTAATTTCTACAAAAACGTACGTCAGTTTGGTAAATTATCTGACGGGATGCAAAAATTTCGCATTGCCTCGTATTTTTTTTTTTAAGTCATATATTGCTCCTAGTAGAGCTTTTATGTCATCTAATAAACCTTTCATTACAACCAAGTTGGTAAATTACTCCGCTTGGGAGTATATAACAATTTACTAATTGTACTGTAATTTAAACGAAAGATAGATGTTTTCAAAATAATATAATTTTTATATGGGTGATTAGCCCATCCGTTTTGCTTTTTATTCCATAAACGAACAAATGGTCACCCAGCAGAAAAATTTCAGTATCAAAATAAATATCAAAGAATTTCCTAAGAAAAATAGCGGAATTGAACCCGCTAGATTTCATGATTAATAATATATACCATATTTCGGCGCTATGCAACTGCGCTACTGAGTGTGCCTCGTAATATCGGTATCTAACTTTGTTGATAAAGTATTAATTATAATAACGTCCCAGCATTCCACTGGTAGACCTATTGCCTTTCATATTCTAACCCGATTTTGTATTTCATCTGTACTGTGCCCTATTGTCTATTGCCTATATTGTGCCTCTTTTCAGTAGTATTTATCATACAATATATCAAAGACTGACATCTGGCTATTTTTAGTGCTTCATAATCTTTGCATTTTCGCAACAATATTTGAGTGCCCACCTTTTTACCGTTTTCCCTGGCACCCAACTAAGCTTTACTTTCTTTGGCTCTGACAAACAATGTGTCCATCTAGGGTCGATTTGTCATGTTGTAGTGACATAAGTACAACCTGATTTTTAGATATTATATGTATCTTTATTTTAGCCAGTTTTCTTGCCAATATTTTTAGAGTTGCAACATTTATGATATGTAGATCCGCTTGAAATATTATGGCCTCCTCACTGAGACGAAAATATACCAGCATTCACACCACATTCCATTTTTGATCCATCTGTATTCTAGTCTTCAGTTGCAAGAATAATCACTTCTTATTTCTTCCCGAAGTATATTACTGGCGACAATTGGTGGCTGATTCGAGGTCATCTCTTTTATTTGTTCCAACCTGTTTAATATTCCTATAGTTGTCCTCTTTGATTACCCAATTTTGAAATTATATATTCTATTTAGGACTATTGCCTTTTTAACCAGCTGTTCTTGTATTGAAATATTTAGTGGTTTAAGGTTATAAGTATTTCCTTCATCTCAACTTTGAGTGTTGTTCTCATTGCACTTGTTAAATTAAGTGAAATCGTCCTTCGGATTTTGTTTAATTTTGAAATCGCTGTTTTTTGTTAGGTTTTCCTCCTCCATCCATATAACATGATGATTCTGACCCATGACGTGTATGTATCCAGTAGATCATTTTGAGGTTTAATCTCGATGATCTTCCCAATAGTGATCTGGGTTTCCATAGGGTCAATCATGCAACTCTCTTTTGTGTTATATTTTAATATTATAGTGTGTTGAATTGCTTAATCGAAAAGAGATAAACAATTACAAATTTATGTTGTAAGTAAAAACAAATATATATTTAAGTTTTTAGTATTCATTGGTTCGAGCAGCATGTACGTACGTTTATTGTTATTGTTAAATACCAGCAAACAAAGTATATGTATGGTAAAAATGTTCTCCCTATCTTTATACATTAAATATACAATATTCCAATTATCATAAATGAATGAAAATATATTTTTAAGAACTGAACTTTTTTACTGTTTTATTTAACCAAGCAGTTCATAAATATTTTCCTTTCAACTTGTAATTTGAAGCTATAAATATATAATAGTTTATGTATTAGATGTATGTAATATGTATGAATATGTAATGTTTATGTGAAGGAGAGATGCGGCTCAATCAGGCTATTTCCGCATTTTTTACATTTTGAGTCATTTTTATTAAAGTGCCAATAACTATATGTTAACTCTACAATACATAATTTTTTAATTTCTATTTAGAAAAATAATCAACAATATTACTTTCGTGTACATTGCAAAAAAATTATTTGTGATTGTCTTTAGATCATAGAAGGTGGAGAGTACAATCCCGGTACCCATATTGAATTACCATTAGTTCGTTTATGAAATCAAAAAGAGAATGTCTTTGAACGTACGAGTATGTAGTGTTGGACGTTATTCAGATAATAAAAATCACACTCAACGCTATGGTTGTGTAGCGCCCACACTTTCGCGCTATGTATATGCTCAATATATATACTAATTGTATAATGTAGTGTTTTTATGATATTTCATACACATGTAGAGTGTGATCTCGCATATAGCAAAATACCACGGTCATATTGTATATATTACTATTATAATATAGTAATAGAATATGATTAGAATGTAACAAACTATCGTATAGAGATTCTTGGTTAGATCAATCGGTAAGATTGATGGCTATAGTCACCGGTGTACATGGGTCAATCCCCAGTGCGAATAGTTTTGTCTCTTCAAATTTTCTAATGAAATATAATAATAATAAAATAATCGGCTATGGACATTATATATTTAAGTAAAAAAAAATAATATTTATACAAATATCGTTTGCATCGATTTCTAAGTTGTGTCAATATATTTATATTTATATAACCATTTTATATAATGATAAACTAAAATACACAGTATTATGAATGATAGTATCTATACCCTATACTATTATATTATATATCATACATATATTCTATTATTTTATTATTTTTGATATGTTCGCACTGACCCAATTCTACTTTATTTTGTGAGATAATATCGATATTACATAGAACTATTCGCACTGCGATTTATATTGTTTTTGTTTGATTTATGTAGGAGTGTTAAATCTATCTATCTATAATAAGTAGCTTTGATAGCTTAATATATTCATATGCTACTTATTAGGTATATTATATCTGTATGTGTATGATCAAGTGAAACTAGTAAGAGTAGTTTCAAATCAAGTTTTGCCTTGCAAATTTTATATGTCGTGCTCTAACTTCTATCATCTCTTTGAATTTATATGACTTGAAGTAATAATTGTTCTAAACTCAAATGTTAAATTAAACTGTCAAAATTGGCGTGGTAAATTTGTTGAAGGCATTTTCTGGGTTTAAATTGAAAGTTTTCAGTGATTTTGTTTGTAATATGGTTATTATTAAGTGGATTGACTAGATATTGATAACATACAAATGTATGGGATATTACTTGACTTTGAAGTTGATTTCGTACGATATCAAGCAAACCACCAAAATCAAGTATTAGAGCAGTGCGAACGTGCTATATTGGTCTTTTACTGGTATATTCTACAATTTCATTGTGTACATGTATAATGTATAATATATAATATATATATTGTTGTAGACACTTTTTCCATAGAAATATTTTTCTATACAGCATATTTATTATTCTTTTATTCAAATTTTAGCTATAGGAAGCAATAACTCTTATTTTCTCTATATATATAATATTAAATATGCTAACTTTATGTATGGTATCCAATTTTTATGTCGCGACTTTATATATAATATTTATACATTACATAGGTATGTATTTATCGTTTATATGCATATATGTGATATATATATATATAAAGTATGTATACTTATGTACTTATATATATATATATATATATTGTACAAGACGTGAAACTTGAAAGCAACAATATGAAAGAAAAGCATATTTATATACATGAACTCGCGTAGAAAATATATATATTTATAAATAGGGTAAAATATGTATAAAGTAAAATGGTATTCACAGTCCCTTTATTTCTTTCTCGTTTTTATTATTTACAACAATTTTATTGTTTTAGTCTATTTTTTTATTATTTTTTATTTTATTTATGCATTTGATGTGCCATGACTCATGTGTGTGTCTAGTTGTACGTACACAAAAAAAAGTTATAAATCTACCCTAGTAACACTGTTCGTAGTTTGTCCGCAAAATTTCCGGGTTTTATGTAATAGTCCGTAGTTTCAATCCGAGGAAATATCTATGGATTTCTTCTTTCTGATCAGTGCAACCCTATCCATTGATTTTTATAAAAAATGTCGTTGGATTATCCGGATTCTTCTTAAAGTTATCTCGTTACTATTATTTCACTGCCACGGAAAATCCGTAGAATTTATATTCATATTTTTTGGAAGCAGATCCATTGATTTTTACAAAAATACGTCATGCGACAAGTGTACTCGCACAAACATTTTATTATAGCAGGTAGTAACTCTTTGAAACAAAATTTAATTGGTAATAAATACGTAATAAATAAATAAAAAGTATGATATTTATATTTTCTTATGCAAAAAATAATTTAATTGTAGGATTAAACTAATAAATTCATAGTATAGTTTTGTAGAAATTTGGTAGCTAAAACGCTTACATAAATAAGAAACAAAAATCGTGGATAAAATCCATGAAAAGTCTTACAAAATTCCTCGGAAATATATCGATTTAAGTTGCAGGTTGTTTTAAAAATTATGAAAATAAATTAAAAAGAGTAAGGATTTTTGATTATCTAGATAAGCGAAATATACAAAATTTGAGCCACTGTCTTAGATAATTTGTGAAATAAATTATGAATACAATATCGCGCATATATGTTGGAAACATTACCCTGACAATCAAAAGATTTGAATTGATCTAAATAAAATACTAATATATATTAAGTGGAAAATCTATGAAGATTCTTTGGGTATAATTCCAATATATCCTTTCCATGGAAATTTTTCTCATTTTTCAAAGTACGGATAAATTGTTACGAGGGTACATGCAATGATAAATGAAGTATGTAATAGTTTTGTGCGTCTACTTTGATATGTGTATGTGTATTAGATTTTCTTTCAATTCAAGTTGTTCAGCAAAGAGTTGCATAACAAGCGTCGTCAAAATAATATTTACTATTTTTTTTTTTTAAAATGTTGATATTGTGTTTTAGAAATGCTATGAGTAAGAAATGTGATTGTTAATATATTTGAAAATGTGTTATGTTTATCGCTGTATGCTTTATTTATATGTATCATATATTAACTATTGATAAATATACATATCTAGAAATTGAAAATGATTGAAATTATTTCAAAATTCAAAAGAAAAAAGAACATGCTATCATCTCGTAAAAAATCGAAATCATATTATATGCGTAACTCGTAATGTACTGCGTAATTATATTAGTTTGTAGATATTCTTGAAATGTGTTGGCGAAAGTCGTTAATTGTTATGGAAACAAATCTGCGCACCAAACTAAATTTTACAGAAAAACTATTATTAGGTATATAAATAAAGTACACAACGTCAGCTTGCCAATTAATCATTGTAACCGCACGTATTGCTGCCGGTATCGGCTGATAAATATTTTATGTGAAAGTACAATCAAAAATTTTTATCATTCAGGTTAGGTATGTATTTCGCGCTAACAGTGTAAATAACATCTTTTTTTCACTTATCGAAAATGTGTTGTTTTTTTTGTACCCGAAAAACGAGATTTGCGAAGAGGTTGTTACAGCTTAATTTGTAGAAAACCTGTGTCATCGAATGTTTGTCAAAGCTTATATGGTGAACATGCTTTATCAAAAAGATAAGGTGCAGATCGTGGTTTTCGACGATTCAATAGTGGTGATTTCCGGATTGACGGTTTTGCTGTGTACTTGTTAGAACCCAAAAAACCTATCACAAGGTGAACGCTACAAACAACTAGAATGGACGACTTCATTAGGCAAAACCGGTTAAAGTAACGTTGAAAGCACTTGTATTTGAATTGGATGGAAATTTGGAAACGGTTGTAGATAGTAGTGTTGGTGTAATCACATTCAGTAAAAATTTATTTCAAGTGTTTCCAAAATAAACGTGTTTCTGATTATTTTAATATTTGAATTTCGTTACAAATTACGAACGGATTTTAATTTATTGAATAGGGGTATAGAATTGTCGGAGTTTATAACGATAGACAATATGGTTAAAAATATGCTAATTTGTCACTAATAGACACATTATATAATTATACAAATATACACATTGACTGTTTATATAAAATACAATTTAAAAAATTTTCTCTTGCGTTCTAAAAAATTTATCATCGTAATGTGCGTTTTTTGGGTAAAATAAAATATTTAAAAATAAATTCAAAATTTTTTCCGTTGATAATATTACTTACTATTCCGTACATACATAACAGTTCCTTTAGATTTGGATAAGACAGTCGACAGGCGTTGGTTTTATTGTATATTATATTATATAATTAATAGTATAATAACTGCTCAAACGGCAAACACGCAGTCATGCATTCCTTTGGAACAATTAAAAACTTAGAATTGAGTATCGTTCGCGCCTGCTAATACACCCTTGCAACCATATGCATTCCCTCGGCATGACTTTAACACCTTAAAATTTTGTATAAATAATTTGACAAATAAATGAAATTTATCCTTCAATATTTCAATAAAATTAATTTCTGTATTATTTTTCCATAAAATCCATAAATTTTCAATAATTTTGTCACTATCTCAACAGCAATCGTACTCAAACGAATCAGTATTCAATGTGAAAGGACGTATTAGTTGCTTAACCGGACGAACCATCATTGCGTCTTCATCATCATCATCATCATCATATGTTTCTGCTACTCCGCGAGGGAACATAGAGCATCGATAAAAAAAAGGTGCACCATGTTTTGAGGCAAAGATTTTATCACTATCCTAGTAACAATTTGTTTGTACTTTGAAAAATGAGACATATTTCCGTACAAAAAATCCACATATTTTCCATGGAAAAGATATATTGGAATTTGTCCAATGAATATCCATACATTTTCCACTTAATATAATAGTATTTTATTTAGGTCAATTGAAATCTTTGGATTGTCACGGTAATATTTCCAACATATTGTATTCATAATTTATTTCACCAATTATCCAAGACACTTCAAATTTTGTATATTTCACTTATAGATATTTCTAACTCTTTTTAACTTATTTTCATAATTTTTAAAACAACCAGCAACTACTCAAAACGATATACAATAGTTCCGCCTATTCATGAATTTTATCCGTGATTTTGGTTTCTTGTTTATGTAAGCGTTTTATCTACCAAATTTCTACAAAATGATACTATGAATTTATACTATGCATTTATTATTTAATCTTACAATTAAATTATTTTTTACAGAAGAAAGTATAATCATACTTTTTATATTTTTATTACGTATTTATTATATTAAATTTTGCTTCAACAAGTTGTAACCTGCTATTACAAAATGTTTGTGTGAGTGCATTTGTCGCATGACGTATTTTTGTACAAATCCGTGGATCTGCTCACAAAAAATATGAATATAAATTCTAGGGATAGTCTGTGGAGAAATAGCAACGAGAAATAATTGTAGGGAGAATCCGTAAAAATTATCATCTAAAATATACGGATAATTCAAGGACATTTTTTATAAAAATTCATGGACAGGGTTCACTGATCATATAAAATTTCATCGGGCTTCAGTAAGAAATCCATAGATATTGCCTCGGATTGAATCTACGGACTACTACATTTAAAGCGAAAATTTTGCGGGCAAACTACGGACAGTGTTACTAGATTGGTGAGGTGGCCTCGATAGTTACATTTATATATCTATATCATATCCACAACGATATCTACTATGAATGATGATGATAATATGACATAAATAACGATACCATCATTTTTTAAACGCTTTTATTGTAAAAGAGATGTTTAAATCATATTCACACATTCAAATGGATGAAAATTCCATGTAATGTATGATGCTAACGTACGCTGTGTAATAAATGAATGCCGAAAGGATCATTTCACACCAAATCAATTTGCAGACGAATGAAAACAAATGATGATCAGTCACATTACATCAAGTCATTTTCATTTCACACTATACTGTCAAATGTGAAAACATATTTTTTGTTTCACAATTTTGTACTATATTGTATTTTTATATTTTCTATTGATATTTGGTATATTTTTCATTTTATAATTTTATTATATTATAATTTTATTTGTATGTATTGATTGTGGTGCGAGAGTTTACATCCATGCCAATAACAGTAATGTTACCGATTTATTATATTTAAATGTTATATTCTAATTGGAAAGTAAAGAATTACCATTTTGTATATTACCTGTAGTAGGTGAAGAAACATTTTGATAAAATCAAACATAATTAATTCTTATTTACACAAAGTTATTAAAACAATAAAATGTTTTTGTATAAAATACATATACGTAATTCTAATAACTTAACTTTAAATACATAGTTCATAATAATTTAGTATTTAATTTTTCCTATAATAAATATTTTTAATTCCATTTTTTGTCGAGTAATGCGTAAAAGTCAAAAGAAAACATTTAAGTTGTTTTTATAATTTTTTTTGTTTATATATTTAAAAATCTTTTTTAATAATAGTCTACAGAGCTACATATTAAAAGAAAAGTATATAATATATTTTATTATTATTCATTTTATTTTCTACAAATTGTAATAAATTTTGTTGTTGACAGTTCTGTTGACAAATAACTAAATTATTATTGGTTTTATATTATTATATTTTGTATTTATTTTTTTTTATATTTCCTTCTAACAAAACAAAAAAAAAACAGTCATCAACAAGTTATACAAAACTTATTATTATTGGTTGTATAAAAATCACAAATGAAAAAACAAACTAGGTACTAATGTATAGTAACAAAACGTATATTAATAATATTGTATATACAAAAGTCAATGGCGTACCATATTACTTGAGATATTTATTATAGTCAACGTTATGCGAAAAAAAATATTAAAATAACATATATTAATTTCGATCGCGAAGAATATACCATCTATTAAATAGAGATATACAAAAATTAATGATATTAAATTCTGGATGTCTCTACTATATTTGAATTTCATTGAACATTAATTTTCGAATATATCATTATTTAATATTGAACTCAATGGTAATAGTAAGTACACAGTAAAGAATAAATTTTTTTAGATCGCATCCTGTTTTCATAGTCGCTTTTTTTACTTCTTAAAAGTGATTATTATGTTTACAGATTTATTTTTATGTATGTAACAGCTCTTCAGTAAATATTGCACATTATAATTTCCATACACAAACCATTAAGTTGCATTGTTATAATTTTAAAAATTATTATATTATATTATAGTGATTATACAATAGTTGTTATTAGCGATAATAAATTATATGATACGCCACTGATAAAACTAAAAAACTATCAACAAATTATGAATATTTTGTGAAAACATTAGTGTAATTTGCCATATCATGTTTATTATTTTGTGGGTGTTTGATTTTTATAAAATCATATTTATATTCGATATGGTATTATTTTAGGTTTGGGAACGGCGGCGTTTGTAATACATAATTAACAAAAAGAAAAATAATGGGTATATAATAGAAACCGGAAATCAATGTAATATATCCACATCAGGCTCTATTATTGCTTTATTATTGTTTAATTAATTAATAAACAATTACAAAAATAAAATACTATACATCAGTAAATATACCTCAGATATAATCGCATGCAATATAAAGTGGGAATAATATAATATGTATTTTTTTTATTATTTAAAGATTTAAACATATCGATATTAGATCACCATTCGGGTCCTTTTTCATCACCGGTTTGATTACTTATACAAATAAGAGAAGCCATACAACCGCAGTACGACTTATGTTTCCATCTAACATTGAGTTCAAGTTCGTAAATTACTCCATTTATATAATAAATAAAACTAAAATAAGTAATTGGTTTCCAATCATGTTTCGATACATACTATAATAATGCAACTATAATTATGCACAACAGTCTATCAAGTATTTCAAATACGTATTTGTACTATAAAACTTAAGAATGTACTCTATTTCTTGTTTAATTACAATGAGATACCGCATATACCTAATTGAATAAATATCCTTATGTAAGCCACTTGAAACACCCATTCTACTTACTGAATCCTTGTTCAAAATGTTATTGAAATTTCCTTAATCCTTGAATCATAAATTCTGTTCGAATCCTTGTTTGAAATAAAATTACATTTCAGTATGTATTTATGTAAATTTGAGCCAAATTAGTTTAAAAACGAAAATTCTCAATTTCTATACCGTGATCTAATAAGATGTGTCACAAAATTCAAAAGTGACACATTTCTGGCATAATTGATACTGAGGGTGACACTTATCGTACCGTTATTGCATTTAAAATTATATTGAAGTATTCTACAACTGTATTTTAACTTGATATTTTAAAAGTACTTTATACAAACAAATTGAAATAATTTATAGGTATTTAAAGTAAATGTCAAAATTAATGTTTTTTTCAATTTTCGGTTTAAAAATTGTAACACTTGGCAACTGAAAAACATTAGCACTAGTACCTTTGTAAGCCGCATGTATTGTATATCAATCGATATTTGTTTATAAGTAAGGGTTCAATTGGGGAATTCCTATAAATTTCGATTAAGTGTTACTACGTCATTTATCAAGAAATTATCTGACGGTATTCCTCAACTTTTGTTTATGTACAGTTGTTACGATTATGTTTCACTTAATAATTATATTTTCTCAACAAGTCATCTATCATAATTCATACATACGGATACATTTTTCATTTACTATTTCTTGAACACAATATCCAATAATCAAAGTAATTGGTTGAATCGTCCGCTTTTGAATAGAAACCATGGATTCGGTGCAGACGCTATATTTGAGATATACTGGCGAAGGCGTATTTGGCTTCACATGATAATCATAAAAGTAGTAAAAGCAAGGAATTGAACTCGTAACTTCTGGCAGATTGAATGACGACATGTACTATCTTTTAACATTACACCACTGACAAGGGAACCACCTGAGGTGTCGTACTCCGAATCATATGAAATTTTGCCAGCTTGTAGTACTCACCAAAGTATAGAACAAAGTCAATTTTTTTTTTTCACGATTTCACTTTTAAAGGGTAACGATTCCTCCGAAGGACTACAAAACATGACATTTATAAAATGTTATAGCTTGTGATCCCGAAATGCCACAATAATTTTTGGAGTTGGAAATAATAGCTATCTAAAGTGTTCTAAACTCACATCATTTTTAGATTCTTCCAACCAAAGTACCTCAGATACAATCATAAAAATTTTAATTCTACCTTCAAATATATGAAATATATGAAACACCCTGTTATAAAAATATACAAAACTCATAACTGGTAACCCGATATTAAAAATTATGGCTTAAATTAATGGTGAAGAATTTCTCCATCGATTTAATTTAAAGTAATTTTTTAAAAACATTCTTCCTGACAAAGTTATAAGCATAAATTCACATATTTTTTACACAATTTTTCTGATACACCCTGTGACCAAATCTAATTAATTTTTAAGATTTTTTTTTGTGAAATGAAGCACACTTTAGATAGCTATTATATCCAACTTCAAAAATTATTCTGGCACTTCGGGATCAAAAGTTAAAGATTTTTATAAAATGTCATGTATTCGAAGAGATCGTTACCCCCTTAAAGTGAAATTGGGGGAAAAAAAAACTGTTCTATACTTTGGTGAGTACTACAACTTGGCAACATTTCATTGGATTCGGAGTACAACACCTCAGGTGGTTGTGATTGTGAATCACTTAATTGTATATACAATATATATATATGAAATTAATATACCAGTAATAATATTTATTCTATAAGAAAACACTAAACAAAATGGCGAATTTTTTAAAATATCTAAATAACCGTTTTTATATAAAGCCCCCATTCAATTATTTCTTAAAGTTAATAATTTGAATATTATTTACAATATTAGGTACTAGGTATGTATACAAATTAATTTCCGAAATATTTGCATGAAGCATTTAAATCTTTCTATCTTAAAAACTATACACAGTAATAGTAGTAATTTTGTTATTATTCACCATGGACATTCCGTGAAAACCCTTATATTAAATATTTGTATGAGCAAGATATCCTTAAAGAGAAATAGTTTAATAAATAATTTTTGGAAAAAATTATTAGTGTGAATACTTCGAAACAAATTACTAATTGATTTTCAATTTTTGTTACAGATAATGGAAATAGGTGTATATAATCAATATCCAAGAATTCTAAAAATAGGTTTTCAAAATTATGTTAAGCATACAAAAGTTATAGCCGATTTGATGCCAGTGATTGAATGAAATACTGATTCGAATTATTATTATTGTCACTTTTCAATTATTGAAATAATTCGTATAACATTTACAATTGTTGGATAAAATATCATGCGCACACTAGATGTGAAATATATTTTTTTTACTGGTTAAGAAAGTTGTTAAATATTATGTTAATAAAAAATTGAAAGTCACACGCAAATGCTGACAACTGTTGTCGAATTCCGGAAATGTCAATACCTAGTATAAGGAAATGTGTTTATTTCTAATTAAAGAAGAAACACATAAAATTGTTTGCAATAAATGTCTAATATTTATAAAATAAAATATAAAAATCGATTTGGCGGTGTATATGATGCTGAATTAGTTTTAGTGTAATTATAGTGCGTTCCAATTGAAGTTATGCAATATGTTTTCGCAATAAAATGTAAACTTTCTAATAATTTTTTGAAGTTTAATCGATATGAAATGAATGAGAAACACTATAATTTATAGGATTATAGTTTTACTATTCCCGCTTTTGTGCTATACTGCTGAAATAGTTCAAAACAATAATCTAACTCAAATTGGGTCTCCATATGTTCACTAATACATATATAAATATAAATGTATAACTATATAAAATAATGTAAACAGATAATAAAATATTTGTATATTATAGCTACATCGAACAAAAAATTAATTAGGTGATTGAACTTATACTATAATTTTAGATATTAATTTTCATATAATGTAACAGAGTTAAGGAAAATTCATAGTTTTTTAATGGTCAAATTTGTTCTCATTTAATTTATTTATTTTCGTTTTGTTGTTGTTAAACATTTTAGTAGATTATTAGAATAACACTAAAACATTTTCTTTACAATTCATTCAATGTCTGTTCAAATATTAATTGAATATTTTTACAAATTGCTATAAGTATTACCCGTCAAATATAATTTCTATTTTTTTCACATAATAAGTATATGTGATTAATATTTGTATTGTGTCTGCGATATTTTTTCTCCGAATAGTTTTTTTTCAATTTTTTCCTATAATTTTTCTTTTCATACTCCTATACGTGCAATAATACAGTTATATGAGTAGATGTATTTTAGATGCTTTCAAATTGATTGAACGGATACCATAATTTGACATGCGGTAAAAAGATGAATTGAGTTGAGTAAATTATTTTTATCTTATATAAAGTAACTATTGCACATAGCCACCCATATACACGTACGATGTGTGACACATCACTATCCCACAAATAATATACACAAAAGATATAATAATTGATTGTGAACTTATATTTATAGTCTAGAGAGATAGTGATAGAAAATATGTTTTATTTTATTATTTATTTATTTTTCCTTTTTTGTATGTACTGCGTGAATAAAATGTGAATGCAAAACAAATTTTGACAAATTTATTCGCTTTTTTATGTTTTGATTTACACTTTACATCAAATCTTTATAATATAATATGGTAATTAGAATCTGTTATATCATATATAAACAGTATTAAGACAGTTAGTGCATATATATTTAATTCAATCAATCACTTTTAATTTTGTGTACTTATTTTATGTATTATTATATCTAACATACCTAACCTATGTATATGTAAAACTTATAAATGTTATCCATCCTTAAAAACAGAAAAACTTTTAACAATTAATAATATTTATTGGGTGCACCGGTATGAAGTGAGCGTCAACAAATATCTCGAACATTTGTTGTGAACGAGCCTTAATTTTTTTTTTGTTTGGTTCCATGACATGCAGAAATGTTAAATGTTGCACAACAAACCATTTCTGACCATTTAAAAGCAATGGGAAAGACTCAAAAGTGTGGAAAATGGGTGTGAATTGAATTGAATGAAAAACAGATGGAAAACCGAAATATACTTATGAAATTTTTCTTGCCAGACACGAAAAAAAACAGTTTTGCATCGAATTGTTACTGGCGATGAAAAATGGATTTATTTTAAGAATCTAAAACGGATTATCCAGGACATCCTTGAATATCGACTGCAAAACCAAATCGTTTCGGCAAGAAGACAAAGCTGTGTGTTTGGTGGGACCAGAAAGTTATAGTGTACCACGAGTTCCTAAAACCTGGTGAAATTGTTAATGCTGATCGCTACCGACAACAAATGATCAATTTGAACCATGCATTGATTGAAAAACGACCAGAATGAGCCAGAAGACACGGCAAGATAATTTTGCTCTATGACAATGCACCTGCACATAAAGCAAAACCGGTTCATTATACAATCAAAGCACTTGACTGGGAGCTACTAACCCACCTGCCGTATTCACCAAACTTGGCTCCTACACACTACCATTTGTTTTCATCGATGGGACACGCATTGGCTGAACAGCACTTCGATTCCTGTGAAGAAGTCGAAAATTGGGTGTCTGATAGATTTGCTTCAAAAGACGAACAATTCTATTGGCGTGGTATCCACAAATTGTAATAAAGGTGGTCAAAATGTGTAGAAATCAATGGGCAATATTTTGAATTAAATGTTTTTTACTTTCCTATTTAAAATGAGTGTTTTATTTTCACAAAAAACGCTCACTTGATACCGGTAGACCTGGTTGTTTATAACAATATAAGACAAGCCAATGTGAAAATGAAAATTTTTATAATAACATCTGCGTAACAATCTTTTTTGATGATCTTATTTTCAACTGATGTGTCTGTTATTTTAAAAATATTTATTCGATAATTCACGGCAGGAACCATTTAAAATCAAATGTAATTTAATATCTTCTAATAATAATGTTTACGATTTTTTTTTAATATAAGATTTTACTATTTAATTTTTTATAGATTATTATTTAAATAGTTACTTTAAGTGAATTTAATATATAGTTTATAAAAATAAATAGTTTGTGTCAATATTTTGAAATATATACGAGTATAAATGTATATTACTATTATATTTAATAATAACACATTCTATTTATATGTTATTCAAAAACTTAAAACTTTAATAAAAATATTTTAATGTTCAATAACTCTTTTTCAACACTTTTGAAATTTGATATTTTTTTGTTATACACATACACTTTTTCAAAAATTATTTCTGAAGAAAATTGAATTTAATTAACAACAATTTTATTACTAGTGGTGTCGTATGTATAGTAAAATAAGAAGTATATATATTACATAATAATTGTGTTTATTCGGGATGTCCCAAATTTCGACGGCAATACAAAAACACTAGGTGCACTGGGTCATTTTGAGTCGAAAATATTATATAACATTTGAGCTGATTCGACTTCGGTACACTCTACCTGGTTCAATATCTAAATAACTATTTAATCGATTTTAAATTTTTGATACACTATTGGCATTAACATATTGAGGTCTTTAATTTGACGTGAAGATAAGATAATTCGGGTGTGTGGTTATCCAGACACATATAGGGGATCGTTCGTTACCCCCTTCCAAGTGAAATTGGGGGAAAAAAAAACTTTGTTCTATACTTTGATAAGAACTACAACCCGGCAAAATTTCACCTGTCACACCTGCCGCCTTGTCAGTGGCAACTCGTGAGAATTAGCATTCCATTTTCAATATAACTATTTTTATTCTGGTATAGCCGAGTCGACAGTAGACTAAATTATGAAAAAAAAAACTTAGCCTTAACCGTACTAAATTTTCTGGAGAAGCAAATTTTTGAAGTATTAGAAAACATGACATTTTTTGAAGTTGGAAATAATACCTACCGAAAATGTCTTTCATGACACACATAACATTTTTAAAAAAATTATTTGTTTTTGGTCAAAAGTTAAGAATTTTGTAAAAGTATGTAAAAAAAAAAAATTGTAAATTTATGCAAATTTGCAAGGCACAGGATTTTAAAAATTTACTCTTTTTAAGTTCAATGGAGAAGGTCTTCGCCTTCAATTTGGTTTTCATGACACCCTATTTTTCCTCCATTTTGATTAGACATCGTTAAACTGACATTATTTTCGATAATTCAAAATAAAATTATAAGAAAAGAAAATTTTACTTTATAAAATATTATGAATACGAAACATCCTGTCATAAAACTATATATCACTTTATCACTGGTCACGCTATTTAAAAGTATTGTAGCTCTTTGAAAGAATAAATTAATAGTATAGGTATAATATAAATTATAGAAATTGATCGAAAAACCCGTATTGAGTTTAAGTGACAGATATAATAAATATTGGTTAAATTACATGATATTGTTTTTTCTACTAAATGCGAATGTTTCAACCAATGGTTTAAATTTTAATGAGTAATACGAACATATTTAATTATATCTTATTCAATGGTTTAATTAAAGAGTAATCAGTTTAGTTGAAATTTATGTGATTGATCTTCTCTTATCCGGAATGGCGTCGTAATAATAATGTATGGTATAATAGCTATAGAAGTGAAGAAGGCAATACTTCGCTATTGTAGTAGTTGAATCCACCTTTCATATTGAGTATATGACATTCAGTTGCAGTGTAAACAAGTATTTTTTTTAGTTGATTAAAAATGGAAAATTCAGCATTTGCGGGAAGTCATGTTAAGTAAATTTATTCAGAAGAAAACAGCAGCAGAAACTTATCGCTTTTTGTTACAAATTTATGGTGAACATTCCCCATCACAAAACAATTGTGAATATTAGTTTAGATTTTGATGTTAGTGATAAAGAACGCATTGAAGCACCAAAAAAATTTGAAGACGAAGAATTGGAAGCTATAGTCAGTGAAGATCCATGTCAAACTTAGTATTGGCATTAGATGTTACTTGTTACCCAAGCAAGTGTATCCAAACGTTTAAAGAAGATGGGAATGGCCTAAAACCTATCGTATTGGGTACCACATGAATTGAACGAAAGACAACAAGAAAATCGAAAAACAATGTGTGAAATTTTACTTCAAAGACATTCAATTTTGCATTGAATTGTGACTGATGATGAAAATATGAAAAGTGGATCCATTACAATAATCCAAAACGTCTGAAAGCATGGGTGAAGACGGGTGAATCAGATCCATCGACATCAAAACGCAATATTCATGGTTCTAACGTTATGCTATTTGTAGCTTGATGTAGTGTACTATGAGCTGCTTAAACCATCACTGCTGAACGTTACCGAGAGTAATTAATCCAATTGAGCCGAGAATTGCATCAAAAACGACCAGAATATGCCAATAGACATGACCGTGTGATTCTGCAGCATGATAATGCTAGACCACACGTTGCAAGACCGGTCAAAGAAACGTTAGAAGCACTTGGCTGGGAAGTAGTACCCCATCAGCCATATTCACCAGACATTGCTCCATCAGACTACCATTTGTTCCAGTCGATGCAGTCAGCTCTTTCTGCACAGCGGTTCAATTCATACGAAGATATGAAAAAATCGCTGGATTCATGGATTACTTCAAAACCTAAGAAGTTCTTCTATGAGGGAATCCATAATTTCCACAAAGATGGTCAAAAGTTGTAGCTGTAGATGGTAAATATTTTGAATAAAATATAATGTACCGTTACTTTCAAATAAATGTGTTTTTCCTTTCCAAAATATCGCCAAAACTTAGTTATAGACCCAATATATAAAAACTTTTTTATAACTTTAAATTGATTTAAAATATTTGAATTAACGAAAGTTTGCGAAAAGTATAGATTTATAGATTCACCATAGATAAAAAATAAATAATTAAAATTATATTTACGTGGCTAATATCCGAAATAAAAATATAATATTGTATAATTTTGTATATAATTGCTAAATAATGGCAGACAATCTCGAACTATAAACGGCAAACTCCACACACCATAATTATTAGTTATAACAAAACCTTGATAATTAATGGTACTCGTATCTACATCTAAGCATAGATTTCAGTATAAATTAAAAATTACCAACAGATTGAAAACAATTGTATTATTTATTTAATTTATAAAATGATTTTAACATATTGTTTTAATTATAAATAAGTAACCTCTGACCTTGATGCGTAGCTGCTATGAAATTAGATTATTATATTTAAAAAATAATATTGTATATTTATTATAAAATGAATATTACAGCAAAAAATATTGTTATCATTAAATTTTCTTTTCAAATGTCATGTATTATTGTATTTCTTCTAATAACAAATTTGTAGAATAATTACATTATATTATATAATAATAATAAGAAAAATGAATACATTGTATCTCGGAACATCTATACATTTTAGTTGTTTATACAATAGCATATTATTATTTATAAACAAACAACCTGTTACAAAGAAACTTTGTAAATAATAAATATTTTTTCTGTTCTAATGAAAAACATTATACAAATATAAAAACAACATTATTATTTTTAAGTATGTAAATTGCAAACTATTTTACAGACATTTTAATATTTATATATATAATATGCATAACTCCTTTATATTATATGACATTATATGGAAAACAAATCACATAATTGAGTTTATATCATGCTTTGTTTATAAAACTTTGTTGACATTCCGTCTTTGAACAATATTTTTCTATATTTGTAAAATATAGAATAGCAAATAGCTTTATAGTTTATAATTTATATAAATTGTAGGTACAGAACTGTTCATATTTAATTATTTATTTGTGTATACGGCTAAACGCAAATATTATTATATACCATATCTTATAGCTAGGAAATTTCATATAATTTTAGGTCATTCATTTGTATACACAATTATTGCAATTTTAAAACATAATATACTGAAGTGCTAAGAAAAATTAAATAATGATCCTGTACTAAATTTAAGCTGAAGGGATATAATTATATGTTTAATATGTATATTTACGAATACATATATTTCTAATAAGATTAGATGTTTTCGTTTGGTAAATATAAGTACTTATTTGGCAGTGACAAAAACCTGTCAAAATAACACACATTTAAAATATAACAGATGTAAAAAAAAATTTAAAAATGCTAAAAGTGGTTAATTTTTTTTCCAAACCAATTTTATTAACTTAAATTAAATTAAATCTTAATTAATTAAAAAAAACAACATTAATTCAATATATCAAAAAATGATATTCCTTCTCATATGAGATTTGTTATACTCGTAACTACTTGCTTATGACCATAAGAAAAAAAGCGAGTAGGTGGAAGTAGAAAAATTATCATTTACTCAAACCGAATTGCTTATATGTGTACTTGGCGATTAGAAAACAACTATTATTAAAATACACAGTTTGTTTAAATATAATAATAACAACATACCATACATTTATATGTCGATGGTACATCTATCACGCCAACTGCATGCAGAAACCTAGTATTTTCATCAGAATTCTGGCGGCGTTCCAATATACCGAACCAAGCCACGGGGTTGTTCGGCCAAAAAGATATTGGTTTAATTGAAATCGCATTAATTCCTTTATCGGAAGTATCATCTTCCATTTTGGAAGTACCGGCACCAACGTTCGCGTTCGTAAAGGTCATTGTTAAACAACCAAAATATTTTTATGAAATAAAAAAATTATAAAAAAAACTATTGTGTAAAAAAAATTTTTGTAAAATAAAAAAAAATTACGGGAATCTCCAAACAAAAAAAAAATGAATATGGGTTGCGTATTATAGGGGAGTAGTGTAGCGTGAAATTACACAATATTCAATATACAATATATATAAAAAAAAATTTTTATACAATGCAATTACTTAAATCTATTATCTTATTATCTATGCAGTTTACAATTTTATATATGCAATATATGGAATACTTTTCACCGTTGATGTTGTTTTAATTGTAGTTTTGATATTATTATATTATAACTAGGTAAAATAATGCTGATCAGTATGTTCTATATTATATTAATCCTATTCTATATATAGTACAAATAATTAAGTTGACGTGGCCAAACCATTCAATTTTAATAATTTGAATAATTTTTACCACCAGGATGTCACATATAAATATATAAATTGATGTCAACAATTTACCAAACATATATTGATGAGGTTGAAGATGTGATGCTATTAATGTTGAGGTTGAAGATATGTGATGATAATAATGTTGAGGTTGCAGATATGATGATAATAATTTTATTATTTAAAAATTATCCAAAAAAAATTAACGTTTATTTCACGATTTATTTAAGATGTAAAAATAACTTTTTAAAAAAAAAATTTTACTTTGTCAGATCACGTCGGGGTCACCAATTTGGATGTTTTATTTAATTATACACAGTTTAATTATTAAACTACAAATATATGGTAAATTATTTAAATTCCAAAGAAATATTTATAACAATTCAATTATTATTACAATATTTAATCTGTGAAACTCAACTATCTAATGCTGATTGATTCTTAAAAATTAATGGTTATCTATAATTCGTATTATTCAATTTTATTACATACATTATTGAGTATATCTAATGTACATACATATATTTACAATGCACATTATATACCCAATAATGCTATATGGACACACCGTCGTATTCTCACGCCACAATATAACGACAATTTTAATATCAATCTTAGAACACGTAGCGTCATCCATTGAATGTTATAGGTATATTTGTCTCCTTTCAAACGCACCTTACTTCGTGCAAATCGGTAAACAGCTTAAAAATTTGAACGCATTTTAGTGTCAATGTGCGGAGACTTACAAATTGTTGGAAAAAGTGTATGTTGATAAATGTACGTCTCAACGACGTGTTTATGAATGGTTTAAACGATTTAAAAATAGTCGTGAAGATTTAAATGACGACACAAAGCCAGAACGCCCAGAAGCTGAAAATCGTGCTGCATTTGTGAAAAAATTTCGTTAAATCATTGCAACCGATGGAAATTTTACTACGAGAATGTTGGCTGTAGAATTAAATTTATCTGTTGGAAATTTTAATTGAAGATTTGAAAAAAAAAAACTTTGTTTAAACTTTGATAAGTACTACAAACTGGCAAAATTTCATTGGTATCGGAGAAGTGAGGATGCACCTCAGTTGGTCCACACGTGAGTTCCAATTTCGATAAAATTTCATAGAAAAACAGTTGTAAGGTATGTGACTGATAAATAACAATGCAAACGTGTTAAGCAATTATGGTGTAAACATGAAGGTACTAATGACTAAATGCATTGAATGAAATGAATTGAAACCGATTGAAAACAACCAGATTTTTTTATTTTGTTTTAAAAAATCATTCTCTTGTACAAAATACAAACAATCCATTGAATAATTTGATGATATAATTTACTTATTTAGACATTTTGTTATTCAATATCCATTTGGAGTTAGAGCCCTCGTAGTATTTAATCATTCAATCGTTGGACTTACATCGCTATTTAAGTGTATATTAATCTGATAAGAAAATTAAATTTTCATCCATAAATAATTCTCAAAAGTGATGAACAACATCCAAGAATTTGAAGGATTTATCAAAAAAATATTTAAGTAAGTACACAACTTTTACATTAGATCCATAGCTATTATATTTTTTTTTTTTTTATTTGTTTCAGCATCTTTACAATCTATCTTACATATTAGTTTCTTACTGTATACTGTAAGAACCAAAGATATTAAGTAATTTTATTTGATATTTAAATTATTTATTTTGATTTACTAGATCTTACACCTATATACAATATATTCTATATTTCCCATTTCCCTAATATAACTTCAGAGGAACAATCTACATAATTCCATTTAAAGCGCCCATCATACTCAATTTCATTCAAATTGATCTGCGGTTCAGTAATTTGTGCAGTGTTAGAAGTGTCTAAAGTCTAAGTATTAAATCACCAGAACTACACAAAAAATAAACATATAATCCCAATTTTGAACTACGTATGAAATTTCTTTAAAATTATTGTAGTTGAGAAATGTCAAATTTAAAAATGTTTTGTTATATTTTATAACACCAGAGCGATCGTGATTATCAGTTTTCTTGATCTTCATTATATAATGTTGAATTTTAACTGTCTAACTCAACCTAAAACTAATTCCAAAATTTTATTGTAATTAATTAAGAAATGTCAATTTTTCTGTGAAGCTTTTATTACAGATTTGGTATAGAGTTTTATATGGTTTATTACACACAAACAAAGTTTTTTATAAAATTATGAAATAACCTACAAAATATATACCTATTTTTAAAATTGTATAATAATTAAAAATAGGTGTTCATTAAAAAAAAAAAAAAAACATTATCAAAATAAAATACTAAAAAAGACAAATTACATAAATTTAATTATATTATTATTATTATCATTATGAATATTATATTATAATTTATTAAAATATTAATAAATAATAATATCAACAAATGTTGTATTTATAAATATCAACATAAAATCGTTACATATTTTATATATATTTCCTTATCGCCGTTGTAACATTTTTTTAACGATAATTGTAGTGACGTCAACCTATGACACCTGTCATATTTCTGTTCATGTATTTTATAATATACACAAATGCATACAATTAGATTTATGATATATATATATATATAGAAATAGAACATAAACAAGTTGTATCTTATTTGTAGACATGTAATAATATCCTACATATATGAATAGCTGTATGACGAAAATAGCGTACAACAATTCCTATACTTTATTTGAGAATGAGTAAAAATACCAATAATCAATAGATTTAGTATTTATTTATTTCATTTATTTTATTATCATTGAATTACTGTTCATTGTATTTATATTTGTTTGGGTTTTTACGTATATTATAATATATAAATAAATATTTGGAAATGAATGGGATGAAATTGCCTCTGCATTGATGGGCATATATACAAATAAGTTCAGAATGAAAATTAAAATTCTATTATATAAAAATAAAGAAATTAATCTTAATCGGCGGTGGGCAGCGTGCATTAAATTTGAAAAATATATCACAATATGTTTTTACTTTTACATAATGTAAGTTGTATATAGACGAGAAGATTGATATTATGGCCGTTTCCGAAATGAATTTTTACCTAGCTGCTTGACAAGTAGCTTCAGAATGTATCCGAAATTGAATTTTCACCTAGTTACTGGGCAAAAAGCTTATTATAAATTAAAATTCAATACAAAATATGACGTACAAACATAAAGCACAAGTCTTAAATTATATTTGTAATTAAATATTTTAATATTTCAATTGAAAAAATTGTTAAAAAAAACAAACAACTCTGGTCACTCATGCTATACTCCAGCCGAATTCCCAAATCAAATACCATTGACGAGAGTGACATCGATATCACTCTGGCCACACGCGCCACTAAAAGTATTCTGTTCAGTCGGACTATCAATTATATCATTCACGCAACCACCACACTCTTCCTTTCGAAACGTACGGTTCTTGTATCATACACACACTTATGCCATTTTCACGCATATACACGACCAATTCACATATTCACACTGTATGAACTTTGACAATTAAACTGCAAAATTTTCATACTTGCCGCCATTAATTGGCGATATAGTTCCGCATCCTCTCACACATCTGTATGTACATGGGACACTGCTTCCATAGGACCGAACGCCCTCAGGGATGACCCACAACGGGCGAGGTAAGTATTTTACCCGGCATCTCCTTTGGGACCTCCATCACCATTACACCGATAACTTTGCGGAATCTGCCAGTACCATCCTACCTACCTAGTCCAGATTAGCTTTCCAGTGTTCGACCCCAGATCTGTCCCCTTATGGATAAAAACAACTACCCCTACCAACCGTGATATGTGTTCCTTGGCCCATTGTCCTCTAATGGAGCATCCACACTGTCCTTCATGCTACCTGTATTTGTTCTGCACGCCCCGGATGCCCTCGCGACTCGCTGCGATATCCTCAATAAGTTTAAATATTTTTACTTTTTATTAAACTACACTTTTACACTTTTGCACTGTTTTTACTCTAACTTTCACAATGTTCACAAAAATTTTCACACACAACCAAAACGAAAGCTTCAATACAAGATCCAGGCAATTTCAAAATCAAAATCAATATCAAAAATCAAAAACCAAAAATCATAAATCAAAACAAAGCACGATTGCATAGAACAATTGCACGAATTCACCGAAGTGTTCTAACAGAATAAATACTTGTCTAACGTGCTGTACGCGTATTTAAGCATTATGGGACGATACCAGTTTGCAAGACTGGCATCCTAGCTTGAACCTACCGACGTAAACAACCATAACCATTACCACAAAGATGCCTCACCATGATCAAGGCGGCAATGTTGTTACCGCGGGCTTCCTGATCCCCGTAGTACCAAACATTGCACGTATGATCTCGACGGAATCCTTCGCAGGGATTAGTGTTGTCACTAATAGTTTGCTAACTTTATGGAAGTGGGATGCCATCTCCCATTAGTACCTCTAGAATCAACCGAAGTCTTTCAGCCGGAGGTACCATCCCTTCGAGTGGACAGGACCGTAAAAATATTGAAAATGAAGTGGGACATGACAGAACAAACATAGAACATAAATTACAGCCATCACATTCATTCATTGACGTGCATTTCTCAAACGAAAAAGTACACCCGCAAAACATTCCTAAGAGATCATATTGCGTCCTTTCACTGAGTGATTCACCTACATTCAAGTTCCTATTCAAATTCATCCTAACCCCATATCCATCCAGATATGGTCATTCGCTCACTCATTTTCAATCCTAGATAGCTCGCACATTTCCTATACTTCACATATCTCATAACCAGATGAACATAGGGAGGCCGAGTAGCAAATAACGCACATATTGACTTCAAGCAGACATATACCGCAGACAATCCGACTCGGCAACAACTCGCACAGTTTCGGCATTAATTGTCCTTTCCGACGCAGTCAAGGCGCTTAGCGGGACGACGGGCGGACGGAGGATGGTGGCCGTTCCCTTAACCATGCCCCCTTGCCCATATATAATCACATTTATAAATTAATATATATGCGCTTATAATAACTACACTTTTAACACTATGTTTTTCACACACAACCGAAACAAATAGTTCAATATAAGAATTAAATAATTTAAATTCAAAAATTAAATCCGAAATGTTACCCAATCAAAAACCAAAAACCAAAAATCAAAAAACAAAATAAATAAAAAAAAAGAATTTGAATTCATTAACGTTTACACTTTTTTCCAAATACAACAATAATTAATTTTCGACACGTCTGCTATTTAGACCTTCGTGTTACGAATACTATTGCAGTACTATCGTATAAGTGAAATAGTCTTCCAAGTACATACTTATAAATGTATCTTGGAAGACTCTCACTATAACCTGATACATAAGCGATAATAAATATTTCATCACTCTTTTATTGTTTATGTAGTTTTTTATTAATTTTCAATATTTCCTAAATTTATTAAATTTGTATTTATCGTATTATGTAAATTTAAAATTTTATAATAGTATTTTAGTATTAGTATTATAACTAAATTATTATCTCATTATTCATTAATTTATACAATATAATTTATATATTATATAAAAATTGAATATTCTAAAGGTGTAACATTAATTTTTTTCTTTTGGGGGTAAATTGAATTTATCGTAATAAAGTAGACAGTCACGTGTGCAAAATTGATACAAAAAAAAAAGATTGACCATAAAAGGTCAACGGCATAACAATTTATTTCAGTTTTTCTATTAATGTCATTTGCCATATCAACATATTGTCATGCCACCCACACAAATACATATATACTACGAAAAATCTATATCCCAACTAACAATTGATGTTTTATAAAAAATTTGTAAGATTTTGTTTATTATAAATGCTTTATGTTTTATAATTGAACATGTTAAACATTTTTTCATCAGCAAAAGCATATTATAGAGCTGGTTTTTTAGAATCTATATAGAGCTTATTTATTGTTTTATTAAGGTTTTGTTAAGGATCTATTCAAGAAACTCGTGAAACTATTTTACTGCAATGCTAATTAAATTTTAAATTATTTAGTATATTTTTTAACTAAATTTTATACCTGTCCTACAGGAGAATCTAATAATATGCTAGACACACAGAAGATTTAACTAATTAGTTTGCTCACAAACTAATTCAGTAACTAAACTGGTGACACACTGGCAAACCATTAGTTTACTATTGTTTTGATATTTATTGTTGTACGAGAGTGAGAAAATTACAAATAGTTTAGTTTGTTTACATATGATTTTTTTTAATATTTAATATATTTATTGTAATTTATAAATCCGATGGTTCATTTTATTTACAATTAAACATTTAGTTAAATATTTTTAATAATAATAATATAAAATTATAGTTTAATTTCACAGTTTACAAATTCCAAAAAATAAATCGATTACGATTTTCATTTTTAATTATTGTAAATTAAATTAAATACTCACAAACTTTTGTCATTCAATTTAAATCAACTTTATTTATATTATTATTATTATTATTATTATTTATTATTTTATACTTGTCAATATAGAGTTTCAATTCTTTGTTATTGTTATTATTTGATAAATATAACCTATTTTTTTTATTTGTTTATTTATTTTGGCAATTAATTTTGACATTCGACACGGAATTCCAGTTCGAATTTCCTATATTTGAGAGAAACTAATTAGTTTCACACCAACTACAGACATTTTATTGTAGTTAGGCTAACTAAATCAATACACTGCAAACTACTCGAATTTTTTCTCAAATTGGTTATAACTACAATTTTAGTTGGTTACCTCTTCTGTGTGTCTAGCATATAACCCGGGTTTGTAAATTACAATAGAAAACCAGAATCGTTAATCACTTAGCTATAGCAACACATACGCGTAGTTATTAGTTAAACTTGAATAATCTTATAGATTCTAAAACTAATTTTATATTGTAAATTTAATAAGCGTTTCCAAAACTATGGGTTGAACGTATAAGTATAAGAACCTAAGCATATTTTACTATGTGTTAAGTTCATAATAACATAAATAATGAATTTATAATAAAAAAAACTCTGTATTCTAGCACGTTAAAGTACAATTATGAGTGCAAAATTTCTATAAATTGTTTTGCATGCGCATGCAAGATGTATTGTAATTGGACGGAAAGTAAGAATATTCGGGTTAAACAAATAACTCCTTATTGATGCGCAATGTTATTGTTATTGTATTGATAACAATAACAATGTGGCAGTAATGAGTGATAACATTGATTAGTAATTAAAATAAAATTCACAATGTACATCGTATCGATGATATAGATCGAATTATTATATTCTTTCTTTTCCTACAACGGTGAGAAAATATGTACTGGAAAAATGAATGGTAAATAATATTTTAAAGGATATAGGAAGTCATTTCATTTTTTTTTTGGATTCATGCAAGTTAAAAATTCGAGTGATAAATATAAAATATATTAATAAAATTACTAGTATTATATTTTTTAGATTAAATAAATTATATTAATAATAATTAATGGTGTAGTTATTTAAATAATAAAAATAAGGTAAAAAAAAGAAAACATGTAGTTAGTTTATAATCTCAAACGAGAGATTATATTACAATAGTGTCGTGAGTGCGACAAATTGCTTCAATAATATTAATATGGTACTTAAGTATAAAACCATGTACATAATATATTGATTATGAAAGCAGAGCACTTGCAAATATAAAACAAATATTCTGATAATTTTTCTGTTTTGTTATAATTAATATGTTTCAATTTTTTCTAATTAAATTTATACATTTTGAAGCTATTAGTCCAACTCATATTGGAGCAATAATTTTTACACGTATTTTATAGACATTAAGCACCTATTATAGTATTGTATTTAAATTTACTGATATAGAGCATTTTGGTGTAAAATTGTAATAAAATGTTATTATGAGGATAACGCATAATTCAAATGCTTAAAATCTTATACCGATGACTTAAGCGCTTATGAATTTTATAATTTTTATAAATCTTTAGTTTCTTTAAGTGATTTTAAAAGAACTCTTTCAAAGCAATTCTTTAAAATTACGTACTTAAGTCTAAATGGTTATTTGGGATTTATTTAATTATATATAATAAATTGTATATACCATACACTATGTACTTTATACCTGTACCATCCATTAATTTGATAATATAAATTTGTAAATTGTGTCCTGAAATCCAATTAGTGTAATTTGTTTTTGTAATTTTATACATATCATATATGTATAATTGAAAATAAATTGACTTGCGTGTAAGTATTTATTATCCTATATCTGTCTACGAATAAATACACTTTTTAATTTATTGAAGCGCTGTGAAATACTCAAAATTAATAGAATTGTTTATTTAAAACTGTGCATACAAATCCAATGCCAAGTGCGGTTTTAGAGTGTGCTTGCCAAATTTTTATGACAGTTCATATAATACAACAACATTTAAAAATTCACATGAATTCAAGAAAAACCATTAAATTTAACTAGGAACACAGTATACACAATATGGGCTGGCTATAGTCTTAATATGCTTTGGAAAAATTAAATTGTGTGGTTTATAATATTTTGATATTGAATATACTCGTAAAATTTAACCACACTTAACAAGAATTTACAACATTATAACTTTGATTATGCATTATGGCTTTATGTTACGGAATCATTTTGAATTCAATCAAAGAAAATATTTAAATTTTGGACTATTATTAAATTGGATGTTTAAATTGAAAACAACCTTTTATTATTGAAAAATAAATTAATTTTAAATAAACAATACCTGATAATATTTAAAGAAAATATTGTTCACCGTTAACTACAACGTTTCCCATAAACTGCGGATTTAGCGGAGTATTCCGTAATTGGTATTTATTATTTATTCATTTGAATTGAAGTGTTAATCATAGAAAATGCTGACTGTATCGGCCGTAACAAATGATAATGTGATTCAGCAACAATTTGCTTCCTAATTGTTATGTATTAAAATGTATATTAAATTATTCGTCTCACTGTAAATATAACATATGATTATATTGTAATACAATAGTATTGAATTATGGTATATATAATTGAGATATTTTATATTTAGATTATATTAAGTCATAGTCGAAGATAGTCGTATATAGTTTCATTTACTTCTACCTAACCCTTTTCCTAAAAGTCAGGAAATACATAACTAATGTTAATTTGTGGTATTTAATGGATTATGTTCACAGTAATCTCTATAGAATCAAATATGGAATTAAAGCTTTCTGTAAATGCAATTATTTTGTCACAATATTTTCCATAATTTACACAGTAAAAAAAAATTTATGAGAATGAATTACAATAATTATATATAGAGTATTTGTAAAAGAAATAAATAACCGCCGATTTTCAATTTAAACATCAGATATCATGAACTTAACATTCTCTACAAACATACTATTAAACTTCAAAAATATTACGAATACATTTATTATATTAGAGTGATTTAAACACCGTAGAATTTGATGTGATTCACGACTGATGCTCATCTTTCAAATAAACTAAATTTTTATTTTTATTTCCTTACAAAATTCATAAATTTCTATTAATTCTATCACGCTAGCTAATTCGTTTTCAATAGAAATCGTATTCAAACTCATCAGAATTCAATGTGAATCGCCACTTCAGTTGCTTCACTCGACGTCGTCACTTACGCTGGACCATGTCTGTTCGCAAATGAGCCACTTCTGCAATAGGAATTAACTGGAATTTACATCCACGCACATTTAAACATATAAATTATACAATTATGAAACTAAATTAACGAATATCGAAGAAATAAATTTAATAATCAATAATCTAAAATCTTCTGACAATGTTGGAATAGACGAATAGATTATGGTTAGTACAAAAATATTTAAAATTGTAAAACTTTTCTAATAGAAAATATTATTCAAATATAGTTAATATATTCTTTCAAAATGGTGTATTTCCGAACAAATTGAAATTAATTAAGAGTTTATACTAATCTATAATAAATCAAGTAAAAAAAAAAAATATAATTATAGACCAATTATTTCAAATATTATGGGAAAAACAGTGATTTACCAAAAATCTCCCCTCAAATAATATAACATATGTCAACATAAATATATGCGGGATCAAGCCAAATTCAAGTACAAGTATAATCATTTTTTAAATAAACAACTCAAAAAGATATAGACAGTGGAATAACAGTTATTATGATATTTTTTGATACAGCGAAAGCATTTGATTTGGATAAATATTATTAACAAATGGGTAAGACAGGAGAACCTATAGACATCTAAACAGATTAAAGTTAAAATTACCTTTATTTTATAGAAATACCTTTCACTTTATAAATTATAAATATACTTATTTGTGTAAAATATATGCATTGGTATGACTGACCATAGAAAATGGGACATAGAAATCGGTGAGAAATTGTTGTATGATTGGACAGCATGATCTTCATTTGTGTTTAATATTTCAAAATGGTGAAAGAAAAAATACATTTTCATTATCTCGTGTCATACGAGTTTCGATGTAAGATGTAAGTGATAGAATTGAGTGAGTGAAAAATAATTCAAGCTCTGTTTATTCGAATCGTGGTTCTTCTCGCCGAACACTAAAAAAATGGTTTGGTAAATTTTCTAAATAGTTGGAATTTTAATATCAATGATCAAAACGTGGTAGCTGATGATATTTTGAGTGCTCGGGTGGAAAATAATCCTCGTATAACAACTGAAGAGATTGCTGAAAATACTGATAATTCAATCTCCATTTACAGTACGTTGGATATTGCATGCGGGTACATCTTCCAATGACTGAAAATAATAAGCCCAACAAAGACTGCCACTGGGATTTTCAATCATGATAATGCCAGAACACGCGTGCCGACACAAAATATGTTACAAAAACTGAATGAACTGATCTTATATTACTTCGGATTATCTTCTATTCCTATCTCTGCAACATGGTTTGAATGACAATTACATTAGATCAGTGGAGGTCGTCGAAAATCACATAGTCTCCTGGATAACCGTTGTCAAATTCTATCAAAAAGTTAGTTGAAAGTTGAAAATATGTAATAGAAGAGGATGCTGAGATTATATAAATTGATAATACAATATGTTTTCACAAAAATGTAACTCACTGATTTTAGTTTTCAATTCGGACCCAAAGTTATATTCATACAATATAAATGTCGAGAATAAGCAAAAAATTACGATAAAAATAGAAATAAAATACGTAAAATAAATTTATTTATTCGGTGAATATTTTTCAATCAATATGAATAGATAAAAACATGATAAAGTACATAAACATGTATAACAAGATGATTGGATGTAGGTATTGATTAGGTGGTACGTGGTGATGTCTAAATGTCTATAATAAATTCAATTTCTAACATTACAAGTTATTTTTTTATTTGACATGTATATCAAAAAAATTCATGTATACTTATTTGATATTACACTCTCTGTCTTCTATATAGGATAGTCAAAAATGTATAGAGCGTTTTTACTAACAGATGTTAATGGAGTTAAATAGTTCGAGTTGTATAAACTTGTTATGGTAATACTACAGAATACGTTTAACAGGTAACATTTCGTAAACCTCGCTCTAATTGACCAATCACTGAAACAGTTGATGAAATCCAACGGAAGCACATAAGGAACCCTAACATCGCTGGAGCACTAAACATCTATCATCAAATAATATTAAACCATTTGAAAAAGGGTGAATACAAAACAAAAGTAATGGACAGAATTAACATCTGTGAATCATTGCAGTGAAACGAAACGAAATCGAACCATTTATGAAACGATTGATTACAGGTGATGAAAAATGGATTACGTAGGATAATACTTTATGAAAACAAGCGTGGTTCAAGTAACCTTTAAAACTTTGAATTCCGTAGATTACAAAAAATTACAAAATGAAACATATTTTCTTTAATAAAGTTCGTTAATAATTTAATTAAAATTGTTTAAATTTTAACTAAAAATATTCAATACTACCCAGTATTAGTAAGTGTGGTTGCATACATACCCTCTATCATAGGAAAAACCTATATCGTACGAAGTAAAAATGGTGGGTCTATTCTATTTTTCATATAAAAAAACCTCTATATTTTGTAAGATCCTGTAAATATTATTGTTCTTTCAACTGTCAGATCAATTTAATTTCCTATATGACTTTCTTTTAAAAGACAAGCGTACGTTTATTATCGAGAATTAACCGTAGAAGGTCCTAGTAATATAATTGATCCTTCAATCGTTTGTTCCGTTCAATTTCACAATTTTCAATAATTATACATATATCGATTTCCTCTTTGATTCCCTTCCATGCCAAATACAAAATGCTTACTTTTTAGGATTATTTTTGGATAGTCCTGGAAATTGTGTTGATCATTTATTCGCCATTTTTGTTCTCTGCCCTGTTTAATTCCCTTTCATAAGAGATATGACACGTGTATTTTGAGACTTATCTTTAGAAGGTCCAATGTTTTTGAATTATGACTGATATTCTGATCCTTGTAACAATTATCCTATATTACAATTAATAATGGGTCTCAAAATGAATTAAGTTTAAGTCCTTACAGTTGTTTACTGATTTTTACAACAAACTTTCGATGCGATTTCGCATGATAGAGGTTGCGCTGTATATAATAATATCTATAAATATGTGTATATAAATTACAGATCTTATCTTATAGCTATATAAATAATATTTTAGATGTCATCAATAATATAATCGAACATCATTCATATACATACAAATAAATATATAATATTATAGATAATTTTGTTTATGTCCGTTTAGGCGTTTATTATCTATTATCTATCCACTAAATACATATTCTTATCTATATATATATTAAATACATAAGAAATATTTTATATACGAAATGAAACCATATTTACAAATATTTTGTACAAAAATAATCATCCCTATCCTGAACACAATACCATCGCGCATATATACAATAATATTTTATTGCTTTTCTGGAATATTTTTATTATTGAATTTATACATGTGTTGCGTTGCGTTGTTATTTATAATATATTACAATATTATAAAACGAACAATAATTCCTATAGAAAAATGTTCCTATATACCAGGTGTAGAAATATGAAATTATCGATAACACATATGATTAATGTGAACGTATCGTTATTTATTTATTAATTTTTTTTTTAGTATGACATCTGTCAAATATATTTTGTATACAGCAAGTTATTGTGTAAACAACATATTTTTTTTAAAGTTAAAAATGGAAAGTTTTGTACCAGAAAATCATCATATGCGGAAAGTTTTACTGCTTTAGTTTTCTTTGCAGAAAAATGCAGCTGAATCGAATACTTATCGAAGCTTATGGAGAACATGCTCTTTCAGAAGCAACATGTAAAAATTGGTTTCAACGATTCAAAGGTAATGAATTTAATTTGAGAAATGAAGAACGTGGAAGACCACCGAAAAATTTTGAAGACAATGAATTGCAAGCATTTTTGGACGAAAATGATACACGATCTCAAAAACAATTGACAGAAATGTTAAATGTTTCACAACAAACAATATCCAACCGTTTAAAAGATATGGGAAATATTCAAAAGTGTGAAAAATGGGTATCTCATGAATTGACTGAAAGACAAATGGAAAATCGAAAAACAATCTGTGAAATTTTTCTTGCCAGACAGAAAAGAAAAAGTTTTTTGCATCTAATTATTACTGGTGATGAAAAATGGATTTATTCTGAGAATCCTAAATGCAAAAAATCATGGGTTGCACCAGGTCAACTATACCAAAATCGATTCGGTTTGAGTTTGGTGGGATCAGAAAGGTGTGGTGTACCATGAGCTTTTGAAACCTGGTGAAACTGTTAATACTGATCGCTAGCGAGAACAAAACGATCAAAACGCTTGGCTGGGAATTGTTACCTCTACCGCCTTATTCACCAGACTTAGTTCCTTCTGATTACCATTTGTTTTCATCGATGCAACACTCTCTTGCTGCCTAGCACTTCAAAACATCAGAGGATGTCGAAAATTGGCTCTCTGAATGATTTTCATCAAAAGTGAAACATTTTTTTTGGAAAGGTATCCACAAATTACTAGAAAGATGGTCAGAATGTGTAGAAAGCGATGGTCAATACTTTGAATAAAATACTTTTATCATTTCACTTAAAAATAAGAGTTTTATTTTCCTTAAAAAACGATAATTTCATATTTCTACACGGTACATACAATATTTTCTTTCGTTTGTGTTGTTCTTCCGCTTGGAATTTACTATATACGTATTTTGTTATATATATATTATAATACATTATTATATTGTTTTCTCTTGTGTGTTTAACAAAATGTATAATAAATTATATTAAGTAAAAGACAAGCCTAAAAAGAAAATAGAACTAAATAAAAAGAGGATGACTTTTCGCTGACAAACTTTATTTAGTCAAGTGTAATGTTGTTATATTGACCATAAAATTATATGTATAGATAACATAGCTAAAGTTATATATTATATTATTATATAGGTGGGCATTGTTGTTCTTTGACTTAATTCTCAAAATGTTTTGTTGTTGTTATACGAATATATTTATTTATATTGCACATACGAGTATTACATTTACCAGTTACATTTATTGCCGTCGCTAACAGGAATATTATTTCATTATTCATATAACATATACTGTAAATGAAATGTATTTATAATTGTAATCATAAATAATATTATTGTTATCATAAACACTGTTACAATTATATTTTATATAACGAATAGAATAATAATACATATATTTAATATAAAAATAAATTAAAGTGAAAAAAAAGACGAACAAAATTTAAAAATGAAAACTTTAATTTATTATTTATTATAGCAATAAATATGTTTTGTTTATTTATGTTTTTGGGTTGAAACCAATATAAATATAGTTTTTAATTAAATATTTATATTTAGATTTAGATCACTCGTCAAAAATTATTGCAGTTTGGTTTGGGATGTGTTACCACATCCACCATATAGTTCTGACCTTACACCATCAGATTACCATTTATTTCGAAGTTTGTCAAACTTCTTGAATGGTAAAAATTTCAATAATGATGAAACCGCACTTGGTTCAGTTTTTTGATGATAAGGACCAGAAGTTCTATGAAATTATAATTCCTTCCATACCGTCCACTGTACTATCAGCATCACTTATCTTTATTTCATCATTTGCATTTAAAGCATTGTATTCATTTTTATTCACTTCGTTTAAATAGCACAAATCGCAATCAATTTTTGATTAAAAATTACATCACGAACAATTTCTATTGTGTTTTTGGTTTTAACAATAAAATTTAAACTCTATAAAATGATCTTTTCAGCTATTCCATTCCATTTTTGCACTTTTTTACTTTGGGATATGTGTGAATACTTCTGAACAAAATAATCCAGAAACTGTATGTTTTGGATTCTTATTTTATATTTTTTATTTTATTTTAAGACCCATTAAATACTAATGTCCAATACAATAATTAAATTTAACATTTAATTAAATTTAGTTAAATAAAAAATACAATTTGAAGCTTAAACAATTTACATCATTAAAAATTATTTTGTCACGGTTTCCATTATAAATAATTAACATATAATTTACTAATTTAGTGAACTAAAACGTCCATAATTGGTACTATAATTATTTATGAAAAAAAATTCAATTGATTGCAAATTTCTGAAATTGATCCTCATATTAAATTTTAATAGCAATCCAGGACAATCAATTTTATCATTTAGTCCAAGAAAGACTCCTCAATGAATATTTTACACATCTTTTCTGTATGAATCTATTCTTGAAATATGAATATCATAATGTGTTGACAAAACCTGGAATGCATATTCGGTAATAGATCTAACAAGTGCAATGATTTAGCACAAAACCCAGCATCGAATTAGCCCTATTTATCACACAATCAATATGATTGGCGAAAGTACGCCTTTTGTCAAGTAATACGCCAAGATCCTTTATTAAAGAGAAGGATTGCAAATGAATACCATCGAAATGATTAGAATATAAAGTATTCATATTTTTATGGATAAAAATCATAAATTTACATTTGTCAAAATTTAATGTCACTCTATTGATTTTGCACCAAGCATAAAATCTGTTTAAATCAGATTATAAATCATGAAAATTCGCAACAGTATTTATCGATTTAAATAAGTTTACATCGTCCGCATACATTACCCAATTAGAATATTTAACAAACCCGGCAAATCGTCAATAAATATAATTAACAAAATAGGTCCAAAATGACAACTTTGAGGAATTCCGGAACCAACGTCAAAAACATTAGACATATAAACATTAAAAATAACAATACATGAACGATGTTGCAAAAAAGATCCAATTCAGGATACAAAATTGTAGTTAAAACCGATCCTTGATAATTTAAGAAGCAATATACTATGTGATAATATAATAATAAAAAAGGCCTTGTTAATGGTAGCGTCATATTAAGTTCACAAAGATTAAGCACCGCAGATGGAATATCAACCGGTTCATAAAAATAATCATTCTTACAACCCATAATAACCGCATAAACCTCATCAGATGTAATGCAAAAATTAATATTGGCCAAATGACCATAAGTATTTAAATGTTTCAATTGGTAAACCTCCATGGTATATTATCAATTGCATTTTCAAATAAATTATCAAAGTAATCGGCAAACATGTTACTAATAACACTCGGATCATCAATTTTTTCGTTTAAATATGTAAATTGAGATGGATAACCAAATTTCCAAAAATCCTTCGTATGTTGACCCAAATTTATTTGAATTCGATTACTCAAAGTTTATAAACTATATGGCTTACAATTGAATTTCTTTTAGAATACACTTCTGTTTAATTTTGTATGGTCTATTGGGAATTAGTTTTGTTTCCAAAACAAAATGACAAATAGTTCCAACAAAACACAACTAATATCTACCATGTGTTTTGTATATGAAAAGCTTTCTATATGATTGATTATAATACTCGTATACGTATACAAAAATTTCGGAACCAATTTGATTTTTTTTTTAATAACAGTGTTAAAAATTATTATAAATTATAAAAAAATTGTTATATATTATTTATAAAGTGCAGCAGCAATAGCAACCATAAAAATTATATATATTTATTTATTATGCATAATACTATGGACCTATATTTTCTAGACAATCTGCGACCAATACTGCTAATCGATTACGCGAGTTATGTCAATGGAAAAAAATGTCATAATGTTTCTGGGGAGAATATTAGCATATGTTCCGAATGTATTGCCATATTAAATTAAATATCACTGTGTAACGATGTCAAACTTTTGTGGGTACTGGCTCACAGTGGTATTGTGCATAATGAAAAGGATGACATGCTCGCACAATTTGGTAGTCGTCTTCATTGGACCTGAGCCTACCGTTTAACAGTAATTGGGTTAAAACGGGGTATTGTTGATATGATAGATGTAGAATTTGGTCGTGTATGGATACTATGTGGCAATTGTCGAGAGGTAAAAATAGAGCTGCGTTACTTGGGTTACCCAGGTACAAATTGAATTTGTTTGTTGGAGTGGTTACGTCGTACTGTACGCTAAACTGCCACATTCATAAAATACGTTTGGTCCACAGATTCACTTTGAGCTAAATGTTCCTTGTGTGCAGAATCGGCCTGGCTATATTTATATGAATGTCGGGCCTTATAATAATAATGAACGGATCCTAAATACGAAACATCTCTGGTTTTACCATATTTCTGAAATTAGACGCTTCGAGTATTAACTCGTAGTCGTAGAGAAACCAAAATGGGCCTTATGTTGTGTAAGTGCCGAAATTAATTCCTCTTTTAAATAAAATTAATTAAAAAAATATCATAATACGCAACATGTGGGTAACATTTACTTTCGCCAACATGAAGCACAACCACCTGCTGGTAATTACCGATTTTTATTATAAAATATGTCAAAATTACATTTTGATTGATTAATGCATTTTCATTTTCTTTGCCAATTTTCCAAAACTAATAGATGAAATATATGAAATATATAGTTTCCATAATAATATAAGAAAGGAAAAAATGAAAATTAATTGTTCATAATTGCTGGGCCCACACAGACTAAAGTTTCGCTATCTCTGATTTTATTAGCAAATAAAATGATGAATGAAAATAAAACATCATACATTTAATAAATGTAGACAAATATTTTCACCAAATTTTTTACATTATGCTCATCGTAATATAGTATGTGTGTGTGGGTGGATATATTTTTTGTTTATTATTTATAATACATGAATATTGTGAAAATATAATACACTGTGCCTTTATATATGTATGGCATATGAATGACCCATAAATTATAATGAAATTGGTAATAGGGCAATAAAGCAGGAAGTATATAAAAGAAAATGTTGTGTGTTTAATTTTATCTTTATTTTTTTTTATCAAATATTTTGTTCCATAAAAACAAAAATTCTCTTAATTCTGAATATATTCGCGTATTTGATAATTTTGTTATTGCATTCGTAACGTTATGGTGATGACAGACACTCAATGTTATAAATCTTTTCTACATGCTCGCTATATATATATACAATGCCAGACATATACATTATGTACACAATTAAAAATACGCGGTATTTAATTTTAGGATAATAAAAAATATAAATTTTATGTTTCCCAAAGGACTCGTTCAACAATCGTCTTATTTCATTGACAAAAAACTTAACACAAAAATTGTTTACTACATCGGTTATATATTATATGAATACATTAATGGTATAGTAATATTTAGTAGTTTCCTGTTCCACTAAATTGCAAACGAGATACTACTTGGTATTTCAGGGATTATCTATAGAAGTTCCTACTCCTCTAGACGTGATTATTGTTTTTATCCTTGTAACAATTCTCCTCTATAACTTGCTTGCTAGCTTATATATATATTTCGTTTAGATTCAATTTTTGCTTGTACTAGCCAGCTGAAAATAAATATTTTAATATTTATTAGTAAAGCATATATATGAAATGTTATTTATGCTAGAATGGGTATTTTGTAATCATACGTAAACTCCTGCCAAATGCATTCGCTTGGCTTAACTTTATTAAAGAGGTTTCACTATATATACAATTTTTATTCTTACGGTACATGACGCTGCCATGACGACATCGTTACTATCAAGACTATCTCTAGCAATAATTAAAAAATGCTAAAAATTGTTTTATACGGAAAAAATTGAACTTTCATTGTATATACAAAATAATTTTGTTAAAATTAGTTTATAAACTTACTGTCTTAACAACTTCTATATATAACTTGGAATATTGAACAATATTTTCTCAGTCAGTAGACACTTCATTGACTGATACAAAAATTTCCCGTTCAGTTTAATGTTGGTCAGTAATAATCGATTCCAAAATAAAAGTATTAATTCTACTAATTGAATTATTTTTGAAAAAAATGAATTTGATATACTAAATAGATTACATTTTTGTAATTAGATTTAATTGTATTATTATATCATTGATCGCATTACATACCTAACAGAAAAAATCTATTCATTTTAATTTTCAGTATATTAATTTAATATATGATATGTTGATGCTTTATGGGATCTAAATTGATATAAATTATAAATACAGAAAACTTATTATAGCAAGAAATAGAGAATTCAAAATTACTACTTTCATTTAATGAAATCATCTTGTAACACTATTAATTTCTTTCTTGTTTCTTTTATTTTTTTTATATTATTTATCTTATTAATTTATTAACTTAATCTATTTACATCTATATAATTATTTTTTTTTTTTTATATTATACAAATTTATTTTTATAATTTTACCGAATAATTAACAATTAATACAATACTATATTGTCTATCTTTAATAATACTTACTTACTTACTCCATGGCGTTACAACCCGGGTGCGGTTTTAGCCTTCTCCAACACGCTTTTAAAACCTGACGTATACGCAGTTATGTCTTCCAATCCCGAATTTTTAGGATCTTTATATCACAGTTTACTGCATCTAGCCATCTCGCCTTAGGTCTTCCGGCTCTCCTTCTACCTTCTGGTTTACTATTTAAAAGTTTTTTCGGCTCCTCCACCATGCGTTCTACGTGTCCAAGCCATATCAATCTATTGATCTTGATTGTTTTGACAATATTTGGTTGACCGTACAACTTGTCTAATTCAAAATTGTATCTTCGCCTCCAACCATTTTGTTCTTTGACGGGAGAAAATATGCCACGGAGTACCTTTCGTTCGAAAATCCGAAGTAATTGTTCCTGGTTCTGTGTCATGCACCAAGCCTCCGACCCATACGTTAATATTGTAACATCTGTTTCCAGTTGCTACCCTGCGGCGTATTTCCTCTTCAATATCATTTTCTTTAATAATATTGTTTGTTAATTTTTTTATTATTTGTGTGGTTGCCTATGATGAATCTGATGTACGGTTGATTTATTCCTGACCTATTTCTTCTGATTATATATTTTTATTTTAACTTTAATTTATTTTATAATATACTTATACTAAAATACCAAATATTGTATTATATTATACTAATTTATTATATATTTATTTTATTATTATAATAGTAGTTTAATTTTAATATTTTAATTTTATTTTTTTTTCTTTTTTATTTTATTTAATTTTCTTTTTTTTTAATAGTTAATATTTTCCTGTTAATTTTAATTTAATAATCCGCGTTTTATTGGGAAGAGGTGATATATAAAGGTTGTTTCCCACTCCACCATTTCATCTACCACACCCGAGAGATCATAATCATTCTCAAAATTATTGCATTGTTCAAAAATTTGTATACATTTTACATTTTATATGAATAAAATTACGGCATTATATTATTTTTATATATGAGGATGTTGCAAACTAGTGTCCGCACATCTCCTCGTTACAATCTATAGATACAGTTTACATTTATGTTTTAGAGGTTAGAGACTTTATTTCACATATGCGAGTCTAATTCTAATTAATTGTAGAAATCAATATTTCATTACACAAAATAAGTGCAATAATTTATTTATTATTTAAGATTACTTTTATTTAAAAATAATTGAATCAGATTAGTAATTTGATAGCTTTTGCTCTCAACTAATTGTAACAGCATTATAGATTAATTTTGAAAAGTTATAGGTTAGTTAGAGTTAAGAGCACATTAAAAAATTTTTTTTTAAAAAAACGAATAATACGGAAAACAGAACACGAGCTTCAACTTCAACCTCAGACGACTTTGATTTGACAGTTTAGTAGAACATATGGATCATAAATGTATGTTAACGCAATATAAAGTTGACGCTGAAGTTAAGGTTGACGCGACGCTTGAGAAGATCTATTTTCTACTTTTTGCCAACTTTAATCTCAAAATCAAATGATAATATAAATTATTAAATTTATTAAGTTATTTATTATTATTTATTGTTGTAAAACTTTAATTGAACGTTCATTTTCTATATTTATTAATTAATTTATGAATTATATAACACAAACAATATGGATTGCTTTTAGTCAAAGTTGAAGTCAAAGTATCCATTCTGTTACTGACAACTTTATTTCAGCTGTTAAAGTTGAAGCTCGTATTTTGTTTCCTGTTTCCTGCATAAGAAAAGAAGGATGTAATCTTTAATTTTTTATTTACTAACGATAATTAGACAGGCAGTTTTTGTATCGATAAAGTTCTACACACGGGGATAAAATTGAGAGAACACTTGCATTTAATTCGTATTGAGCGTTATGACAATACAAATTGAAAATATTTTTTCCAGTAAAGCATGTAATATAAAAAGATATCAATAATAAATAAATATTTTGAAGTTTTGCTTACGGGAATGCACTACATTACTGCTTACAAAGTTATATGCATAAATTCACATTTTTTTTACAAAATTTTTCAGAATTCGTTACTTTTGATACACTCTGAGCTCAAATCCAAATCATTTTTAAAAATAATTGTCGCAGTCATGAAACGCAATTTTAATAGCTTTTATTTTCAATTTCAAAAATTATTGTGCCACTATGATTACTAAAATCTGGCAAAATTTTATTAGAATCGTGATACCTCATCTTCAGTGGTTCCCTTGTATGTTTTAGGGAAGTTGATGAAGTTCAACTAAAATTTATTAATTAGTTACTTGTATTTATAATTAAACTAGAATTTATTTTTCTAGTGTCCACTAAATTTTGGCCGGTGTGTACATATGTGTCTCAAGTGGAGAAACTCTAAAAACTGTAAAGTAATTGAATTTACAATATATTATCAAAAGTGATTGCATGGCAGGTATTGTATAAACTAATAATAAAAACTCACGGTTTCCCCCATAATATATATGATGGCAGCAACAAAAGTCCAAACTTATTAATTATAGAGGTTTTATACGAAACCATAATAAGATGTATTTTATCTTTAGTTTTTGTTACTATACTCTTTTCATTGGCTTTATTATTATTATTTTAACCATTTACGCAATGCTGTATGCATTTTATATTATAGTTTTTTTTTATACTATAATAAAACTGTATATATTTCCTATAATAAAATTTATGTTATTTATGATAAAATTTGATTTAGAACAATACTATTAGAGACATATGCAAAAATTCAACGAAACCATATAATACACATCTAATACAAGCATTAGACTACAATATTGATAATATAAAATGCAGACAGGCATATGTGCATATAAAGTATATATGAAGACGATATTCTATAATATAATTTAACTTCGTATATAAAATCAAAGTGTATTAAATAATTTAGATTTATTGATAAACATCTAAATAACAATATTAATTATATATTTTATTATTCAATAAATATAAATATCGATCATCGCACTGTGCATGCGCTTGTTTAATATTATTCCAATCAGAATATACAAGATATTAAAGATTCACAGTTACACTAAAAAAACTGTATTTATTATAGTTTTGATAATTCAAATTAATTATAAAATTTATCGTCCTAAAAATGTAGTATAATGTAAAAGCAAATATACATACAAATGCGTACAGCTACAGAGAATATACGGTATACTAATTTACAATATATAGTAATTATATTTATACAAGTATTTTGTTATATTATTTGAGAAGATAAAATTATATTTATTTTATAATAAATACTCTAATTGACAGCAATTCAATGAAATCAGTTATATACGAAAGTTTTGAAATTTAGTAAATTTTCAGATTTTAAATATTAAATATAGCAGGTGTAGAAATATGAAATTATCGTTTTTTAAGAAAAATAAAAGCGAAAAGATAAAAATATTTTATTCAAAATATTGACCATCGCTTTCTTTACATTCTGATCGCCTTTCTTGCAATTTGTGGATACCATTCCAAAAAAATGGTTCCTCTTTTGATGAAAACCATTCAGAGTGTCAATTTTCGACTTCTTCTGATGTTTTGAAGTGCTGGTCAGCAAGAGAGTGTTGCATCTTTGAAAACAAATGGTAATTACAATAATCTAAGGCTACTGAATAAAGCGGGTGAGGTAACAATTCCTAACCCCAAGCGTTTTGATCGTATCCTGAACTGGTTTTGATCTGTGTCACGGTGCTTTGTCATGTTGCAAATAAAGTTTACCATATCTTCTTACCCATTCTGGTCGTTTTTCGTTTAATAAATGGTTTAAATTGATCATTTGTTCTCGATAGCGATCAGTATTAACAGTTTCACCAGGTTTTAGAAGCTCATAGTACACCACACCTTTCTGATCCCACCAAACACAAAGCATTCTCTTCTTATCGAATCGATTTGGTTTTGCAGTCGATTTTGGTGCTTGACCAGGTGTAACCCATGATTTTCTGCATTTTGGATTCTCAAAATAAATCCACTGTTCATCACCAGTAACAATTCGATGCAAAAAACTTTTTCTTTTCTGTCTGGCAAGCAAAATTTCACAGATTGTTTTTCGATTTTCCATTTGTCTTTCAGTCAATTCATGAGGCACCCATTTTCCACAGTTTTGAATTTTTCTCATATCTTTTAAACGGTTGGAAATTGTCTTTTGTGAAACATTTAACATTTCTGCCAATTGTTTTTGACTTCGTGTATCATCTTCGTCCAACAATGCTTGCAACTCACTGTCTTCAAAAATTTCCGGTGGTCTTCCGCGTTCTTCATTTCTCAAATCAAAAACATTACCTTCGAATCGTTGAAACCAATTTCTACATGTTGCTTCTGAAAGAGCATGCTCCCCATAAGCTTCGATAAGTATTCGACGCGCTTCAGCTGCATTTTTCTTCAAAGAAAACTAAAGTAGTAAAACTTTCCGTAAATGATGATTTCCTGGAACAAATTTTTCCATTTTTAACTTTAAAAAAAATATGTTGTTTACACAATGATTTGCTGTATACAAAATATATTTGACAGATGGCATACCAAAAAAAAAAAAAAAAAATATTAGACCGTCAATTAATTAATTAATTATCACATTAATTTTTATCTGCAGAGCCAAATCTGTGTTGCCGATAATTTCATATATCTACACCTGATATTGATATAGTATAGACATTTCTCGAGATTCGACAAATAGTTTTAATTATTTCTCAAAAATTTCTCATAAAATAGTGGTAATAAAATAAAAATCAATGTATTATAAACTTTGATCTATTTTGATTATAAGATTACTAAATCAAATCAATTATCATACTTTATAAAATAATTTTTTAGAAAGCAAAGCCAACCGATTGATAATCGTACTGTTATTTTTGAAGCGAAATTACTGCAAACGGAGAAATTTCTTTCAGTTCTGGTCAGTTTAATAGTTTTTAGTGATATTTTCCAATTACTAAAATTGGTTGTTAAATTTTCAGGTAAAGTTTTATTTCATTAATAAATAACCGAAATGTGTCTTGGTTGCTTTTGTTGATCTATAGTTTTGGATGATTTTATTGTTATTATACGCAGAATAGACATTCCTCTTTTCTAAAAATGTTTACATCTGTTACAATAGCATCATATTAATACCAATAGATGTAACTTCAGTGCCAGTACTTATATACAGTCTATATTTAAATATAATTTTGCGGTTTTATCGATTTCTTATTATGAACATCAAAAAATTCTTCTTCTTCATCTAATTTGATTTGCAAACAATTAAGATCATTTAGAAATTTTAATTTAATAATAGATATGTTAGGTGGTAGAAACGTGTTGGACAACTGGGTTTTAAATGCCATGGAGTAAATAAATAAGTTTATTTAGTAAAGATTCACTCATTTCTAAATTATTTTTCTTTAGTTCATTAAATAAAAACTTCAAAATACCTACGGTAGTTAAAATATCACAATTTGCCTGACTAACACTAAGTACCTATAATTTAGACTGCTATTAAAGTTTGTAATATCTCAGCTGCATTTCTCTTGACAATATCAAAATTCCAAAAATGTTTTAACTTTAAATTGTCATATATTACCGAACTTTGAATGTGTATCAATTTGATAAAAAAAAATTGGGTATCAAATAATTGTTTAAATTAATAATACAGAAAATTAAAGAAATTTTGGGATTTTTCATATACATACAAAAATAACTCGAGAAATGAGAAACTCGAGAAACAAAAAAAAAATAATATCTCGAAAAAAGAGGCCCAAAGACCGTAGAAGAAATGATAAATAATATTTAAATAGATTTCAAAAATAAAGTCAATTTAAAAACAAATGGTACGCATCTATAGTACTATTTATTTTTAAATTGATTAGATATGGTCATTCAGATTATCGCATCCTTATTTTATAGTAATTCAACTTCTGAAAATATATTCACTATAAATAAATATATCATAAGGCAAAAATATATATCAAACAAGAATTAAAAATTACATTTATTTTAATAAAATACACACTCGCCCTTTCACATAATTAACATAATCACACCAGCAAACATTTTTTAAAAAATTATTACCAATATTTTTTCACAAACAACAAAAGGAATATGAAAAATTATTGAAAACTAAATTGGGAAAATCAAAAGAAGCAATATCACACTCAATTATTCTCGATTTATTTTCAGTCAAATTAATTTTTTTATTTACTTTGTTTCCAAATCAAATCCAAATAAGATATTGATTTCAGCTCAGTTTTTAATTGTATTGTATATAGGGTGGTCCTACCACCAGTAACCGGACACTTAGTGTTAAAGTAAAAAAATTATGAGCTTAAATAATATTAAATAATTTTATAGAGTCATACATGAATAAGAAAATATTTTGAAATTGTTTATAAAATTGTTTTATATTATTTTAATTCATTAGTTTTTTATTTTTAACACTAAGTGTCCGTTCGGAAACTGCACACTGACGATATATCTGAAGATCGTCGAGAAACATGTATGTTATATGTATAAAAAGATGAAAGTGAAGTAATGGCAAATCATTTATGAATAAATAGTACAATATCGGACCAAGAATAGACCCATGAGGAACGCCAAAAGTCACTGGCTCATAGTTATCAAAAGATATCATTTGAGAACAATTAGTCACATAATTCTATTACCAAATTAACAGCACTGGATGAAAAAATGTAAGTGATTAAAAAGTTTTTCATATAATCGTCTTAGAGAGAGTGAAAGAAATTTTTATTATAGGTTTCATATTTTTATAAAAATTTTGGTAAAAATTTGAATATTAAGTAATTTATATATCGGAATTTTTATAAGCATATTCAACATGTAATAGAATGTTTCGAAAATAACTGAGAACATTGCTACATGTAGGTATCCTATAAAAATATATATATGGTAATAAAATCAATAAAATAACTAAATTTCAAACTAAATTAATTATAACTTGACTTTTTACTAATACATACGAATATAATAAATAAATTTTTGTGTCATATGTCGAATATGTAATTTATAAGGGCGTAACATTTACGCATATATTTATATTCAAACACATTATATATGAAACATGTACGTATATACTCGTATATACAAACGATGAGAAATTTCCTTTTACATATATAGTTATATAATAAAAATTCTAATTTAACCCTTCATTTAAATATTGATCAATATTATGTGTGTAATATAAAATACTTTTCATCTTATCCTTTCATAACGTTATTTGTATCTAATTTTAGTACTATATAATGCATATACACACTTCTATCAGTATTATTTTATGAGTTCTATTCACTGATAATAAAATGGGTGTTTTTTGTTAAGAGCGATACAACTTTGAAGTTAAATAAAAAGACAGACAAATTTTGAAATGTCAAACTTTTTTTTTTTAAACATTGATGTAGATGTTATCTATAAATATTTATAATGAATGTGCACCATTAGGCAAGCTGTTACATAGCATCGACTTTTTTAAAATTTGTAATGAGTCAAATCACAAGATCTTGAAGATCAATTCACATGTTTATTTACAGAAATTATTGAATCGTTGAATTTTGTTTTTAATATTATCTTCGTAGAACTATTCATATACATCGCTATCTCTCAAATTTGGAAAAAAATATTGACTAATCATTGCAATGTATAACGATCACCATATATTTACCATTTACATTTCGAATGAACCAGTATATTATCCACACCATGCAGTACTATATGAAATGGGATTACGGATAATTTTCACTCCATGCTACGTAATTTTATTTATTGATGTAGCCGTTTAACAAGAAATAAGTTTCGTAAAACTGAAAAGTGTTTTTTAAAATAAAATTTCACAATTTGGATTATTTCCATTTCCATTTTACATAATTAGTGCAAGTAGTGTAGTCGAAAGTTCTCCATGATGATCTGTCAAATTATACGTAACAGAAAAGAAAAAAAAATAGGAAAATATAAGTATTTAAGAATAATTTGAGAAGCGACATTTATTACTATATAATACTGACAAATGTATCTCTCTTTAAAAAAGCACTCTGTTCCATACATAGTACAACAAATTTTATACTATACATCAGTATCCCTCTGTGTTTTTGAAAACTTGGATATCATATAAATTCACCGTTTTATAGAATACACTGTTTTATATGGAGACCGTGTTATAGGAACCTTGAATTTGATGAGACTAATTTGAAGAGTCGAACCGTATTATATTAACGAATACTCTTCTTTCTAATAACAAATATTCTTCTATTATTATTTCATCAGATGGTAAAATTAAAATAAAACGTACTAATTCATTTTTATTTTTAAAAATTGTTTTTGTTTATTAAGAATATCACTTTTATCTTTATATTAATGCTATTAAAGTAATGTAAATATGAATATATCATAATAATATTTTGATTTTGATAAAACTTAATAATAATTAATTTCTTTAAATTTGGTGGAGCTTCGATACTACATAGACATACATGTACTGCGCACATATCATAACAAAATACATATGTAAATATCTAACCAGTTAACTGTGTTATAGCATATATTACCTATATGGATGAAGCCCATGTATTTGACTCCGTTTACAAAATATGAAAATGGTCTGTAGCTGTACAGCCACCATAACCTTATATAGAATTATTCAGCCTATATGTCTACAATCAAACCGATATAACACCATAAGTTATATATTTTGAAATATATATTACTGCTACCGAAAATTAGGTAAATTAATCAGCCTAGATGCCGACAATATATTTTATTAAAATGTGGCTAAATCTATATTACAAAAAATAAAATATAAAAGTTTAACAATTTTACAAACCTTATGTAAAGCACATTGTAGTTAAACAAGCAAATTGTAGATAGCACTAATTCACATAAATATTTCAGTGGAAGGAGAACTTTAGTGTCGTTTATACATATTATTATATGAGGTTATAGAGAAACTAAATACATGTTATTGAACGGATACCTGTATATATTGTATACAGTATATGTTATACAGATTACATATTATGTATAAGTAAGTATAATATATAGAGAATACACATAAATCTATATGCTTAATATTTGCTTATACATAAATTTTACATACACAATTAGCTATAATTTTAAGTACAATATAGTGTAGTATATGTATGCCTATTAAGGGAAAAATATGTACACATAATGAAAATATATACCTAAAAGGAAATTTCCCTAAATTCTAAACACATAATGTATGTGTTTAATGGTCATCATAATATTCAACACCAACAAATAACAGAATACAAAATTTTATTGCTATATATCCTTTTATATACATATATTTTTAACGTAACAGTACAGTACAAAACTTATTAACCAAACATTATATTTTATACATTTACAATAGGAAAATATTTGAAAATGCTTTTTTTATTGTATATAGAAGGAATAAGGATAACTTTTTCTTGTTATTCATTTTCATAAAATATATTCTATTCTTTTTGTATTTTTCTAATTTCAAACAATTTCCGATTTATTGTTTTTCATTGTTATATGCTTTCAATTAGTTCCTATCTTAAAATTGTAAACATTGTTTTTTTTTTATATTTGTGTATTTCATACATTGATGGCAAGTCAATCAATTGATTTACTCTATAGAAATATTTGTATACTATACAATAAATATACAAGTCGACGATTACACATGGTTAAATCAATTATAGAAATGAAGAATGGAGAGGTCATGCTCGTCCTCATGTCGAAAAACTGCTCATTTTATAAGACTAATTTTACATATGATTCTTCCATACATATAATAACATTTATTTTCAACTCTCTTTATAATTGTATAATATATTATGAATAATCAGATTTGTATATCAGTTCATATTAAAAAAATTATTTCTGTATATTTCAATCTGCTCTTAGATCTGTACAGAGTACATCTACTAAACTATTAAAGGTTTTTGTTGATATTCGTTTTAGTTATGGATGCCGACGGTCTCAATTATATTGTGATACTGTTGAATTTTTCGATTATTCCAGCATCGTCAGTTTAATTATGGGAATATTTAACAAATCGCTCTCAGGCGGTGTGCTGGAAGGAGGAATTTTCAATGATTTGGTGTGTCCCCCTGTTCTTATTCCTCTGCTGCTTTGTGTTTTTATTATTTACCATCTTTCTTGTTGTCCTTTGGGATACACATGTGTTTTCGGACGATATGTTCAATGTTATCGTCATTGTCATTTGTCTTATGTCACCTTAAGTTTTGCATCAATTAATACTGACAATGAGTTAAAATCTATATCGAATTGGATATATAGTAAACCTTCAAACGTTTTTTCCGACTATATAAAAAGAAGCGAACACAGAACATATAGACCAATCACCAGATACACAATTATATACTTAACAATTTATATATATATAGGTATTGTAATATGATTTGATCGTTTTTTTTAAATAAATTAATTTAATTTCGGTAATAACGATAAAAAATTTTTATTGAATATAATTACCGTCGTTAAGTATAACCTTTTCCCAATTTTTTGGCAATTTATAAATACCATTAAAATAAAATGCCTCATCTTTTGATGCGATCCAAGAGTAGAGACAATTTTGTGCGTCTTCATAATTGTGGAAGCGCGTGTACAGAGTCCATGTACCATCGATCTGAACAAGTGGTAATCTGATGGAGCAACATCTGGTGAATAGGGCGGGTGTGGTAACAAATCCCATCCGGGTGCTTCCAATGTTTCTTTTACCGTTTTTGCAAAATTATGACGAGCATTGTCGTGCATAAGAATCACTTTTCCATGTCTGTTGGCCCATTCTGATCGTTTTTTTTATTCAATGCTCAAATCAATTTCAAAAAAATAATTTGGTCAGGTTTTAACAATTCATAATATACCATGCCCTTCTCATCAGTCCAATGTTTAGTTCGTTTAAGAATAACAAAATAAATCCATTTTTCATCACCAGTGACAAAATGAAACAAAAATGACTTCCTTAGCTGCCTTCCAATCAAAATTTCACACGTGTTTTTACACTTTTCAATTCATTAAGGAACTTATTTTCCTTTTGTAGCTTATTCATTGTGTTTAAGCGATTAGAAATGATTTTCTGCCTGTTGTTGTAGCGATTGTGCATCGTATTCTTCCAATAATGCTTGCAATTCCGTATCTTCAAATTTTTTGCGGGTTCTTTGTCATTCAGATCAAAATCACCACTTTTGAATCGTTGAAACCACTTTCTGTAATGACTTTCATGTAAAGCATGTTCACCATAAGCTATTATAGAATTTTATGACTTTCAGCAGCAGTTTTCTTTCTATGAAATAATAACAACAAACCTGCCCGCAAATCAAATTTTTCTGGTACAAAACACGACATTTTCAACAAACGAAAAAATATGTTGTTTACACTTTTTGCTCGTAACATAAACTGAATTATAAACGATTATTATATTATAATAATAATATATAATATAATAATAATAATAATAATAATAATAATAAGTAAAGAAGTATAAATTTCAGAATTTTATTGAAATCGACTTATATTATATGCTAAATTTAAGTATGTACATTATTAGGGTGCACCCGACAATCCTGGTGTATTTGCATTCTTCGAAATAACACAAGTAAATTTCAACTGAAAACGTCTTTAAAAAAACATCATCAGGGCGGAAAGTGTATTTTTAACCCAACAAAGTAATTCTTATTATTTTATTGTAAAATTTTGTGTAGAATTCTGATGTTAACATATTAACGAATTAATAAAAAATTTATATTTTGATATAATACTAAAACTATAATAGCATCTTTATAATTATTTGTGTCAGTAAAATAGTAAAATTCATACTTTTCCTGTTTTTCCTGATTTTCTGATTTCATTGTATTGCAAATAATGTTAAAATGTGCTAAAAATACATTATGATTAATATTAATTTTTTTTAACATTTTGATGAAATATTTAAATATGTTGTTGAATATCATGGTGTGCCTGCCATGCCAGGGTTTTTTTTAAAATATCAAAAATGCTGCAGGGCTGTCGTGTCTACCCTATTTAATACTTTTATCAAATATAATGAAATAGGATGTTCTTCTACATCGCGTGATGATTATGGTATCTGTATAATATAATATAAAATAAATACATATAAAGACTATAAATAGTATTTTTATTTGATATTAACTGATAGAGACTCACCCCCATTGTATTGTTTTCCGATTGAATTGAATCTTGTGATTTTTTCTGTTTTTTTGTTGCTCAATTTATTTCTACCTACACAATTGATATTCATATACCAAACAACCAAACCAATGGTTAAAAAAGATTACTTTTTTTTATATTTTATTTTATTTATATATTGAATTTGATATTCAGTCAGAGATGCTTTGTTTATAAATATGTATTTATTTATTTTAGTATAATATAAAGACTGAAATATTCTGATAAGTATGGTAATGTAAATATTAATAAAATTGCTAATTGATATTTTATAAATTTGATTAATCATCATCCAACATAATTTTAAAAATTTTAACTGTGTTTTACAATGGAAAAAAATGTATTCATAATTTATAAGGTGAAATTCTTCGAAAAATTTAGTAAAGTCAAAATAAAAAATTAATGTTTTTATGCCACTGTATACGACAAAATACATGGATTTTAGATTATATATTTATTCTATATATATCCGCATATATATACATGTTACATTACTGTTACACTTAAATAAAATTAGATTTTTATATGTCAATATCAATTCATATACACTTTAATGGACATTTATTTTCAATAAAAATGTATACATAAACATATATATTGTATTTAGTTCAATATACTTAAGTAGTTTATGTAGTACACGCATATATTTCTTAACCCTACTGTCAATACGAACCTATACATGGGCAAGTCTTCAAATTTACAAACCACTATGAAAACGAAGGTCAATCGATTTTAATTTTTCAATAACTTCCTAAAAATATGAAATAAGCATATTTTAAAATAAAATATTTTTATTTTTTACACAATCCAGTCAATATTAGAATTACATGTGTAAGTATAAGTTTGTTCATACATTATCTTAGGAACCAGTGACTGGAAGGTTGAACCCTGTAGTTCTTATTCTTATATATTGGGTGGCAACAAAGTTTTTGTGGTTTTTTAAATGAAAACAAAAGGCAATTATTTGGTAGCAATTAAATAACTTTATTCAATAATGTTGTCTATTTTGTTCGATGACCTTATATCATCTTTTGGTAACTTTATGATTCGATCTCATTGAAGTTTTGGTTCGTCTTATCAAAAAAATGAACTAAGAGCTCTTTGGCATCATTTTCATTACTGAATTTTTTACCATACACGAAATTTTGCAAACTTCGAAATAAATGGTAATCTAATGGTACAAGGTCTGGACTATATGGTAAATATAGCAGCACGAGTGACCAAACATGTGTGTGGCGTTGCGTTGTCGTGGTGGTACACAACGCCATTTAAATTTTGCTAATTCTGGTCACCTTTCTTAAATTACATTTTTCAATTTGGTTAGTTTTTGTATGTACACATCTGAATTGATCGCTTGGTTGCGTGATAAAAATTCAAAATAAACAACGTCTTTGTAATCCCACCAAAGTGATGACATAATCATTTTTTGCTGGATGTCACTATTTTGTTTGTGAACTTGTTATGTGTTATTTTCTTCATGGAAGCAAAAAAGCAAAATATGCCAAAAATGCTCAATTTGATTTTCCATTTTTCAGCTAAAACTAAACAAAGAAACACACAATAGAATATTATTATTATCAGCATAATTTGTGAGTACTGGATTTTAATTAATCAATTGTACAATAATAGGCTATTTCTTGTGTAATGTTAAACAAATTTTGTATGCAGCTAGAAAATGGGATTATACAAACAGTTCGCCATGAAATTCTTGTATTTGGCGACACAAAACAGTTTTTCTTTGCGGCAGAACAATGGTACCCTAAATTGGTTACTTATAATCCCAGAACTTCCTAAACATCTAGATTATACAAAAACATTATTAATCAGAATATGAATTAGAGCGTTCAACCTTTCAGCCAATGTGGAGTTCAGGTTAATATTTCGTCTGATTCCTGAACAAGTTGAGACTGGCACATGCAACACTGGTATTGACTGGCGAAGTTTAAGACTCGCATGGTCAGAAGTGTTAAACATATACTATTTATATATTATAATATAGTATCATTTTCATTGAAAAATTATCTGTATATAAAAAAAAGGAAAACTATGTGATACGTTTAATGAATATAAAGTTTATTTATTGTATATAAAAGGATATACAAAATGTATTAATTACAATATATCCAGTGATTTTATATAAAAATATATATTTATATGTATATGTATTCAGATGTAAGATAATATATTGACGTAAATAATTGAATATACAAGAAATTTCTATTGTATATTTATTTGGATTTTGGAATAGAATTTCAATTAATGAAATTAAAAATTATATATGGAAATAATATTAATTATCCGATATAAGATATTTATGAAAATGGAAAAAATGGATCATCAAACATTTAAAATATATATTTTCTGTTGTATTACAAAACAGATTGATACTTATAATAAAATGCTAAAACAAAGTTAAATATACATATTGCAATAACGATCTGATTAGTGTCACCCGTCAGAATCTTGGATTACAGGATTTTGTGACACTCTTATCGGATCTTGGTACAAAAATTCAGAATTTTGGTTGTTAAGCCAAATTTGGTTTCGTAAGCACAGTTTCAGAAAATATCCTTGAATGATCCTTGAAATATCACTCTTTGTATCATCAATTCCATTCACAATGAGTTTCTGGAAATGTAGTATTAATTCGCAATAATATGAATATTAACATTTTTCAAAAGATAATTCGTAAATAAACTAATATTAATTTTTTTTAAATATGTGTAAAAGTGACACTTATTGGATCATAGAAGCAATTTCTGAAACTAATTATCGAATTGAGACACTGATCAGAAAAAAAATGTTAATAATATCTTCAGACTGAAATTGTCATAAATTTCTAATGTTAAAAGATAGATTCATGAAGTAAAAAGTATCTGCGATAGCTGAAACTTTATTATAATTTACTTCTTAATAAAAACAGAAAACACTTTATGTTATGACAGATCTGGAATTGTCAGTAGACCAAAGTATTCTATTTTTTATTAATATATTAATAAATAACAAAATTATCAAATCCCATCATATTGATCTGAAAAACTGTCCAGGGTATCGATTTTCAGAATGTTCATTGGTATTCATTCAAATCCAACTTGAATAAATATACGAAATTTCATTAGAATCGGATAAAAAATGACCAATATACTACAAAATTCCAGGAAGCTGATACGAATAACTGTCCAGGGCATATATTATCCAGAAATATCATAGGAACTGGTTCATTTAATCCAACTTTAAACATATTTATATGAATTTTTATTAAAATCGGTTGAGAATTAAAGAGATCACCAAATTCGTGGAAGTTGGTCCGAAAAACTGTCGGTTATCGAATCCAGAATTTACTTACAAACTGATAATTTCATCCCACACTTTGAACATTTATATAAAATTTCATAAAAAAAAATAGGTTAAGGAGAAATTACCAATTTACAAAATATCATGAAACTCGCTTGGCAGGCACTCCTCTTTGGATGTTAATTTGTCAGAAGTCTATTTAAAAGTACAAAAACAAAATCATTTTAACGATGTGCACGTTCGCAACGAACATAATTTTAAAACTAATTTACGCTTACACAGAAAATGCGGTTAAATTTTTATTCGATGTCTGTACAATCTTCGGCTTCAGTGACACGACCTTTAACCACACATTATTATATATACCACATATTTATATAAAATAGAAAAAATAAAGTTATATGATTTTTAATTAAGTAAGATTCATTAAGTATATTCTATTTCCAAATATTTAAATTTAATATTATTAATTATTCAAATGGAAATTTGTATTTACACATAAACACACACATGCGACTCATACATGTTAATTACGTATATATTATTAAATAAAAAAGATAATATAAAATTTTCCTAATACTCTTAGAAAACATAAAATTTTGTTTATTTTGTGGTTTTTCATTTATTCCCATATTACGAATAAACTTTTATATATTGTAACATACACAATTCAAAATATATATTATAAATACATAATATATAATATATGTATCTTCATTTTCCTCATCCATCATCAGCATCATCGTAATCATCTCATCATCATCATTTTCAACATAACGTCATCTTATAATAAATTTGTTTGTAATTTTATCTATATTATGTATTGTAACATATAATGTACAATATGCATATATATGGTATACAAGTATGTGTGTATAGTATATGTGTGGTTTTTAACAACATTTTAGTTCAAATATTTTACTTTTAATTATTATATATTTTTAGATTGGATTATCAAAAAGTATATACCAAAAATTTAGCAACAATTTCATATACTAAAACGACATACAATATATTTTCAGGATCAATATTTCAATTATAAATATTTGAATTTCAAAATCTGAAGATACACATTATAAGCGTTCCAATTCTGAAATTATATATAGCTGTTACAAAGTTTGTAAAAATGAGCTCTATTAAATAATATAAGAAAACAATTACACATCAGACATCAGTATTTTAGCAATGTTTCAGTTATAAACATATAACATAACTTTCCATAAATTTTAAATTCAATGAAATGATTCATCTATCATATTATATTTATGTATTAGCTAATATATACTATAGTAATCTCAACTTTTTACAGAATATAAATATAATACAGGTATCCCTTAAATTATACGGTTGAATTATGTGGTTTTTGATTTTTTCGATCTCTCTATATATCAATGAATATCGTTGCAATCAGAAAAGATATATTCATGAAATAAACCGATAACAAATTCTTGAAAATTCTTGACATTTTGGAGGTTCTTAAACCATAAGTGGAAGTGAAATATACAGGCAAAATATATAGTAAATTATATATTATAAAGGAATAAATGGAAAACTACTATTTAAAAATCGTTTGCCTGGATGGGTTTTAGAAACATTGAAATTTTGCCAATTCTTATCCAGTTTTTATCCAATTGCACTGAAAAAAAAGTACGTGGAGTCAATTAAAAAGTAACGTCAAAACAATAAAATATTAATTAATTTCGCTCCAAGGAACATGGTTCATTGTTAAAATGAATGAATCCATTAAAACATAATATCGAAAATGAATGTTTTTCAATGAATAACTTTGTTGGTTTAAAGAATTGTATATTTGTTTCGATGAAAATTATTCATTTTTTCAGTGTATTCTGTTTATTAACTTATTATTCTGAACATAAATTAATTAATGTTGGGGAATTCATTCATTCAATGAATAAGTACATTAAGATAATTTTTAAAAATGAAAAATATGTATGTACTGTCTAATTTAGTATATAGATGTATATTGGGATTATATGAGAGAAGTTGACATTCTTTGCCGTTTATGGAGTTTTATGGGGATAGAGCATTGATTTCACAAAATTTCAGTAGGAACTGTTCAAATAATTCTATTATACATTTACATACCAAATTTGATTATAATTTATCAAATTCCAAAGATTCATGGAGCTGGTGATCCTGGAAAACGGTTTGACAATGAATTGTCGATTATAACTTTTGTAATTGTTTATACATATGCCGTACCTATTTTGGTATTTGCATTAATAATATAAATAAAGCAAGTATGAATCTATAATATATTGATTTTAAAATAATTTACTATATGTTGAAACCACGTTACTCCACTTTTGCTTCCACTAAAAATAGTTATCGGAAAATAAATTAGAAACCGAACTTAAGCTTTATTGATAGCGGTTATCGCATAATTCAAGGCATACATGTATATACAATCATATGAATATATTATATATTAGCATTATTTCATATTATAATATGCGCACCACATCATGTATACATTTTAAACAATATGTAATTATCTATACGAAATGGTTATATTTAGTTATAAATGATCTTAAAATAGAATATTTATATAATCTATATTTTATAGAGTTACTTTTATCATCATCATGAGAAAATTCCAAATTAAAATAATATCTATTATAGTGCTATGGTATATATATAATAATAAACCTACTTAAAGTCTTTAGAAATACCTAGTCATAGTACGTGTGACCTACATATATCTGTATAATGTATATTATAGATACCTTTTATATGCGCATATACTAGGATGTTACATTTGAAAATATGTTCATGTTCAACTGGCGCTAGTTGCGTGTTCTTTCTTTATTACGATACATTAAAGGATTTATAGAGGTGATCCTTCATTCACAGACATAATTATTAAAATCGAATAAAAATGGAACGTTGTTATTTCGAAGTGCAACTGAAACTCGTCAATTGGTTGCAAAAAGTACTTGTTCTTTCGAAAATAGTATGTGTTTAGAGATTGATTTCGACGACTATGCAAAAACGGTGATTACGACCTTAATCACGAAAAATACAAGGCAATGCTCAGCATTTGGTGGGTTGTATTCATGTATATGCAGTTGAAGGGTGTCGTTTACCATGTTTATACGTTTACCATGTTTATACGTTTACATAGAGTGTTTGCTCCTATATTGTGAATTGGAATTGTGATCAGTTCAAAATTATATTAACTTTTATTAATGTATTTTTATTCATAAATATAATAATTGTATTCAATTTATAATTATTTTATAATTATTATATACAAATAATAACTGATTTTATTTTATAATATTTAATTAAGAAATAATATTATATATAAATCATTCAATATATTTTATCTATTGAATAAAGTGTAATAAAATCATACTCAATTTACTGGTTTATATTAATAATAATTTATAATAAAGAACTAAAATTTATAAAGTTAAATTATTTAGTTTTGTTTTATATTAAACTTGCCTCATCTTTGTACTGCACATTGGGTCAGCAACATAGTCAATGCAGTTTTCACATATAGATAGTTTTTCATGAATTTTGACTTATATTAACGTATTCGAAATGTCAAAAGATATTTTTGTTTGTAGTTGGTACTTGTCATCACTAATGGAAATGCGTAGTGTTAAGTGAATTTATTTAAGTTGATGAGGAATCCATATATGGAGTTTTTTTCGTAACCAAGTTGTTTTATATGCTTTTCAATGCATGTATATGTATGTGATATGCGTTGATTTGGTCGTCATCCACCTCACCTGAACGACCTGAAAGTTGTGCATCTTTGAGTGAAACGAAATTTTGTAAACCATATTTGACACAAAGTGATGATTTGGAATTAGATTTCTTATTATAATTACTGGTTTAAATCATTTCAGGAACAATTTTTCAAAAAAATTTTTTTTTTCTAATCGGCACATTTGAAGTAGCATTGTACGAAGTTTATTTCGTTCTTCAACCGTGATTTCTTGAGGATGTGGCGTTAATGTATTTTGGTGGTATTTAGGATATGTTAATGCCTTTTCTGCTTCAGTTTTGCCCAATTAACATCCTTATAGGTGGAATATGTTGTTGTGGTCGTTTCAAATTCCTAGTTGCCCTCCACAGCGAATAATCTGCTTCCTGTGGATTCGTTAAGTTTTGCAAATAATCTTGTATCGCTTCGTATTTGATATTATTCAGCAGTGTTTTGATATCTTTACCTACCTTATTTAGTTTCGTTGTATCTATCGGACACCTGAATTTTTCCCAGTTAGTTTTTTTGTTGGTTAATCCCGTTCGGATGAATCTGTTTATTGCTGTTGTGGCATCTGTGATTATTACTGGTGAATGATCCGATGATAGATCGTCCCAAATAACAATTATTAAAGATGCTTCATAGATAATATAACTACAAATGCACATCTTTAAAGTCTATAGTATCGGAAATTTAAAGATATGTTAAACTATTTATAAAAAACCGCTGGGGTAAAATATATATAATCGATAAATGATATATTTATATTATAGTTAACTTTTATATAAAGTATTCCATATAAAGAACTGCCTTTGAATATTCTTTATTCGTTTCAAGTTTATTTATAGATAATTTGTCTTATGTTTCTTAAAATATATTTTTTTTTTCTCAACGGAGAGAATGTGTTTTTATTAAAATAAAAAAAATTGTAAAATTTGATGATATGAAAGCAAAAAATATTAAAAATTTAAAAATTTATTTACATTAATTTAATATTATATTTATTTTTTTTACACTTTTTAATAATTTTTTTTGTTAAATTAAAATACGCATTATAAGAACTTTGCTATCTAACCAAAAACTGTTTTAACTGCGGGTTTAACTGCTGCGCTATTGCTATGTAAGCTGAAACTGACCACTTTAACTCAAACTGAACTGAGACTGACTAAATTTGGGATATTGTGAGATGAACATTTTTTATATCGGAAATTTAAATATTTTTTATCAAAAATACGAAAATGTGATAAAGTTCGGTGATGATAGATTACGTATATATACTTTGTGGGATATATTGTTATATTATATATAAACTAATACACTAACTTTCCACTTTTATATATTTATTTATTACAATTATTTTTATTATATTTAATTATATTTATTTATTATATATTTTATTTATTATAATATTTGTATATTATTTTATTATTTTTATATTTTATATTTATTTAAGTTATTTTATATTTTAATAATTATATTTTACTTTTAATCGTCTCTCTTGTCCACGTCTTGTTCAACCGTCAATTATTGTCATTGTCGATTAATGTCATTGTCGATGCGAACCGTTATCTGCTTGTGTTCCTTGCTGAACACAAACCTATGACGGGTTCACACCGACGTCGTCTTGACGTGTCGCCACAGTACTCCCCCCCCAGTGGGCGCGCATAGCCCACGATAATGAATCACGCGGGATGGAGACACAGTTCGTGGCAGGTTTTCCATGACCATTGTACCATTGCCAAAGAAGATGGCAATAGCATTTTTCACAAACAAAAAAAAATGCAGCATTTATAAAAATTAAAACTTTTGTTGGGTCATGAAAAACCATCTCGACAGTTCGCGCTTACACAGTGCGATACCTTGAAGGAGGACGAACAATCCTTCCGGAGCGGGTTTTTGTTTCCGGCAGTGCTGAAAATTTAACACCAGGTGTGCAAACTACTGCTCGATGTGGCTCCGCTGGTATCGCCGTTGAAGTTGTCAGTGGTACATTTTGCACCGAGATTGGCTCAGAAGTTTCAGAGCGGTCGACATAACATGGCTTCAATCTGTCGATTGAGATGTTAGTCTTTTTTCCATTTATTACAAGAGAATAATATTTTTCCGAACGGCTCATGACCGGGAATGGACCCTCATAAGGAGGTTGAAGAGACCTACGTACCGCGTCGGTACGAACGAATACATGGGAACACGTTGGGAGATCCTTGAAGATGAACACATCCTTATTTGAATGCCGTGTAGGCAGGACTGGTCTGATGTGTTGCATGTGTTCCTGTAGTCCGCGGATATAGTCGTTGCAGTCGCGTGACAGTCGCGGAGTTTGAAGCAGGTCATACGGCAGACGTAGATTTTGACCGTATACCATTTCGGCGACAGTGGCGTTGAAATCAGAAATGGGTGTGGAACGTAAACCAAGAAGTATAAACGGTAGTTCCTTGCTCCACTGTCCACCAGCGCGGCACATTATAGAAGCCTTTAAAGTGCGATGCCAGCGCTCTAATTTTCCGTTGGCCTTCGGGTTATAAGCGGTTGTTCGCTTACGTTGTGTACCTAGTAGCTTGAATAATTCGCGGGCCAGGTATGCATGCTCGCGCCCAATTTCGAGCATCCTTGTTTATCGATGTCCATATAAACTTATCTGCCAACAATTTAGTTGTGGCTCTAATTCCAGGGTGCGTTAAATTATGGACAGATTCGAAGATTGATCTTCGAAATGAATCTGGAATATAGGGACGAGCCATGCTCTTGGATACATCACAGTAAATGTGTGTATCTGTGCCAATGACAGGCATCTTCACAAATCTTAAGGATTTGGAAGAGGACATTAGATTGCGCAATTCGCTGTCGTTTGACTGCGCGTCAGTTATGTCCTTGTAATTTACGGATTCACCTAGCTGAACCTCGTCCAGCCGCGATAGTGCATCCGCAACTACATTGTCCTTGCCGGAAATGTAGCGTATGTCCGTCGTAAACTGACCAATGTAGTCCAAATGGCGTAGTTGTCGTGGAGATGCTTTATCTGATTTTTGCCTGAATGCAAAAATCAGTGGTTTGTGGTCTGTGTAAATCGCGAACACTCTTCCTTCCAACAGATGTTTGAAGTACCTGACGGCTGAATACGCGGCCAGGAGTTCACGATCGTAAGTGCTGTAGCTCTTTTGAGCAGCATTTAATTTTGATGAAAAAAATCCAAGCGGACGCATGTCGCGATCACTGACTTGGTGAAGAGCTGCACCGATTGCGGTTTCAGACGCATCCACAACCAGACATAATTTTGAATTGGGCGACGGAAATGCCAACGTCGCCGCACGACACAATAAAGCCTTACACGTTTCAAATGCGGCTAGAGATTCCGTGGACCATTTAATAGCACGTTTATCGTTTTTCTTTTTGCTGCCAATGAGGAAGTCATTCAAGAGAGCTTGACTTTCCGCAGCACCCGCAATGAAACGTCGATAAAAATTCAACATGCCAAGGAATCTACGTAGATCCTTGACAGTTTTGGGAGGTTCGTACTCAACTATTGCCTTGACACGCTCCTCCAGTGGACGTATTCCGCTCTGGTCAACTGTGTGACCAAGAAATGTAACTTTGTCATGAACAAAATTACATTTCTTCTCGTTTATTGTGAGGCCATACTCACGTAGGCGTTTAAAAATTGACCGAAGATGGGTCATATGCTCGACTTCGTTTTTCGAAGCGATGAGCAAGTCGTCAATGTAGACGTAGCAAAAATCGAATTCACGTAACACATTGTGTATGAATCTCATGAACGTTTGGGAGGCGTTGCGCAAACCAAACGTCATTCGTGTGAATTCGTATAAACCAAATGGCGTACAAATAGCCGTTTTTGGTATGTCTTCCGGTTGTACCGGGATTTGATGATAAGCGCGCTCTAAATCTATAGTCGAAAAGACTTTGCAACCATCCAGTTGCTGCGCGAAATCCTGTATGTGTGGAACTGGATAATTATCCGGCAAGTTCTGTGCATTTAAAGCACGATAGTCACCGCAGGGTCTCCATTTGCCATCCTTCTTTTGGACCATATGAAGTGGAGAAGACCATGGACTGCTTGAAGGGCGACATATGCCTTGCTGCATAAGGAAATCAAATTCTTCCTTTGCAGCCCGTAATTTTTCGGTTGAAAGTCGCCGCGGTTTGGCGAATACAGGTGGTCCCTTAGTAATTATGTGGTGAGTCACCAAATGGGTTTTGCCACGGTTTGCTGCAGTGGGGACAGTGAGGTCCCCAAATTCCGCCAGAAGAGATCGAAGCGCGGGCCTTGGATCATTTAAAATTGCCATTGAAGTAGACGGGCCATGCATGATCCATCCCATTTGGGATTTAACTGTCGTCAAAGGATCGACAAGGCGCTTTCTTTTGAGGTCTACTAATAAACCATGTTTATTGATAAAATCAGCCCCAAGTATCGGTTTGTCCACATCGGCGATAATGAAATGCCATGTGAAAACCCTTCGAAGTCCGAGGCTGATATCAATTGTCCGAGTTCCATATGTTTTAATAACAGATTTGTTAGCAGCAGTTAACTGGAAACTCGGATCGTAATTGGAATGGTCAATTTTTCTCGGCGGGAGAACGGAAACGTCTGCACCGGTGTCAACAAGTAGTTGAATACCAGACAATGGGTCGGTAATAAAAAGACGGCCAGACGTTTTACATCCAGTTGTTTGAGATACCGCGCACTCAAACTGGATTACTGGTTTTTTTGAGCCTTGTTTGGAGAAGTGTACGAACAGGGTTTCGTACACTTTTGAGCTTGTTCACCGAATTTGTTGTGGTAGTAGCACATGCCGTTCCTATATCTAGAACTTGAACGTGAACGGCGTTGATTTGGACGATTTGAATTGGATGTGGAACGCGGTCGCCTTGAAGAATTATTAATATTGAGGCGTTCCACATGTTTCGAAAGTTGTGCCACTTGGTTTCTAAGTTCGCGTATTTCCCGTTGCGTTTGGGAAGGATTTTGTGCCGTTGCACAAGACGTGCTTGGTTTGGACGGGTTGGTGGAGACTGCGGCAATTGGCGACATTGAGAATGTCTCCATTATTCGATCGGCCATTTCGGCCACATTGTCCAAACCTTCAGAGCTACTGGCCAGGATCGCACGAACCTGGACAGGCAGTGTCTGGATCCAGAGCTCCTTTAGAGCTGATTCCTGAATGGAATCACCAGCCAACGATTTAAGACGTGCAAGTAACTGTGTCGGGGTCCGATCACCCAACTCTTCGCCAGCGAGGGCACGCTGAATCCGCGATCGGTCGCTTTCACCAAGTCGTTTCGTTATATTGTTCTTAAAAAATGTATATGCGTCCGCTTGTGGTACCGATTCGATTATGTCGATGCACTTACCAATCGTGTCCTGGTCCATCGCACTCAGGACGTGCAGGTACCGTTGGTTTTCCGAGCGTAAGCCGAGGCCCTCAAACTGCCTCTCCATCGCCTTGAACCAGGCAGAGGGATTCGCAACCCAAAAACCAATTGGTTTGAAGGTTGTCGAATTCACCTGCCCGGCTCCGGATGTGCCAGGTTTTGTATCATTGGGCTGCATAGTTATGGGTTTTTTAAAATTTAAACGAAAAAAAATTTTTTGCACAAGCAAAATAATAAAAAAAAATAATGTTCAGACAAGGTGGGGACTACCGTGACGCACTGTACTTGTTATGTAAGAGTATAAAATATATATATATATAATATATATATATATATTATAATTTTTAAATAATATTTTAAAATATAATTACTAAAAATAAAAATAAATATAAATAAATTAAAAATAGAAAAAATTAACTGTATTTTTTCAAGCTGTATTCTAGTTGTTGTTGCTCTTGCAGCTGCTACTGATGTTGTTGTTGTTGTTGTTGTTGTTGCTGCTGTTGTTGTTGTTGTTGTTGTTGATGATGTTGGAGCTGCTGCCGTTGTTGTTGTTGTTGATGTTGATGCTGGGACTCTTGTCCTATATCGGGGTCACCAATTGTGGGATATATTGTTAGGGATATTATATATAAACTAATACACTAACTTTCCACTTTTATATATTTATTTATTACAATTATTTTTATTATATTTAATTATATTTATTTATTATATTATATATTTTATTTATTATAATATTTGTATATTATTTTATTATTTTTATATTTTATATTTATTTAAGTTATTTTATATTTTAATAATTATATTTTACTTTTAATTAACGTCCTGTCGGCGTGGCTGTTAGTAATCGTCTCTCTTGTCCACGTCTCGTTCAACCGTCAATTATTGTCATTGTCGATTAATGTCATTGTCGATGCGAACCGTTATCTGCTTGTGTTCCTTGCTGAACACAAACCTATGACGGGTTCACACCGACGTCGTCTTGACGTGTCGCCACAACTTTATAGTTAATTTAAAATTTTCTTTAAAAGTTTATAGTTAAATATAATTAGAATATATCATATTTAAATATTATTTAATATTTTTATCTATATCGATAAGCATTTAAAGATTTGTTATTCGGGATAGCATGATTCCAATACAGTGCCGTTAGTGTGATCTGTTCCAGACTTCAATGAACACACTTGTTGCTTTTATGTAATCCTTATCATATTTAGACAGCTCATGATGTTTAATGGCATTTTTGATGATTATTGCTGAAGCTCCATGTGCAGTTCCATACAGATGTTTTGTGTCATATACCGTCTAGCCATTTATTTTTATGTAGCTTTTATTTGTAAAGAGAGTTGCCGATATGAGCATTATGTCTATTTTTTGTTGTATTAAAAATGTTTTAACTTCTTGTGCATGGCCCGTCAAGCAATTGGCATTCCATAATGCAATCTTTAATATTTAAGTCATTATTATAACGAGTGTAGTGAGCAAGTTGAGCATTGTGCTAATCTGCACCATCGGCCCGATCATCATCATCATTTGTTTTATCCATATCATTTGATTATTGAAGAATTACAGTAGGTTGTGCAATAGTTGCTTGTTGTCGTTGTTTTAGTTGCGGGAAATTATTTTCCTTGTTTAAATATGTGAAAATAAAACACTAATTTTAAATGGGAAAGTAAAAACATTTTATTCAAAATATTGACCATTGCTTTCTACACATTTTGACCACCTTTCTGGCAATTTGTGGATACCACGCCAATAGAATTGTTCGTCTTTTGAAGCAAATCTATCAGACACCCAATTTTCGGCTTCTTCATAGGAATCGAAGTGCTGCTCAGCCAATGCGTGTCCCATCGATAAAAACATATGGTAGTCTGAAGGAGCCAAGTCTGTTGAATACAGCGGGTGGGTTAACATCTCTCAGCCACGTGCGCAGGTGCATTGTCATGGAGCAAAATTACCTTGCAGTGTATTCTGGCCCATTCTGGTCGTTTTTCGATCAATGCATGGTTCAAATTGATCATTTGTTGTCGGTAGCGATCAGCATTAACAATTTCACCAGGTTTTAGGAACTCGTCGTACACCATAACTTTCTGGTCCCACCAAACACACAGCATTGTCTTCTTGCCAAAACGATTTGGTTTTGCAGTCGATGTTCATGGTTGTCCTGGATTAACCCATGATTTTTTCCGTTTAGGATTCTAAAAATAAATCCATATTTCATCGCCAGTAACAATTCGATTTTCCACACTTTTGAATCTTTCCCATTTGCTTTTGATTCAAAGTGTCATCTTCATCCAATATTGCTCTTGCAATTCGGTGTCTTCAAACTTTTTTGGTAGTCTTCCACGTTCATTATTTCTCACAACAAAATCATTATCTCTGAACCGTTGAAACCATATTTTCCATGATACTTCTGATAGATCCTGATCACCATATGCCTCGACAAGCATTCGATGCGATTCTGCAGCACTTTTCTTCAAATGAAAACAAAAATTTAATGCTTTCCGCAAATATCATTTTCTGGTACAAAATTCGACATTTTTAACACATTAACATTAAATAATGTTTTTTATCGAGACATTTATATCTTATATCACTTCATACTGGAACACGTGGTATGTAAAATAAACTGATATATTAAATAATTTATTAAATTTATTTTCTAAAATATGAAGTATTTCACACAATTTGTATAACAATAATATTATATCATTATCATTACTATTATTAATTATTTATTTACAATTAAATTTAAAAATTGTTTTTAAACGTATCTATATAATATATATTCGCATTTTAAGGATTAATCATCAATAAAAGGATTAAATTAAATAAATTGTTATACAAATATATATGTACCGTCACTTATATATAGAAATAGAAATATTGTATGGATAATCTACGTAAACAATATAATTAATAAATTAAATATAATTTGAAATAATATGCGTATAAAATGTACATTATATGGAAAATATTAAGGCAAATATGTAAATGGGTCGAATACATGAAATAAATATTATCTATATAAATATAATAGGAATGTGTATAAATAATATAAATTTGTAATTATATAATGATAAATACAATAACAAAGACCACACGTAGATAATATTTAATATTTAATATTTATTAATAATAATAATAATAATAATATTGTTATACATACGACATGTAAATTAATGTGGTTTATATAAAATTATACATGTTCTATATTTGTATATAGGGTAGAGAATCCTACATCTTTGAAATTGCCGTCGGTAACTCCAGTAATAGTTTTCAGAAATTTTCTGCAATTTTCACAGTATACAACTACTTTTTGACCCCACCACATACACAGAACATAACCTTATCAGCATTGGCTGTGATGGACCAATTTCACCAGGCTATACGCAAGCTTTTCAACGCTTAGGATTCATAGTAAATTCATTTTTAATCACCAGTCACAATTTCAGCAGCGGATTTTTTTAAATGAAAACAAAATAATATTGCTTCCCTCAAATGTCTTTTATTTGATAAAACACTTCCTATTTCCATACGAATATAAAAGTAAATTGTTTACACTACAACCAAATGTTATATACTTCGTAATGTGTGGTCACTTAGAATGAAATTAGTATATAGTATAGCCGTGAACAGTTTGTAAATTTGACGTTGGATTCGCACTTAAATGACCGAAATTTGATTCTTTTATCCTATAATATTGTAATATTTCCATTTCCACTTAAAATTTAAATCATCCTATGTCTTCATATATCATTAGCATAACACACATATTTATATAAATATACCAGGTATAGGAGTATGAAATGAGCCTTTTTTAAAGGAAGAAAAATCAAAAATATTTTATTCAAAATAACTTCCATCGCTTTCTACACATTTTAACCACCTTTCAGGCAATTTTCGTATACCACGTCGAAAAAATGGTGTTGCTTTGGACGAAAACCATTCAGATAGTCAATTTTCAAATTCTTCAGATGTTTTGAAGTGCTGTTCTTTCAAAGCATGTCCCATCGATGAAAACAAATGGTAGTCCGAAGGAGCCAAGTCTGGTGAATAACGCGGGTGTGGTAACAGCTCCCATCCAAGCGACTTTATCGTATCCTGAACTGGTTTTGCTTTGTGTGCTGGTGCATTATCATGTTGCAAAATTACCTTAACAGATTTTTTATTTCTTTCTGTTCATTCTGGTCGGTTATCTAATAATGCATGGTTCAAATCGATTATTTGTTGTTGGTAGCAAACCGTATTAACAATTGCACCAGGTTTCAGAAGTTCATGATACACCACACCTTCCTGATCCCACCAAACACAAAGCATTCTCTTCTTACCGAATCGTTTTGGTTTTGCAGTCGATGTTTGCTGCTTTACCTGGTGTAATCCATGATTTTTTGCGTTTAGGATTCTCAAAATATATCCACTTTTTATCACCAGTCACGATTCGATGCAAAAAAGACTTCCTTTTGTATTGTTGAAGGTGCAATTCACAAATGGTTTTTCGATTTTCTTGTTGCCTTTCAGTCAATTCATGTGGAACCCATTTTCCACACTTTTGAATCTTTCCCATTGCATTTAAACGATTATAAATTGTTTTTTGATCTACATTTAAGGCTTCTGCAAGTTGTTTTTGAGTTTGTGTATCATCTTCGTCCAACAATGCTTACAATTCACTGTCTTCAAATTTTTTTGGTGGTCTTCCACGTTCTTCATTTCTCAAATCACAATCTTTGTCTCTAAATTGTTGAAACCATCTTTTGCATGTTGCTAATGATAGAGCATGATCACCAAAAGCTTCTACAAGCATTCGTTGAGATTCAGCTGCGTTTTTCTTTAAATGATAACAAAAAACTAATGATACCCGCAAATCGTTTGTTGAAGGCACAAAATTAGACATTTTTAACACGATAAAATTTTATGTTGTTGTATTACAAATGGAATTTACCACACTGAATGTTGTTGACAGATGTCAAAACAATAAAAAAACATCGCATTGAGGCTCTTTCACAATTACTAATATAAGTACAGCCATTTAATGGCAGCGGCTCACTTCATACTCATATACCTGGTATACACATAACATGATGATTAATATACAATATATATTTATTTACATTTTATACCACATACATGTATGTAATGTATGTATGTTACATATAATTATAATCTTCATTTAAATTCGTATCTATGCTATAGTATATTATACACAACTATGAACCACAAATCATTCAGATCACAAATGTATAATATTATGAAAATGATTAATGTAAATACTTTATTTATAATATTGTCATATATGTAATAATCACACATATACATGTATATAAAATGTACAAACTTTATGATCCAATTGATATTTTAATTTATTATAAATTATCGTGTATGCAATATATTACATTACAATTATTTTTCGATTCGTTTTGAAAATACTTAGGTATCAGATTTTTAATAGAAAAATTATATATTTGTATAAAAAATTTTTTTGTTACAACTAATATTAAGATTTATTTAAAACACGTTATGTTTTAGTTAAACAATAAGTAATTGATTGTATTTAACATTACATAGATAGATTTTCCAATGATGATCAGTCCCCTTAAATTTCATTTAATATTAATAGCTAGTTCTAATATTATATTTGACCTTTAGGTTATATTATGAACTTTCACTTTTTAGTTTCAACACTATTTTGACTTTTATTAGAAGATTTTATTTATACACATAATATTGTTGGTATACAATCTGGTTTGTTAATTTTTGCTAATTTGTGCAATCTCTTGTTTCCCTGTGTAATTACTTGCAAACCACAGCACATTAGTATATTAAATACAAATTTCAGAGCATGTGCTATCATTCTTATTTCCATTATATTATATTGGTTTGAATATTATTTTGTAAATTAGCTTGCTTGCATATTTGCTATCATAAAATCACATCCTCAATAGATACCACCATTTTATTGTGCTGAATTGTGGGCTGAATGTCACATTTTCCTTATCACCAAAAACTTTTCTTTGAATAATTGTCTTTTCTTTCAACATTTCGCTCATTTCTCGCTTAATGAAACCCCAACACCAAATTGGCCCTATTCAGAAAGAAAAAAATCAATGTTTTCCGCGCAAAATTCATGACCATACATTTGTTAATATTTAGAGATAACCTATTAGTTTTACACCAACCATAAAATGACAATATATCATATTGCAAAGCCTTACCGTTCTCAACATTATTAATGGATTTAAAAATTTTAACAAAAACATTTGACAAACAACCATTAAATGATACCCTACAGATATGAAATTGTAAGTAAGACCCGATCCATGATACAAAGTTTTCAGTAAAACCAAGTCTAGATAATGTGAGAAGTTAAATTTTATGCTATAATTTGTCAAAAGCCTTACTGAAATCAGACTCCAATAAATTAGTAGTTGTTGATCTTCCATTCATAAAACCATGTGGTTCTGGACAAATAATGGATGTAACACTTAACCAACGGGACGAGTTAATATTATAAACCAGAGTTTTAGTAACCAATGCCTCAAATAATTTAGATATTGCCGAGAGTTTAGCAATGGGATGGTAATTAGAGCCACACTTATAAAGTGGGAAAATTAAAAATTACTTCCAAATTTTTGGAAATAAATTGCACGAAAGAGACATGTTGAAGAAAATAGATAGTGACAGTATACGGAGGATAGCATACCATCTGAGCCATAAAAATAATCAAATTTACAACCCCTAATCGCCTTAAAATTCCATCAGAAGTAATATAAAAATTGATATTGCTCAAATAATCAAATGACTGCAAGTTTTCAAATTGTTGAAAATTTAAGTTACCAATCGACTCATAATCAAATGCACGCTAGAAATCAGCTAACATGTTACTAATAGCTTAACAGTACTAGGTTCATTGCTATTATTATTCAAATAAGACAATTGACATGGATAACCAATAGCATTATTATTTATATATTTCCAAAAATCCCCCTGATTTTCTTTTAAATTTTATTCAAATAAGAGGCATAGTTATTACTTAAAACATTATAACATTTCTTGCATAGCTCCCGATATGCAAACAAATCAGAATCTTGTATTTGACTGATCCACCAGTATTTTGGTCTATATTTTGAATGAGCCGGGATGGAGGATTTTTCTATTGCTTGAGTAATGAGGTTTTCATATTCTGTTATGTTATTAGTCACTCAGGGTTAATTTGTATTATAATATAATAATAATTATATATTTTCCCAGTTTTCCAATTTATTGAGTGTGATATTTCAGGTGATGCGAGTGAGATGTCTATTACATAGCTGTAATTGTTAATTATGTTGTGGTATGTGTGGCTTCCGTTATTTAACATGATCATGTTTGAATTTAATATTATGTTTGTTATTTCTGTGCCTATTTTGTTGTCAGTGCCTTGATTTTCCCAAAGGGTATTGTGAGCATTAATATCGCCCGCAACTATTGTTTTTCTGTAAGTATGCTTCTAATAAGTTTTTATATGATTTCAGACTTCGGATATTTATTTGTAATATTTTTATATTATTCATTTCTATATTATGGGGATTTTTTTTCTATTGGATATTTCTGTATATTTCCTCTTCTGAGGAGTATTCTAGAGTTTGGTTTAGTCATTTTTTTTAAGTTTTGTCGAATCTGCTTTTCATTCTGGTTTCTTGGATTATAGACTGTATTTCTTTTAGGATCTTTGTCAGTTCCTCATGGTTATGTCCATATGATTTTAGGTCAATTTGAATTACTCGTATTCCGTTCATTAATAGTGTTGCGATATTTTTATGGTTTAAGTCGTACTTTTGTATGATTTCATCAATTTTGTGTTGAATATGTTGTCTAATTGTTGCAGTAGGTTCTCTGTAGTGGTAGCCGTATTGTTAATTATGGTTTTGTTTTTTCCTCGGTGGTCGTTTGAATACGTCTTAGACCTTACCCAATTTTTGGATTGTTTCTTGTGAGAAGTCTAACGCTGGAGTGGTACCCGTTTTCTTGTGTACTTAGTTTGATATGTGTAATAGAGGCAACCATTTTTATTTGATGTTCTTTGAGGGCGTTTTCAGTTTTCTAACCGTTATGTCTGTTCACTTGATATTTAATGTTTAGGGCAAATTCATGGCAATCATTTTATTGGCAATTTTGGATACATCAGTAATGTTTTGGGAAGAGACGATATTGCCGACGGCTATGAGGTAATCAATGAGATTGAAATCATCCCTCGTAGCAAGTATTATCGCTTGTTCTTTGGCTGGTGTATCACTTAAGCTAGAGGTAATGTGTGTGGTTGAGAGAGCACCACATAAGTTTGGTTTTGTAGATTTGGTTTAGGTGAATTGTTTTTTCTTTTTTCTAAAATTGGCAGTAGTTGTACCAATTTTATTTAAGGTTTTATAGGATTTTCTTTTATATTATTTTATTTAAAAAAAATATTTTTCCTAATAAATGAAAACCCTATATTTTATTTTAATTTACATTAATTTTACGCATTTAACTTATTTTACTTACTTATTTTACTACTTATTTTATTTATTTAAATTTTAATACGTTATATATTTTTTCCGCTATATAATTGTATTGTTTTAGTTGCATCATCATTTTCTATATTTTCCACGTTCATCTCAGCTTATAAGATGTATTAGTAAATTATTTCTAAAATTCTGATTTTCCTTCTTATTTTAACACGGCAACTTTCAGGCCCGTACCGAGCAAATTTTGCGCCCTGTGCATAATTTCGGAAAATACGCCCTTAAATAAAAATGTATCAACATTGTTTAATAATATACATAGATTTTTCTTCGAAAAAAAAGTCTTGAAAAATTGTTGATTATGGTTATTTTTGTTCTATCTTAACAATTTAATTATATTTTAGTTGAATCTCTTTTTGTTTCTTGCTGTGTGTAATAGAACCGTTTCCATATCACCCCAGAGGTAGATTCTCAATGTGATCTTATGAGGTTTCGCCCTTACAGGCCTAGTCTCCCTCTCACGGTATATAATTTTTTCTAAATTATGTAATTATTGTTATGAATTATTATTAACTTATAATTTCCGCCAAAAATCGAACAATCTTTTCCTGAAGTAAAAAACTAATGATAGTAACTAATATAGGGGTTTTCTATCTTCGTTAAACCCATCATACGGTTTTAGATTGTCTAGGGGTAAGTTGATTACGCCAAATTGATTCTACATGAATCTCGGGGTAACGTTTTTAGTAATATATCGGGTTGTAATTAAATGGTAAAAATAACAATCAATTTTAAATTATAAGTATATTAAATATAAAATAATTTATTGACAAAACAATATATACATTCTCTTCTCCATACAGTCATCTTTGATTTCCTTTTTATTTTATGTAAAAATATTAACTACAACCCGAGATATTACTAAAAACGTTTACCCGAGACAGTCGTAGTAAAGTAATATTAATTATAAATGGAGTTGTGAGATGATTTTAGTGTTTTTTTTTTTCAATTTTCGGCGCCCCTAACAAATACGCGCCCCGTTTGCATGTTCGTTCTGTTCATATGAAAGCTACGGGCCTGGCACCTTTACAATATTGACTTTTATATTTTAACTTTTACTTTTTTTAAATTTTTCAACTTTGCCGTTCGATGAGCTTATTCGCATTAAATTTTTGTCGTTATTTTTCGTATTGTAATTTCATTTTTATAATAATTATTTTTAACTTTCGGCGGAATAAGATTTCCATCATCATCATCATCATCATTTACCTCCTCTCGATGAGGTGTTAAATAACCTCAATAAATGAGTTATCAACGAGGTTTATTTATACTCGAATGGCTGTGAATTACATCCTTTATAACATATACTATAATATATTGTACTAATATTAATAGTGGTAATGGAAATATATCTAACTTTTTGTAATTCTGTGATTTTATTTTGGAAGAAGAAGAAGATTGTAAATAAATAATATTTTTCAAAATTAACAAGAAAAAAAAGCAAATATTTTAAGAGAGATTGCAAGATTGCAACATATCTTTCTATTTCTTTTTCGCAAAACTACGCGTATATTAACAACCCTGGATATTATACGTACAGACAATTTTTTAAATTTGTGAAATTATTACATAAGTTATAGAACAAGCGTTATCGTACAAAAAAATTAATAAATTATTTTCTTATAGTCAATTTGTATTTAATAACAATAAACATTATCGGATTTCTATATTAATATAATATAGATTAAAAATAGGGTCAATATTAAAAGTTTAAATTAAAAATATTAATTTAAAATTTTTATATATAGAAATGTCTATTAAAAATATACTTATATACGTAATAATTAATTCATATGACATTATGATTATATAAAATGTTTCGTATTATTTTAAATTATATATGTCATTTATTTTCAACATCAATAAATAATCTCTGCTATTATACATACAATGATTATTAATATTAATAATGTAAATATGAAATTAAAAGGGGATGAATTTTTGAAAGTCATACATATTATAAATATAAAATGTCTTCTCACATACATATAACTACATAAAATTAAATATAACTTGCTATTAATGTAGATGTATAAATATAACGAACATAATTAAAATAAACGTAAAATATTAAATGTAATATATTTGTAATTATTGTAATATTCATGATTTAATTTAATATAAAAGTTTTACAGTGAAAAACCATCAAAATTTTTATTACATGTGCCTTAATCATTAATAAAATTATACAAATATGGTACAATGAATTGATAATAAATAAATAAATAAATAAATAAATATATTGATAAAATAGCAAAATATTGAATAAAATTAAATCATTTTGCATTCCACTAAATTTTTCGGAACAGCGCAGCATTACATTCATTTATCCAGAACCATTCAAAGTAAATTTTTTAAATTATCTATCTATAATTCTTACTCCTAAGAATTGAAAATACGAACACAAAATATACGACTTAAAGTAGAAATTATTCTGTTCTTTTTGCATGATTAATGAATTTGTATGAAAATATACTACATTTACTGCACACTAGTTTTGTTATTATATTATATATTTGAAATTTATTAAATTTCACATTTGATTATTTTGAGTATTTTTATTCATGTTATGGAGTAACTATGTCATAACAATCGAACTAAATTTGTTAAATTTGTGACAAAAAAAAAAACATTTATGTTATTTATCATCATGTCGTTTTACTCCAAGTAGATCATATATAAACGATATTATATATATGTATATCCAACATTCATTAATCATTACATTCAATATAAATGATAAAATGCTCGGATATTATGTGCGACACCCTGTACAACGTTAATTACAAAAAAAAAAATAAATAATAATTTGTTTGGTAAGTTATAACTAATTATACATGTTTGTACCGTATTAATATTAATATAATTTAAAATAAAGAAAAAGAGTCGATTAAAAAACATCTTACGGATTAGACGAATTTTTATATCATATATCAACTGTGTATTAAATTTTATTAGAATAATTAGTAATTAATAAATATTGTATATTAGAAAATTATCGAAACAAGTGTCTAAAAATTTAATTGTTTTTATGTTACGACTATACGGGTAATTGATTATATTACCATAATTACAATTAGCAACCTGAATAAGTTCTAGATATTTCCCGAAAAGAAAAGAGAACATTTATCTTAAACGAAAATAAATGTTAAGCTTACATCGTTTTGGTTATTTGTTAATATCTCTGGAATCAGTTGAGACCCAAAGCAATGTTATAGCTTAAATAGCTTTTGAATGTGGGTAGTTTTTACACTAATATTATCATGATTTTTCGGTTAATTAATTATTGAGAAATTGGACCCAGAACAGTGTAAAATATAGTTAGATTGTTGAAAATTCGGTTAATTCCGTGTATGTTCGTACCGAAATCGAATCGATCAAATGTCCATACAAAACTTTTTACTCAAAATAATGCAGAGAACTTAGCGTATTCGTATTTGTATTACTGTCGCAAATTAGTACACTCTGTGTAGGGATTACTTAAGACTTGCTTGCAGTATTCCTTAAACTATTATTGTACCCATTATGGATGTTTTAGTTCGATAAATTCTGTATGCTAATAATTTATAATGAATGTATCGTAACAAATTAATTTTTAATGAAATAAAAAATGTAAACCTTAAATTGTATTTTTTATTTAATCCACAAATATGTATTGTTTTAGTTTAATTATTGTTATTATATACCACATTAGCACTTAATTGAATAAACAAATAATAATGCATTATTGAGATGGTTGACGGTATCAGTGCATATTGTTGAATGATGAACTGAATGATATTGTGATATTGAGTATCTATAGCATAGGTTAACAAATGAAATATTATCCATTATTTACGTCGAATAACCCGAATATAGATAGTTAATTAAAATATTATATTTATCTTCAAATGAATAATTTAAGAGATTTTCATTCAAATATATAATATGTATTATAAACATATTCAACTATAAAAATTTCTCGAACATGTTTTGATATTTTATTTTGTATATTTTTATAAAGTAATGTATTTAACGTATATATTATCCGCCGCTTAACAATTTGTGACCGTAGTTTAATGTTACCTAAATGCACAAGTGCATCGCTTTGTATACTTGTCTTCATACACTATAATGACACATGTGCATAGAATGTGTCCTTAAACTATAGGGCACAATATGGTGTCTTCGAAATATTTCTAATTGTTTATTTTATAATATGATCAATTTATTATTAAAATTACAAATATTATAAACATATCTTGTTTAGTTTTTGCATTCATTAAATATTCTATAATAATAATAATAATAATAATAATAATAATTAAATTAAAAATAAACTAGTTTCTTTACAAACTTCATATACATCAAAATTTTATGTATGTTATGTGTCTATGTATTACTAATATCTAATAATCATTGCTGATGGAAGTTTAACATGTGCTCGTGGAATTTAAACAAATTCTACATATTTTATTTGTATAGTTAAATAAAATATATAGTAATCACAACAATATCATTTATTATGAATTTCAGTTAATTAATATCAACAATCCACAAACATTTATAGAACATTTATAAGAAAATTTTGTCTATTATTAACTCTATTTAATATATTATTAAGGTTATGTATAAGTATTACATTAATGAGTTATACATATATATTCAAGATAATTTATAAATAGAATTTTCCACAGTGAGAATTATTAAAAATACTTTAAGTTATTCACAATAATATAATAATATTATAGCTGTCTCTGCCTGTATGTACTATATTACTAAAAATGTTTGTAATATATTTGTGTTTATGGATAATTGAGAACTGATTAATAAAATTTATAAAAGGATTCATTTCCCAATTTCCCATACATATAAGTATACTGCATAGAGTGTTGGCACACATTCAGAATATCAAAAGAGTATACAGATATGTGTTTTGGCTTCGAACCGTAGTTAGTGTACCTTGCACGACCTTATGCAAAATATGTAAATAAATACACAAATCTTATATTATATATTTATTATATTTTTTGAACTAATAATTTTAATGTAACCCATATTTTATAATAACATAATTATTTCTATTTCCTCTAATAACAAATAATCACTCACATAAATCTTTAGATTTTATCAATATAAATTGTATATATATTTATTTATAAAATTCGATATTAATATATTAGTCTATAAATATATATAGCTTTTACACCCGCTTGCTTATATAACATTGCGGTTACGCACATTCTTTCACCCATTCCACACAATAAATCAATAATTTAAAAATATATCGCAGTAAATTATGTTTTATAAAAAAAAAAAACATAAATGTTTACTAAATAATAAAGAAAAATAATCAATAACCAAAATATATTAAATATAAACTTTATAGATGCGAGCATATTCTAATAATTTTAGTGTAGAATTTAATCCTAATTGTTGGTTAAAAACAAATAATTAAGAAAACATTTAAGTATTCAAAGAAAATGGGGAACATAAATTTTATTCAAAATATTGCCCATTGTTATTTATATTTTATATACATGAATATTTTATTTCCCTTAACGTCCAGCAATTTACGGATATACGAAGCATTTTATTCAAGTAGTCATTCGACCCAACACCGAGTTCAATATAATTTTTCTATGGTACTATACTCAGCAAGTTCGTGTGACATCGATCGTAAAACGTATTGTAATTATAAAGATTTAAATAAAATGTCTTATTTATAAAATTAAAGTAATGAGTTTAAAATTATTATAAACTTGTTTATTGATTCTTTTACAACTGCCTTTGCGCTTTGACTGGTGCTTCCGTTGGTGACTGGAATGCTCAAAAATCACTTGATCATTAGAGCAACTTTAATATGTACATTATTTCTGCGTTGAAGTTTGTAGAGGGATCGATAGTAGTAAAGTGTGAAGTTGTGATGTGTTAAAAATATTGCCCTCAAGTATTATATATATGTATAAAATATGGAAGTAGTAATTAAAAAATTACTCCACTATTCTGTTGGAGTGAAACAAGACGTGATGTATCTAACTATCGTTTCATTGCTAAGCTTCTGGCGATACATTAATTATTTGAAACTATTATATTATTACTAAAACTCAGGCTAATATGAAGTCTATGGTATATAATTTGTCCAGAACAATATATGATTTTATTACTGGCAGACCGATAAATCCAAATTTGTTAAAATTTATTACTTTCAGTATAATTTGGGTTGGTTGATTGGTTTGATAAAATATTCTAAATGCTTAATGTATGTATATCATTCATGATGATGTAAAAATATTTAAATAAATTAATAGTGTGTTCGTTGAGGAATGTATTGAATAACAATCTGATCTACAGTTATTTTTAACATTTTGTAAATTCAATATTGATAAATGTAAACATATTTTATATTTTTATCATTTTAATAGCATAAATTTACCTTTCTCATGTTTTGTGGGAGACCTTTGGTGTTTACCTTGATAATAAACTTACATTCATAAATGATTTAGTGTTGCATAATGCCATAATGATTGTTTATTTCTATTGTTGTTTATAAATGAATATGCATGTCTAGTGTGCGAACGTTGATAGAATTGAATAAATACAAAGAAGATTCTTGAGATCTGCATTAAGAAATATTTCTTGAACTGATCTTTTATGACTTCCGGTTTATAAAAATAGATTTCGTCATACCAACATGCTAACTCTGTAGCGGTTTTAGGGACTGTATTGAAATTTCTACTATTTCATATAAATGTTATGTTGTATTTACCAAAAGTTTCTACAAAAGATGATTAATTTCTGTGGAACTTTCGTCATTGCAATGAAATAATGTAAGAAAACTTCCCGCAAATACTCGTTTAATGACTCGAAATGCGGCATTTTCATATGAAATTGAAAAACTCACAATAAGTTACGTCCCAACTCCTTTTGTAGGTACTATATTTTCATAGCTGTGTCCTATTGTGATCAGTTCAAAATTATATTAACTTTTATTAATATACAATACATCATTTTACATTTTTGTATGTGTATTGTACTATTGTATTATAATCAATTTATAATTATTTTATTATTATTATATTTATATATATTAATATAATTTTATAAATTATAACAGAATATTTTATTTTGTAATATAAGATATATAATAATAACAAATAAATAATCGACTTCGACATAACTCTATTGTCTATTGAACAAAGCGGACTATTAAAATAATCATACCAGTTTTTTTTTTTACTGGATTATTTTAATAATAATTTGTAATAAAAAGTAAAATATATAAATGTATAAATTATTTAGTCTTGTTTTTTTTTTATTAAACCTGGCCGCTCGTTGCGCATTCATATACGGTATAATAATGTATATTTAAAGAAAAATGCCTTCTAACAAAATTACTCCAACGTAATGATTATATCCATATGAATTAGTAACCAAACCCATTGACATTAATTTGTTAAATCCATTAAAAATACCATCTATTCTACAGCGAAACTGACGCTTTTCATGATGCACAAGTTTCGTCTATATGTGTTTCTTTTTTGACGTTTATATCATGTGATGAGTTCTACACGTATAAGGTGTAGGGTTTTGTACTATAAATTATTAGGATATAATGTATGTATAGAATAGAGGTATCGTTTAATTATAGTCATTGTTTAATTGTTAGTTAAAGTACCGATATTTATATTTGTATAATTTTATACTAGAAACTATTTTAAAATATAATTATTAGAGAGTTCTTCATCATATGTCTTCATATTAAGTAATAAAAATATAAAATTGGACATATCATTATGATATATAATAAATTAATAGTTTAATTCTTACAAAGGTTTCTTATTATTGTTCAATGTTGTCTTAGAAATATTATCATATATTATAATAATTTTTTACCTAATAATTTAACAGCACTTGAAAAATTCGATTCTAAAACGTTATGTAAATAAATAATTTTAGATATTATTTACTGCTGTGAATAAAAAAGTAAAAATATTATCATTAAAGAACAGCCCGGACCAAATAAATTCGCGCTAAATCATTTGAAGTTATTACTGCCGCCATGAAATATATATTATATAACACACAAATGCGAAATTATCATAAAACCTCAGTACTTCATTACTAAAATCCATATTAAATTTTCGTTGGTATTCTATTGTTTGCTAAATTTTATATGAAAATTTAGTTTAGTTTTTGTGACGATGTTATTAGGAAAATGAGTCAAATTTTACCTATACTTAATCTTAAGTAAATATATAGCTTTCCACTGTTACCGGAAATAACCAGACTATAATGCCCTATATTGCCGAACATTTTCAATATATATTTACATTATTTACTTTAATATTATTCAGATACATCTTCTTTACGCTTTCCTCATTTGTAATTACATTTTTTTATATTTTCCTCACACTTTTCGTAAATCCTTCATATACATCCCTTTTTGTTTTCGTTTTGAATTTCCTAAATTGCACGATATTTATAATTATATTTTCTTTATAATTTTAAATAAAATTTTCGCATACTATTATTTTATCCATTATATATTTGCCTAAAATTTTCCTTAAAATTATCTATCTTTATACAATTAAATTAATTAGGAAAGCATTTAGAAATCTAATAATTTAATGAATTTAAATGATTTTAGTAAATTTTTCCGAAAATTAATATATTATAATATATTTCTGGGGAAGTGTTTAGAAAACAAGAAACAAGTAATTTCATTTCAATTCCATATAATATTCTATTTATGGAGTTTATTTTTGACTACGAGCCAATTATATAAAACTATTTGTTAATGTGTGTATACGCCGTACTGTGATTGTGTGTAAGATATGAAAAACAATAGAAGTTGGAAAATCCATTTCCCTTCTACAAAGCACCAAATAAAAAGTGAATGTATAAATATTTTAACATTTCATATAATAGTTTTCATTTCAATGATTTTATACATTTTATATCACTGTCGTATCGCTTAGCAATATGTTAGTAAGTATAAATATATAATATAAGTCACAGTATATATACCATATATATACACAAAAGAAATCTATATACTTTGGGAGTGTGCCTATCCGACACTTTCAGAAATTTGAAATATATTAATAATAAAGTCTAGCTTTTATTCTTAGCTAATACAAATATATTTATAGTCGTATACAATACAGAATTTGCTTTTTTATATTAAGCAAATTTGTGCAATATGCATTTGTTGTAACAATATGATTATTACATCTATATTAAATTAGAGTATTTAATTTTATAAATAATAATAGTTAGCATATGAATATGAATTCCAGCTTTGGTCACCAAATTATTATATTCATATTTAAAGAAGTGAATCAAATCAAATGAGAAATCTATATCCATGATTGATCCTTTCAAATTGTCTGCTATTATAAAAATAGGCTGCGCCTTTAAAACATACCGACTCTTCTGAGGCTAAGAGATTATTTAATATTATCTTTCATAACAAAGAAACAAATGATGACTGTAGCCGTCTAATTTTTTTATAATACGAAAAATTTTAAAAGTGTACATCAAAGTTTTAAATGACAAAATAAATTGCCCTTGTTTTGCTTGATAAATTATATACTCGTACTTGCGGATTAACTGATTCAGAAATAATTTAAATTAACTTGAATTTTTTTTAAATGAACAGTTATCGTGACAATTATGCAATTATCCGCATATGTTATTAGTTTACAATGAATTTAGTTTATCAATATTATTTTTCAGTATATGAAGTAATTGTACAAAATGCTTTAGAATTTAATGCTGTTTAAATAAATAAATAAATAAATATGGGAAAGCTTTATGCATTATTAAGTTAAATTTTATCGACAGTAGAGATTGTATTGAAGAATTAGTTATCGAAGTATCGACCATTTATGATGGAAAATATTCAAAATGTTAACTTATATGCTACAACAATTTATATAACAACATTATGTTCTAGGTCTAAATATATTGGAATTAATAGAAATATGTAAAGGTAGCAATCATAGCTAATAAAAATATTGATAATCTTACACAATATTTATTTACACACAGAATTATCTGAGAAACAAAAGAATTTCCGTTTTTTTTGCATTTTATTGTATTTTTTGTTTTATATTTAGTAATTTACAATTATCACAAGAATTACATATAAATTTAGATTTTAAAATATGGAATATTACATAACAAAATGTACATGTGTAAAAAAAGAATTGTGTTCTTATTATGAAGAAAAAGAGGATTTTTGATTTAATTTAATTCATATGTTAATTGAACGTGGATGTCCACAGGGGTCGGTCGCGGGGCCGTCCGTGTGGAACAAGATGATGAATGATTTGTTGATTGTGCTCGAGAGAGTGGAGTGTAAATGTGTTGCGTATGCGGATGATTTGTTCGTTTTGATTGAGGGTATGAGTCGAGCCGAACTGGAAAGAAAGGGCACTGACTGTTTGCGAAGTGTGTCTGCGTGGGGTGAGTATGTGGGTGTGGATGTGTCTGTGAACAAGACGGAGTGTATGTTGTTGCGGAGTGCGTTGGATAGGACACGGCCCCAAATGTTCGTCTTGGTGTGAAAGGTGTGAGGTGTGTGCAGTGTGTGAGATTTGTGCGAATGTTTGGATATAATTTTGCGCCTGGGCTGTTGCTCGGTTACCTGTTAACAGGACACGGCAGAATGAATGAATATTTGTGTAAAAGGGGCTTGGCCAATACGACTGCATGTGACTGCGGTGTGCCTGTTGAGAGTGTTGAGCATTTGCTCAATGAGTGCATGTTGTATGATTCGGTGCGTGATTTGAGAGAATGTGGTGTGAAAATGAATTTGGATGGGATATTATTAAATTGGATGTAGGTGAATCGCTGAGTGAAAGGGTACAGTATGACTGCTTAGGAGTGTTTGCGGGTGCACTTTTCCGTCTGAGAATGTGTATGTTGTGATGTCTCACTTTTTGTTGAGATCCTACGGTTAATGTTCGGTAGTACGGGAATAAATGGCGTGGCGCCTTTATGGCAGCAACGTAGTAGTTGTATTTGTCTACCTGTTCAAGCTAGGGTACAGTCAGCAGTCATATGTATCAATCAATATGCAATATTATCTTTGATTTATTAAGTTTTTGTCAGTATTTCGGCAATTTTATTGTTTGTTTTGAAATTAGTATACCGTGTACGGTTATACACGCGAATATAATTTCACCGATTTCATTGTTAAAATGTTCCTTCTTAAATTTATTCCTATAGTTTCAATATAATTTTCATTAAAATATTTTTAGTCTTATGTTTACATTTAATTTCTCATAAGCATTTTCAACTATGGGAAAATATTGTGTATATATTTTGAGTTGTAAATTTAATGATATCAATTATAAACTAACTCAATCATTAATTGAAAAAAATTTAAAAATCTATTAAAGTATTTAGACTTTTAGAGATAATATGATAATATCAGTGTGTTGGTTGTATTTTCATTAACAACAAATAATAATTATAATAATATTCAAATTAATTTATTATATAAATTCAATTAATTTTTTTATAAAAAAAAATTGTGGGTTTGGTGTTGACACAAATTTATAATATATAGAGTTAAATTAATTATTCATGTTTTTAGAATTGCTATAATAAACTTTTTGTTATCAAAGGGACAGTCGAGTTGGAAATACGAAAACAAAATCCAAGAAACAAAACAATTATTATGTTAAACAAATATAATATAGGTTATGTATATTTTATATATATATGTTTATAGAAATGATAGGTAAAAATAAAGATATCATATTATTCCCTGGAGGCTATAAAAATGTTTAACTTTTATTTATCCAGCTCAAGGTTTTTATTCCATTCCTATATATTTATTTTTGAAGATATGTTTAATCTGTTTTGTTGTTGTTGTTATTGTTGTATATTTTCGTTTAAATAAATGAATGGATATATATTTTATTTTTACTGTTACCAGTTGGATTGTACTTTTTATTTGTTTCTTTTTCAAAGTTAAAGAAAAAAGGAAATGATATATACAACGCGTTATAGAAATGTTTTATATTAAACATGCATTTATATCGCTAGCGGATCTAGGAATTTTTTAGCTAGGGAGTTTTCTAACAAAACAAACAAAATAATGTTTTTTTAATTAACCGCTATTTTTAACACGGGCTTGAGAGCATTTTTTTATTTTTTTTTTGTATTTGTTTTCAATTTTTTTGTGTTGTTTTAATTTTCACATTTTATTTCCATTATATTATTATATTCTTTTAGTAATTTAAAAGATTTAACGACGAGAGACATATCTGCGGTATGTACGAGCGATAAACATCCATAAGTGCTAAGTCGTGAAGTGTCTGCTGGCCTTGTGTGCTTCTGTGTGGAGCGGTTCTAGTCCCATTTTGATGTAGTGGATGATGTGGGAAATGTATATAATTTTATTTTTATGTACACCAATGTCAACATTTCCATTGAATTGCATGATTTAACTTTTCCGTTTTTATTTTAATGTGTAAAGTTCACTTGTCAGTTTTTACATTTACTACGAAATAATACCTATGTATATATGAACTTGTATCGATGAATTATGCCTAGCCGACTCTGATAATATATACAAATCAAAAACATATAAATTTTTACATTATATTTTCTTTGTTTTATCATTTGAGACACGTTTTTATGAATGTTTGTAAGTTATTACATTTTATGTACAAATAACAAAGATTCTATTATTATTTTTTGTGAGTTTTATATTGTTAACTTCACATATATAACTAATAATATACAACTAAAGAAAGCTATATCATATAGAATTATTCATGTAGATATACATATAATTAGATAATAAATAATTAAATATTATTAGGCATACAAACATTAATATGTCTGTCTATTAATATAGATGTTGTTAAGTCTGATACTTGAATTTATTAAACATGTGTGCCAGAAAGCATCATTTTTATTTAGTGCATGCCACTTATTTGAAGTGTAAACATATTTAATTTTAATCTTATTGAAACATCATTTACGGACAGTTTTATTACATTATTTAATTGCAAAGAAAAGTACTGCACGAACGTTTGCTTGTAGGAATTTGCGGAGAGCATGCTCCATCGATTACAATTTCTAAAGAACATTTTTGACGTATTAAAATTAACGATTTTTGCATTTAAAACCATACTCACTTATATAACCACTTACTCGATGAAGATCCATGTCAAACACAATTCGAGCAAAGAAAAAAGAAATGTCTTTACTAAAGGTGTGCAATAATTTTTATGTGATTTCTACACTACGCTATATCACGTAATTGTTGAAAACCCACCATTACCAGCTCTACTGCACACAGCGTTCAAAATAACAATTTAACAAAAAAAAAAGCCATATGTTAAACACGGCAGACATTGTCGTTGTGTGTTTTTCTGTCAGATGTAAGAAAAAAATTATGTCTTATAAGATAGATGAATGATATAAATAAGTTAAGATAAAAGATAAAAAATGCAAAAGAAAATATTATTAAATTGTCAAATTTAATTATAAATTTATATATCTTTTGTGATGTGGTAAAAATTAGGTATATAATTCATTCATTGACGGTTATAAATATGTGGTTTCCATCTTAATACATATTCAAATACATATACAGTTTAATATTAATACACATATATGAAAAATAATACAAAAAAAAAACTTTTAAAGTACCCGAGAGAGAGGAATAACTTTCCAATGTTTTATTATTTATTTTTTTATTATTTCTTAAAGGTAAAAAATTTTTTTAAATAAGGAATTTTTTTTTAAATATAAATTCTGTAAATATTTCCATTTTGTACAATACTTAAAAAGATGAATTTCATGTCATTTTACCCCAAGGAACATTATTAGAAAATATTATGTAATTTAATGATCCGCAAATACGTTAGTAAAAAATTAAGGTAGTTTTATGTAGGAATAGTTAAACGAAAAAAATGCCATTTAGGCGACATTTGTTTTTTGACGATATAGAAAGATAGCAGAAAATTATAGACGATTTTGGAAATTTCATTTAACAACGGTTTTAATGAAATTTTGCCAGGATGTAGTACTTATCAAAATATGAACCACGAATTTTTGTTTTTCTCTCAATTTCATTTTGAAGGAGGTAACCAGTCACCTGAATAAGTAAAAAGCATGACATATTATGAAAATCTATAACATTTGAACCCGAAGTGCCACAATAATTTGTTATGTATTTTTGAAAAATATATGTATATGTATATATATGGACACAGAATTTTGGTTTGTAATTTGGGAAAAAAAAAAAAAATACTATATATGATGCGTAAATGGAGATTTGCCTTACGTGACTTAGAAGTGTTGAAAATATATATGTATTAAAAATTATCTTAAAAATTAATTGAGAAAAAAAAAAAATTTGTATAATGGAGAGCGGAAAGATGGGTTGAATGACTTACCCGGCGGGAGGTAGTGGTAGTTGAGGGAGGCTATAAATAGTGGTACGGAAGATAGAAAAGAGGCTTGTTGATTTTGAAGGTTTGGGAATACCAGTCGTGTGGATATTTAAGGGAGTTTGTGGAATAAGTTTAGGAAAAATGGCAATATAAAATAAGTGAAAATAAAAATATATTTATTAAAACAAAAAAAAAAAGAAAAAAAAAAAAAAATAATTAGGAAAAAAAAAAATAATATAAAACCAAAAAAAACAGTGATTGAAGAAAAAAAGTGATATAAAAAAAAAAACGGTATAATTAAAAATTAAAAAAAATTGTTGGTGAAAGAAAAAAATTCGATAAAAAGTAAACGTGTGTAAAAATAAAGAAAAATCAAAAAAAAAATATTAATAAAAAGAACGTAAGAAAAAAAAACAATTAATCGACCCTTATTTTGACCTCCATTAAATTGCTGTAAAAATTTCCAAATTTGAAACCAAAAATACATATTTAGTTACAATACGGATAGGTCATTATTAGGGAAATTTATCCGGAACTAAGAAAAAAAAAAATCAATGAACCCATGTGAACTCATGCTCATCTGGGTAATATAGTCGGGCATAAACTGCGTGTATGAGGTAAACGGGATAGAAATATCCCTGGCGCTTAAGTTTACCTCAACTTAATTTTTTTTAGTTCTGGATATCCGGGATATCGTGGATATATGGCCAAATTTTTTTTGTGTTCGGGTCGGGGAAAGCACGCAACAAAAATTTGGCGCCCAACGTGGGGCCACAAATAACGTAATTTTGTATCGGGTAAACAGTTTTTTTAATTCGGTACTGAAAAAAAGAACAATGGTATAAAATTAAAGAATATATAACAAAATTTAGTTAAAGTTTAAAAATAGAAAAAAAATAACGGTTTTGTCAATTTAAAGTTGTTTTGGAATATTTAAAAACTAGTATTAGATTATTATATACAAATAAATTAATTTAAAAATAGAAATTTAAAAATTCTTTTTCTATATATACATATTGATATACATATATTTATTTCTCTTTAAATAATTAAATTTTTTTTATAGATAAATTAGTACAGGGTAGATATACACATAGTGGGACATATATATATATATATATATATTTAGGGATATAGGTATTAAAGCATATGGTTAGGTAGGCAATTTTTTTTTTTTGGTTTGGGATACAAGGAAGCATTTTAGGGAACAGATTTTTTTTAGGGATATTGATTAAAATGGATCCCATTCATTTAGGAACGGACGAACTTCTGTATGAATTAAGAATTCGGGGAGTGGCGGTAACGGGAACCACCCATAGGGAACTAACGGGTTTATTGAGGAAAATCTTAAATAGGGAATGTCGGGAGCCGGGGGGAACAATGGTGGTAGGTAGTATTCTATATTTACTATATAGACTTATATAAATAATAATAAATACTCATATATCATTATACTATATGTTATTTCATCAATAATCTTTATTCGTCTGATCATAAAATAATCACAATTATTGTTGTGATCAATAACTGTTATTTTTATACATATATATTATATTATTTATATATATATTATTTATATATATATCATCATATATATCAGGTAGCATAGAATACGTGGGTGGTGATGAAGTTAGGATTGCCGTCGAACGGACGGAAGCAATGGTAAAGGCGGTTAATGAAGCGGTCAGTGATAGTAACGATTGGGCTATGGAGGGACTGGTTAGCAAGTTGATTCATTGGAGGGATAGGTTAGGGCGGTTAGAGGATATAAGTAGTGAGGAAATCGGGATAAGGAACAAGTTGGTGTCCGACCTTAACCAATGTTTGGTTAAAATACAGGATGGTGGGTTTGATAGTTCGGGGTTAGATAGGACTTTTAGGGACAGTGTGGGAGAGGGGGAATTGGATTCCAGTGTGAGAGATGCACCAGAGTTAGGGGCAGGGAACACGGTAACAAGAGTTCGGGAAGGCAGTAAAATATCGGTTGAACCAAAATGGGGGAATGTGGGAACCGTAAGGGGAGAGACGGGTGCATACGGGACGGATAAAAGGAAGGGTAGTATGGCTGCGCTAAGTAATAAGGATAGAAGATTAAGTTTCGACTTGGGTGAAGGGAAAGGGAGATTAAAGGAGGATAGGCGATCCAGTGGGACATCTTACGGCCAAAGGGACAGTGAAAGAGGAGACTTGGGCCCGGTTAGAGGTATAGGCTTGGTGAATGGTGGGGGGGTTGGTTATAGAGGTTATGGGTTTGACGGTACAACTGGAGCGGGTTTTAAACTGGGTGGAGAGTATGATCGGGATAGAAGAGAGTCAGGAAATTTTAGAGGAGGCGATTTCCGGCAACACGAAGAGCCGCGTTACCCGTTTGAGCGGAGGTCGGAACGTCGATATGAGGGGGGGTTGGAAGAGCGTTTGGCGGCTCTCTCATTGGCGCGAAAGGGTGTACCGGTGCATCAGTGGAAGGTCAGCTTTAGTGGAGCGGATAGAGGAGTATTTCTTGGTGAGTTTCTGCAACAAGTGAAGGTGTTGCAAAGAGCGGAGGGTGTGACCGACGAGAATATGTTGAGTTCTGTGATACATTTGTTGGATGGAAGAGCGAGGGCATTGTTCCTAACGCATTATGGAGAGTTCGTGACGTGGGAGGACTGCATCATGGGAATGAAGCAAGAGTTTCTTCCCTTGAATTACGACTTCTTGTTATTTTCCAAATTGGAAAAAATGGGACAGGAAAGAGGGGAAAAGTTGCAAACGTACCTGGGTAGGATGTTAACTTTGTTTGGTCGGTTGTCGTGTCCCGTAGCAGAGGCGCACAGGGTACATATTATACAAAAAGGCATGGCTCCGAAATGTTTGGCAGTAGTGGCTCCTATGGGTATTTCGAGGATGAGGGAACTAGAGGAAGTTTGTAGAAGGATAGATGGTTCGGAGGGTTATCTTGGTCTTGGGGGTAGTAATAATGCCGTGTATGGCGACAGGGAGGGAGTTTGCAGGACAACTTACATACACAGCTTGACGGACGAAAAGTATGATATTGGAATGGCTCGTGGTGTAAAGAGTGGTGGTTTAAACAGTCAAGCCAAATTTAGAGGAAATAAGGGACACGGTCAGGAAACTGGTCGAGGTGAAAATGAGGGTGAGCCACCATATATTCCATGTTGGAACTGTGGGAAAAAGGGACATACCTGGGGAAATTGCGGAGAACAACAAAAGGGGTATTTTTGCTATGGGTGTGGGGAGAAGGGATTAATCAAGAGGGATTGTAAGAGATGTTCGGGAAACGGGGTAGGGGGAGGCCGTCCTTCGTAGGTCAGTCGGTTTCCCCAAAACGTTACGTTGACAGGAGAATAGCGGCAAGCGCGGGCGTGGGGAAGGGAGTCGATAATAGATTGTATGTCACGGTTAGAGTAGGGAAAAGCCGGTTAAGGGGTTTATTGGATAGTGGAGCAAATGGGTCATTTTTGGGAAGTAAATATGAGGGAATAGTTAGGAATATGGGATTAAAAAGAAGATCTCAAAATTTTCAGGTGTCGTTGGCGGATGGGTCCCGGATTAAGGTGGTAGAGTCAGTTAGGGTACCGGTTAAGTATAGGGGAAGGGTGAGGGAACTTGAGGTTTTTGTGGTGCCACAGTTAGCAAAAGGATTGATTTTGGGAATGGATTTCTGGTTGACATTTGGGTTGACCCTTAATCTGGGGGAATTGGATTGCGGAAATAGTTTGATGAGGGAAAATGAAAAGGTTACGGAACAGAATATAATTGGTCATTCGTTATCGGACAATGAAAGACTAGTGTTGCAAACGGCAATCGGTGCGTTTCCTCATACACAGGAGGGTGCACTCGGTAAGACCCATTTAATGACGCACAGTATAGATACGGGTGATTCGAAGCCCTGCAAACAGCGGCAGTATATAATATCACCTTATTTACAACGCCAGGTAGATAAGGAAATAGATAGGATGTTGAAGTTAGGGGTCATAGAGGAAGCGGATAGTCCGTGGTCCAACCCGATGGTGGTAGTGCGAAAAAAAAACGGGGCGGTTCGGTTGTGTCTGGATGCACGGAAATTAAATGAGGTTACGGTGAAGAACTCCTATCCGATGCCCCAGATCAATAGAATCATTGGCAGAATGAGTTCCACAAAATTTTTATCGACCATAGATCTTTCGGATGCGTTTTGGCAAGTGCCTTTGGAGGAAAAGTCACGAAATAGAACTGCTTTTGCGGTATTAGGTCGGGGTTTTTTTCAGTTCACGCGTATGCCGTTCGGTTTATGTAATTCGCCGGCCACGATTTCAAAATTGATGGATCGAGTTATAGGGTGTGATCTGGAGCCATGTGTTTTTGCTTTCGTCGACGACATTGTAGTTTGTACGAAGACCTTCGAAGAGCACATTCTCATTTTAAGGGAAGTAGCAGCGCGATTTAGTAAGGCGGGTCTGACGGTAAATTTGGAGAAGTCGAAGTTTTGTTATAGGCGTGTGAAATATTTGGGGTTCGTAATAGATGAGGAAGGCGTACAAACTGATCCGGATAAAGTTGCAGCAATTGTTACTTACCCAGCCCCGAAGACAATTAGGGAAGTACGGCGACTTCTTGGGATGGCGGGTTGGTATAGGAGGTTTATAAAGGATTTTGCGGAAGTATCGGCACCTTTGACGGAGCTATTGAAGAAGAATAAGGGGAAGTTTAAATGGACAAAGGCGGCACAAGACTCATTCTTACGGCTTACGGAAGCGCTTACTACGGCACCTGTTTTGGCTAGTCCCGATTACGAAAAACCATTTGTGATCCAAACGGATGCCTCTGATGTAGGTATGGGGGCAGTTTTAGTTCAGGGAGAAGGAGAAGCAGAGCGGGTTATAGCCTATTTTAGTCAGAAATTTTCAGGGGCCCAGAAAACGTACCATACCACGGAGAAAGAGTGTCTTGCGGTAATTTCGGCGGTAGAGAAGTTTAGGCCATATATTGAGGGAGCCGAATTTTCGGTAATAACAGATCACGCGTCATTGTTATGGTTGAAGAATTTAAAGGATCCGTCGGGGCGATTAGCGAGATGGGCACTACGGTTGCAGGCCTATAATTATAGAATATTCCATAGAAAGGGAAAATATAATGTAGTGCCGGATGCACTATCTCGGGCAATAGAGGATACAGAAGTAATGGAACTGACGAGGGAAGTAGTTAGGGCAGATTCGCAGGAATGGTATGGGCGGGTAGTTAGTGGGTTGCAGGCTGAGCCAGATAAATATAGGCGTAGATTGCGGACCGTGGATGAAATTATACATGGACTATGTAGGGCCATTCACGCGTTCAAAGGCGGGAAATAAATACATGCTGGTAATCCAGGATGCATTTACAAAATATGTTTTAATCCATCCCGTAAGAGCAGCTACGTCGAAGGAGGTAGTGAAATATTTAGAGGGTCGTGTCTTTATGAGTTTTGGGGTACCGGAGGTTATAATAAGCGACAATGGTAGTCATTTTAAGTCAGGGGAAGTAGGAAGGTTTTTAGGCGAGTACGGAGTAAGACAGCAGTTTACGGCATACTACCATGCGCAAGCTAATCCAGTAGAGGCGGTCAACAAGACATTAGGGGCGGCAATCAGGGCATATGTGGGGTTAGATCAAAGGAATTGGGATGATAGATTACCAAAAATTATGTGTGCGTTGAACACATCGGTACATAGTACAACAGGGGTAACGCCGTACTAAGCAAATTTTGGGAGGGAATTAACGGCCAGTGGTGAATGCTATCGCATACGTTCTGGAGGGGAAAGGGGTGGTTTAGCGAATATAGGGAATAAATTGGAAAGCATTAGGAAGGCAATTAAGGAGCAGATAGAAAAAAATTCGTTGCGATCGGCAAAGACCTATAATTTGAGAACAAGACCAGTATCTTTCGGGGTCGGGGAAATAGTATGGCGAAGAAATTTTATACTATCGGATGCGAGCAAAGGGTTCTCGGCTAAGTTAGCCCCAAAGTGGATAAAATGTAGGATTAGGGCGAAAAGGGGAACGAATTGCTATGAAGTTGAGGATATTAAGGGAAAATTTTTAGGAACATATAGTGCTAAGGACATTCAGAAAGGAAGTGTCTCCTAAGTTTGGGAATTTGATGTGGTTAACAGGGCGGGGCAACGCATTATCGGTTGCAAACGGTAGTGGCGGGGTTCGGTTCTGGGCACCTACGTCGGGTTCCAAGTGGTGGAGTAGAAATTTAAGAAAAATAAACTTTAATGTACCTAACATTTAGAACATAAGTCAGGTAATAGGTTATTAGGGCGTGGGTAAATTAGGGTAGTAGGTAAGGTATCGGAAATGTTCGAAAATTTTTTTTATTTAGAAGAAATGTCCAAACATTTCCTTTTATTAGGGAGGGTCGTGTTATGTATTTTTGAAAAATATATGTATATGTATATATATGGACACAGAATTTTGGTTTGTAATTTGGGAAAAAAAAAAAAAATACTATATATGATGCGTAAATGGAGATTTGCCTTACGTGACTTAGAAGTGTTGAAAATATATATGTATTAAAAATTATCTTAAAATTAATTGAGAAAAAAAAAAAATTTGTATAATGGAGAGCGGAAAGATGGGTTGAATGACTTACCCGGCGGGAGGTAGTGGTAGTTGAGGGAGGCTATAAATAGTGGTACGGAAGATAGAAAGGAGGCTTGTTAATATTGAAGGTTTGGGAATACTAGTCGTGTGGATATTTAAGGGAGTTTGTGGAATAAGTTTAGGAAAAATGGCAATATAAAATAAGTGAAAATAAAAATATATTTATTAAAACAAAAAAAAAAAGAAAAAAAAAAAAAAATAATTAGGAAAAAAAAAAATAATATAAAACCAAAAAAAACAGTGATTGAAGAAAAAAAGTGATATAAAAAAAAAAACGGTATAATTAAAAATTAAAAAAAATTGTTGGTGAAAGAAAAAAATTCGATAAAAAGTAAACGTGTGTAAAAATAAAGAAAAATCAAAAAAAAATATTAATAAAAAGAAGGTAAGAAAAAAAAACAATTAATCAACCCTTATTCTGACCTCCATTAAATTGCGGTAAAAATTTCCAAATTTGAAACCAAAAATACATATTTAGTTACAATACGGATAGGTCATTATTAGGGAAATTTATCCGGAACTAAGAAAAAAAAAATCAATGAACCCATGTGAACTCATGCTCATCTGGGTAATATAGTCGGGCATAAACTGCGTGTATGAGGTAAACGGGATAGAAATATCCCTGGCGCTTAAGTTTACCTCAACTTAATTTTTTTTAGTTCTGGATATCCGGGATATCGTGGATATATGGCCAAATTTTTTTTGTGTTCGGGTCGGGGAAAGCACGCAACAAATTTTGGAAATAGTAGCTATCTAAAATGTGCTTCATGAAACAAAAATAAATAAAAATTAATTGATTTTGGTTACACGATATATCAGAAGTGAAGAATTTCGAAAAAATGTGTAAAAAAAAATGTAAATTTGTGCAAATAACTTTGTAAGGAACATTTTTTAAAAATTCACTTATAATAAGATCAATTGAGAAAGTCTCCACCTTTAATTTGAGCTACAATGTTTTAAAATAGGGTGGCCAGAGATAAAGGAATGCATAATTTTATCACAGGGTGTTTCGTATTCATAATATTTTATAATGTATTAATTTTTGGTTTAAGGACAGCTAATAAACGGTTATGTAACGAATGTTGAAAGTGAAAAATGTTTTGGTGACTGTAAGATCTTTGGGTTGAGTGATTAAATTTGGTTGAAATTAGGTATGAAAAAGAAGTTTAAAATGGAATTATGCAGGTATTTTCTAACAAGTTTCTTCAAAATTAATAATCAGGACAATTACAAGGACCATATTAGATAACATAAGAGGCATCATTGTTATTTTTTAATAAAAATTGTGTGTACAGATTTATAATATTAATTATATGCTTATATATAACAATTGTTGTCAATTTAATCTGAATTGACCAGCAGTGTAGCAGGTCTGTAATCGATCAGGTTGCAAGGAACGTTTTAGGAAAGTACCATATAATACCTTTTCAATATTACTTTAATATATATCCAATTTAATAGAATTTGGTAAAAATATAACCAAGTTCTTGTTTATCTAAAATAGTTGTATTTACCTGTACATCCCATTCTCAATTTCATTCAATTGGGACAGTAGACCATTTAGTTAAACAATGTGATCAGTGGAACTACTCTGGTTATCGATTTTTCAGAACTTCAACATGAACTATTAATAAAAAGAAAGAAAAATAAATTCAAATCATTACCACTGAACATTTGAGAGAAGGTTATCTAGACAAAATTCCACTTCTTCCATCCACTTATTGTCCACCGATATAAAAAATCTGCTCCCTACCCTGGGAAAAATGTCTGAATATGGCCTTAGAAGTATTATATTAAATGTAACCCTAAAAACTGTATAAAACTGCATACTTTTACACAAAATGGGTATGCCCTGAAAGCCAAATTACCGCAAGACCGAAAGATGACAAGAATATCGAAAAACCAAATGTTTGCAAATTGCTGTTTGCCAGGTAAAAAAGCATCGGATTGCATCGTTATAAAGAGTGGAGTAGCTTAGTGACCGCAAGATGGATAAAGATTGTAGCTAACTATGGACAATAATACAAATAAATAAATTCATTATTTAAAGCCCAAAAATTCCGATTTTAGGTAAACACCCAATAATATTACCAATTTTATAGTACATTAAATAAAAGAATGAGTTTAGCGAAATTTAATTGATTTAATTTACTCGTGATAGTATAAAAAAATTGAAAATAATTGAAAATCCTACGTTCACATTTGTTTTTTCTTTATTTTGTTTTTGTTAGTATTAATTAAAAAAGAATTACGCGAATCGGAAAAGTATAAATTCGCGTGAGCGTCGATCAGATCGACTTATCAGACATCAGACATCAGACAAAAAAAAGAATACATGTCTGTGGAATTTATAACTAAAATAACTCATAAAATTTCCTCGTGATAATTATTTCACTGTTTTTTTTTTGTTATTATTGTAGTTAATTTAATGTTTTTTTATTTCTTCATAAGAAAATTTGTTTAGATTCCGATTTCATGTGGAATGATAACTCATTTTTGAATTTTCTATTTGCCTTTCTTTTTCAGTGAAATGGAATGGAATACTAATAATTATTATTTTTATAAAATAAAAATAAATAAATAAATATATAAATGTCTACATTAAATTAACAAATAATGAAAAGCCGATTTACAAGTGGTGCCAAAACACTTTATGTTAATTATTCATTGGGATAATTAAATTTTATATATAGCAAATATTTGGAAAATTTAACGTTTTTATATTTTATATAAACATTTGCAAAAAAATCAAAAAAATTATATTAAAAGTTAAAATTCTTCGCAGAACGGCTACGCTATATTTGACAATAGTTTTTCATCACAAATTTAATAATGCTATTCAATAGTAAAAATATTTTCAGCCATCCAAGCTCCATGTCCATCTATGTCACGAATCACGCATTTTTCAAGTTTTCCTTAAGTAATGTAAACCTGGACATTCATCATCACTTATAGCTCTCTGCCTTTTGTGAATCGTTTATGCCATCTAAAAACTTGTGGTTTTGAATCACAATTATCACCATACGCAATGTTAAACAAAGCATACGTTTGAGTAACATTTTTACCAATTTTAAAACCAAATTTAATATTGATTCTTAGTTTTTTATACATTTTTCGACCGATGCACAAAAATTCCTATCACATGGATCCCATTTAATGAAATGTCATGAAACTTTGTAACTGTTTATTAAAATTGGTTCACACCATATATAAATAAATTAGTAGCTAAATGAGGAAGTTGCGGGTTTTATTTATTATAAAGTCATTCTTATAGGTTTTTTTCTACAGAGGATGTATGTACAACAATCTTCGACATTTTTAATACATGAGACAATTTTTAAACATTCGTACTTTCTAATTTTCAAATATTATAGTACATATTTGCAAATCATACGAACACAAAAGCGAAATTGAAATAAAAACAAAGTTAGTGTTCTGAAAGTGTTTTACGAGAAAATTTATCCTTATGGCGTTTGCATATATTTACATCTATTTGTTTACATGGTAATATAAGCATTTTTAAATGGTCATGCTGTCTGATCTAGCACCTTCTTTTAAGTTCTGACATTTGTGAATAAAATTCAGATTACTGTCGTCAACATTTCTGTAAACATTATTATTTTTTATCAGTGAAAAATGGATCGTGATAAATTGCTTTTCGATATGTCGTTTTTTTACACTATATTGATTTGAAAAAAGTTTAGCTGAAACTCATCGATTGCTTTAGAATTAGTAAAACAGCTGTTTCCAGACGTTTACGTGCCATCGTAAAAATTCATAAAGGGGTTACCGCATGAATTAACGGAAAATGCCATTGCGAACCGATACAAGATCGCACTTTCTTCTCTTGCCAGGCATAAAAAGAAGAGTTTTCTGTGGGGTATTGTGACTGGCGATGAAAAGTGGGTCTACTACGACAATCCAAAACGACAAAAGTCTTGGGTACACCCAGTTCAACGATCCAGGTTGTCAGCAATACGGAACATACATGTTCTGAGGGTAATATTATGCATTTGGTGGGACTAACAGGGTGTAATATACTACGAGCTATTAATGAAACAATTACTTGATAATGCTCGGACACATATTGTAAAAGCCGTGAAGGACACCCTGATGGTGCTCGAATGAGAAGTACTTCCGCACCTAGCGTACTTACGAGACACAGCGCCTTCCGATTATCGCTTGTTCAGACCGATGAATACTTTCAAGAGCATTGTTCATATGATTTCTGTTGCCCGTAAACTGTATACATTTACATCCACTAAAATGCGATGAATGCAATGGATACAGATAAAGCTATACTTTGCTGGCTGTATAAACCTAGTTCATTGTGAGACACTAGTTGTTTATGTAGCACAAAGTATATTGTTATATTTATATAGCAAAGGGGGAAGTGAGTCAAGCAATCACTTCCAAATAAGAATGAGATCCAATTAAAGCTGACTCTCAGCTCTTATATATAATATAAAGGCAAAAGAGAAACATTGATTCTCTCTTTTCCATATTACAAGAACCAATTAAAAAGGTTTTTATATGCAACATGTTTCCACAAGTTTGCTTTTACGCAAGACAAAAAAAAGTCGTTACAACATCATTCTACACATTCTATTGTGATTTAAATTTCGAGTGGCTAGCTTCAGAAGTTATTACAAAAAAAAGAAAATTATCAAAAAGAATAAAAAAAGATTATTAAAATAAAGTTATTAAAATTAAAATAAATTAATGTTTTTTGAATTAAACAAGCATAATTGATTTGGCAATTGAGGTGCCAGTAAATTATATTAAAAAATAATGTAAAAATAAAAATTTAATAATTTTGTTTAATAATTGAGTACTAGAACTTGTTAGTCTTGTGAAGGGAAATTGTTTAAAATTTTTTTTTCGCAAATTTCACCAAAAATTAGTTTCTATATTTCTTTCGAAAGATACAATAACAAAAACTAGACTTTAAAATGTACAAAATATTGGTGTGTAGCTAATAAGTTGCAAGGGGTATATAGTTATATAGATAGACATACCTAATTTTTACGATATTGTACATCATTAAACGGATGTCACGTTCTTTCTAACATATTGTATAATAAATATTTATAACAATTTAAAATGTTTTCATATGAAAATGTGTCATTTTTTAGATACATTTATCTGTAAATAAAAACATACATTGTTTATTAAATTTTAATTTAATTAAAACCTATATAATTTTTTATTCATGTTCTGATATTCTTTGTAATTCATTAGTTATAGCGTTATAGTCATTTATTTTTCAGTACATAATTTTGTACTTATTTCATTACTTTAACTTTCAATTTTTCACTACATTTTCATTACACTGCATCAATTGGCGAAAAACTGGTACTTAAAAGTTTATGAGTGCTTATGGACAAGCCAGGTATTTCTCAACGTCATATGCATTACAAATCCACTACTACAACAAATAAAAATGTTTGTACTTACTCTTTGCATTAATTTATATTTTAAATTGTATTCAATTTTTATGTGTGACTTGTAATTACCACAAATTTAATTTAATTTAATTTAATGTTTTTTATTTTAATTTACGATTTAAAAACAATTTGTAAAAAATAAAATGCAAAGGTAATGCGACTCTTGACTAGTTACAAAAAATGAATGTTAATTCGCATTATGAAAAACGTACTTAAAAAAGTACAGACAATTTTTGAAAAATTAAAAAAAAACAGGTAATGACTGAAAAATGTAATGTTTTCATTAAAACAAATTTTACAAATACTGGCACCAACCAATTCTTACAGTGTAAAAATAAGAAATATTTTTATTGGTATATACACGGTTGAAATATTAGCACTAATCCATAAACCAAAAAGAAATATTAAATAATAAACACAACGAAGTTTACGTCGATTTTTAAACCATTTGACATTAATTTTTAAACCAAATTCATATTTCTACAATATTGTAAACTATTGATATTATTTATAAGTAATAATATTATTATTTTAGGATTAAAATCGGATTTTAAACCATCGAAGATTAAAACACCTTCGACAACCGAAAATAGAAAATATTATAAAATTACGTTTACAAAATTGTTTAAAATCACATTGATAAAATACGGCACACCAGTTGTATATGTCAAAATTGAGTTTATATTTTCGGTATTTAAAATCACTCGAATTTTAAAAAAAAACGAACTATTCTGTTCGCCAACAATATTTTTAAACTTCTTAGGTTTATAATTTAATTTATAATAGTTCGATTATTAATTAAAACTTTCTATAGGTTTTATTTTTTAATCAAATTTCGGTGTGGACCTATATATAACCAAAAATAGTCCAAAATTTTCAACCGTATGTAAAATAGGTAAAACTACTTAAACAGATTTATCAGGGATAATATTGAGTATCCATATTTAATATTCTTACAGTAGCTTGAACTACCTACATAATATACATATACTGTTATATAAGGATTAGTGGAGCAAGTAATGATTATACATTTTATAATTAATGCAATTAACGTTGTTTCAGATTATTTATTAAGTTATGACGGCTAGTTCAGTATGTTAGATGTTATTAATGTAATAAAATCAATAAAATGTTACATATGAATTAAAATTAATGTTAATGTTGTTAGTCGATATTTCAAATATTATTATTGAATATATTTCTAATATCACATTTGCTATTACCTTATGGCTATACTCTATTCTCTATACAAATATGTACATTAATAACAATAATAATAATTAGTGGTAATTTAAATTTATTTAATATTTTATTTATCCACCCACATGCTAGTAGATTCATAATATATGAACGACGCACTGATTCATTAAATTGATAAAATATTTACATATAAATTTAAGTATAATAAACGTTAAAATATTTCAAAATCATATCATCATTATGCTCATATTGTGAGGTATAAATTATTGTATATTATATAATAATCGCAAACAAATAAATATTGTACTCAATTAAAACTAATAATTCTAGTAATTAATCATTGTACAATATATACAGCCAAAATAAATATACGTAATAAATATTATAGAGATAAGAGTGTATCAAATATATACACATGCAAATATGTATAAAATTGGTGTACGGGTATATGCAATCACACATAAACAACATAAAATTTATATGTACTCATGTAATATACGAATATACCATACAATACATGATAAATTTCTCATCAAATTAGCATATTATACAGTACACTAATTTTATAAATTAAGCATAAATAAATATATCATACACTCAATACTGTTTTTACATTGTAAAATTTCGTATCATATATTCACTGCTTCAGGTCTCGTTTGAATTTTCCGCCACATGTATCATCGGGATCATGCGTCATGCGGAAATGATTTTGCAGTTTGCTTGCCATATTCCTTGGTGTATCAGACATGCACTAAGTGGTGGTGATGTTTCATCTTTATCACGTAGATTCGGCTTTGCAGTATCTTTGGCTTGTCCTTCCAATATCTCTTCATCACTGAGACATCGGAATGATCAACAAATTAAAATCGCACTCTGGCTAAATTGTTTTCCCGCAGCTGTGCAAAGTTGACTTCGAGATCGCTAATTACGCATTTATGTTACACCATTCACAATTAACAATTTCTATAACTTTAGTATATGCATAAGTAAACTAGAATGTAAAAATGTAGATATAACTAGTTCTAGAATTCCTAAAAATTTAAATATTTAAAAACTGTTCAAAAACAAAAATATCGTGTAAAAAAAGTAAATGGATGAATTTTTTGAACCGTGTTAGATTAAATCCATGTAAAAAAAGACCACGTAAAATCTGTAATGAGTGTATGTGTATAATTTAATTTATATACTCGTAACGTAATTTTACAAACAATTTCTTAACATTCCTACTCATCATCTGGATGTGGTAAATACAGTTTTTAAAGTATATATATTTTATACTACCCATAACTCATTGCATTATATTTTATACATAATACATACATAATAATACGCATACATATACATTATACATACATTCACATAATTCTATATATAATGTATGGAATAACGTAATTTAATAAGCTTACAATGTAATTTAATGAATAAATAAAATAAATAATTATCCCGTTTTTTGTTTTTGTTAATAAAAGCGATACACATTTATTATTTAAATCGAATAAAAGCGAGCCGGACAATTTATTATAAATATCATTTTAAATTTTATTTATGTTGTATATTAGCTTTGCAAATTAATTTCCGGAATATTTTCATGAGAATTAATGCATTATTTAAATAGATTGGTAAAATATCAATAATAATAAAAGTGTCAAATTTTAATTTTAATATTAATGAATTCGAAAATAAAATTACGTATAGCTTTAGTGATAGCTGCGAATCAACATTTTCTATTAATATTTTATCACTTTTGGAAACGGGTAATCCAATTAGTTTGATTCAAAAAAAATTTGTTCCAGATATTTTAATTAAAGGTGTAAATGGAAATGACTATAATTTCTGTGGTTTAAATAATAGTAAATTAAAAATAATTGGTATTACAAATTGTAATGTAAATTTTAAAAATAATATTATTTTTTTAGACTATTTATTGTGGAAAACTTTTCAAGGAAATATCCTTCAATATTATTCTCATATTAATAATTGTTTGGGACGTAACACGGAAAGTCCAGTTGAATTAAACATCAAGCTTTCTGATGATAAAACATTCTAATGTGCACCTCGACGATTGCCTTATTCGCATAAAATTGAGCTAAGGAAAATTCTTGATGATTTAATATCTAGTGGCATATTACGCGAAAGTAATTCGCCCTATGCCTCACCAATTGTATTAGTTAATAAAAAGAATAAAGAATTAAGACTTTGTATAGATTATCGCGAATCGAATAAATATACACTTAGGGATAATTATCCCTTGCCGATAAACGGTCAGAAATTGTTTGTTGTGCAACATTTAACATTTCTGCCATTTAATTTTGATTCAAAATGTCATCTTCATCCAATATTGCTTGAAATCCGGCGTCTTCAAAATTTTTTGGTGGTTTTCCACGTTCATTATTTCCCACATCAAAATCATTATCTCTGAACCGTTGAAACCATCTTTTGCATGTTGCTTATGATAGAGCATGATAAAGCATGATTTCCATGATTTCCAATCATCATTTTCTGGTACAAAATTCGACATTTTTAACACGATGAAAAAATATGAAGTTTTTTGTACAATGACTTGATGTTGATGTGTACTAAATATGTTTGACAGATGTCAAAGCAACCAAACTAAAAAATAATTAAGCCTGGTTCACAACAACTCACTCTTAACTCACTTCATACCCATACACCTGGTATATAATCATTTGAATGATAAATATAACAATCCATTTCAATCTATGTAAAAATCAAATCAAGCAACATGTTTTTGTTGATTTCTAATAGATCGAAGTTTCTAATTCACCAGAAACATTCAACCATGTTTCCATTGCGTGCATCAATTTTGTTATAAGATCCCAAATACCATAATTTCACCACTACAAACATTTAAAGATAATTCATATACATATTGTACCAATTTCCCATATACAACACTCCATCACCATCAGATGGAATACGTATATATAAAAAACATAAAATTTTTGCCACTTTTAATGAGCCTCAAGGGCACATATACATTCTAATGTCTAATGTATTGCTAAATACTTGCTAAATACTCCATATCGATATCACCTAAAAACATGGTAATACATTGATCAAGTAATTCACAATCCATAATAATGTTGGAAAGCCGCATTTCTGTCAAAGAGCAGACATCAAAAATATTGAGAATATTATTAGATGAATGCACCAGCATACCATTAGTCTTCGTCCTCAGTTCACCCACATTTTGATAAAATATCTTTAAATTAATTATTGATACATCACTTTTCGTGTGATCTCAAAAATTTTAACGACGAAATTTATAAGAACGTATATATCCCAAATAATATATGATACATCTTATTAGTCATTTTGTGCGTGCGTATATAGTATAAATTCTTTTACTGATATACGCAAATAATAAAGTTATATAAATTTTAAATTTAAATTATAATACAAAATACAAAAATATGTCATATGCCTTTTCCAAAATCCACATTATAATATATAAAATAAGTATATATATGATAAGAAAAATACCATCGCCATGTTTATGCATATTTTAAGTAAGATCACTTCTATTGTATAAATGGTTTGTTTGTATATAAACAAAACAACACATATTTTGATTTATAAATGGATTTGGATATAATTTATGAATAAAAATCACTTCTTTTGTGATTTATTTGAAATAATCTAAAAGTTTTTCAGTGCTATGAATAAATACATTATATACACTTTATTTATAGTACATATTATATGCATAACTTTATATCAACAATCAACTGAATGTTATACTTTGTATATAAATTATATATATATCAAATTGTGTATGTATAAGGAAAAAAAAGGCAATGAAAATATAGGAAAATTTTCATTTTAAAAGATATAATTTTATGAGAAAACAAATGTCATCGCATTTTATTTTATTTGTTTTTTTTTCTGTTATACACGAGTATAAAGTACGAGACTCAGCCTATACGATATATAAACATACAGCCCTCCGTCCCAAAAATAATGAGAGATGGTAAAAGAAAAACACATGGCCATTTTTGAATGCCTTCAACTAATGCAAAATGGTTTTTTCATAGTTAAATTTAGTTTAGGGAATAGAAAGTAATCGCAGGGAGGTAAATTAGGGGATTATATTATTCAATTAAAACTTTGCATTACCATAAAATAGACAAATGATTTCAGTTAAAATCAGATGAATTGTTATTTCCAGTATTGCACACTCCATTTCAATTTTTGTTCCTTGAGTCGTTGCCGTTTATCCTGTAGGATTATAGAATTCATAACTGGTTGTTTTTTCCGCAGTTGGTAGTTAACCATACGTTCAACCTACTTAATCATTCTGTAAATTCGTAGGGCATTTACAGGGGTATATTACCTCTTCCGAAAGCAGTTATAATGGTGCCGCTGATTCGCCACATTTTCATTTTTATTTTTCTGTATAATGTTGACAATTTTTCATGTCACTTTAGACGTTTATTTCTATGTTAATCCTATGGATATGTTCAAATATGATATTATCTGTTTTTTATTTTTATGCATAATGTGTACTGGATGTACACACATTCAGTAGCACAGTGGTATAGCGCTGATGTTTATTAATCATGAAATCAGCCGGTTCAATTCCCACTATTTTTCATAGGAAATTTTTCGGCATTTATTTTTACACTGAAATTTTTCAGCTGGGATAAGGAGAAGAAAAAACGGATATTTTTGAAAATATGATGTTGGATTCTACTCAAAGAATAACAATGCCTGCACACACATCACTATGGGCTAATCACCCAGATAAAAATAACAGAATTATGAAAACATCTATCTTTCGTTAATTGCAGTACAATTGGTAAATTGTTACATACTCCCATACGGAGTAATTTACGAACTTGGCTGTAATGAATGTTTATTAGATCATTAGATGCTATAAGTTCCACTTGGTCTAAACTTGTCTAAAAAAAAATTCACTTATAATTAATATTAAAATATTTTAATAAGAATCAAGTTCAGTTTTGATGTGAGAAAAAATATTCAAACAAAATTATTGATGAAAATAGGGAATTATATTACTTTTTCTACGATATGGTGTATATGTTTTTTTTTAAATTTGTATTTGACAGCTGGCTAGCAGCTCATGACGACTATATCGTTTATCTCATGATGTTAAAAGCATGAATATTTGAACTTAAGAATTGGTGGTGTTTTGTTAGAAATTGGTAATGTAAATATTTTTCTTCCATCCTAAAATAACTCCTTCTAACCCACTAAAAGTATACCTAAAGAGAATAGTATACCTAAAGCATTTAGTTTGTCGACTCTTTCCAATCACTGAAAGATCTAATTTGTCAGTATTATTCATGTTGGCACTATCAATTCTTTGGCAAATTTCAGAGCTTTTTCTCTTATGATCAAACCACAAATTGGTATTTTTTTTGCTTTAGCCTGTGGTACCAATGAAACAACTCCATTTTCCAATTTTTCATCATTAGTTTTTTGTTTTTACTTTTATTCAAATTCATCCCATTTATAGTCAGATTTCTATAATGATTTTTATCTTTCAAAATTGTTAAAATAGTATTGATGGTATTATATTCATTCGCTAAATACTTAATTTTCACACCTCTATCGAGAGCGTCAATAACAATAAGAGTCAATCTTTCTTTTAAAGTTAGAAATTTTCGTATTTTCTTATTTTGGCTCATGGCAGTATTTTCTAACTCAATTTAAAATTATAAAAATCCTTTGATAAGGATCGCAAATTTTATTCAGTTTTCAAAAACTGTAAAAAAAAAAACGAAATTCATTTAGTTGTGTAACTTAAAAAATTAAAAAAAAATTAGTTCAATGAAAATTATGAAAAATAGTTTCTTTGAGAAATTATGCTTTTAAAGTCAAGTACTAACCGAAAATAATTATAACTCTAACAATATTACCAACAACCCGAAACTTTGTAATTTGACCTTTAACCAAAGTAAAATCTGGCCTAATTTGTATTTGGAATACGATTAATGGATGGTTACCTGACTTACAATAATTGTAGTGGGTATTTATTTATTGCATAATATTGGTAAAATAATTACTAATAAATATGTTGATAAATAACTTTTGTATATGTCATTTAAATAACCCCAATTTTATAGGTTAAAAGATAGAAAACATATAATAATTTATAAAACATGTTTTTTATTCAAAATAGGTTCCATTTTACCCAATACAGTGTTTACCATGATCAACTAATGCATACATGGATATTATTGTTCTTCATCACTCGCATCACTACTTGGATGGCAGACACATCATCATAAAACGTTCTTTTGGCGGTTTTCAGTCTTGAGAACAGAAAATGGTCACACGGTGATAGATCAGACGAATTCAAAGGGTAGCTGATGAAAAAAATCCATTTTATCATTAACTTTTTTGGTCTTGGTTATTGCAATAAAAACAATTGGTTTTCAAATCTTGTGTTAAAATCGTCCAAATAGTGTCTTGTCTTTACTGGTACTTAACTCATCTGTCAACATACATTGTCATATTGAATTTTCCATTGAAACGAACTTTCCAACTTTTTATCCATTTCATGTATTTTTTCCTCTAATGCAGCACGATTGTTAAGTTTTCACGACCATTTTTGAAACGTCAAGACCAATCATAAATTTGTCCTTGACACATACAATCTTCACCATAATCACTTTCCAACAATTTGTAAGTCTCCGTACATTTTTTTTAATTTTAAAACAAAATTTAATATTTGCTTTTTATGCCATTGTATTTTCATGATGTAATTGGAAGCATAATTAATTGAATGAGGAATATTTCTATTTCATATGTGGTTATTTTGTCTTCAGAATGAGACGCGAACACGCTTATTTAGAAATTAGTGTATAGTCACTAAATATAAGATTATATGTTCTATGAATTTGGTGAATCTGTAACATTGATTTTTAAAATAAAATTGCACAATTTGAATTGTTTAACATTTCGTGACGGTTTGTTAAAGCATATAATGAAAAGAAAAAATAATTATTTAATTTCAATTTATATTTTATTCAAATTAAAAGTTCTATCGCACTAAAAAACAACATCCTGTGTAGTTATATAGGATATATTATCTTCTTGTTGTGACTATTCACGGCATTTGTGCGTGCAAAAATTTGTTTGTCGATTTAACACGACTAATAAAATAAAATAAAACAAATAAAAATTTAATCATAAATATTTTCTATTTGTTTATTTTATTTAATATTTCAATTGAATTTACTCGTTTATGTTTTGACATCTAATCTAATAGTAAATGTTTGCATACGTACGTATATTTATTATTAATATACATACATTATACTCAGTCAGCCTATGTACAGTAAGCCCACTAAAAATACATACGTAAAAATCATAAAATTTTAAGTAAAAACTTGTATATAAACAATACTGCGAAAAAATTAATTATTAAATAAGAAAATGTTGTATAAATATTAATTTATAAAAAAAAATCAAAACACATTATAGAGTAAAGGAATCTATTACCGTCCATATATCCTAAATTCGGCCACTCCGTAAATAACTGCCTATACATAATTTTTATATAAATTATTTATGGTATTTATTACTATACAATGAAATAGTTATTGTGACCTTAGATTTCGCTCCGCTTATTAATTTTTCTAAATCTAATGTGACTTTATAATGTTACGTTTCGAGTGATAAAATTAATTTATTTTTATAGTGTCCATAACTTTTTAATTTCTCTAGGAAACTTATTTATTTAATCATATTCTTATTGTGAATATTTTTGTTGTCATTAAAAAATCGTTTAAAATTAACAATTACTAAATATATATTAGAAATTATTGATTTACTCATAAAATTTTCACTGGCAGGTAATTGGGTCTATATTTTTTACAATTTCTAAAATCCGACCACTTTATAGACAAATTATTAATTAATTAATATTTTTATACTAATTTTTATAACTATATTGAACCCATTTTGAAAAAAATATAAAAGAAATTATAAGAATAGACATTAAAATTAGCAATTGAAAAATGAAGAACAATTACGAAAAATTAGTTAAAAATTCGGGCATTCACTTCTTTGAAGTTTTTAGTTTAAAAAGTTTTAATAAATAAAATTATACTTTGCCATACTGCATTCATACGTTTCTATTTGCTGTTATGTGGCCGGAATTAGAAAAAAATGGCCGAAATTAGGTGATTTTGTTACTATTGCAATAAATTTAAATTATTGTGTTTAACTGGTATCATTTATATCCCCGTATTTTATAACTGGTGGGTATTTTTTTAATTTTAAAATGAAAGTGAGATGAACTGACTCATTAAATTTTTGATGCTAATGTTATAATTGTTGATTACTTAGCATTTGCTGCAAAAAAAAATTATTGCGAACTAAATATTCAACTTCACTTCAACGCCCAATTACAATTGAATGTAATTGTTGTTGGTATAACATTCTGATCGACGCCGATGACATATCTACCTAACTTATTGTGTATAAAATTAAAATGAATACACAACTTTTTATGTTTCCTTTCCGAATACAAATTGAAAAAAAATTGTATTAAGGATTAACTTAAGTATATCGAAATATAATATACTTACGAATATAAAATAAACATTATAATACTTCAGAAACAGAAACAACGCTACAGTAATAGTAAATATAAAATATAAATATAAATTTTGTTTTGTTGATGTTAAAATTCGTAAGTTTGACCTAATTTTGAGAGTTTATATAATTTAAAAATGTACAAAATGTTGCATATTGTAATAATATAATATAAAATTCATAGATGTGTCAAACACAAATACCATTGTATGTATCGGATATTTATTTTCGTTTAGTTATAAACAACCGTCTTAAAAATAATATTATAATGCATATGAACGTTAACCTGTATCCATCCCATCAACAACAAAACCATTATATTTACCTAAATACACACCGACGCCTGTCAAAAAACATATGTAGATATCTACAACAAATTTAAACAATAAAATGTTTTTAAAAATTAATTTCTTATATACTTCGGTAGTACATCAAACATAAATATTATAAATATATGGATGTATTTTTATACAAAATCTAAAGGATTACGTCGTATCTCTCTTGATTCCATCATACGTCTTTACATATAGGGCTAGGGTTAAACTACATAATACAGTGAAGTGAATTTTAACTCACTGATTTTAAATCGTACAGGCCTACGTTATTATTTTGCTACTAAAATTACAATGGCGTGTGGTTTGCAACCCTAATTAAAATTAAATTTAATAAGTATAAATTTGAAAAACTCATTGAACGTTTGCGAATATTTTTAAAATAAATTAATTCAT